>CM046423.1:32030828-32630828 GCA_025506505.1 Flaveria sonorensis
GAGTGCCCAAACCCAAAGTTGTTGTGCCTGGTGCATAGCTTCCTTGTCGGGGTTCGGTGTCAGGGTCTGACATAATGGGTTTTTAAAAAATTTTCTAGGCTCAAAAACCGGGGTTGTCACATTCAACGTGCTCTTCAACGAGCAGATTCTCGACAACATTCGTCGTCGTCGTCGTATTTTATAATTTACAAGGTTACGTTTATTATGTTTTGTTGATATACTTAAATTGTTATTAAACGTTATGATTTTGTTTAACATTTTCTGTTCCGGTGAACCGGGGTTTATGATTTTAGAATTTTAATAATTGTTAAAATTTCACGTGCTTATTTAATTAAATCAAAGTTCGTTTAGTGAATTTACTTCTTCTAAGGTATCGTGCCCGGTGCCCATTTGGTCGGTTCAACATGTCCTATAATCAAATGATGACCCATTGGCCCGCATTGGTTTTGTGAGTCAAAGCCCGTTATGTTTCATGGCCCAATGACCCATTTAGGGTTTGTTGGGCCAAAGCCCATTTGGGTCTGAGTATTAACGAGTGCCCAAGCCCGAAGTTGTTGGGCCCAATGCATGGCTTCCTTGTCAGGGTTCGGTGTTAGGGTCTAACCCAATGAGTTTTTAAAAAATTTTGTAGGCTCAAAAACCGGGGTTGTCACATTCAACGTCCTCTACAACGAGCAGATTCTCGACAACATTCGTCGTCGTCGTCGTCGTTTATAATTTACATGGTTACGTTTATTATGTTTTGTTGATATACTTAAATTGCTATTAAACGTTATGGTTTTGTTTGACAATTTACGTTTCGGTGAACCGGGGTTTATGATTTTAGACTTTTAATAATTGTTTAAATTCCACGTGCTTAATTAATTAAATCAAATTTCATTTAGTAAATTTATGTCTTCTAAGGTATCGTGCCCGGGGCCCATTTGGTCGGTTCAACATGCCCTATAATCAAATGATGGCCCATTGGCCCGTATTGGTTTTGTGAGTCAAAGTCCATTAAGTTTCATGACCCATTTAGGGTTTGTTGGGTCAAAGTCCATTTGGGTGTGAGTATTAACGAGTGCCCAACCCAAAGTTGTTGGGCCCTATGCATGGCTTCCTTTTCGGGGTTCGATGTCTCGGTGTGACCCAATGGGTTTTGTAGGTTTTTGACGGTTTCTATGCCTTCTACATGCAAGTTCCAAACAACATTTTATAGTTCATTTTTTTATAGTTTTATGCCCCTCCAACACGCTGGTTTGCAACTACGTTTTAATATCATTTTATGCCCCTCGCAAGCAACAGAAATTGGGAAGCTATAATTGTACATTTGTAGTAAAGCATCTCATATCTAAAATAAAGCATTAAACATGAAACACAACTTAAAATAAATGCAAATAATTAAATGATTTAGCAGACACTCAACTTTGCAATCCTTGTAATGCGAAATTTGCATTAACATCATTTCCTTGTTCAACATTCTATAATAAACCCCTGGCGGTATAAGTACGCACCTAATAATCTTCAGCGCTGCAATAATAACACATAATAAACTTGACGCCTTTGGTGTTTCCACCTATTTCATACTTAACCTATTTTATATTTAATTTTTCTATCGTCTTAAGAACACCAATATAATTACCCAACCACGTCCGTGACCATAATTTAAACATTGATTATTAAATTATCACCTTAACTTTACACGTTGTCTATCATATGAAATAAAGGTAAAGTTTGCCTTTATCTCATCCTTTCAAACCCTACTCGTCGAGTATGATCCTACTAGATATGTTTCTCTATTCACTTCTAGGAGTGTAAATAGAACCAACTATATGTATTTCATGGGTTTTCCATTAATTGCTTATTATTTTGATCGACTACAGGCAAACATCAATGCAAAACTTTTCGTACGTGAATCTATTTATAATGAGCGGTGGGGGGCTACTCCCATGATTCTCTATGGTGTAATGTCAATCAAATAGCCAACAAAATCAAATATCATCAATACAAACACACACAACAAAAAACAAAAAAAACAAAAAACAAAAAAATAGAAAGAAAACTGTTTTCTTATGGAACCAACATTGGAACATTAATTTTTTATTACAAACTTATGATCCCAGCAATATAAGAAAGTGGCATCATAGTAACTAACTAGATCCAAGATTGAAACAGCATGCACTCTGCTTCCACTTACATATATATATGGAATTTGCAAACAATTAGGCTGATACAAATGATGAAGTATTTTCCTAAGATAAGGTTAGATCTTCAGGGTGAATTCTTTACCTGATATAACTCGGCAGTTTCAACAATTTGCCTCAACGCTTCCGGGCCTAAATGCACAAGAACCTATAGCAACAAAATATTATTATAAAGTTTCTAAATTTAAATGAACTATTTAAAGGTCAAATAACCTCATTTGCATCCTTGTAACAGGTGAGCTCGTCTTTCTTAGGCCATGTTACAAGCCAACATCTGGCAAAAGAAGTGTACAAGATGATTAAATAGTATGTAATCATCAATTCATTGATGTTCCTTAACGAGTTTCAAGGAGAAAAACTGAAATATCCTGAGATGGGTCAATGGGTTTAGGTTTACTCCTAATGGGTCAAATCAATAAAACTAGCACAAAGTGTATTTTTATATTTTGCAACCTCTTAAATTGTGTTGTTTGTTAGTCACTACAGAATAACAGTTTCTGTAAGCATATTTAACACGCTAACTATTTATGAACATGGAAAAAAATGTGTGGGCCAAACAGACAAGACCTGTTCATAACTGATTTAACACAATTGTCCAAACTTCTATTATATAAATATATTAGTGCATTGTGCATTATCAAAAAAGGAACCTAGTAAATGGCTCGAAATTTCCACCTCTAGACCTTAGTGTTCTTTTCAAATTAGGAAAAATAATTGACACTGTTATACAACCTTTCTTTCCCAAGGTGGCATGAAAGTTCTTCAGCCAAGGCTTGACCAGGACCATCACCGTCTGTTGCCAATATAATTCTAGATGCCTGCAACAAATATATACAGAAATAAAAAAAAACCGCCATCTTTGCAGCATGATTAACATAACTGAAAGCAAAACAAGATTGCATACCTTATCAAGATATCCATTGCAGTCCAGTAGATACTTAAATCTGATGTCCTATTAGTACAGCCAATTCAATATATAAGCACTTTGATCTATAATTGAGGACTCTTTAGATAACTGCAGGAACAGATCATACTATTTCTTACTGACTGGGTAGTTGAGTGGCTACATGCTGCATTATTATTATTTTATCTTCTTATTAAGTTTTGTATGGTTTGTCATAATTAGCAGTACATGATAATTGCCCCATGTTTCTTGAATGAATAGTTTGAAAGAAGGTAAATGACCATTTTACCTCTCTATCAGAAATTAGGATCAATTAAAAAAGACTGTGATTAAGGCTTTAAATGAAGGTTTTAATGACAAAAAGAAACTTCACCTTACATGAAATATATATGTTATACAACATAATATTATAAGCTCACTGATGTTTAATTAAAAACATCAATAATAATGCAAAGTGCATGTTTTTCAAATGCTAAATTATATAACTAAGAAAATTCAAGAGTACATCACAACAAATAAACAATTAAACAGTTATTATATAGCTAATAAAACAGAAATCTAAGAAAGAATAATATAAAAGAAACTGAGATTGAAAAATTAAAATATACACTAACAAACACCAAATATAAAAAATTATTAGATAATTAACATCCCGGGAGGTTGCCTTTGTTTGTAATTTTTGGATTTCTGATAAAGGGCTTCATGAGCTATCGTTTAGAGGTAGATTTTTTCAGACATACACAAGCAAAATGCTTCATGTTTGTAACACCAAAACCACTTGTCTTTCCGGAGTTTATTATCCAACAAGTCCATTAGTAATTCACCAAATATACTTAATAACTTAAAAATCCAATGAGCTATCGTTTAAAGGTAGATTTTTTCAGATATGATACCTCCAATGAAAGAAAAACTTAAAAAATATATTAAAGAAATGCATCCGGTTATTACTTGTGTCGCTGCCTTAAACCTTTGCTTAAATATGTCGGGGGTTGAAACTTTACTTGATAAAACTACTCTTGATTTGGGTTTAGAAGAAGAGAACCCATTTTATGGTCAAACTATAAAAGCTAAGTTTAATCAACAATTATCAAACATGTTTGATGTTTATTTAGCAATAAATGGTGAAACAACAAACATTCATGAGTCAATGAAGCATGCGACACATGCTGAAAGTTCAAGTGATCCAATGTTTGCTTTGTATAATACTTTAGGGGATGAAAGTAATATACGTCAATGTAGTAACACTTCGAGTAGCGAACTCGGGAGGAATGTTGGGACCAACTTTTTATCAACCATGACTCCATAAGATTTTAAAAATTGACTTGTTGGCTTGGTGGAAAGGTAAGGAAGATCAATGTACCATCCTATCCACCATGGCCCGAGATTTACTAACCGTCCAAGCTTCTGCGGTAGCTTCGAAATTTGCTTTTGCTGTTAGTGGCAGGATTATATCAATACGAAGAACTCGACTCACTCCCGAAGCAGTTGAAATGTCCATTCGATTGAAAGATTATTTGGATGTCGCGGAAAGAATACAAGATAAATGCTCACTTAAAAGAGAATTGGAATATGAAACCGAATTATACGAGGACGAAGTAGAGGGTGGACTAACACCCGAAATGACCGATGTTGAAGCGGCATATGATGATTACCTTTGAAATAGCTCAGGTTCGGTGGGCGAAGAATAAAAACATCAAAGTACGCAACGAATGGACGACTATGTTAGTTTTATTTTTTAAAAATGAAAAATACTATTTTTAGTTGTTTTGTAATCTTTCTAATTTGTATTTTATGTATTTTGTTTCGATGTTTAAAAGTTAAAAGTATTGAATATAATTAAAAATTTGAAATTTTAGTTAATTTTTAATGTTAAAAAAACAGACCGGTTTGGGCCCCGAACTGGTTTACAAACCGGTCCAAACCGATTTGTATAGGGCTGGTTTTTATGGCCCTCAAACCGGTTTAAAATCCTCTCCAAAAAAACCAGTTCGGTTCCCAACCCAAACCAGTTTGGCAGAAAAAACCGATTTATACACCTCTACCTTTCCTAACTTACAAAATATCACATATATACCCAACACATGCTTCATGAGCATTGTACCTTATGCATTACAAACATTTGTTTTGGGTGTATAATGTACATATGGTATTTTGCAAGTTAGGGAGGGCATATATGAAATTCTACCATTCGGTAATGGCAAACACGTAACAATCAATGACGTAATTAGAAAAACAACAACCTGGTGACTTTTTGGTTGAGTCATCCTTTATGGATCAAGTCATGATACAAACCATACCTTCGCTTTTCTGTCATGATATACCTTGTTCTCTGCTAGAATTTAATATATATTAGGGCTGTACCCCAATAACTTAAGGGAGTATCTTCTTTTCTCGCCTTTAAGTGTTTACCAAGTACTAGAAGTGGCAATTTTGACTTATTTGCTTACTAATGGATCAGTTTGGGTTGTGTTAAATCTCAAACGGGTCAGATAAAACAAATTGACTAAAGAGGACATGAGTCAAACATAGCATAAAGCAATTTAACTAAAAGGCAAACAAGTCGAATATAGATACCTAAGATCGTATTAAATACTGAACTGCATTATGTCAAACAACCTTATGATGCTGAAAGAAACTGCTTTTCTGAAATAGAGGCAAGGATAATCAAAAAATTTGTTGTCCCTAGAAAACCAGATTTGACTATTTTTATCAAATGAATTACTTTCAATTTTATATATGAATATACAGATGAACATGGTTCATGTTAGATTAATGATTGTATTTAGCATTTTATACATTTAGGAGGTACTAAAGTGTAATATCAATCTCTATATATAGAGCCCTGTCTATTGAGAATATTCATCAGATCAATTACAATTCTTTCCAACCTATACCATACGGTTTGACTTGGTATCAGAGCCAAGCAACCGATAAATCCTAGCAGCCGTCGACTTGGCTGCCTAAATCCTACAGCCGTCGACTTGGCTACCAAAACCCCAACAGCCGACAACTTGGCTGCTTAATTTTCGATCATCCCCTGGTAGGCAACCAAAAACGTTGTTCAATCATGGCCATAATCAATGCCTTTGCTTCAACAGAAAAAGTGGCCCATAATTTTCATAAGTTTGCCTTTACTCTGTCACTCATGAATTATAGGTATTGGAAGGCAATGATCCAACCCTTCCTAATAACCAACAACCTGCTTCGTTATGTTGATGGCACCATTCAATGCAGTGTTGCAAAAATCGGGATTAATCGGGCGATTAATCGGAAATCGGCCCCTCGCCTAGTAATTTTTTGCTAATCGGCCAATTAATCACTAGGCGGTCAACGGTGGTCAAAATCGGACCTAGGAGGACCCTAGGCAGTCTTAATCGGCCAAAAATATGTGATTCTAGCGAAATTCCGGTAGGGTTCCAGCGAGATCTCGGTGACTTCCGGCGAACTTTAAAATATTGCAGCGGAAGAATTATCAAAAACCATTTCATGCATTAATAATTACTTTTGCCAAATAATACATCGTTGATTAAAATCACTAAAGAATACTTAGTTGTATTACAAAACAACAACATTATTTTTGCATGAGATGGATGCCAGTCTTTGCTTGCCAAGTAGCTTCAACTCCGTGCCACCCTCAGCAACAACATTACCTGCCAACTGAAAATGCACATAAAAGTAACGCTTAGTGAGTTCTAGTTTATATAATAAAATACTTTACTTTTAATAAAAACCTTTTCTTTATTTTCGTTCGTGATCACGCATCATACGTACATCTTGATAATAATCATTTATTATCCTTTATCATCGTACATAATCATTCGTTTCGTACTTTATTATCTTTCACTTCTATCCAGATCCTGTCATGCCCCATCTTCGGTGCACAAAGCAACTAAAGTCTTGGGGGCAAGTGGCAAGGACCCCGTTTCGCACGTTTTTATCGGTCACAAAGACTGACCGTTAGGTGTGCACTCGGCACACTGTCGAGGTGGCAACCCATAAAGAGTTGTGAACCCCCTTTTATATGCTTGCAAGACTTTAATTCATTCATGACATTCCACTTTCATTACAATAATACTTTACGTACAAGAGTATTAACACACCACGTAAAGTCACATACTAATACGTAATATCGAACATCAACCACAGCCCACAATCATACATAACATCATCAGACATAAACCACCAAAACATTTCAGAACTTAACGCTACATTCTATTTCCCAAGATTTCAGAAAATCCCAAGTCCCCAAAGAAATACCGATGAACATAGGCCAATGCGGCTAAATGTTCAGCAAATGCGGACAAGCAAATGCGGATGAAAATCTCAGAAATTATTCTAAGTGTCTAAAGATGTGTGGGTGAACCAAATGCAAATGAACAATACTAAATGCGGATGAGCTAAGTCTTAGGTGAATGATCTTAACCAATGCGGTCGAAGTTCGGCAAATGCGGATGAACACTTACAAATGCGGATGAACAAAAATACTTAACTATTGAACATAAAACCAATGCGGTTGAATGTTCAGCAAATGCGGATGAACTCCAACAAACGCGGATGAACACATTACTTAGGCTATTCCACCGGTTCCAAATCCTCGTTCTAACATATCCTTAGCACAGATCTAACATGCTAAACACTTAGAACAGAGCTTACAACTACGCAACATCAAAGAAGGCATTTAAAACACACACATCGCATACACATCAGATGCAAAAACGTAGAAAACTCATGCTTCGGTTGTAAAAATTCAGTTAATATGCATTTCAGCCCCAAACAAGTTTAAAACAAGTAAAATAAAGGAATCTAGAACTCACCTCTAGCAGCTTTCGAGTAAGACTTCTAGTAAGACTTCTAGATTCCCCGAAACAAGTAAGATAGGGGAATCTGAAGAATGAGTTCTAGATTCCCCTAGTTTAAAACAAGTAAAATAGGGGAATCTAGAAGTCTTACTCGAAAGCTGCTAGAGGTGAGTTCTAGATTCCCCTATTTTACTTGTTTTAAACTTGTTTGGGGCTGAAATGCATATTAACTGAATTTTTACAACCAAAGCATGAGTTTTCTACATTTTTGCATCTGATGTGTATGCGATGTGTGTGTTTTAAATGCCTTCTTTGATGTTGCGTAGTTGTAAGCTCTGTTCTAAGTGTTTAGCATGTTAGATCTGTGCTAAGGATATGTTAGAACGAGGATTTGGAACTGGTGGAATAGCCTAAGTAACGTGTTCATCCGCATTTGCATTTTATTCATCTGCATTTGTTGGAGTTCATCCGCATTTGCTGAACATTCAACCGCATTGGTTTTATGTTCAATAGTTAAGTATTTTTGTTTATCCGCATTTGCTTTTGTTCTTCCGCATTTGTTAGTGTTCATCCGCATTTGCTGATCTTCATCCCCATTTGCCGAACTTCGACCGCATTGGTTAAGTTCATTCACCTAAGACTTAGCTCATCCGCATTTAGTATTGTTCATCCGCATTTGGACTTGTTCATCTGCATTTGGTTCACCCGCACATCTTTAGACACTTAGAATATATTTTCTGAGATTTTCATCCGCATTTGCTTGTCCGCATTTGCTGAACATTCAGCCGCATTGGCCTATGTTCATCCGCATTTCTTTGGGGACTTAGGATTTTCTGAAATCTTGGGAAATAGAATGTAGTATTAGTTCTGAAATGTTTTGGTGGTTTATGTCTGATGATGTTATGTATGATTGTGGGTTGTGGTTGATGTTTGATATTACGTATTAGTATGTGACTTTACATGGTGTGTTAATACTCTTGTACGTAAAGTATTATTGTAATGAAAGTGGAAGATAAAGATAATGAAAAGTAGAACGTAATGAATAAATTAAAGTCTTGCAAGCATATAAAAGGGGGTTCACAACTCTTTATGGGTTGCCACCTCGACAGTGTGCCGAGTGCACACCTAACGGTCAGTCTTGCGAAACGGGGTCCTTGCCACTTGCCCCCAAGACTTTAGTCGCTTTGTGCACCGAGATGGGGCATGACAGGATCTGGATAGAAGTGAAAGATAATAAAGTACGAAACGAACGATTATGTACGATAATAAAGGATAATAAATGATTATTATCAAGATGTACGTATGATGCGTGATCACGAAAGAAAGTAAAGGAAAGGTTTTTATTAAAAGTAAAGTATTTTATTATATAAACTAGAACTCACTCAGCAACGCTGACTTTTATATGCATTTCCAGTTGGGTTTATATGCATTTCCAGTTGGGTTGTAATGTTGTTGCTGAGGGTGGCACGGAGTTTAAGCTACTTGGCAAGCAAAGACTGGCATCCATCTCATTCAAAAATAATGTTGTTGTTTTGTAATACAAATAAGTATTCTTTTGTGATTTAATCAACGATGTATTACTTGGCAAAAGTAATTATTAATGCATGAAATGGTTTTTGATAATTTTTCCGCTGCAATATTTTCTTATGTTTATATAGTTTAAATGAGTTTTTATATTGAATGATGCTATGTATGACCAACTGTGGGGTCTCCGGGATCGGGGCCTTATATTATTTACCATGATTCCGGTTCCTCGCTTCAGGCTTTCACGGATGCCTCCTGGAAAAATAATGTCTCCTCTCCTATTGATGCCTATGTTGGGTTTGTAGAGTCTTGATTTGGGCTCAGTGTAAAAGACAACGCAGTGGCAGATTAATTAAATAAAAGACCTGGCCTGTTTTTATTTAATTGTAGCCAATTAAGGTTTTCTTCGGGATTAAGTTGTAACCGTAATTTTCTCTATTTATATCGTGTATTGTACTTGTAATTTTTCATGAGTGAGGCAAAAAGCAATAAAAGAATATCCTGTTACAGCCCGTGGACGTAGGTCACATTGACCGAACCATGTTAAATCTCGCGCGTTCATCTTTGTTATTATATTCTCTCGCAGTTTAATTGTGTTTATGTGTTGATCTACACCCGGATCTTTAACAAGTGGTATTAGAGCTACGGCTCGTTACACACGGGTAACACATTGCGAGAGAAAGTTGTGATCTCTAGGTCGGCAGTACCGCCACTATCACCTCCACCCCACATTTGCATCACAACAATAATACAAGCATGTGAGTTTTTTTTTATTTTGTTGGATTGAGTGTTCTTTCATCCGCAAGAATAAAGAAAAGAAAAAGAAAGTCAAAATTTCTTTTGTTGTGTTTTGGAGTGCTACGAAAAAAAAACAGAAGAATACTAGAAGATTATTTTCACAATTAAATATGATATCTTTTGTGTGGTTTTCTTTTCTTTTTTTTTTTTTTTGCCCTTGTAATATTGCATCGTACATCAAAAAAAAAAAAGGAGAGTGCTTTCTTTAGTGTCGCACAAGAAAGAAAGAAGACAACCTTTTTTGTTATCACCAATACCGCCGTCATTCAAACGAAACCCGCATATTGTCGCTGACGCTAACAACTGTGAATCACAGGTTGTTGTTTCTTGATCAGAAAGAAATCAACGAATAGGTTTGTGTCTTCAGTTTGTTTCAGTTTCTGATTATTGGTTATCGGGTTCGGCTTTAATTATCGGGTTTTGATATTGGTCATTAATTCGTTTTGGTGTGATTGTCAAGATCTATGGTAGTTTAGCCAAGATCAGTGGGGGTTAGTTATTTTATCCAAAGTATTCTTGATATAATTACCGAGATTCAAAGTCGATGATTCTTAGGTGCATTGTTAAACTCGTTTGTTCACAGTTTTTTTAGACCGAGGAAAAAGGGTAGTGTTCAATAGAACAACACTCAAGTTCAGGCAGCCGACCACAGTTGTGTTTGGCACTACTTTCAGTCTTGAATCGATTAGTAAACAAATTGTAGTTTGATATAATGGCTGAGAGTGGAAAACTTCAGATTGAGAAGTTTAATAGAAGAGACTTTGGTTGGTGGAAAATGCAAATGGAGGATTTGTTGTTCAAAAAGACTTGGATGTTGTTTTAGGTGAAAAACCAGAAAAGATGGAACCAACTGAGTGGGAAACTATGGATAAAAAGGCCAAGGCGGTGATTAGGTTGTCGCTGACAAGGGATGTTGCGTTCAACATTCTCAAGGAAACTACAGCGAAAGGTATCATGGATGCGTTATCTAATATGTATGAGAAGCCGTTGGCAGCAAATAAAGTTTTCTTGATTCGAGAGTTGGTTAACACAAAGATGAAAGAGGGAAGTACAGTTATAATGCACATCAACAACTTGAACTCGATTTTGCCAAGACTTAGGTCAGTTGGCATCAAATTCGAGGATGAGGTTCAGGCTCTACTACCTTTATCATCATTGCCTGATAGCTGGGTTGGTACTGTTACAGCGATTACTAGTTCCACCAAAATATTCATTTTAAATGGGATTCACGATATTATTACGGGCGAAGATATCAGACGAAGAAGGTGAATCAAGTGAATTACCGAATGTTGGCGGAGAAAGAAAGAATAACAGAGGTAGTGGGAGCAAGAACAGGAAAAGGAGTCTGTCTAGGGCTCGAAATGATGTGACTTGTTGAAACTGTAAACAAGTGGGACACTTCAGAAATCAGTGTTTGATTGATTAGAAAGAAGTCAACACTACAGTAGACTACTCAGACGATGATGCTTTAATATGTAGTGTGGAGAGTAGTGTGGAGTCTTGGGTCATGGATTCTAGAGCTTCGTTTCATGCTACCCACAGCAGCGAAGCATAGCAGAATCTAAAAAGGGTGATTTTGGTAAGGTAAGACCGGCAAACAATGATGTTCTTGATGTTACAGGCATGGGTGACATGGATTTAGTTACTTTAGCTGGTTCATGAACTTTGAAAGATGACAGGATGATTCCTGATTTGAAGGAGGCATTATTTATGTTGGAAATTACTAGGTTTAAATTACATGTCTAAAAGAGACTCTTTTTGTTAGGGAAATAAGCATTTGACAACTGCATAAGAGTATACAAATACATAAGTGAGATTACAAACCTGCTTTTTAGATGGTAATGCTTTTACTGACACTTGTTGGGGTGCACCATCAGGAACACTAACACAATTCAGTATTCCAGCCTGATCCATTGATAGCTTATCAATTTCCCCTTCGACCTACTATCACCATTTAAGTACTGTCATCACATACATCTACAAAGAACTGTAGCTAATAACTGAATAAATCAAATTGGCTAAGAGTTATTACTATAACAATGGTATTTCCTTCCTTTATGCCATCAAGCCCATATAATATCCTTTCTCCATGTTTCGCCTGAGGTTTTATAGCACAAGCTCTTTTATTTAGGATGCCATACAAAATCCATGCATCTTTTTATATTTAACAAATTGAACATGAAACACCTTCAAAAAAAAGATGATAAAGACTTTGAATAAAATCAGAATTTAGGATAACTTTTTGCTTAATCCCAACCTGCCAAAACTTTCTGTTTGTTTTGCTGCGAAACTTACAGTTGACAATTTCTCCGTTCCTTCTATATGTAAAAGCTATCACATGCTGTTCATACCAAAGAAGAAATGTTTAACAAATGACATCAGTTTACTTAGATTAAGAGAATGTAACAGATTTATTGGACTACCATGGAATAAATGGTTTAGGAGACACTAAGATAGGCATAAATCAACAAGAAAAAGGTGATATATACAAGTGACAAGAAAGTATGGTCAAAGTTGATATAAATAAAGTGGCAAAAAATCACTAATTTTTGTTAAAAATCTGAAGCATTGTAGTTACAAGCATTAAAGGTAGTATTTCAACACATACCTTATCATCCATCATTTGCATAACAGCATTCTTCAGCAATATTTCTGCCGAAATCATTCGCTCAGCAAAATAACTAATCAGCTGAAGCATATAACAAAAAGAAATATTAGTTAGTGAAGATGTACAAACAAATCCAGAAGGAAAAATTAAAAGCAGCAGCTTTCTAATGAATATTGATAAATGAAGATCAACATTATTAGACTAGGAAGCCATAACACGATTTCTTTTGAATAGCAAGAATCCATAGGAAGGTGACCTACTAAGATGGTAACTTGCAATAATATCAATTAGTATTCTCATTATCATCTTGTTTCATGTGGGTATACTATGCATTTTTTATGATTAATATCACACGTGTTCTATGCTTGATGATTAACTTTTGGAACATATGTGAATATAAGGTGTACAAATGTGTTATAAACAGTATGACTTGTCAAGATTTGAACCAGAGACACGTCGTGTGAAGTTAATAATCACACCCATGCCCTATGGTAAATATTAATTCAAAACCACTTGTCATACTCATGTATGAGGGCTTTAGCCACAAAGCTTAAGAACTAAGTGGTTCACTCTAAAATATTATTAATCATATTAAGAATTAAAGATGCAGTTTGGGGTTGTGGCAATGATTGTGCCCCTGGCCCCGACGACTTTAACTTCAAGTTCATCAAGCCTTTGATTCTTTGAAATGTGAGTTCATTGATGTTTTCCTTCACCAAATGCATTTTTCGGCAAGATGAAGGGGTTGGGTAAATGGGATTTTCAATTCGACTAGAACATAGGTGTTGGTGAATGGGCCCCTACGTTTGAATTCAAATGTACCCGTGGTGTAAGACGGAGATCCTCTCTCCCCCTTTATTTTTACATTGGCCATGGAAGCTTTCAGAAGCTTGGGTGGCTGCCCAGATATGTAACACTATGTTAACAATGGAAGGCTTACATGATGTTAAAGTATCGTACATCAGTGGTATATACATGATGTTATTTTAAAAGCTCTTCGGAGGCAGAAATCTTCCTATCAAAAAATGAGGAGGCAAGGCTAGAGTATTCAACTCCTTAGTAATATGGGATGAGCAGGAGATTCCTCTTAAAAGAATTGTTGGGCTAAAAAAATTTGGGGTTTCTGTCTTTTTGAAAGACAAACAAACATTTGAAAGGAACAGAGTCTTTCAGGCAAGTAATTTAGCCAACAAAGATAGTTGGAATATGATGATGACACTTCTTTTGCATTTTGCTACGTACTTGCAACAGTTGGAAGAGAATAGATGAAGAGATCATTAAATGGATGAATTTCATACTTGGTTTGGATAAATGAGGAAATGAATTCATGGAGCCCCAGCTTTATAGCGGATCACTCCGTGGATATTAAAGATCTTCCAAATAGGTGATATGATCCAATCAAAGAACTGGAAGAGGGTGAAGTAATGAAGAAGCAACCAGAGATGATCGCCAGAAAGAAAACTCCGGTGCCAGACAGTCCATTCTCCACTCCCAAGGAACAATGAAAGTGTGAGGAGTTCCAAGGCGCCTAAGAAATCGAAACAATCTAGGATTGAAGATGCTTTTGACCTTTCGTCTAATTTAAATCCAGTTTCTTAATGAATTTTCTCATAAAAAATATAAGGGGGATAGGTGGGGCTCACAAAGGTGACTCGGTCAGGCAATTCAAAAAGGACCACCATATTAATTTTTTTGGCAATCCAAGGTGACTGGGTCAGGCAATTCAAAAAGGACCACCAAATTAATTTTTTTTGGCAATCCAAGAATCATAGTTTAATGACTTATTGTATGGGGCAATTCAAACAGGGCTATTGAATCCATTGATGCAACCACTCGATCAGGGGGCATCATTAATATATGGATCCAGGGGTTTTCAAACCTAAGGAAGTCGTTAAAAATAGTAACTTCTTGCTTATCGTGGGATTGGTATCATGGCAGGAATTTCATTATATGTAATATTAATGGCTCACATGGTAAATCTCAAAAGAAACGTCTTTGGGAGGATATGCTCCAAAGCATGAATCAAGTGGTTCCAGATGATTTTAATGTTCTCTGATACCCGAAGGAATGGAAGACTTCACAACTGTGTTCATCCTCCTTAGTGCACTTTAATGAGTTCTTAAGTAAAACTGAGCTATTCTAATATAGCATGGGAGGACACCAACTCACATGTCATTAAGGGGAGATAAGCTTAGCAAGATTGATCGAATCCTTGTAGCTTCTTCCTTTGTTAACAAATGGCTGTTCACGACCGTTTTTGTATTGCCAAGGAAATACTCTAAGCCTTGTTCAGTTATTTTAACTTCCACAAATGTGGAATTTGGCCCGTCCCCCTTTTAATTTATAATTTTTGGAATTTGGCCCGTCCCCCTTTTAATTCTATAATTCTTGGCTTAATAAAGATGGTTATATAGAATTGTTGAAAAAGCCTTTATGTTGCAGGTGCAAAATGTATCTATTCAAAGGCAAACAAGACCTTGGCAGGGAAACTTAAGATGCTAAAAGAAGAAATAAAATCATGGTTGGTCAATCAAAGACAAATGGCTTGCAAACTAGAGTATGACTTGAAGTTCAAAATAGAAGCCTTGGAATTGCTTGCTGAACAAAAGGATCTCAAAGAGGCTGAAATGGATCAAAGGATGTTTGTACATGAAGGATTTAAAGGCAGTTGAAGATTCAAAAAGAAAGGATTTAAAACACAAGGCAATGTAAAATGGGTGGTCGAAGGTGATGAAAACACAAGCTCTTTCATGGGATAACCACCACTCATATAGCAAACGGAAGGATTTAAAGAATCATGGTAAAGGATGAATGGAACACAAACCCAAACGATATCAAAAGTGTTGCTTTCAACTATTTTTCAGAAAAATACAAAGAGCCAATGAAGTCAAGGCCTCTGTTCATGTCAAAAAATTTCAAAAAATTATCCCTTTTGGAAGCAGACTCTCTTGTTATAACCCTTTTCTGCGATAGAGGTGAAAAATTTGGTGTAGGATTGCGGCGGTGATAAAGCGCCCGTCCAGGTGGTTTTACTTTTGCATATAATAAAAAGACTAGGCATTTATTTGAGTCCAATTTTTAAAGATCTTGAATAAATTTCATCTCTCTAGCTCCATAAGCATCTGGTGTAATTCTATTAGATATTAGGGTTTATTAGTATAAGCCCGCGGGCCCATTTAGATTTTTAGGGTTACTCGTTATCTCTATATACTGTAACTTAACTATTCAATAATATTATTCAGTCTTTTACTATATTACATGGTATCAGAGCCCTAGGGTTCTGGTTATCGTCTTCCTTGCGCAACACATAAAAATAAAAATCCTAGTCCCTAGCCGTCGCCACCAAGTTCAAACCCTAGACAGGGCGGTGTGCCGCCACTCACCGTCGTCGCCGCCCTGTACCACCTTCGTTTTCTGTTTCGTTTCTTTTCTATTTTCTAGTTTCAGTTTAATAAAGCTTAGCTATTGGTTGAAGATTCAAGCCTATTATCTATATCCATTCTCTTGGTTTGTTTCCATCCATTCTCTCGGTTCGTTTCTGGATTATGGCTCCTAACTTGCAGCGATTACTATGTTTCCTTTTTCTTTTTCTATTTATCGGTGTTTTAGCTGCACAAAGGACCACGGTCCACGGAGACCGATCTCAAGCTACGGTTTGATTATATATATATATATATATTTTTTTTTTTTACTTTTTTAGATCTACGGATCTTATCTCTTGATCTATGGATCCAAGAGACCGCCGCCTGACCACGATCCCCGGCTTGGCTTTCTTTTCTCATTTTATATCTACAGATCTCATCTTTTGATCTACATATCCAAGAGAGCGTCGTCTGCTAGCCTCGACGCATTACCAACGACTACGGAGAATCAAGAACCAATGAACTATCAAACACACTATGGATAACACAATCAACTAAATTATGGATGACAACATCAAGCACAATATTAGTTTGTTGGCAAAAGTTTGGATAGTCCAGTCGATCGAAGCATGTTTATCTTATTATTATTGTTTTATGTTTTTTGTTTCCCGGTCATAGCGTGCGTCAGGTTACTTTCACTACGACTGCGGAGGAGTATTAGATATTAGGGTTTATTAGTATAAGCCCACGGGTCCATTTAGATTTTTAGGGCTACTCGTTATCTCTATATATTGTAGCCTAACTATTCAATAATATTATTCAGTCTTTTACCATCTTATAAATTCCTCCTTTGTTTCCCTTATTCCCAAAAAGGTGGATAAAAGATAATTCTCTCATTCGCGCCTGATAAGCCTTCTGGGATATAAGGTTGTTCAAAAATATTAGCGAACCGTTTGAAGCTTGTCATTGGCATTATTATCACCCTGAACAGTCAACCTTCATCTCCAACAGAAACATTCTTGATGGGCCAATCATCCTTAATGGACTCTATGCATGGTCTAAAAAGCATAAGCCAACGATTATGTTTTTCAAGATTGACTTCGAGTAGGCGTTTGATACTATTAGCTGGAATTTCTTAGACTCCATTGTTGATCAAATAGGATTCCCAATGTTATAGAGAAGATAAATAAGAAGCTGCTTAGATTCAGTTAGAACATCAATTCTTATCAACGGGTCTACTACAAAAGAGTTCAAAAGTGGACGAGATGTTAATCAAGGAGATCCCCTTTCTTTTTTTTCATTCATCATCAGTATGGAGCCTCTCCACATGGCAATCAAGAAAACAGTGGATCTTGGTTTTATTCATGGTATAAAAACACTCCACAAAATGACCCGTTTCTTTCTCATCTTCTATATACCAAACGATGTGATTCTAATGGATGAGTGGTCCTTATCTAATTTTAAGAATTTTTCTTTTATCTTAGGGTGCTTTTATTTGGCGTTGGGGCTTAAAGTTAACTTTCACAAAAGCAAACTTCTTGGTGTTAGAGTGCAGTCAAACCTAATCTCTATCATGGCATCGATACTAGGATGTCAAACCGAC
This sequence comes from Flaveria sonorensis, assembly GCA_025506505.1. NCBI lineage: Eukaryota > Viridiplantae > Streptophyta > Magnoliopsida > Asterales > Asteraceae > Flaveria > Flaveria sonorensis. The sequence goes on from CM046423.1 coordinate 32,048,610, forward strand.
ACATTCCCATTTATCTATCTTGGGTTAACAGTGGGGGCCAACATTAGTATACCAAAAAATTGGAAACCTTTTCTTGACAAGTTCCATATTAAACTTTCAAATTGGAAATCCCAACCCCTCTCTTTCGGGGGTAAGTTAACACTCATCCAATGGGTATTAGGTGGCTTGCCCATAAACTATCTATCAATATTTAAAGCCCCTAACAAAGTCCTAAGTTTTCTTGAAGCAACTAGGAGGAACTTTTTATGGGGAGGGAGTGCTCAAAACATAAAAATTGCATGGATTTCTTTGGACAAAATTGACTCTACAAAAGAAAACGGGGGATATCAAGTGGGTAGTATTAAATCAATGAACTTAGCTCTATTGACTAAATGGGTTTGGAGGTACAAAACCAAATCAAACAGCCTTTGGAAGCAAACTGTTTTGGCTATTTATACAAGCAAAAGCTCGGCCTCCCTTCTTCCTATGAAAAAGTGCATCTCAGGACCATGGATACGAATTGTAAAATTAGGAGAGGAACTAAAGGCCCTTAATGTTAGTCTTGACACTTTGATTAAAGGATATGCAGGGGTTAGGGATTCCATTCTTTTCTGGCAGGACTCATGGCTAACAAACGAACTGTAAAAAGAAATTGTTCCCTTGTTTATACGAAGCTAATAGCAACAAAATGTATTTGGTAGTTCATCAGGTGCACGAAATTGAATCAATTGCTTCTAGAATGGAAATGGAAATCAAGCAGCCTCAATAGCTTGCAATCAAGCGAGTTACACTCATGCATTCAATTGCTAAAGGCTTACTTGTGGAAATATGCACCGGACAAATGCCAATGGCATAGGGATGGCAAAGGGGAGGATGTTTCTCGGTGAACTCAATTAGACGTATCATTGAAGACAAAAGGTTCTCACATGATATTTATATATACTCGACTTGGCTCCCAAAAAAAAGTGGATTTTTCGGTTGGAGGGCGGTTTTAAACAAAGTCCTAACGTTGGATAATTTGGAGGCAAGGGGTATACGACCACGCTTTTTAAATTGTTCTGCATGTAATTGCAAGCTAGAATCTTTTGACCATGTTTAGGTATCATGCCCCTTTCGGCGGCAATATGGAATGGGGTGGAAAATTGGCATAACATTCCCACAAGCTCAAAATCGTCTGGGTTTTTTGCAAGTGTCAAAGGAGTTAAATGGGCATATGCCATATAAAAGATTGTATCATACGATTATTATTGCTTCTATGTGGTCAATTTGGAGAGCTAGAAATAAAAGACTTTTCAATAGCAAAAGAGCAATGTCATCAACAAGGTAGGCGAAATAAAGGTTAACACATTCTTATGAATCAAGCATAGATCGAGCTCTAATTAGTTGGATTGGTCTCATTGGGGTAATGTGGTGCTAAAGTAAGATAATAGGTAATTTATATTATTTTTATTTTGTAGTTCCTTTTCCCATGAGCTAGCGCCCTGCTACGCCATTGTTATTTTATATATCGCCGTTCAAAAGAAAAAGCAAAGAGCTTAGACTAAAAATTATCTACCTAAATCAAAAAGTACAAAGCATAGCGAAGGTACCTCATCGCCTAATGGCTCTAACCGCAAAGTCTCTTCACTCAACTTTTTAGAAGCCTTAACTTTGTTGACTCCATCTAGTGTGGGACCTACATCTGCCAAAATCTGCAACGGCATTAGATACCCAACAAAATAATTTACTCAGAAAGTGAAGTAATAAATTATAAGTGTACATACATGACCAGCCCATCCACATTCAAAATTAAAGCATCTCCATATTGCAACTTTCCTGATACAAGGATGAAAATTAACTTCTCTAGGAAGTTTGAAACAGCAGAGAAACAGGGAATCATATACTCTTCGATCCCAGGAAAATTCAATATGATTCTTTTCCTGAAATACTAAAATTCATACATTTGTTGCAAAATTGAATTTTGTTTGAGATACTTGATATGGAGTCAATAACGCAACCAACTTTCCCCCGAACTATTAACATTTATATGAGTTTGGACGTACTTGAGTAAGTTGTTTGTGTAGTGGTAGAGTGAGTAATATCAGTGATAATTCAGTAATCGTGGATGATCTTATTGAATGAACTGCGAATGCCTTTATAGGCTTACAAAGACTCAACGAACTTGAAAACAAACTGACTAAAAATAAGGACCAGCCTACCGCCTTATTCAAATATCAAAACAGACTCATTAGAACTCGGTCAAGTGACCGTTAAACCTTAGACCACACGTGCACAGTAATCACACGTGTATGATATCCACGATTAGCATGCTCCAATATCCTCCCCTAAACTGAACTTAGGCTAAGTACAGTTTACTTCTTTGACCCCCATAGCTTCCCTTAATTGAACAAAATCTTCAAGCTTGACGGGTTTAGTTAGAACATCTGCAACCTGCTCCTTAGTATTACAGAACTTCAGCTTTATAACCTCATCGTTGACCAGATCTCTTAGGTGATGAAATCTTACATCAATGTGTTTCGTCCTCCTATGCATGACCGGATTTTTTGATAGTTTGATTGTTGACATGTTGTCGCACATTATGTTCATTGGACCATCATGTTGTTCTCCCAAGTCTTCTAGCACACCCTTGAGCCATTTATAGTGACACACACAGTTGGTGGCAGCGACGTACTCCGCTTCTGTTGAAGACAATGTCACAATTTCTTGTTTCCTTGAGCTCCAGCTAATGGCAGTTCCATTGTATAAGCAAACATACCCGGAGGTACATTTTCGATCTTCTATATCTCGGGCGTAATCACTATCGGTGTAGATCATCAGCTTTTCTCTTGCTTGCCTGCTGTAGGTCAGCCCATATGTACTTGTTCCTTTCAGATACTTTATCACCCTTTTCGCTGCTTCCCAATGATCTGATTTTGGTGCTGCCATGAATCTTGACAAGAGACACACAACATATACCATGTCCGGTCTTGTCATGGTAATGTACATGAGGCTACCTATCAACCTTTTGTACATGGTAGGGTCAACATCCTCCCCTAATCCTTTCTTGGTAAGAACAACACCTGGTATAATAGGGTTTGTTACAGAGTTACTTTCTTGTAACCTGAATCTCTCTATAATCTCTTGGGCATACTTCTTTTGTCCAATAAATATACCCTCATTTGTTTGTTTTACCTCAACACCCAAGAAGTATTTCATCAACCCCAAGTCAGTCATTTCGAATTCTCTTTTCATAGATTCCCTGAAGTGCTCACAAATTTGAGGGTTTGAACCAGCATATAAGAGATCATCAACGTACACACTTACTACCAAGAAGTTATTCCAGACTTTCTTAGTAAACAAAGTGTGATCATACCTGCTCTGCTTGAAGCCTTCCTTCCTGAAATAACGTTCTATGCGATTAAACCAAGCTTTGGGGGCTTGTTTTAATCCATATAAAGCTCTTTTCAATTTATACACTTTGCTTTCTTCACCTGGTTTCGTGAAGCCCGAAGGCTGCTCCACATACACTGTCTCTTTAAGTTCTCCTTGCAAGAATGCACTCTTGACGTCTAGGTGAAATACCCTCCAGTTTCTTTTTGCTGATAGAGCAAGGATGGTTCTAATAGTATCCCATCTGGCCACGGGTGCAAACACGTCTTCGTAGTCTATACCTTTCTGTTGGGCATACCCTTTTACGACCAACCTTGCCTTATATTTGTCTACATTCCCATCTTCATTTAATTTAGTCTTGTATAACCATTTCACTCCAATTGGCACACTGTTTTCCGGCATGTTGACCAATTCCCAAGTCTGGTTTCTCTCTATAGCACTGATTTCTTCCTCCATTGCCTTAATCCATTTGGGATCTTTGTTTGCTTCTTCATAGGTGGTCGGATCTCCCTGAGCTGTATACATGGCATACCCGTCTTCCTCACTGTCAGACAATTCTTCCCCAGTTCTATAATCTTGCATCCAAACTGGCTGCCTTCGATTTCTCGTGGTTGGAGTCTGATTCTGATGTTGCACCATGCTTGGGCCTGCTCGATCTTCTTGTTGGATTGGTGATTCCTCATGTAAAGTATCGTCTGCATCTTCTTGATTTGTTACAGCTGCTGGGTCTGCATCTTCTTGATTTGTTACAGCTTGATCTTCATCTGTACTTAGTTGTGGAATGTTGCAATCTTCCTCCCCAATCACCAATTCAACGTCTGCACCGTCCTCCTTATCCCAACTCCAATGCTTTTCTTCTTCAAAGACAACATCACGACTAATGATTATCTTTTTCTGTACGGGATCATATAGCCTATAGGCTTTGGTGCCTGCTGCAATTCCAAATAAAACACATTTTTGGCTCCGGGCATCTAATTTGGTTCGCACTTGTGAGGGAATATGGACGTGAGCTATACATCCCAATACCCAGAAGTATTCTACTGAAGGCTTATATCCAGACCATAATTCCTCCGGTACCTGTTTATCCAATGTGCGGGAGAGACATCTGTTCATGACGTGGCATGCCCATATGGTGGCCTCTGACCAGAAACACTTAGGGACTTTGGTTTCTGCTAACAGACACCTTACCATGTTCATCAGGGTCCTGTTGCGTCGTTCGGCCACCCCATTTTGCTGTGGGGTGTATGCCGCCGTCATTTGTCGTTGTATACCATGTATTTCACAGAAATCTTTGAATTGTTGGGAAGTGAATTCTCCCCCCTATCACTTCTCAAGATTTTGATTGACTTCTCAGACTCCTTTTCAACCAATGCCTTAAACCGTTTGAAATGCTCAAAAGATTCACTTTTATTACCCAATAGATAAACCCATGTTTTCCTAGTAAAGTCATCGGTAAAAACCAGTACATACCTCTTCCCACTAGGTGACATGGGTGTGATGGGTCCGCATAGATCCATGTGCACCAGCTCTAAAGGTTGGGTGGACCTCCATGTTGCCTTCTTGGGAATAATGATTCTACTTTGCTTTCCCACATTACAGGTCACACACACCTGTGTTTTTCCACAGACCTTCGGAATGCCCCTTACCATGCTCAAGTATTGCATGGTTTGAAGTGCTTTGTGGTTAACGTGCCCTAGACGTTTGTGCCATATGTTTGTGTTAATTTCTTCTGTAACTTGCATGCATCTGGCAACAGCTTCCTTTTGATGTCCATACTATGAACATTCTATTTTTCGCCATTGTGGACTTCATTATCAGTCCCCTTCTTTGATGGTAAATGCTACATATTCCATGCTCAAAGATCACCTTGACACCTTTCTCTTGAAGTTGACCAATACTAAGAAGATTGGATGTCAAACTTGGAATGTAGTATACGTTTGTGAAGGTTTGCAAGATGCCATCTATATGAAAGCTGACATCTCCCATACCCTGAACTTGTAGCTTTAACCCATTCCCAAGTTTGACTGTATTTTTAAATTTTCATCCAGCTTAGTGAACCAATTTTTCATACCTGTCATGTGATTTGAACACGCAGAGTCCAAAAACCAATGACCTCTCTTTGCAGGTGCTTCTTCTTCCACATTAGCCATGAGGACAAGTTCTTCATTTTCGTCAAACTCAGCGTAATTTGCTGCTTTATCTTCCTGTGGACACTCGAACTGGTAGTGACCCATTTGATAGCATTTGTAGCATTGAATGGTGGACTTGTCAACGTTGCTTCTGCCTCTTCCTCTACCTCGTCCACGACCACATGAGTATCCCCATCTGCCTCGGTTGTAGCCTCTGCCATAAGATTGATCGTCCACCTTCAAGGCATGTTCTTCAACCTCCTTCTTGGTTATCTTCTGCTCATGAACCAGCAGTGAACTTTGTAGTTCGTCAATGATTAGAGTATCAAGATCTTTTGCCTCTTCAATGGTACACACAACAAAATTGAAGTTTGGAGTGAGTGTACGTAAGATTTTTTCAACAACCTGCACATCAGTCATCATCTCCCCATTGTTTCGTATCTCTGTGGAAATCGTCATTACTCGGCCAAAGTAATCGGTAACTGATTCACCGGCCTTCATCTCCAAAATCTCGAATTCCCTTCTTAGTCGTTGAAGTTGAGCCTTCTTGACCCGAGCGTTTCCCGTGTATTCCGTCTTCATCGCTTCCCAGAGCTGTTTAGCTGTCTTCTTCTGGGAGATCGTACACAAGATGCTTTTATCAATAGAGTAAAGAAAGTAATTCATGGCCTTTAAATCCATAAGCTTCATAGCTTCCAGTTCCTTCTTGCGTGCATCAGAAACCTGATCTCCTACTTTAGGCTCAACATAGCCTGTCTCCACCGCCGGCCAAAACTCCTTTGATCGGAGTAGATTTTCCATGACCATACTCCAATGATCATAGTCTCCGTCAAATTTTGGAATCACAAATCCATGCGATGAGCTTCCTTCAGCCGCCATCTCCGATCGTCTTTTTCTTTTGTTTCGATCATTCTTGTGACACGATAACAGATCTAACCTGGCTCTGATACCACTTGTAGTGGTAGAGTGAGTAATATCAGTGATAATTCAGTAATCGTGGATGATCTTATTGAATGAACTACGAATGCCTTTATAGGCTTACAAAGACTCAACGAACTTGAAAACAAACTGACTAGAAATAAGGACCAGCCTACCGACTTATTCAAATATCAAAACAGACTCATTAGAACTCGGTCAAGTGACCGTTAAACCTTAGACCACACGTGCACAGTAATCACACGTGTATGATATCCACGATTAGCATGCTCCAATAGTTTGGCACCCAGAGTCAAAAGTGTCGCTCTTTTTTTTTCTTTTGTACAGAGAAACTGCTTACTCATTTTGGTGTATATGGAATGACAGACTCCTCTCCTTGGCCTGCCCACCTTTGCACTGTCTCAACACAAGTTAATGCCATTGAATTTCTAGATTTCCAAGCATATTAATTGCACGAATTTTGCAGCGAAATATTTTTATGAAACCAAAAAAAAGAATTTTCTTCAAACATTTAAATTCAAATCCAAAAAGGTTTGCCATAATGAAACATGAATAATAAGATTGGAAAGGGGAGTCATAAATAAATGATGAATATTCCTACCACGGGACAAATTTGATGGGTGTATTGGCCAGGGGTACAAGAACCGAAGTTTATCCCAATATCCTCCAGCTTCTGCTTGAAAGCATTGATTTCAAGCGCCTCTTCTTCTTCTTCTTCTTTATGATTTGCTAAATTGACTAGAATAGAATTTCATCCAGTTAGGCAGAGCAGATTGAGTTTCAAAGGAAACGCGAAAGGAACAGCAGTATCTAAAAAACCTGAAGATTTGAGACGCAAAGAGCGGAGTTGGAAACTGGGAAGCAAAAGCAGAGATTGAGATTGAGATTGAGATTGAGATTGAGATTGAGATTGAGATTGAGATTGAGACTGAGATTGTGGGTGGCAATTTGATGTTTGAAGCGAGGGGAACATTCCTACTCCTACTCCGATCCCTTGCGCCGGAGAAATCATTTGGACGGGACGACTTCTGCCTCTTCTTACGCCCCCAACCCAAAAAGATAAGGATGGGGGAAATTGACAAAGGGGGCGTCTGGGTTCCGGTGGAATCTTTTAACTTGGATCTTCTTCTTCCCTATCTTCGTCTCAATTCAAACATTTTTTCACTTTTGACTTATTTTTTTATAAAAGTCAAAAGGAGTTTCAACAAGCAATCCAAAATACCACTACCACACTTGTTTTCAGTTTTTCTTTTTTTTTTCTCTGGTTTCCCTTATAAAACTAATTCTATTGATATTATTCCAGACCCTGTCATTGGTCGGTACATGAGGTTGCGTGTCTAATATTCGACTTAACTAAGAAATCCTTTGGTTCAAGTGTTGGTTAATGTAACGTTTTCATATTATATAACGAATTTGTTAACCCCTTGCACAAAGATTTGTATAACTTTTTATTTGAACGCCGGTCATATCAAAATAATTAACAAACCTAGTAGTTTTTGGTAACTTAACACACATCAAAAGACACATAACTAATCTAAAATTTTAATAATTTAATAATAAACAAGCCGAGCTCGAGCCTGATAATTTTTTTACGAGCCGAGCTTGAGCTTGAGCTTTCTAAAACTAAAACGAGCCGAGCTCGGGCTCGGCTCAGCTCGTTTACACCCCTAAGCACAACCCATGCCTGGTGAAGCACACATTATGCCTAGTGAAGCACAAAATATACCTAGTAAAACACACCTCATACCTGGTGAAGCACAGCTCAACACGCCCCATGCCTCACACCTACAAACTTGAAGACTCCATAACCAAGCACCCACGTGCCTAGCTCAACACGTCCACGTGCCTTCGGTACCACTTCCTCGTGCCTGTCATACTATTCGTGTTAGAATCCATTACAACGAACTTAGTGGAGCAAAAGGGAACAAGAGCGTACCTCACCAAGCATAACTTGGTCATGTCCTACCTTCTGGTGTTGCCTAAAAATTTAGATGAAGCCTCGTTTTCAAAATAGCTCTTTCACGTTCTAATATTGCATCTTGCTATTGTAGTAGCTAGTATTTTAGCTTAGTTTTATGTTAGTTTTTTCAATTTCAAGGATCAAGAAGCGTTTAACAACACTTAAATCTTGTAATGATGTTAAATTATGTTGATACAAATTTAATTATGTTGTCGTATATATTGTCATGCTTGGCTAAACTTCTTGATTTATTTGGGTGAAATGAACCTTGTTTGATCCTTTGATTTCAGTATATAAACTTGATTTTAGTTTGTGTTAGTGACTTCAAGCTATGAACTTTCATCGTTAAAAATGAGAAACCTTTCTTATTTAAGTTTCTAACTTAGTGCTTGTCTTTGGTAATCATGTTGAAAAACCTTTACTACACAAACATTTATTTTAATTCTCTATATAACTATACATGTTTTCACACTACAAATGGTGGTGTAAAGTTATGGCTTTGATAAATTAGATTAAAAATCTTTCTCTTCACTGTAGATTTAGTATAATCGTAGTGTTGATACTTGAACTTTCTCATCTTAATAAACCAAGGAATTGATAACTCGAGCCTTGAGATATTCTGATCATGAAATGTTCCTTTGATTTGGAAATCTAAACTTAGATCCTATATTCCAAAATCACATTGGATATTTCATTATTACGATGCTAACTTTTTAATACTATCAAGAGAATTGATAGCCTTAATGGGGGTCGTTCATCTTATCACACTAACACAAACACAATCACTTGTTTTTCATTTCATGATTTTAGGTTGTTTAAGTGTCTTGTCGCTTTGTTTTTCGAATGGTGATATGGGTTGGCAACCTTAATGGAACCAATCCTATTTTTTATTTTAGTGATTTTTTGAAAATTCATATATTGAATCAATTGTATCGTTAAGAAAAATCAAGCTCAAGTGGTATCTCCTAACTTTTGTTTTCATTTATATTATTTATATTATTTCCTAATCGTATTTATCTATTATTTTCATACAAAACAACTCTTATTATTTTGCTAAACAATGATTGATATTAATTATTAAGAGCTTTTTGTTCTTTTGATGATACGATAGATGCACTAACATATTGTGTATTGTATTATATTGGCATAGCATACCGAGTTTTTAAATTTAAGACTTAATCATGTTTGAAATTATTACGAAAATACACACACCCAAAAACACACTAGACATCTTAAGGTAAACTGAGTGGAGGCGGGGGAGGGTGGCGTGACATGTTTTATATTTAAAATATTACATTCTAATCATTGTTGAAAACTAAATAATATGCTTAATAAAATAATTAGAAAATAAAAAGTTTTTGTGTTAATAAGTTATTTAAATAAGGTTTGTTTGGTTGATTATTTAATTTTTACTAGTTTCGTAAGCTTTGTAATTGGATAGACAATTAGGTTTGCAACATTGTGTTATGGAGGTTAGGTATCCTTATAGAATGATAGCAGCTTCTTCAAGTTTGTCTTCAAGCTTATAAATATAACATTCTATTTTTGCGTAAAAAATTGTAAACATACCCATTTATTTTTGCTTTAAAAACAAAGTCATGGACACGATAATTATATCTTTTTGTACTAGAGTTACAAAGTTACAGACAACTTTCTTACTACATAGAAGGTTCTTGTACACGAAAGTCTTAGCAAACAACTATGTTTTAAAAATATTTGTATAGTTGACTTGTTGTATTTCAAAATGTAGAGCAACAACTTTTTGAAATTAATACAAAAATATGATATGTACTTATAATTACAAAAGTGTACAGATCAAAATAACCACCTTTATTTTAAGAAAATCTATATTTATGATGAATGTTAACCCCAAATTATAAAACAATAAAACATGTGATGCTCTTTTATGTACATCTTACTTCAAAATAAAGTCAGATCCACCTTTCATATATTAAATTAGGGATATAATTTGCTTTCAATAATATACATCAACTCTTAGGTCCTATTGACCCTAAGATCTTTCACGAATAGATCAATCAGTTAGAAAAATAGTTAAAGAAAGTATTCAGAATTTATTTTTAATGCCTAAAATCCCGTGTTTTAACCTGACATAATCTTATTTTCTTTAATAAATTTGACCCATTAATTGAACGCAGAAGTCTTAATCTTTTTAGCTTTGATTTGACCCATTAATCTTCTTCTTTCTTCTCTGCTCTCTTTTAGCTTTGATTCTGTCAAAGGCCATCTTCAGAATCTTTATGCATTTTAAGAAAAAGTACATGTCTTCCTCACCCAGCTTATTGTTTAACTCTCTGAAGTGCCTTGTGTATATGTAGTGGATATAAGATTCATCTAGCAATCTCACTTCATATCCACTAAACAATCTAATTTCTGCACCTTCTTTTCCTCCCCATTTTCTTTCAATAACTAACTCATATGTCTTTTCATCGTAATAGACATTCGAGATTGGTTTGGAGGAATGAGTTCCAGCTACCATCTTTCTCTTTAAAGATTCAGTTGGCTTCACCTTGAGCTCAGGAAACACAACCTCTTCAGCTGGTTTTGTCTTTTTCTTCTCTAGAGGGTTAACAAAGGATCTATCTTTCCTCATATAGATAGCCTTGAGAGATTTGAAGTTTTTTGTCCTTTTGAACATTCTCAGAATGTCTTCAAACTTATAACCCCTGAGCATAGCCTGATGATTGATGAGCTCCAGTTCAGCTAGTTTTTTCAGATCACGAATCTACAGGGAGTTCACTAAAGCAGTATACTCAGTGAAGAATTGAACTAACCCTAAGATCTGTTTGACCATAAACATATTCCAGTCACTATCATACTTCCAGGCAATAATTTTCTGATCAGTCTTGCCATGTGGAGTAGATACACCTTTGATCATCTCAGTAGTGGTAAGCCCCTCTTGAAGTGTTAACTTGGAAGGCTCAGTAAACCACTCTGGATTTCTGTGTAGAACAGGTGCCAAAGAGTCATGATCTCTATAGGTGAGCTGGATATCTTGTGCAGATAATCTTGTTTTAGGCTTTTTGATGATCTCATCTTCCATTTTCTTCAGCCTTTCTTTCTTTTCATTTATCATCCTAAGGATGGTAGCCCTTAGGGAATTAGTCTTCATATTGGCCAAGTTTCTTTTAGTATACCCTTGAGCAGACAGATAATCCTTCATTTCCCTGTCAGTCATGGAATAGGGATCAGGATATAATGATTAAGAAGCTTCAGTCTGCTTGGCTTTTAAAGTGGGTTTATCAGCTTGAGTTTTGGGAGAATAAGTCTTTTCATACTCAGTTTCAACAGTAGGGTCCAGCAGTTTGTTTAGCTTTTCTTCTTCTGCTATCATCCCCTCATATGTCATCCCAAAGACTTCATCTGGATCATAGCCATGATTGATGAGAAACAAGGCTTTGGTCATCAAATCATCTGTTTGGGCTTTATCTACCATTTCTTGGACAAAGGGTTCAGGCTTTTCAGGGCTTTCTCTGTCTATGTGTTCATCAATCACATATCCACCCTCTATCTCTCCTTCTTCGAGTTCTATGCCCACTGACCTCATTTTCAGTTGTTCCTCAGCCTTTTCATGTTCTTCTAAAAATTGAGCAATAACAGCTAGGCTTCGAGGATCATCTTGTTGCTTTTTCTTTGGAGGATCTTCTTCTATAGGCCTTTTACCCTTTGCCTTTTCAGACAGGTATTTTCTCTTTCTGGTATATGTTTGTACTCTTGGACCAGAAGAGGGTTCAGCTATTTCAGCTTCTTTAGGCAATTTTTCAGCTTCCTTTTCTTCAGTAGCTGATGGGATTTTCTCGATTGACTCTAGTTCTGATTCTTCCTTTTGTTGTTGGTCTTCACAGAGCTTTTTGATCAAATCTTTTTGCTCCTCAGTGAGAGACACAACAGGTACAAGCTGAAGGCTCAATTCCTTCTCAAGAGGGACAGGAGATTGAGATATCACTACAATGGGCTCAGAAACTTGACCTTGATTTCTAATAAATTCCCAGAATTCATCATCAATGATGAAATCTTCAGCAGTGAAGCTATCAAGAGCCTTGATCATATCACTGAACTCTGATTCTTCAGTGTGTGTTTCTTCATGATCTTTGCTGGTGTATAGTACCATAGCCAAACTTTGTTCTTGTGGCTTGGTTCTACTTGATTCAGCTTCTTTTTCAGGCTCAGAAGATCTCAATTTCTTAACAGGAGGAGAATCATCATCACTCTCTCCTGAGGAACTTTCACCTCCTTCTTTTTTGTCATCATCTTTCTTCTTGTCACCCTCATCTTTATCACCTTCATCATCCTTTCTTTTCTTTTCAACCTCTTGATTTATCATGATTATCAGCTCCAACTCAGAAACTCTTTTGTTCAAAGTTTCTATCTATTTTTGCATAGACATGATTATATCAGTTTGCTCTTCCAGCAGGCTTTCTTGTTCCTCCATTGCAATGGTTTGGATGGTCAAAGTGTCCACATGACCACTGACTTCATCCTTTGAATGTTGAAGAGCAGCCTTTAGGCTTTCTATCTCCTTATCTTTCTCTTTCTTTTCAGTCTCATACTTCTCTTTCATCTCTTTTAACTCTTTTTCCTTTTCATCTAACTCTAGAAGTCTGTCTTGAATGATACTAGATCTTCTATTTAGGAGTTTCTCCATCTTGGCTACTTTTTGCAACAGTTCTGATATCATCTCATCTTTTGCATCAGGCCTGATTGCCTCTGACTCAGCATAACTCTCAGAGGGAACGACCTTAGAAGTAACTTGCCTCACAGGCATCTTCTTTCAATGATCCTCCTCATCAGATGATGATTTGGATTCCTCTGAAGAGCTGGCAGAATCACCAAACTCATCAGGCTCAGTAGAGACTGGGGATGCATGAACAGGAGACGTAGGAGAAAGATGAATTGGTGAAATGTGGGTGAGAGTATGGGGGATATGTGTGAAGAGATGATGGGCTGTGTTTGTGGAAAGGGAATTGGTGATCTTTGTGGTGAGGGGATGGGATATGGAGTGGATGGAGAGGATATCTCAGCTTCATGAATGGAAGGCCCAGTGTGAGGATCACCACCTACATCAACCTGTGGTGACACTGGCCTCTGTCCTTCTTTAGCTACATCAGCTTGCTCATCAACATTGTGTTGACTAGGAGCAGCTTGCTCTTCTTCATGAATAGGCTCAGCATCAGAAACCTCTTGAGCTTGTTCCTCAATATGCTCATCTTGGTTGATCTGTTCCAGCATCCAGGGTAATAGAGGAGCAAATTTGCCACTGTAGAAATTCCTGGGGTCTCTCTTCTTCATGTACTGATAGGACTTTGTATTGTAGTGAGGAATATCCATCACTGGTCCTTCAGGTATAATATCACTGATCCTTATTGGGATTCTTTTACTTTGATCCTTTTGATATTTTGATCCACATTGGGATTCTTTTGCACTTCACTTTGGAAGGTGATCCATAATGGTATTCTTTTTGCATACTCTTTTGTTAATTCATCCAAGGTGAATGTGTTCCACATTAGGAATCTTTTGGATCATGACATCAGCACTATGTGCTTGTTTCTTTAGGTCTTTGCTCAGCAAAACAAAGAAGAAACTGATGCAGGTGAATGATATTCATAGTTCATCATTATCTGGTGTGTTTGAGTTGCTACACACACATACACTTGAATAAGCTGATACTTACCAGTACTTTGAGATGAGTGTTTCACAGTTGAATATGATTATTTAGTTCATCACAGCATGTATCTTCCTTTCCAAGTTGAGCCTACCTACATATCAGGTAAGTCATGACAGTCTTTTAAATTTTGAATTAAGCATAGTGAATGATATAACGACTGTAATTATATCATTTCCCAAAAAGTATAAGACACAAACTTCAAGAAAAAGACTTCTTTTTGTGATTTTTGATAATTTCTGAATGTTTTTATAATTTTTTTTTTATTTTTATTTTTTATTTTTATTTTTACTCTAGGTTAATCATGTCAATTGATTGAACTAGGAATTCAAACCTATTAGGTTCAAATGTCTTGGTAAATAGATCAGCCAATTGATTGTCAATATGAAACATTGGTCTGTTTCTTGCACTGCCATGACACCAGTCTGGGACCAAGAAATTGACAACCGCCAGATGTGGATTTTTTGTTGAAATTGCATCCCCCGTAGTCACTGTCGGTGTATGCATAGAGATTGAAGTCTTCATCCTTTGGATACCATAGTCCAAGAGCAGGTTTGCCCTTAAGATATCTGAATATCCTCTTGACTGTATTCACGTGAGATTCCTTGGGAACTACTTGATACCTGGCACATACACAAACACCGAACATAACATCAGGTCTACTGGCTGTTAAATACATAAGTGAACCAATCATGGATCGATAAAGAGTCTGATCCACAGATTTGCCTTCTGTGTCTGGGCCAATCTTCACTTTTGTATCAACCGGTGTTTTGATGGACTGACAGTCTGCAAAGTGAAACTTCTTCAATATTGATTCCACATATTTTGACTGGTTGATGAAGATTCCACTGAATGTTTGTTGTATTTGAAGACCTAGAAAGAATATGAGTTCTCCCATAGCACTCATCTGAAATTTTGAATGCATAAGATCTTTAAAGTCTTTGCATAGTTGTTTGTTAGTGGAGCCAAATATGATATCATCCACATAAATCTGGACAAGCAGCATCTTATTCCCTTTTCTCTTTCTGAATAAAGTCCTGTCAATCTTCCCTCTTTCATAACCATGGTCAAGAACAAATGATGACAGAGTCTCATACCATTTTCAAGGGGCTTGATGTAAGCCATATAAAGCTTTATCAAGCTTGTATACCCTGTGAGGGAAATCAGGATCCTCAAAGCCTGGAGGTTGACTCACGTAGACTTCTTCAGAGATCTTTCCATACAAAAATGCACAATTTACATCCATTTGATAAACTATGAATTTCATGGATGCAGAGTATGCAAGAAAGAGTCGTATGACTTCTAGTCTAGCAACAGGAGCAAACACCTCATCATATTCTATTTCTTCTTCTTGTGTATAGCCCTGTGTTACCAATCTTGCTTTGTTTCTGATGACGATCCCTCTGTCATCAGTCTTGTTTCGGTACAGCCATCTGGTGCCGATAGGGTATTGTCCTTTGGGAAGGTCTACCAGTTGCCATACTTCTTGTTTCTTGAATTGTAGCAACTCTTCCTGCATTACCTCAATCCAACTATTGTCTTGAAGAGCCTCTTTGATGTTTTTGGGTACTGTTTGACAAAGAAAGCAAGAGAACAAACAGATGTTTGCTATGCTTGACTTGCTTCTTGTCACCCGTTCATTGAGATCACCAATGATGCTTTCAACTGGATGATTCTTGTGTGTTCTGGTGGTTGGAATTGATTCACCAGCAATGGTTACATCAAGATTGGAGACATTCAGATCATCTTGGTGAGAGGCCAATTCATCTTGAATTGTGGGATAGTTATGAAAATAATCAAAACCGGTTTCAGTTCCTGCTTCAACATCAGCAGCACTTTGATTACTTCCATTATTTGAGGTTCTTTTAGTTTCAACTAGAGGAGTAGCTTGATTTTGATCTCTGACTTCAGTTGAAGGATCTTCTGAAGGAGATGGTAGTGTGCTTGGACCAGCTTCAGTTGAAACACATTGATTTTAAGATGGTTGTCTGACAGGGTCAGCTTGTAGTGGAACATCTTCAGTTAGTTGATCAGTTGATCAGTAGAAGTTGGAGGAATCATTGGAAATTCATCTCTTCTTTCTACTCCTGAAGAGGGTTCTGTTGAATGTAGATTTCCTGCATCAGACAAATGAAATTGATCAAAAGATTTTCTAAAAGAGTAAATATCAAACAACCAGTCAGGACCATTTGTAGATTTGGGAAATGAATGTTCCTTGAATTGAACATTTGTTGATTCATCAATAATATTTAATCTAGGATTAAATACTCTGTAAGCCTTTGAAACAGAAGAATAACCTACAAAGAATCCTTCATCAGACTTAGATGAAAATTTTCCCAAATAGTCTCGGGTGTTAATATCGAGACAAGACAACCAAATGACTTTAAAAATCCAATAAATGGTTTTCTGTGAAAGAGAAGTTCATAAGGCGTCTTGTTGGTTTCTTTTACAATCAAAGTTCTATTTTGCACAAAGCACGATGTATTAACTGCTTCTGCCCAAAAGGTGATTGGCAGTTTAGCATCAGCTAGCATGGTTCGTGCTGCATCAATCAGTATTCTATTTCTTCTTTCAGCTACCCCATTTTGTTGAGGAGTTCTAGCTGCTCTAAATTGATGAGCAATGCCTTTGGTTGTACAAAATGAACTCAGATCTTCATTCTTAAATTCAGTCCCATTATCACTTCTAATTGTTTTGACCTTATGATCAAGTTGGTTTTCAATTTTTGTGATAAAATATTTTATCAATTGGGATGCTTCATTTTTATGAAGTAGGAAGAAGACCCATGTAAATCTGGAAAAGTCATCAATGATCACCAAACAATAATGTTTCTTCCCAATACTCATAACATGAGTTGGTCCAAAAAGATCCATATGAAGCAGCTTCAATGGAGAGTTGTTTGAGTTCATCAGTTTTGGCTTGTGGGAAGACTTATGTTGTTTCCCTTTGAGACACGCTGAACAGTGATCAATAAAATGGAATTCTTTTTTAGGTAACCCAATGACGTGGTTTTCCTTGACTAATCTGTTCATGTTTTTGAAATTTGTGTGTCCCAACCGTCTATGCCAAAGCTGTGACTCATCAAAGGATGCTTTAGACAGAAGACATGTTTCTTCTTTTGGTGTAGCATAATTGAGGTTTAAGACATAGGTGTTATTCTTCCTCGGGTTTTTAAGACAACCCATTCTTCAGGAACTTGAAATCCTGGTTTTAGAATATAGCAATGAGTGTCAGTAAAGTGAGTAGAATATTTCTTATCACAGATCTGAGACACGCTGAGCAGATTGAAATTCAGTTGTTCACAGTAGTTCACTCGATCAAAGCTCAACATCCCATTTGTCACAGATCCTTCACCCGTGATTCTGCCACCTTGTGAATCTCCACAGAATGCCATAGAAGTTCCTTGAATATGCTTGAAATCATGAAGGAGGGAACGATCTCCAGTCATGTGTCGGGAGCATCCACTGTCCACGTACCATAAACTATTGGACCTGTATGGATGACCCTGCAAGCACAACAGAACTAGTCAGAATGTGGAACCCAAGCCATGATGGTCTTGGGTTTCCCGTTCCTATCCATGATAGTAACTTCTTGGTACTTTTCCCTAAATAGTGACTTTGAGTGAGGTGTTCTGGGAGAATTTTGATGATATTTTGCATGTTTCATCTTATCAATTTCAGTTGAAGAGTCAGAAGAATAATGAAACCTTTGATCCCTGTTTCTTTTAAGAAACCTGACCCGTTTTTGATTATCAAACATCATTTTTGAATTATGAAAATCATGTGTTTGGTTGATGTTATGACATTTGTTTCCTTGAATTTTCCTTGACTCTTTTATGTTACCCCTATCCCGATCAGAAATGGCAGTCCTGAATTGAGTATTATGAAAGTGATTTCTGATTTTGGGTTTCACAGATGAGATTGGTGAGATGTGCTTGTGTTGAGGAATTCTCAACCCTTTTTGTTTGAAGAAACAATCAGATGTATTATGGTTGGTCATATCACAGACTGAACAATATTTATTAAAATAGCAGTTTTTGGTGGAATGATTGTTCACGTCACAAATTGAGCAATATTGATTGAAAAAGCATTTATTTGTACTGTGATTAGACATTTCACACACATCATAATACATGTGTTTGTCTCTTGAAGCTGATCTTGATGTTGAAACCTCAGTAGATTTACCAGTTTTTGACTGAGTTTCAACCTTTGATTTTGGTGAGGAAGCAGAATCAGCCTTTTTAGTAGCTTGTTCACAACTCTACTAGGTTTGTTCTTCCTAGATTGTTTCTGCTTTCTTACCATCTGCTTCAATTCCCTTTCGAATTGATCTACATGTTCTTTATTAAAAATATCAAAACCAACTCCTTGCTTTGGTTTTGACGATTGAGGGTCAGCCTTGATTTTGGTTTTTAAAGCTTTTGGAGTTTTGGTGTTCTTTGGAAGTGAAACTGTGTCTGATTTGATTGAATTGTTTGGAGATTTGATCTCACAATCAGAACTGCTTTCAGCAGAAGGTTTCACTGAAATCTCAGCTTTCTGCTTTTCTTTCGAAATTACAGGAACAAATTTCACAAAAGGCACTATGGCTTTGACAGGGCTTCTTGGTTTAATGACATTCACTGTCTTGTCTGAGTACTCTTTGATTTTGATAGGATGACCTAACTTAATTTTCTCCTCATTTGTTTCAATGTAAACATTTGGTTTATTTTGAGGATTAGTGATTTGTGTTATTATTGTTTTAGCTTTACTAGTTTTAGGTTCAATTTTATCAGACAAAGTGACAGATTCAGGCATGACTGTGTAATTGTCATTATATGGTGGAGGACATGAATTGTATCCAATCGCAGTCAAATCATTGTGCTCCTTCTGTGAATCAAGCATCTCTTGCAGCTTAGCTGAAGACAGTTGAAACTTTTCAAGTTTCACTTCAGTAACTGATTGCTCAGCTTTGGATTGTGCTAATTTTTCAGTTAACTCTTCATTCTCAGCTGAAAGAGTGTACTTTTCACCATGTAGTTTTTCAATATCAGAAATGAGAGATTTGATTTTTATTTCGAAACTTTTGATTTCTCTTTTAAGCATCTCAGATTTTACCTTTTCTTGTTTGATTTTATCAGCCAATTTGTGATTGTTTTCACGATATCCTTGCAGTTCAGCTATGCATTTATCACTACAAAGATTAGATTTTACCTCAGATGGCATTGGATTTGGGCCATCATTGATGTGAGCCATAAGAGCATGTTCTGAAATTGAGGCTTTACTTCTTCAGCATATAGGCTCCAATCACATACTCCTTCTTGTCTGATGACAAGTGCATTTGAAGTAGTTTGGCTGCTTCCATGAGCTTGGTTAGTCAGTTGTGACTGACTTTGATAGGGTTGTTGATAGTGATGCTGCTGTTGATGATTGCTGGAGTGGTAGCTTGCGCTTGGTTGTGGGGATGATTGGCCCTGTGAATTTCTTTGAATACTGTGGTTGTTCCTTTTTAGAGCATTACATTCCCTTGAGAAGTGGCCAGTCATACCACAATTGAAACATTTGACTTTGGATTTGTCGTATCCAAGTTTTGTATTTTCATTCAGACTCAGTTTTCTCCCTTTTCTGAAAAACTTCTTGGCTCTCATTGCAATCATAGCCATTTGCCACTGTAGATCCATTTCTTCCACATCATCTGGATCCATTTCTTCCAAGTCTTCTTGAATCAAATGAGCAGAAGTGAGTCTTCCTCCAAGATAAGCTTCAAAACTTGCAACAAAGGCATTGTAAGTAGCCTTTTGCTCTTCAGTTCTCTTATCTTCAGATATACTTGTAGGAGTGGCAGCAAATCCAGTTGACTGAATTGAAGGAGATGGCTTGGTTGTTGAGGGTGTGGCAATGAATCCTGTTGTTTTTAATTGATCTCTTGATGAGAGGAAGTCATCATCTTCAGTGATGAATGCATTTTCCACAGAATGAGTTTCTGATGGAAATTTGTATGCCTCAATGACTTTAGGTCCACCTAGATTTCTGCTTTTTCATCAAGTTCAAGAGCTTCAATTTTAGCAATCATAATATCCAAGGTGGTGCTCTCCAAATCAAGAGTGTTTTTCAGCATGGTTACATTTTGTTTCCAACTTTCTGGAAGACGTGAAGCATCTTTTTGTTCAGTTCTTTGACTTTATATGTAACCCCCATAATCTCTAAATCATTCACGAGCTGCACAAATCTATGCAGTTGTTTAGAGATTGACTCCCCCTTAAAGTGATGAAAGGTTTCATATTGATTAACAAGCTTATCCTTGTTAATTTCAGCTACTTCACTGCTTCCTTCACACATTATTAACAGTGCATCCCACACAGCTTTAGCTGTTCCATACTTTCAAGTCTTTTCAGCACATCCATCTTCAATGCTTGTGTTAGAATGGAATAAGCTTTGAGATCAATTTTGATCTTCTTGTAGTCATCATCATCAAGAGTGAGATCCTCAATAGGTATTCTTGAGGTTTTGTATAGTGCAGCCTGATCAGCAGAGAGTGTCACTGGGATGTGAGGCCCTTTACATATGGATATCCAATAGTCTGGATCTACACCTAATGTAATTCATGAACCTGATTTTCCATTGCTTAAACTCAGATTTGTGTTTAAGCATAGGGGGTTTAGGAGTGTGACCAAGTTCAGAAAAATTATGTGAATCCATGTTAATAAGCTGTTTTTAACTGGTTTAAATATGGATTAAATTGATTGTTATGTTCAACATGTCCAAGTAGTCCAAATAGTCCAAAACAGGCTTATGTAGATAGATCTGTTTATGTTACTGGTCTGATTTTATGGTTGAGAAACTGTTCACAGATTAGTTTTTAGATGGAGAATGCCGATGAACAGTGACTGTCAATGAGTTTCAGCAGATATTCAGTTTGTATACTGAATAGAGGTAGTCGAACACTCTATCAGCAACTCAATCACCAGATCTATCGAGTTCAGCTCAGATCTGAGCAGATCTGAAGAAGAACCGAGAGCCAAAGCTCTGATACCAATTGACTGGGTTTGAGAATGATATTCTCTGTTGATGTGAATCAACAAGGACCGAATATGATGATTGAGTCAATGATTGTAAGGCGGAATCAAACAATCACAGAACATTGAATGCTAAATAATACTCATAAATGCTCTTTGTATTAAAGAAGGTGAAATACGGTTACAATGAATGCTAGGGTTTTCAGCATGAACAGTAACAGTACACCTTGAACTTATTACAAAGCAAAATATTCTGATTGTCTAATGTCTAACAATAGTCAGTCTCGGTCACCTCTCATACGAGGTTTTCTATTCTATTTATAGGCTGACACATGCCTGAACAAAAGACTAAACTAACCCTGACTTATACATCAGAACTAGTCCAAGTACAAAAGTCTTCATCAGCATTTCTTCTGTACATCCGCATTGACTAATGCGGATGTTCTAATCTTGTCAGCATTTCTTCTTGGTCATCTGCATTGACAAATGCGGATGTTGAGTTGTTCATCAGCATTGGTGTTTGGTCATCAGCATTGACAAATGCGAAAGAACAAACACTTAGGCGCATTTGTTCTATGGTCATCCGCATATACAAATGCGGATAGCCGACACTTGGTTTCTATTATTGATGCAGATTCTTCATCCGCATTAGATCTTGGACTTGGGGAGATTTCAGCAGAACAACTATCAATCCACCACTTGTAGTGGCATGTATGATCCTTTCAGGGTCCAACAACTCATCTAGGCCTAAGGTTACCTGGAGATATTATCATGGACATGTATGAAAAAAATCATTGTACATAAGAAGGACTTGCTCTCAATCTTTTTAGAAAGCTTCTTCAAATCATGAAAGGGCAAGTGCCTTCATTAACATACAACTTAAAAGTAACAAATGAAAATTTAAAGATTAATTTATAGCTGGTTCATGTGAAATTATATTTTGAGTAGTAAACCCTAAATTTGTGCCTTATATTTTCTTGTAGGCTTAATCTTTTGTCAAAGCTCGGAGCTTTGTGCCATAGTGGTTGGCTGGACTATGAAATGACATAGGTAGTTATATTTGTAGTTAAACAAAAAGAGGCAACACATGTTTTTTACAACACGACCGACGCTTTTGGTTAATCAAAGTGCGGTGTGCAAAATAACGTTTTCGAATTAAACTGGTAATTAACTACACACCTGAATTCAATCCTGTGAACTATAATTCATTGCCTATGTAAAGCACATATACCATATTAACAAATTTAAGCTTTTTCAGAATCTTTCACCATATCAACCTCAGCTTTCCATCTTTCTTTTTGTTTCTTCACTTTTGCAATTGATTTCATTAGAAAACAATCTTCTTGTTGAGATATACCCAGATCATCATCATTAATGTTATATTCTTTATTAACCTTATTTGAAACTTGTTTTCCTTGATCATCATTGTCATCACCATCATCTTCTCAATCTAAATGATCTCGGGTTTTTTTTTCTTTATAGAGGTCTCCTTTTCACCAAACAATGGTGGTCCACATCTTTCCATGACACACAAAAATGTACCATAAGATGTTGAACCATAACTAAAAGTTTTACGAATCACAATACTTTTTGTCCAATTATAGTTTGAGTTTGATATGATCAAGTAGACAATCCAAGATATAAAATAAAAACATATAGAAAACTATAACTAAAATAAGTAGAGTAAAGAAACAAATTCATATAAATTATGATAGAATTAGAACAATTGCTATAACATTTATTTCTATACTTAAATGTGTGTTCCATTTACTCAATCATTCAAATAAAAGGACTATCATTGATTCTTGTATGTTTTAAGCTTTGAATGACTTCCCTTTAATATCATGAGTTGGGTGGTTTGATCAAATAACATGAAAAGATCAACATAAAAGTTAAGACCACATACAACTTTCGACCTTTTATCAACGGAAAGAAGGGTCGTAGGGGCATATTATCAAAACAAAATCTATAGTCGCTAACTATATTCAAATAATCAAAACATTGAGCATGAAACTAATTACAAATGAACTTAATGAATCGTTTTTATATGCTACTTACAGTGTTCAACCCTTTCTACTAAAACTCATATGTGACCTTAATGTTTTTCACAACTCACTTAGCAACCCTTCAAGCAGAATGCCACACCCCCGCTGATAGCGGAAAACGAGGATGCGGCAAATGGGATCATCACTACACATTGATATATAACAAAGAATCACTAAATGAATATCAAACAATGTATCATGTCGTCACCCAACACAAACAGATACTTGTTTAATGGTTAGTCACTTCCACGACAAATGAAATCCCACAACCTAGGATAAGTCTAAGGCAAAACACACCCACCTAAACCAAATGAAATCAAACACTTAAACTTTAAATTTTAACTTAGTCTCAATGCAAATGATTATCATAGCCATAAAGAGCCTTCTTATTAGTCTTACTAAATTCCTTGAAATCTCTAGCTTCTCATACATTGTTATTACCTGAAAAGAATGCTCGAAAATGTCAACACCGGATTGGTGAGTTCATAGGTTTAGGATAATATTAGAAATGTTGTGTAGAATAAGCAGGACATACGAGTGAGTAAAGTATATGCAAAAGAAGTTAATGTATAGCATGTAAGATCAAGTAACAGTGCTTAAGTTTGCAATTAGCTTCACAAGAGAAGAGAACTTTAGATCACTTTACAATTCAAATAGGAAACTGGTAACTATTTAGAAGATACTTAGCCAACACAAGTAATGTAAGTGAAACAAGAAAAAAATCACAAGAACACAAGATAAAGTTTTCAAGGAAGTTGTATATTGATTCTCTAGTTCTATTACAAGTGTGTTCAAGTATGTGTTAGTTACAAGAACTTGAGACTCTTATATACTACAACCTACAACCGTCAATATACAAAAAGATAGTTAGGATTTGACTAATCAAGACAACAAGATCAATCTACAGTCAAAAGGCAGATTGCCTTTTGACTAGTGACTATGACATGCCATACACTGACTTTATCTAATAAGACAAGTCAACAGGAAAAATTATAGGAAGTTATAGGCAAAGATCTTTTTCTATAGTTTAATAAAGTATGGAAGTTTCACCAACTAATGAAAAGCAGGTGAGTCTTCAGAGCAGCAGTGGAAGGTACAACAGCTTTATCAAAAAGTAACTCAGAGAAAGCATATTTTCTCTGTCTTCAGAAGAAATCAGTCTTCTCATCAAAATGGCTTCTGAAGACTTTGTCTTGTGAAACTTCGGAAGACTTCATCTTTGGCTTTGGAAGAAAGGGTCTTTGGCTTCGGAAGATTTCACACTTGTAATATTTTCTGATAAGTGTGAAACTTTCGGAGCAACTTCTTTTGAACTGTTGGCTTCGAAAGATCTTACACTTAGACTTATTTATGAGTGTAAGACTTCTGAAGCTAGTTCATCCTTGTTCCTTAGTGCATGCTGGAAGACTTGGTTGTTTTGGTATCCTTTGGTTGCATCAGCCTTTAATCTTCAGATGTTCCTTACAAACTCCCCCTAGGCTGATGCTACCAAAACAGAGAAGTTCTATAGATTTTGATAGTCCACATCAGGATCTTCAGCATTTATTTTTTCATCATAAGATCTGGATCCTTCAGACTGACATAGAACCTTCTCATGTCAAAAAGATCATGCAGAGGAAGTTCAAACATGTCATTTGTGAAGTAGACATGTTATTCTCCCTGATCTCTTGTGACATACCATCTGTCTGGATCTTCAGCAAAAGTCCATGACAAAATTTGTCTTCCAGTAGCAAGAGGCTCTACTATGATTGGAGTTTGTTGAGAGTCCTCTTCATGCACTCCCTCAGGATGCTCTGACTCATCCTGAGGTTAGGAGGTGGATGCCTTTCTTTTCTTCTGATTTGAAGTAGATCTTCTTCTGGCCATCCTTTTTCTCCTCCCAGATTTCTTCAACTGAGAGGGCTGGTCTTGAGTACCAGTTGGTTCTGTTGTGTCCTTCTCAGTTGGGTTCTCCTCTCTCACAGGTTCAGAAGCAGAGAGAGCAGGACGTGGGTCAAAAGATGAAGTTGGCTCAGATGCAGCTCCAGGTTCAGGTTGTGTTGTCTCGGTAGGTTCAACATTTACCTCAACTTCAGGTTGAGCTGGACTTGGTGGAGAATGCAAGTCCACCAGCTCTCCCCTTTTTATCTTCTGCTTGATCACCCTAATATCCTCATCCATTATGGATAGAGACATAGGACCAAGCCTCCTTCCGGAGAACCCATACAGCTTTAAGAAGCTCATCATTCTTTATCTGTCAGCAGACTTCTTTTGGCTTTTGTGGATGATGGCCCTTGACTTTGCAGCTTCTTCCCTTAATCTTTTCCTTGCAGCTTGCCTTTCCCTTTTGGCTTGTTCTTCCAGCTGCTTGTTGTATTCAAACATTATGTACTCATATGATAAGGGAAGAAGTGCAGCAGCCTGATAGAGACCTATGGCACTCAGGTAGTTGATCATCTTTAGTCTTTCTTCTTCATTAACTACCTGAGGTTGTTCAGTGACCACAGTCTCTGGCTCAGGACTTTCTTGAACTGGAGAGAGGATAGGAACATCTTTATAGAGTCTTTTAAGTCTTCTTTCTTCTTTGATTTGGAGGAGCAATTCTGCATCCTCTGCTTCCTTCCTCTCTTTTGACAATTCAATGTTAGCCAGTTCATTCAGCTCTTCTAAGGGGAGAGAGATGAGTTCATCAACATTGTAGTTTCTAGTTCCCAGGTAATTCAGCCTGGCTACCCTTAACTCATCTTCCTGAGTGTTTAGGCTGGGGCAGCCCTGATTGCAGCTTCCATTAATCCTGGGGAACCAGTTGAACTCTCTCCCCTCAGCTTCCTCTTCCTCTCTCTCTTTTCCTCCTCTATCTCCTCAGGAGTCATTTTACTTTTGCCTTTGTCAACCACAGGCCTTGGTGACTCAGGTTGGAGAGAGCTTTGACCTTCATTGCTTGGTTCAGCTATCAAGCTCTGGCCAGAGAGAGGTTATGAAGCACCATCACTAGCTGGTGTTTCACTGAGGGTAATAGGTGCAGAGGGAGATCCTGTCTCAAGGTTCACAGGTTCAACCTCTGGGCCTTCAGTCAAGGCTTTCCCTTCAAAGCTAATCTCCGGGTCCACCTCAACATCCAGTTGACCAAAGATCTCACCTGCTAGCCTCTGTCTATATAGTTTTGATCTCAATTTGAATTCCTCTAGCACCCTGTCTTGGATCCTTTCTGCCAATCTTGCAGCTTGTCTGTTGTTGCTTGGGTTGACAAGTGGCAAATCTACCAAATTTATACTCTCATAGTAGCTCAGTCTTGAAATGTTGAAAACTTCTAGTTGACCCTAAGCTCTAGAGATCACAAGAGCTCTCCTGTTACTGTCATACCCCTAACCCCTGATTGGGTTCTCAAAAGGGGCAGACATTGCTCTTGGTATTCCCTCCTCAAACTGTTGTTGGATAAGCAAGTCTAGATCACTGTCATGAGGAGATTGCTAAGTATGGACAAGTTCAAGAGAGGGTGGTGAATCCTTAATGTCCATACTCTGGGAAGAACTCCCAGGTTCTGTGGCTGTCAAGACTTTCTCCCCCTTTTTGGTAGCATCACCCTCTTGACTAGGTGAGTTGGGGAATTGGTTCAAGACATCCACAGGTTCTTGTGGACCTGGTTGAGTTGTCCTCCTTGGTTTCTCAGCTAACTGGCCCTTAAGATCGGTGATCTCAAGTTGCTGGTCGTTGACCTTCTTCTGTAAGATAGTCACCTGAGATTCCAGGTGAGCTATCTTGGAAACTAAGTACGTGCATGTTTTTGTCAGTTTACGCACCTTTTGTTTCAGACTCCCCTCATCTTCAGTTGAAGAATCACTGGGGGATTAGAGAATTGGACCTAAGTCTTCTTCCTCATCACCAGTATGGTGTTCTTGGCTGCTGGATTTCCCCTGCCTAATGATAGCTTTCAGAGACGTGTCAAAAGGCTAGGTTGCCATGGTTGAGGTCCTATTGATGTTATCACTTGCAAAAGTGAGAGCCTCTTCCATATGGATCTCCTGAACAAGTTCAGGAACATCCACCTCAGTGGAGGGTAGATGATGTGGGCTAGACCTGGGTGAGTCAGAAATACTCATCTCTCTTTGAGCAGGGGTGGAGAAGAGAGAATCATGGTATTCACTGACATCCAAGTCCTCATCATCATAAAAGTCTAAGCTGGGTATTGGTTGGTTGAGATCTAGAGGTTGGGGATGGTAGCTATCCCCTGAAGGTTGATCACTTAAGTTTAGAGACTCAGAGTGAAGGCTAGAAGCTGTTTGGGTAATAAGCTCATCAGCCTGAGCATGAGGAACCGCAGAACTGACTATTGGAAAGATGGGAGTGGTCTGCACCTCAGGGGAAGTGGGAGCTCGAGATTCCACTTCCTCTTATATGGGTTGTGATATGGGAGCCTGCACATGCTCAGTAGCAAGTGCATGGGTTCGTCTGGATTTTCTTTTGTAGGTGATGGTGATGGTAGGCTGTGTTTGAGGTGGTTGAGAAATGGAGGGTGTGGGATCAACACTAGCTAGTGCTGCTAGGTTGTCACCCTGAGCAATGAGCTCAAACATTTATAGGACAAGGGCCATTTCTACCCCTGAGAAGCCAACAGTTGGCTTCTTTAAGATTTTAAAAATGCCAGGCCTCATTTGTCCCAATTTAAGAATATTTCCTTTTCCCCTCAACTGTGGTCCCAATTCACAATTGAGAATTTATTGAATATACCTGGGGAACATGTAATATTCTAAGGAGTCCAAGTTAGCAAGTAAATTTGTGTAAACAAACTAAGAGTACCTGAACTTGACCCCGTGTACCATCCCATGGACTATGAAGGAGAGGTCTTCTGGAACTTGATCCCATCCTCCATGTTTGTTAGATAAGCTGTGTATGATGACATGGAGGAGGTACTTCCACTGGGATGAGACCTTCCCCTTCCTGAAGGTTTTGATTGAGAAGTCACCTTCATAGCCCATCTGCTGGAAGGAATGGTTGACAGCAGATTTTGGAAAGGATAGTTCACCTGCTTCATCATCCAGCTGTAAATGGGTGTTTATGATGGCCTGAGTGATGAAAACTGTCCTCCCCTACATCGTAGCAGACAGTGCCTTCTCCCCATCCATGGTGACCTCTTGACAGGTCCGCCAGAATTCAAGCAACTGATCCTCATAGAGATGAGGATCGATTGTAAGGGAGGTGAAGTAGTGAGACGAAGAAAGATACCTGCAAACATCTGAGAAGCTTGGATCCTTCTCAGAGTTCAACAGAGCAACTTGATTGTGTTGCCTGTGTAGGTGCATGGTGAAATCAGGATCGTTTTTGCGATCGATGTTGGCCATTTGGTGAAGCTTATCAGTGAAGAAAGGAAGAAGAAAGTGAGTTTGGGGTGAGATTAGGTTAAAGATTGTGAGAGTAGAGAGAAGAAATGGAACCGTTGAGAAGATATATGCAGTGGATTTGAGACAAAGTTAGAACAAAAAGATAAACTTTGGAATCCGTAAGTGGGTCCCACTTCTGAAAAAGTGCCCAAAAGTTAGTTTTCTTGGAAGTTGAAAATCTTCCGAAGGTGTTTTTGCTTTGGAAGTTTTTTAAGAAAAGCTTCCGAAGGCAACTTTGCTTCGGAAGATATTTCAAAGAGTTGTGAAAATTTGGCTTCGGAAGGAATATACCGAAAGAAATTTCTTCCGACATAAATTTTGCTTCAGAAGAATTAAGTCAGAAAATTATTATCCGTAGATAATAAATCTTCCAAGACGAAATTGCTTTCGAAAGAGATGTGTTCTTTGAAAGCATTTAAGTACTTATAAGCACATTTAAGCTTTGGAAGATATTCTAAGAATTTCTTCCGAAGGTAATCTCTTATGAGTAGTTAAATGATTTAAAGTCATAAATTTCTTCCGAAGGTAATTTAAGTTCTTCCTAGACAAAATAATAAATTTTCACAAATCTAAGGAATATCTTAAAAAATTGATTTACTTCCAAAGAGAACTGGGCTTATGAAGGTGATAATATAGACAACTTAGGACACACAATTTTTAGAAATAATGTTGATTAAGTGTTTAAAGAAAAAACTATTCAAAGTTAATCATCCCAATAGCTGATATAGATATTTAAACCTCTGTTCATTAAAAGCTTTAGTGAACAGATCAATATATTGTTCATTTGTGTTAACCTTGATTAGTTTGATTAATCCTTTCTCAAAATTATCTCTAATCAAATGATACTTGATATTGATGTGTTTGGTCCTAGAGTGCTACACAGGATTCATTGTAATAGAGATAGCACTGTTGTTGTCTATGTGGATAGGAGTCTCCTTGAAATTGAATCCACAATCCAACATCTGATTCTGAATCCAAAGCACTTAAGCATAGCAGCTTGCAGCAGTAATGTATTTAGCTTCAGCAGTTGATGCATACACGCAGGATTGCTTCTTGCATTGCCAAGAGACTATCCTTCCACCAAGGAATTGACATCCCCTAGATGTAGACTTTGCAGTCATGTTGCAGTCACCATAGTCACTATCTGTATAAGCATACAGATTAAAGTCTAAATTCTTTGGATACCAAAGGCCTTGTTTAAGAGCACCTTTAAGGTATCTGAGAATTCTTTTCACAGTAACTAGGTGTGACATCTTTGGGTTGGCTTGATATCTTGCACATATGCATGTGGCAAACATAATATCAGGCCTGCTAGCAGAGAGGTACATAAGAGACCCAATCATAGCCCTGTAGAGATGTTCATCAACACACTCTCCCTCAAGATTAGGACCAAGGGAGTAGTTTCTAACTATGGGTGTCTTTGCAACCTTATAATCAGTCATCTTGAATCTTGTAAGTATGTCTTGTACATACTTTGACTGACTAATGAAGATGCCATTTTCAACCTGCTTTACTTGAATTCCTAGAAAGAAGTTGAGTTCCCCCCTGGCACTCATTTTAAATCTATCCTTCATCAGCTTCTCAAAGTCTTTGTAGAGCTTTGGATTAGTTGAACCAAAGATGATGTCATCTACATATATCTGAACTAGCATTATGTCATTCCATGTTTCTTTGATGAAGAAAGTCCCATCAATAGTACCTTTTTTGTATCCATGTTAACAAAGATACTTTGATAGTGTCTCATACCACTTTCTTGGAGCCTGATGCAATCCATATAGAGCTTTATCATGCTTGCAGACATAACTAGGATGATCTGGGTCTGCAAAGCCAGATGGTTGTTTGACATAAACTTCTTCATCTATCACCCCATAAAGAAAGGCACACTTTACATCAAGCTGGTAGACCTTGAAATCCTTAGATGCAACATAAGCCAGGAATATTCTTACAGCTTTAAGTCTTGCTACAGGAGCAAAGACATCAGTGTAGTCAATTCCTTCTTCTTGAGTATAGCCCTGGACAACCAGTCTAGCTTTGTTCTTGATGACAATCCCTCTATCATCAGTCTTGTTCCTGAATACCCATTTGGTTCCTATGAAACTTTTCCCTTGAGGAAGAGGACATAAGTTCCACACCTTCTGTCTTCTGATTTGAAGCAACTCTTCTTGTATTGCCTCAATCCAGCTTCCATCCTATAAAGCCTCATTAACTTTCTTTAGCTCAATCTGGAATAAGAAACAAGAATGCAGACAAACATTGCTCTCATGTGTTTGTCCTTTTGTTCTCACCCCTGTGTCAACGTTTCCAATGATGTTTGTGGTGGGGTGTGACTTGTGGATCCTAAGTTGAGTGATCACAACAAGTTGATTTAAGAGATCTAAGTAAGAGAAATTTAGATCTGGCAAAGAAGTGCTACCCACCACATCAACACACTTATCAAGAGAAGCTTGATCCAATGAGTGTATTACATGATTAATATTGTCTTCTATGGAGTGGTTATCAGCATCGAGAAATTCTAATCACTGTCACCACCTCCATCTCCTTCTCCATTTGAAGTTCCTTCACTTGGATTTGGAGCCTCTGAGCTGTAATTTGAAGGCATCTCAGATGAATCAGCAATATTTGTTATGCTTGTGCTGAGAGGAGCTTCACTTGCAGGGTTAGTTACCATTGGAGCTGAAGTAGTATTCTTGTTTGGTCTTCTCAGCTCAAATCTTAGGTCAGGATCACCTGTTGATATATTATCTATAGATCCTGAAACATTCTCACAAGACTTGTTAAAATAGTTGGTAACTAAATCAAGATCAAACAGCCAATCCGGACCAGAACTTTTAACACTGGGAGTGTTTTCATTGAAGGTCACGTTGGCTGACTCCTCAATTACTCTAGTTCTGAGGTTGTATACTCTATAAGCCTTAGCTTGAGAGGAGTATCCAACAAAGTGTCCATCATCTGATTTCTTAGCAAACTTGGCTACTTGATCTTTTGTATTCAAGATGGTGCATGGACATCCAAATGACCTGAGGAAACCAATGAATGTCTCCTTTTGTGCCACAGCTCATAAGGAGTCTTACCATGAGTCTTAACTACTAAAACTCTGTTCTGCACATAGCAGGCTGTGTTGACAGCCTCTGCCCAGAAGGTGATAGGTAGTTTAGAGTCAGACAACATGGTTCTAGCAGCCTCAATAAGTGTCCTGTTTCTCCTCTCAGCAACACCATTTTGCTGAGGAGTCCTGGGAGCACTATATTATTTTGAAATACCCTTTTCATCACAAAATGTATCAAGGATTTGGTTTTTAAATTCTGTTCCCTGATCACATCTTATGGTTTTGACCTTGTGATCACATTGATTCTCAATTTTTAGAATGAATTTCTTCAAGATCTCAGGAGTCTCATCCTTAGTTCTAAGGAAGAAGACCCAAGTAAATCTTGTGAAGTCATCTGTGATCACTAAACAATAAGAGGTCCTTCCTAGACTCATTACATTGGTAGGGCCAAACAGATCCATGTGTAACAAGTGTAGAGGAGTAGTGATGGAGTTGGTTTCCTTTGGCTTGTGAGACACTTTGTGCTGCTTCCCTTTCAGGCATGCAACACAATGGTTATCACTTGTAAACTCTTTCTTTGGCATTCCAGTTACCAAGTCATTTTTAATCAATTTATTTATGTTTTTGAAGTTTACATGGCACATTCGTTTATGCCAGAGGAAAGACTCATCACTATTAGCTTTAGATAGAAAGCAAGACACTTCTCCGAAGGGAGTTGTTTCTTACAGATCCATCTTGTACATGTTTCCCTTCCTGGGGGCTCTGAACAGGATGTACACCTGAGGAATAACCACCCCAGGCTTGAGAACAATGCACTCATGCTTAGTGAAGAGCATGTGATGTTTTTGGTCATAAAATTGGGGCACACTCAAAAGATTGTATCCAAGCTCCTTGACAAAGTTTACCTTCTTAATGCTGAGCTTACCATTTGAGACCATGCCTCTGCAGTGATGTAACCTCCTGTATCTCCTCCAAAAGCAACTGGCCCTCCATCAAACTTCTCAAAGTTTTGAAGCAAGGAGCCATTGCCTGTCATGTGTCTTGAGCAGCCGCTATCAATGATCCATACATTTTTGTTGGTTTTCAGCTGCCCTTGCATAAAAAGAGATGATTTAGTTACATTTAAGAACCCAAGCCTCATTGGTTTTTGGCTTGTCAAAGTGAATAGAAGACAATGAAACAGTAAGTGATCCTATGTTCAGGCTTTGAGGATCATTTGTTGTTGCTGATGATGAACTTTTAGTCACATGGTCTTCCTTCATCTTCCACACCACCTTCGGAAGATTGGGCTTGACCTTCAAAGCTTCGGAAGTTTGAACAACTTTGGAAGATTTGGAGACTGGACCTTTGGAAGATCTAGCTTTCACTACAGCTGGCTTTGGTACTTCAGAAGTATTCCTTTCTTCCGAGACCATTTTTCCTTCCAAAGGCAATTTAACACCCGTTTTCCTTTTCACTTTGGAGCTTACGAAGGAAACAAATTTTCTTTTCAAAGCTAGCTTTTCCTTCTTCTTCCCAGAAGCTTTCTCTTTGATCATATGGATAGTGCTTTTGGGATTGTAGATGGAATCCTTAGCCAGATGAGAAGTACTACCATACTTGATGCAGTCCATTTGCTTCCTTCTGGGAGTCTTGAGCTTGAACGCATTCTTTCTCTAGCTTCTTCTTCATAGATGATGCAGCAAGCTTCTTAGGGAGAGACATGCTCTTGGAGGAGGATGGTTTAGACTGTGTAGCAGTGGTATACAACAATTCAGCCTTCTCTTTACTGGAATGAGTTGGAACTGTACTAAAACTCCTGGTACTAGAGTTTGTAGTTGATTCCTCAGCTTTTACCACTTCAAACCCTGTAGAGATGAACACTTGTTTTGGCTTGGAGTCAAAAGTGGCCTTGATCTTTGGAGCCTTCTTTGATCTTCTCTTTGCTCTTCTGATCAAGTTCTTCCTCTTTGTCTTTGTCATACCAGCCTTTTTACTCTCCTCAAGAGCATGGTGACCCTTTTTGGATTGACTCTCTTCACTCATTTCAGAGTCATCCCTCACCATCTCCTCTTCATCCTCTTTAACACTAGGGTCTATGATGGGAAGCTCATCTTCACCAGTTCCACACCTTGGAGATCTTATAGATAATAGAGTGTGTGGAGGAGCTATCTTAATAGATCCCAGTCCCTGCTTATTCTGATAACAAACTTTTTCATGTAGAATGAGGATATGATGTTCTTGAAGGTCTCTTCTTTAAGAACACATTTTTCAGCCCGGGCTTTGCTGATCACAAGCTCAGCCTAGCATTCAGTCAACTTGGTAAGGAGATCTTTAATTTGAGTCTTGTAATTTGTTTGCTCATGTTTAAGAGTTGAAATTGTTTTCTCTAGATCTTCTATCTTAAGTTTATAGTCGTTTTCAGCTCTTTTAAAATCAGCTTTTAGGATATTCAAGGACTCAATATCAGATCTCATTTCCAAGTTGTAGGACCTGTATCTATTCACTTTAGCAATACATTCAGGAGAGCAAAGATGTTCTAGTACCTTAACCTCATCATGGTCAGCCACGAGTGCTTGATTTGGTGAAGCATCTTCATCCTGAAAGCTCCAATCAAAGCCTCCTTCTTCAACTGCAACAGTAGCTTGCTGTCTTGGCTTCTCATTCTGGTGCCCTCTATCAGTGTAGTTTGGCCTGGATGATGCTTGGCCACTATTTGACTTAGGTGCCTTGCATTCTCTGGCAAAGTGACCTATCTGATTACAGTTGTAACACTTCACTTTGCTCTTATCCACTCCAAACTTGCCACTGGCAGCATTGTTAGGAAACCTCCTCACTGTCCTCTTGTAGAACTTCTAGGCTCTGTGAGTGAGAAGAGCCATCTGCTAGACTATCTACATGTATTCCTGATCATCTGGATGGATACAATCCAGGTCTTCAAGAGTGAAAAGAAAGTTGCCTGAACTTTCATCTGTAGAGACAAAGGCTTGAGAGGTGCTTGTCTCTTGGAATGGACTTCCTTGGATGTAGCACTCTCTGGGTGTCTCTGGGCAGGTGATGAAAGGACCCTTTTGTGAAGTTTCAGGGTAGCAGATAAGATGGTGCTGTGGTTCTCTGCTATCCCTTTCACCCACATGAATGGCAGAACTCTAGTGAGTGTTGGAGTTACCAGATGGGTTTTGCATGTTCATTCCATCTGGTATCCATTGAGTATTCTATATAACTCAGTAAGAGTAAGGGTCTTGAGGTTTTCAGTCCTCTTAATGACCACACAATAGTGTGTCCATTGTCTGGGAAGAGAGGACATGAACTTCCTAACAATATCCTTATTCTCAATAGTTACTCCAACATCAGCTAGAGTATCTACAATCTCAACATACCTGAAATACTGTTGAGTCATGGTTTCACCTGTCTTGAAGGTGAAATTTTCAAACTATTGCTAGAGGTCCTTCTTGTTTTCCTTGGCTTCATTAGACCCCTCATACATCAGTTTTAGTGCATCCCACAGTTGTTTAGCGGTCTTGCACTTCTTGAAACCTCTGTAGATAGAATTTGGAAGAGCAGTCTGAAGGGCTGTCATGGCTTTCTAATCAATGTCAATCTTCTTCCAGTGTTCTTCAAAGAAGTTAGCCCTTTCTTTGAGTATCATACTACCACCAGCAGTAGCTGAAGTGGTGGATGGTACATGAGATCCATGGACAACAGACTCCCACATCCTGGAATCCTGAGACTTGATGAAGCCTTCCATTCTTTGGCACCAAGTGTCAAAATCCTCAGGAGTGATCAGTGGGGACTTTGTCATAGTTCCAGTTTCCATATCAGCCTTAGAGATAACTGCCATTTGAAGAGTTAAGTGATGTGCGAAGCTAAGAGGATTAAAGATGGTGAGATCTTACAATCAAGAGCCTGTAAAGCTCTGATACCAATTGCAAGATCGGGTAAGGGTGCTTAAGTTTGCAATTAGCTTCACAAGAGGAGAGAACTTTAGATCACTTAACAATTCAAATAGGGAACTGGTAACTATTTAGAAGATACTTAGCCAACACAAGTAATGTAAGTGAAACAAGAACAAAATCACAAGAACACAAGATAAAGTTTTCAAGGAAGTTGTATATTGATACTCTAGTTCTGTTACAAGTGTGTTCATGTATGTGTTAGTTACAAGAACTTGAGACTCTTATATACTACAACCTACAACCGTTAATATACAAAAAGACAGTTGGGATTTGACTAATCTAGACAATAAGATCAATCTACAGTCAAAAGGCAGATTGCCTTTTGACTAGTGACTATGATATGCCATAGCTCACTGACTTTATCTAATACGACAAGTCAACGAGAACAATTATAGGAAGTTATAGGCAAAGACCTTTTTCTACTGTTTGATAAAGTATGGAAGTTTCACCAACTAATGAAAATCAGGTGAGTCTTCAAAGCAACAGCGGAAGGTACAACAGCTTTATCAAAAAGTAACTTAGAGAAAGCATATTTTCTCTGTCTTCAGAAGAAATCAGTCTTCTCATCAAAATGGCTTCGGAAGACTTTGTCTTGTGAAGCTTCGGAAGACTTCATCTTTGGCTTTGGAAGAAAGTGTCTTTGGCTTCGGAAGATTTCACACTTGTAACATTTTTTGATAAGTGTGAAACTTCTGAAGCAACTTCTTCTGAACTGTTGGCTTCGGAAGATCTTACACTTAGACTTATTTGTGAGTGTAAGACTTCCGAAGCTAGTTCATCCTTGTTCCTTAGTGCATGCTGGAAGACTTGGTTGTTTTGGTATCCTTTGGTTGCATCAGCCTTTAATCTTCAGATGTTACTTACATAGCATAAGAGCACAATTGAACGAGAAGAATGTCGGATTATATTCATCCAAGGTCGTCTGGTCCAAGAAACTAATATACCAACTACAAGGGTAGGGGTGTCAACCAAATAGTACTGCTAATACATTTTTGTTGGCTTCGAAAACTCAAACTTAACATGTATGATAGAATTTAATAGAATTTCATATTAATTCACACTTTGCAACACCAACACATATCATGTCTAAAAGCATAAAAATTAGATTTTACAGGGTAAAAGAGTAAAACTGTAACACCCGGTTATAGGGGTCTTAGGATCTAGGTGATTTAACGAATCTATTTATTTATTTGGTTAGTAAATAATTAATATAGTTATGTTATTTAGCTAATATAATTTATAATAAATTAGTGGATGACAACATAAACATTAATTGAATTATATGAACAACAGGTTTTCGAAAAAGCTAGAAAACGAACCCAATAAAAGATGTATTGAGACAAACTTGGGAAGGAAGCTGGCGTTCACCCTAAATAGTCTTAAGAGATGTCTGATTGCCTATTTGGTTCATATTTTTTGGCCAAGAGTGGGGGAGAAGAGAAGAAAATAAATTTTCTATTTTTGAGAGACATAGCAGCAAAGATCTAATGATCCCCGAAGATCTAATCATCCTATCAACCTCAAATTCTAACAGGAGCATCACAAAACATAGATAAAGACCTTAAGAGTTGGGTTTTTTTATATAAAGGCCTAGAAGTTGGAATTTCACAGCCCCGAACAAAATAGTGCATCGAAAGAGTTTCTAGCGACTATTTGCATCTTCGGCGTCGGCACCAAATTCAGGCAAAGTCAAGTGGTGGATCTAATGGAGCTTGATGATACATATCCATGGCCACTTGAATCACCTCAAATGGAGTTTGTTTGATGTGGTTTTGAGCTACTTGTATTCACGCACTTGAAAACAATGATTTTTGGCTACTATAGTGGTAGCAAGCGGCGACGACAGCCTTGGATGGTGGCGGTGATAATTTTATAGTGACCGGCATGTCGAGGCGAGTCTATGGGATTTTTAATCACCTAATCCAAGTCCGTATGATCCAGTTTTGTACGAAAACATGTAGAATGACTCGTACGCTAAGGTATGCCTCTAAACTCATAGATCCAAATATGGTTAGTATTATGAGACTTAGTAAAATTGTTGAGGACGTCATTTCTAGACCTTTTTTGGGTAAAGATGTATTTGGTAGTATTATATATATGTTATGCATAATTATTAAATGTTACACATAGTAAAATATGATTTTGATACTAGAAGTTAGAGCCTATTTGTTATGGATTAAAGTATGATTTGATTATTTACAGGTTTACTCTCAAATGAATATTTAAAGGGAATGGTTAAATGAAAAATGAAATAAACAATTTAAAAGTAATGGTAAATGTTTTAAATCTTGCATGGTCTAAGTAGTTGAATGAATTTGATGGATAGAGTCTTGGAATAGTGCTTAGTTCAAGTATTAGGACTATTACAAGCCTTATGGCAACGTCAAGACCAGGGAACATGACTATCATAAGAACAACATAGACGATGACTTTATGGCATGTCACTAGAGGGTTGTACAACTTGGTTATGGTCACGGTAACGACGACTAATGGTATAGAGTGGTGGTGATCACTCATGAGGTGAACATGACCCCTATGTTATGTTATGCATGGTTGGTTTATGGATAGCGAGCCAAAGGGGTTTGCTATACATTATCGGTTTATAGACAACGAGCCATAGGGGTAATGTGTTGATACTTTTATACACTTACATCCTTGGCTTATAAAGGTTAAGGTTAAATGTATTTTATGTCAAATATAAATGTTTACTCATAACGCTTTTCAAAATTAAAATGCTTTACAATTAAAGATTGATTCTATGAAATGCTTTTAAGTATGCTAAATGTTTCTATGTTTTTAGAAAACTAGAACTCGCGTTGGCATTAGTAACGAGGCGTTTCTTGGCACATCATGTATACTTCATTGTTAGACTGAAAACCTCCTGTTTTCTTACCTTGGGCTTCTGGTCGGACCCTCATTGAGTCTACCTAGAAACTGGTCCTTTATCTTAGAAAAGGTAAAAAAGATATTATCCCCTTGGAAAGGCTCATTGCTATTGATAACAAGTAGGCTCACCTTAACCAAATCTGTTTTGGGTAGCCTTTCCCTTTACAATATATCTCTCTTTCGTTCTCCAGTGAAAGTTATTCAAGCTCTTGAACAAGCTCGAAAGCATTTTTGTTGGGGGAAATCAGATTCAACAGGGAAAGTGTGTTGGGTTGCTTGGGATAGAATGATGGCCTAAAAGGCTGCAACCTTGGCCTTGATACTCAAATGCTTATGGAGGTTCATAAGAGAAAATGATAGCCTTTGGGCTAGAGTAATTCAAGCTTGTCATCTTGTAAGGAATCACATCCAAAGATTCCTCAAGAAAAAAAATCTATTCATGGTTCTTGAAAAAGCATTCTTAAATCTTTTAGTGACTTTCAAAATATGGACCTAGATTTGATATACAAAAGAGATATTAAACTCCCTGTTTTTTCTTTCTACAAAGGAAGTGAGGCAACGAATCAAATATATCATTCTCTCTATTGAAAGTTGTAATTTCTGATTGATAAAATGAGTCCCAAATTTTTGGGTGCAGAGCATCTATTGATAAAATTCCCACTAAAAACTCGGTAGTAAGATGAAACATTTATCATAAAAAATACATATGAAGTTAGTAATTTCCATATGGAAGACCCAGACCACATCCTTTTAAAATGTCAACTTGCGGCTTTTGTATGAAACTTGATTACTAATTGATAAAAAAGTCTAAGATTCAATCTCTTCATGGTTATTAAATAATGCGAGGTTATATCCTTCTGGCCTCTCTCAAACGGACTCAAAATTTTGATTTATGTCATATATTAACAACCAAGGCTCAAAATTATTAAAGCTTTTAATAGAAAGATCAAAAGTGTGTCGAATATCATGGCTATTGTCAAATCCTTTTTTTTGGGTGAAGTCTTGGTGTAATTTGTATTTTTATTTCTACATTCTCTTTGTATGTTTCCTTTCTAGCATCTTGCTAGTCTTTCTTTTAAATACATTTAAAAATTGACCCTCCACTACATGGGGAGGGACATCTTTTTATAGATTAATCATAATTGGATATTAACCATTGATCGTGTTTGATCGACGGTTGTGATTGATTTTCTTGGTTTTTGCTATAAATCCTAGTTTTCTCATGAACATATCCTATGTTTGAATTTCTAACTAAAAATAAAATTTGAAATTATTTTTCTTTAACCAAACTATCTAGCCAAGATCATAAGATAAGTTCTTGTATACAACAGGAAATATTTGTTTATGATGGATGTGTGTCTGTATACTTTGATGATGTACTTAGTTGAAGTAAATGGTATTGGTAGTGCTCATATAAGATGTATGTTCCTCTCCTTTTCCTTTATCAAGAAATTGCACGCGAGCAAAGCTGCCCCAACTGCATGTTCCACCTGGAACAACAACAAACTGATATCAATTGAAAGAAACAAAAAACCGCGATCATCCCACACAAATGAATTCAAAGTCTTAAATAGAACACAACCTAAATAAGCTAATTTAGAAAATTGACCAACCTTTGGTCAAACAGGGAAAGCACCAGGGTAGGTCTTCATAAAACA
This sequence comes from Flaveria sonorensis, assembly GCA_025506505.1. NCBI lineage: Eukaryota > Viridiplantae > Streptophyta > Magnoliopsida > Asterales > Asteraceae > Flaveria > Flaveria sonorensis. The sequence goes on from CM046423.1 coordinate 32,088,584, forward strand.
GTCAACAAGCTTTTGCCCTATATCCCACTTTTGGTTTGCAACTAAAACACCACCAACCAACACAATTAGAAATTGACCGCAACCATCTTCTTAGAATTATCAAGCTATTTAGAAAAGCCTTTGTATTCCACTAAATACTGTAATATTGTAAGGCCCTGTTCCCGGGACGCTTACAGCAGGACCGTCATCGCATAATTTATTTAAAACAAACATTACTTTTGCAGCGGAATTCAAAAGCTTTCATAATAATTAAAACATGTTATCTCATTACATAAATCATTTACATATCAAAATACAATAACATGTCAAAATGTGGATGCCAGTCTTCAAAACACTCCCAGTAGCATATGCATCCATGTCTGCAACCCCTCAGCATCAACAAAATACCTGCCAACTATTATGCATACCAAAAGTTAGCGACGCTGAGTGAGTTCTAGTTTTATAAATAAAATACTTTACTTCCTTTAAATCATAACATTCGAAAACGTATGCGATCACACATCATACGTACAATTGATAATATTTATTATTATCTTCATTATTGTTCACTTCTTACATTTTGTACATTCATCATTATCTTTTACTTCAATCTGGATCCTGTCTCATGCAATACCCCCGACTCATGCTCGAAAGCTGATACTATGCCTGGGCCTGTAAACAAACCCCCGACTCGTGTCCGAAGACTGACACAGTACCGGGGTACGTGACAAGGATCCCCTTCGAGTCACGAAGACTCCCTTCAAGTCACGAAGACTCCCTTCGAGTCACAAAGACTCCCTTCGAGTCACAAAGACTCCCTTTGTTCTTTACGTTCCACTTTTCATTATTATTGTCTTTCACTTTGTTATATAATACTTTACGAACATCAAACATCAACCCACGTAAAGCCTTATATCATACATAACATATAATAAAACATAATACATACGTTTTGAAAACCATTTAATGAAGAAAGACAACACCACACATGCAACATAAACCACAACACAACATCATGCATAAGCCACCATATCCCAATGGGACCTATCTCAAACAACACCTCTTAAAGCCCCTAAGAAAGCCCTAAGTCCAAAACTAGGCACAACAAGTCATTCTAGGCGCATCAGCAGAAAATTCTAAGTATAAAAGCTCCTGGGCGCATGGGAACTATTTGGGCGCATCAGCACTATTTGGGCGCATCAGCACTATTTGGACGTTTCAACACTTAGCCACAGAAACCATTCTGGGCGCATGGGCACTATGCAGACACATGACCCACACTTAGACAATTTTCACACTCTCTGGGCGCACGGCCACTATTTAGGCCCATGACCTGGGTGCATTAGCACTATTTGGGCGCACCAACTTTGGGCGCATGAGGACACTTAAGCACATAATGCTTGGGTGCCTGAGAACATTCTGAAATATGCCTAACACTGCCAAACTCACCCGAACATCATTCCAACATAACCCAAACACAGATCTAGGATACTAAGGGCATCTAAAACTTACCAAGCACAATACTAACCCATAACAAGCCTAGAACACACAACCACAGCACATAACATCGAACAATAAGCTGAAACATGTGGTTATCTTTGAAAATCTTTTACCCGGTATGCATAATAGCCCAAATACTTTAAAATCTGTAAAACAGGGGTTCTAGAAACTCAACTTGAAGTAGCTCTTCAACCCAAACACTTTCACCTATGATTTCAGCTTCAAAATTCAGAGAACAACCTTCTTAAAACATCAAGAACTCGGTTACAAGCTGCAAACCAAGTTAAAACCCGAACATAAGCTCAAGAAACTCACCTTTTGCAGCTTTTCCATCCTTCTTCTTCTCCAAAACTGGCACCCATTTCTTCTTCTTCTTCTTGACCGAGAACAGAAGGTAGATATGCTTTAAAGTGGGTGGCCATACCCATTTTAATAATAAAATATTGGAGTTTTGTCCATTTACAACTTTAGCCCCTCCACTTGTGTCCATTTACCTTTCTTTCTGGATACTTTTCTTTTCTCGTCTTTTAAATAAAAATTTGGGGTGTTACAAGTCCACCCCCCTTATATAGGTTTCGTCCCCAAAACCTGTCGCTTCTCGAACAGTCATGGTAACGCTGTCTCACCTCTTCCTTGATCTTACACGTAGGCTTAGTCCCCTTCTAGGCTCCACTGTACTCGCACAGGTGGAACCATCTTTCGACTTGTCCCTTCTTTCCATTCTATCTAAAATGACCATCAGTTGCTCCACATAGTTGAATCCTTCATCCATCTCGGTATTCTTAAGTGGCACGATCGTATCCTCGTCGATTGAGCACTTTCTTAGACGAGATACATGGAATGTCAGATAACTCCACTTAACACGTCGGGTAGTTCCAGTTGACATGCCACTTCTCCTACCTGTGCATCAGTTCAGATTAGTTCTTTACATCTTAGTATTAGCTTTACTCGCTTTCTAAATCAAGTGATCTCCTTTCCCAAGACGAGACCTTCATCGTTACTCCACCGCCGTAGATCGGCACTGAACTCCTTTCGGGCGCGATTGCTCAAACCGCTTTCTTGCAACACTCGGTGTTTGCTTCGTAGGCTACTAGCCAATCCTTTCGAAGGCGCACATCTATCCATCCATGTCTGTCCTGAACAGTCTAGCAGGAAACACGCGCTCTCTCAATTCTATCGTGCAATCTTCTAGGGCATCCGGTAACTTAGTGGACTTACTAATAGCAATTTCTACATTGAAAGCTCATCGATTTTCCAACTCCTAATGTGTAACTTAACACAAAGGCAGCAAGAATGAAACTACTACTAGCACCACAATCAAAGCACAAGGCACAAATTTAAATTACCAGAAACGTACCTGACATCAAGTCGAAGTCCGCGCTAGCCTTCTCATGGTCATAGAAAATGCTCTGACCTTCATCCTCTGTTCTCCTTCCTTGCACCGGAGCTCTCTGCCCTCGACTTCTTGCAGTCCCTGCTCATATGTCAACTATTGCCACATCTGTAACATTTAGCCATGTGACAATCCCTCGCCCTGTGGCCCTCTTTTCTACACTGGAAGCAGACGTTCAATCCCCATTTGCACTCCCCCTCGTGATCTCTGCCACACTTCTTGCATACTTCTTTCCTCTTAGTCATCCTCTTCCGATCACCAAACCCCATCGTCTTACCTCCAGCCACAAATTCACAATCATCATCATCCCGCTTTCCGCTCCTACTCTTAACATAACTCGCTCTTCCTCCTCATCCATCATTGCCACTGTCTCTCGCTCGTCATATAGCCTCCCCGCTATGTCAACCACTGACCTAAACATCCCTGGCCCGGCAGCGATCAGATGTCTGTGGATATCTGCTGGCAGACCTTGAATATACCTTTTGATCTTTCGTGACACAGGCGTCACCTGATCTGGCACCAGCCTTGCCATCTCGTTGAACTTTGTGGTGTACTGTTGGTGAGTCATCGTTCCTGCCTCTAGCTGCAGAAACTCCCTCTCAACTTTGTCAAGCTCTTTATGAGGGCAAAACTCCTCGATTACCAACCTCTTCAGCTCCTTCCACCTCATCCTCCCGATTGCTCTGGTGCCCTTAGCCTGGACAATGTTGTCCCACCAGCACAAGGCTGAATCCTGAGTGGGTAGCAAACTTCACCTTCTGATCCTCGCAGCACTAGCTAATCTCAAGTACCACTTCCATTTCTCTCACCCAACGTTGTGCAGCCGCTACACTCCCATTTCCATCAAACACAGGAGGCCTACACCTTTGGAATGCTCCATAGCTGCATCCCTTCGCAGTCTCCTGCACAGCTTCCTCATCCTCCTCATCGTCACTGGAGACAACCATGTCAGCATCGGGTTGCTCCATACCCCTAGAACCCCCAGCTTCACCTTCGCGTCGTGCGGTTCTCCTCTTCTCACTCTCCTTCTTCTCATCCTCCTTCATAGCTCTAATGACATTGGTCACTACAGTCGGCAAAATCGTCTGCATGACCTGTTGGACTTCCTCTGCCACTGCCTCCTTCATTAAGGCTCTTAGATTAGCATTCCCTTCCTCACCCTCCTGGTCACAAAGCGCTGGCTCATCAAAAGCCATCTCAGCAGTCTTAGCTCTGCTCCTCGTGACATGCGGTCTAACACCACGTCCACCATGACCTCCACCACGCGAAGCCTCAGAAGACCTACCGCCAGCCATCTAAAACACTACAAGATTCAAACACCAACACGGTCAATCAAGGTAATAGCTCAAGATATGTCAAGTATAGTAAGTCCCTAATCGCAGTGGCCAGTTGTGTTTTGCCACTTACTTTACTCTTCATTCCCCAAGCATTTCTTATCCTGACTACATCAGTATCTAAATCTACACAAAAGCACACAAGCCACACAACATGCGCACATAATACCGGTTAACATTAAGTTACATAAAACCTTTACATAAACTTTTACATAAAACTTTTACCTGCAGGCACGTAGCTACTTGGACTGGCATCCATTTCCTTTCGTCCCATTCTCAGTTTAAGATTAGGTTCTTTTTGAAAATATTTACCCAATTCTCTTAAACTTTAGCTCTGATACCAACTTGTAAGGCCCCGTTCCCGGGACGCTTACAGCTGGACAGTCATCGCATAATTTATTTAAAACAAACATTACTTTTGCAGTGGAATTCAAAAGCTTTCATAATAATTAAAACATGTTATCTTATTACATAAATCATTTACATATCAAAATACAATAACATGTCAAAATGTGGATGCCAGTCTTCAAAACACTCCCAGTAGCGTATGCATCCATGCCTGCAACTCCTCAGCATCAACAAAATACCTGCCAACTATTATGCATACAAAAAGTCAGTGACACTGAGTGAGTTCTAGTTTTATAAATAAAATACTTTACTTCCTTTAAATCATATCTTTTGAAAACGTATACGATCACACATCTTACGTACACATTGATAATATTTATTATTATCTTCATAATTGTTCACTTCGTACATTTCGTACATTCATCATTATCTTTTACTTCAATCTGGATCCTGTCTCATGCAATACCCCCTACTCGTGCTCGAAAGCTGATACTATGCCGGGGCCTGTAAACAAACCCCCGACTCGTGTCCGAAGACTGACACAGTACCGGGGTACGCGACAAGGATCCCCTTCGAGTCACGAAGACTCCCTTCGAGTCACAAAGACTCCCTTTGTTCTTTACGTTCCACTTTTCATTATTATTGTCTTTCACTTCGTTATATAATACTTTACGAACATCAAACATCAGCCCACGTAAAGCCTTATGTCATACATAACGTATAATAAAACAAAATACATACGTTTTGAAAACCATTTAATGAAGAAAGACAACACCACACACGTAACATAAACCACAACACAACATCATGCATAAGCCACCACATCCCAACGGGACCTATCTCAAACAACACCTCTTAAAGCCCCTAAGAAAGCCCTAAGTCCAAAACTAGGCACAACAAGTCATTCTAGGCGCATCAGCAGAAAATTCTAAGTATAAAAGCTCCTGGGCGCATGGGAACTATTTGGGCGCATCAGCACTATTTGGGCGCATCAACACTATTTGGACGTTTCAACACTTAGCCACAGAAACCATTCTGGGCGCATGGGCACTATGCAGACACATGACCCACACTTAGACAATTTTCACACTCTCTGGGCGCACGACCACTATTTAGGCCCATGACCTGGGTGCATTAGCACTATTTGGGCGCACCAACTTTGGACGCATGAGGACACTTAAGCACATAACGCTTGGGTGCCTGAGAACATTCTGAAATATGCCTAACACTGCCAAACTCACCCGAACATCATTCCAACATAACCCAAACACAGATCTAGGATACTAAGGGCATCTAAAACTTACCAAGCACAATACTAACCCATAACAAGCCTAGAACACACAACCACAGCACATAACATCGAACAATAAGCTAAAACATGTGGTTATCTTTGAAAATCTTTTACCCGGTATGCATAATAGCCCAAATACTTTAAAATCTGTAAAACAGGGGTTCTAGAAACTCACCTTGAAGTAGCTCTTCAACCCAAACACTTTCACCTATGATTTCAGCTTCAAAATTCAGAGAACAACCTTCTTAAAACATCAAGAACTCGGTTACAAGCTGCAAACCAAGTTAAAACCCGAACATAAGCTCAAGAAACTCACCTTTTGCAGCTTTTCCATCCTTCTTCTTCTCCAAAACTGGCACCCTTTTCTTCTTCTTCTTCTTGACCGAGAACAGAAGGTAGATATGCTTTAAAGTGGGTGGCCATACCCATTTTAATAATAAAATATTGGAGTTTTGTCCATTTACAACTTTAGCCCCTCCACTTGTGTCCATTTACCTTTCTTTCTGGATACTTTTCTTTTCTCGTCTTTTAAATAAAAATTTGGGGTGTTACAAGTCCACCCCCCTTATATAGGTTTCATCCCCAAAACCTGTCGCTTCTCGAACAGTCATGGTAACGCTGTCTCACCTCTTCCTTGATCTTACACGTAGGCTTAGTCCCCTTCTAGGCTCCACTGTACTCGCACAGGTGGAACCATCTTTCGACTTGTCCCTTCTTTCCATTCTATCAAAAATGACCATCAGTTGCTCCACATAGTTGAATCCTTCATCCATCTCGGTATTCTTAAGTGGCACGATCGTATCCTCGTCGATTGAGCACTTTCTTAGACAAGATACATGGAATGTCAGATAACTCCACTTAACACGTCGGGTAGTTCCAGTTGACATGCCACTTCTCCTACCTGAGCAACAGTTCAGATTAGTTCTTTACATCTCAGTATTAGCTTTACTCGCTTTCTAAATCAAGTGATCTCCTTTCCCAAGACGAGACCTTCATCGTTACTCCACCGCCGTAGATCGGCACTGAACTCCTTTCGGGCGCGATTGCTCAAACCACTTTCTTGCAACACTCGGTGTTTGCTTCGTAGGCTACTAGCCAATCCTTTCAAAGGTGCACATCTATCCATCCATGTCTGTCCTGAACAGTCTAGCAGGAAACACGAGCTCTCTCAATTCTATCGTGCAATCTTCTAGGGCATCCGGAAACTTAGTGGACTTACTAATAGCAATTTCTACATTGAAAGCTCATCGATTTTCCAACTCCTAATGTGTAACTTAACACAAAGGCAGCAGGAATGAAACTACTACTAGCACCACAATCAAAGCACAAGGCACAAATTTAAATTACCAGAAACGTACCTGACATCAAGTCGAAGTCCGCGCTAGCCTTCTCATGGTCATAGAAAATGCTCTGACCTTCATCCTCTGTTCTCCTTCCTTGCACCGGAGCTCTCTGCCCTCGACTTCTTGCAGTCCCTGCTCATATGTCAACTATTGCCACATCTGTAACATTTAGCCATGTGACAATCCCTCGCCCTGTGGCCCTCTTTTCTACACTGGAAGCAGACGTTCAATCCCCATTTGCACTCCCCCTCGTGATCTCTGCCACACTTCTTGCATACTTCTTTCCTCTTAGTCATCCTCTTCCGATCACCAAACCCCATCGTCTTACCTCCAGCCACAAATTCACAATCATCATCATCCCGCTTTCCGCTCCTACTCTTAACATAACTCGCTCTTCCTCCTCATCCATCATTGCCACTATCTCTCGCTCGTCATATAGCCTCCCCGCTATGTCAACCACTGACCTAAACATCCCTGGCCCGGCAGCGATCAGATGTCTGTGGATATCTGCTGGCAGACCTTGAATATACCTTTTGATCTTTCGTGACACAGGCGTCACCTGATCTGGCACCAGCCTTGCCATTTCGTTGAACTTTGTGGTGTACTGTTGGTGAGTCATCGTTCCTGCCTCTAGCTGCAGAAACTCCCTCTCAACTTTGTCAAGCTCTTTATGAGGGCAAAACTCCTCGATTACCAACCTCTTCAGCTCCTTCCACCTCATCCTCCCGATTGCTCTGGTGCCCTCAGCCTGGACAATGTTGTCCCACCAGCACAAGGCTGAATCCTGAGTGGGTAGCAAACTTCACCTTCTGATCCTCGCAGCACTAGCTAATCTCAAGTACCACTTCCATTTCTCTCACCCAACGTTGTGCAGCCGCTACACTCCCATTTCCATCAAACACAGGAGGCCTACACCTTTGGAATGCTCCATAGCTGCATCCCTTCGCAGTCTCCTGCACAGCTTCCTCATCCTCCTCATCGTCACTGGAGACAACCATGTCAGCATCGGGTTGCTCCATACCCCTAGAACCCCCAGCTTCACCTTCGCGTCGTGCGGTTCTCCTCTTCTCACTCTCCTTCTTCTCATCCTCCTTCATAGCTCTAATGACATTGGTCACTACAGTCGGCAAAATCGTCTGCATGACCTGTTGGACTTCCTCTGCCACTGCCTCCTTCATTAAGGCTCTTAGATTAGCATTCCCTTCCTCACCCTCCTGGTCACAAAGCGCTGGCTCATCAGGAGCCATCTCAGCAGTCTTAGCTCTGCTCCTCGTGACATGCGGTCTAACACCACGTCCACCATGACCTCCACCACGCGAAGCCTCAGAAGACCTACCGCCAGCCATCTAAAACACTACAAGATTCAAACACCAACACGGTCAATCAAGGTAATAGCTCAAGATATGTCAAGTATAGTAAGTCCCTAATCGCAGTGGCCAGTTGTGTTTAGCCACTTACTTTACTCTTCATTCCCCAAGCATTTCTTATCCTGACTACATCAGTATCTAAATCTACACAAAAGCACACAAGCCACACAACATGCGCACATAATACCGGTTAACATTAAGTTACATAAAACCTTTACATAAACTTTTACATAAAACTTTTACCTGCAGGCACGTAGCTACTTGGACTGGAATCCATTTCCTTTCGTCCCATTCTCAGTTTAAGATTAGGTTCTTTTTGAAAATATTTACCCAATTCTCTTAAACTTTAGCTCTGATACCAACTTGTAAGGCCCCGTTCCCGGGACGCTTACAGCTGGACAGTCATCGCATAATTTATTTAAAACAAACATTACTTTTGCAGTGGAATTCAAAAGCTTTCATAATAATTAAAACATGTTATCTTATTACATAAATCATTTACATATCAAAATACAATAACATGTCAAAATGTGGATGCCAGTCTTCAAAACACTCCCAGTAGCGTATGCATCCATGCCTGCAACTCCTCAGCATCAACAAAATACCTGCCAACTATTATGCATACAAAAAGTCAGCGACACTGAGTGAGTTCTAGTTTTATAAATAAAATACTTTACTTCCTTTAAATCATATCTTTTGAAAACGTATACGATCACACATCTTACGTACACATTGATAATATTTATTATTATCTTCATAATTGTTCACTTCGTACATTTCGTACATTCATCATTATCTTTTACTTCAATCTGGATCCTGTCTCATGCAATACCCCCGACTCGTGCTCGAAAGCTGATACTATGCCGGGGCCTGTAAACAAACCCCCGACTCGTGTCCGAAGACTGACACAGTACCGGGGTACGTGACAAGGATCCCCTTCGAGTCACGAAGACTCCCTTCGAGTCACAAAGACTCCCTTTGTTCTTTACGTTCCACTTTTCATTATTATTGTCTTTCACTTCGTTATATAATACTTTACGAACATCAAACATCAGCCCACGTAAAGCCTTATGTCATACATAACGTATAATAAAACATAATACATACGTTTTGAAAACCATTTAATGAAGAAAGACAACACCACACACGGAACATAAACCACAACACAACATCATGCATAAGCCACCACATCCCAACGGGACCTATCTCAAACAACACCTCTTAAAGCCCCTAAGAAAGCCCTAAGTCCAAAACTATGCACAACAAGTCATTCTAGACGCATCAGCAAAAAATTCTATGTATAAAAGCTCCTGGGCTCATGGGAACTATTTGGGCGCATGAGCACTATTTGGGCGCATCAGCACTATTTGGGTGTTTCAACACTAAGCCACAGAAACCATTCTGGGCGTATGGGCACTATGCAGACACATGACCCACACTTAGCCAATTTTCACACTCTCTGGGTGCACAGCCACTATTCAAGCGCATGACCTGGGTGCATTAGCACTATTTGGGCGCACCAACTTTGGGCGCATGAGGACACTTAAGCACATAACGCTTGGGCGCCTGAGAACATTCTGAAATATGCCTAACACTGCCAAACTCACCCGAACATCATTCCAACATAACCCAAACACAGATCTAGCATACTAAGGGCATCTAAAACTTACCAAGCACAATACTAACCCATAACAAGCCTAGAACACACAACCACAACACATAACATCGAACAATAAGCTGAAACATGCGGTTATCTTTGAAAATCTTTTACCAGGTATGCATAATAGCCCAAATACTTTAAAATCTATAAAACAGGTGTTCTAGAAACTAATCTTGAAGCAGCTCTTCAACCCAAACACTTTCACCTGTGATTTCAGCTTCAAAATTCCGAGAACAACCTTCTTAAAACATCAAGAACTCGGTTACAAGCTGCAAACCGAGTTAAAACCCGAACATAAGCTCAAGAAACTCTCCTTTTACAGCTTTTCCTTCCTTCTTCTTCTCCAAAACCGGCACCCTTTTCTTCTTCTTCTTGACCGAGAACAGAAGGTAGATATGCTTTAAAGTGGGTGGCCATACCCATTTTAATAATAAAATATTGGAGTTTTGTCCATTTACAACTTTAGCCTCTCCACTTGTGTCCATTTACCTTTTTTTCTGGATACTTTTCTTTTCTCGTCTTTTAAATAAAAATTTGGGGTGTTACAAATATAAAGTTAAAACAAAGCAGCAAATCACATATCCTACATACATAGCTAGTTTATTACTAACGGATCAATGGGTAAAACCAAACATAAATCCATTTTTAGTTCATACAACTTCCTAAATTGCTTTTTTTAAAAGTTATGTTGTCATAGTGACCATAAAAAGATTGAAATCATAATTAAATAAATACCGGTTTAGACCTGTTACTCAACCCCGTTCATTTTTTCACTTCTACTTAAACAAATTGTTATATTAGAATTTGTAACCACTGGTAAAAGCCACAACTTCCCCATATAAACCAAGTCTCTGAACAACTGTTTTCATAGTTACAGCTAATTCTGTAACAACATCATTTAATATCTTGTTTGCAACTTCATCACCAGCTACTGCACAGGAGACCACCTCTAGAGCTAGTGCTGCAATATAGGCCCAAGATGGATCTGCATTGGTCCACCTTATGCCAATAAGAAAGAAGACAGAAGCCACTAGTGAAATGTTCTGCTTATGCTGAAAACTTCTTTTAAAGAGTTCAGAGAACAGAGTATATTTTTACTGGATACAACTTCCTCAGTTGCTTTATTCATTAATTTGGATTATTATTGTGATAAGATAGTTGTCTAATCATGTAAGGCCTCATTCCTGGAAACCCCACAGTTGATCGTTCACAGCATCGTTTATATCAAAACACATTAAGACTTATTAAGTAATAAAAAAAACATTGCAGCGGAATAATTCATCAAAAACCATTTCATGCATTAATAAATACATTTGCCAAGTAATACATCGTAGTTTAAAAGATTACAAAAGATCACTTAGTTGTATTACAAAACAACATCATTATTATTGCACGAGATGGATGCCAGTCCTTGCCCGCCAAGTAGCTTCACCCCCGTGCCATCATCAGCAACAACATTACCTGCCAACTGATAATGCATATAAAAAGTCAGCATTGCTGAGTGAGTTCTAGTTTTATATAATAAAATACTTTACTTTTAGTAAAAACCTTTCCTTTACTTTCGTTCGTGATCACACAACATACGTACATCTTGATAATATCATTATTTATCATCGCCCATAATCGTTCGTTTTCGTACTTTCTTTCATTATTATCCTCCACTTTAATCTAGATGCTGTCATAGCTATGCCCCATCCTTTATGCATGAAGCAACTACCATTCTGGAGTCAAGCGACAAGGATCCTGTTTTCACACGTCTTGATCGGTCACAAAGACTGACCCCCCTGTGTGAATTCTTATGGGTTAGCTAAACCCCACACAGTTGAGCTAACAACCCTTCATTGAGTTGTGAACTCCCTTTTTAATTTGCTTGCAAGACTTTCATTCATTCATTATGTTCCACTTTGTTAACGTTGTCTTCCACTTTCATTATATAATACTTTACATTCATAAGCATAACACACCACGTAAAGTCACATCATACATAACATGGGACAACATCATCATACAATGCATACATATAAACAAGCATAAGCCACCATAAAACATCATTTCTTAGCACTTAAATTCTACTTCCTTAAATCTCAGAAAATTCTAAGTCCTTATGGAAATGCGGATGAACAAACCAATACGGATGGACAGACAAATACGGATGAACAAAAGAAATGTGGATGAACAAATGCGGATGCTCATACTCAAAAAATATTCTAAGTGCCCCAAAGAAATGCACATGAACACAGTAGCCAATGCGCATGAACAAAGCAAATGAAAGTCTTCAGAAAATATTCTAAGTGTCAGGAAATGTGCATGAACCAAATACGGATGACTGAAACAAATGCGCCTGAACACTGTAGCAAATGCGCATGAACAAAAGAAATGCGCATGATCACTGTAACAAATGCGCCTGAACAAAACACTTATACAAATATTCAAATCTAAATGCGGATGAACTAAACCCACCTGTAGTTGCACTTATGATATATCCAGTTCCAAATTCTCATTCTTATACAATCTTAGCCAAGATCTAGCATGCTAAACACTTAGAACAAGCCTACAATCCTAGAACTTGACCAAACATTCAAAAACACACACCCACACTCACAACAGGTGCAAAACACAGATCAGATCATGCTGTCGGTTGTCAAAACAGTAGGTACTATGCATTTCAGTCCCAAATAAATTTAAAACAAGTAAAACCGGGGATCTAGAACTCACCTTAACAGCTTACGAGTAAGACTTCTTTAGACCCGTGAGCAACCTGGAGTTCAAACACCTACAAGCAGATCTTCCTTCTTCTCTCTTTAGAGATCGATTTGTAGCTCCTCTCTCTCTAGTAGCCGAGAAATGTTCGTAAAGGGAGAAGTGTGGGCTACCATACTTCTTTTAAATCTCATAAAGGTGCAAGTTTGCCACTTGCATAGCTTTAACCCCCTGACTTGGGACATTTCACCCTTTCTTCTTTTATTCTTCTTTTCTTTTAAATTTCCGGGTGTTACAAGTCCACCCCCCTTATATAGGTTTCATCCACGAAACCTGACATTCCTCGAACAACTGTGGGTAATGCTTTCTTATTTCCTCCTCAGTCTTCCACGTAAACTAGGACCCCTTCCTGTGTCTCCACTATACTCGCACAAGTGGAACCACTTTATTCCGTAGCCTCTTCTCTTTTTTGTCAATGATTGCCACTGGCTGCTCCATATAATTGAGCCTTTCATCTACCTCAATGTCCTCCAGTGGCACAATCATATCTTCATCCATTAAGCACTTTCTTAGATGAGATATATGGAATGTCGGATGAATTCCGCTTAACTCATCGGGTAGCTCCAACCTGTAGGCCACCTCTCCTACTCGAGCCATGATTCGGAAAGGCCCTATGTACCTCGGGCTCAGCTTACTCCACTTTCAAAACCGGATGATCCCCTTTCAAGGTGAGACCTTCAACATGACTCTATCACCCACCTTGAATTCAATCGGCCTACATCTCTTGTCGGCATACGACTTCTGTCTATCTTTTGCCGCCTTCATAAAGGCCTTAATCTTTTCCAACTTTTCAATCGTAGCCTCGATCACTTCAATGCTTCCCAACTCCTTCTGCCCAATGTCTCCCCAGCATAAAGGCGTCCTACACTTCCTACCGTATAGCATCTCATATGGTGGCATACCAATGCTGGCATGATAACTGTTGTTGTATGAAAATTCAGCTAACGGTAAGTGTTCATCCCAACTTCCTTCGAAATCAATGACGCATGCTTGTAGCATACCTTCCAGCGTCTGAATTGTCCTCTCCAACTGACCGTCTGTCTGAGGATGGTAAGCCGTACTGATGTGTAACCTCGTCCCCATCGCGTCATGAAATCTTTTTCAAAACTTATATGTAAACCGAGTGTCACGGTCAAACACTATAGACACCGGTACACCATGATGAGTCACAATCTCTTTGATGAACAGGTCCGCCAACCTCTCAGATGAATACGTCTTGTGGATCGGTAGAAAGTGAGCACTCTTCGTCAAACGGTTAACTATCACCCATATGGCATCATACCCCCTTGCTGTACGTGGTAACTTCGTAATAAAGTCCATGGTGATGTGCTCCCATTTCCACTTGGGTATATCCAAAGGTTGGATCTTCCCGTATGGCTTCTGATGCTCCGCCTTCACTTGCAAGCAAGTAAGGCACTTGCTCACATACTCCGCTACATCACGCTTCATACCCGGCCACCAGTAATCCTTCTTCATGTCATGATACATCTTTGTAGCACCGGGATGAATTGAGTATCGAGTCTTATGAGCTTCATTCATGATTTGCCCTCGTAGGTCTCTATAACGAGGGATCCACATCCGCCCGAAGCAGGTTCTAACTCCAAGAGTGTTCTCTCCTAACTCCGAGACTAGACCTTTCATTCTTTCGGAGTTGATTCGAACTTCCTTCAGCGGCTCATCTTGAAATTCCTTGACTTGTGTCATCACATCAGAGGTCATAACCAACTGGTAAGCTTTCACCCGGATTGGCTCGGGTCTCTCCTTTAGGCTGAGGGCATCCGCCACCACGTTGGCCTTGCCCGGATGGTAGTGGATCTCGCAATCATAATCTTTGATCAACTCTAACCATCTCCTTTGCCACAGATTGAGATCCTTTTGCTCGAAGAAGTACTTCAAGCTCTTATGGTTAGTGAAGATAGTACACGTCGTCCCGTACAAGTAGTGCCTCCAAATCTTCAATGCAAAGACCACAGCCGCTAGCTCCAGGTCATGAGTAGGGTAATTAGCCTCATGGATCTTCAACTATCGGGATGCATAGGCTATTACCCTCCCTCGCTGCATTAGCACGCAACCCAACCCTGAATAAGAAGCATCAGAGTAGACAACTAAGTCTTCACTCCTTTCGGGCAACATCAAGACAGGAGCTTAAGTCAATCTCGTCTTTAGCTCTTCAAAAGCATTCTCCTATTCTCGACCCTATACAAACTTCACCTCCTTATGGGTCAACTTGGTTAATGGTGAGGCTATCTTGGAAAAGTCTTGAATGAATCTCTTGTAATAGCCCGCCAAACCCAAGAAACTGCGGATCTCGGATGGCGTCTTTGGAGTCTTCCATTGCATAACCGCCTCCACCTTTGCCGGGTCCACCATAATCCTTTCAGAATTAACCACATGACCTAAAAACTAAACTTCCCTCAACCAGAACACACATTTAGAGAACTTAGCATACAGCTTCTCTCTTCTAAGCGTCTCTAATACCTCGCGAATGTGACCGGTATGCTCTTCTTCGCTTCTCGAATAAATCAGGATATCATCGATAAACACAATCACTGATTCATCCAACATCGGCCGACACACCCGATTCATCAAATCCATGAAAGCAGCTGGCGCGTTGGTTAAACCAAAAGACATGACGAGAAATTCATAATGTTCGTATCGCGTCTGAAACGCGGTCTTCGAAATATCCTGCTCTTTAACTTTTAGCTGATGATAACCAGATCAGAGATCTATTCTTGAGAACCAACTGGCACCTTGGAGCTGATCAAACAAGTCATCAAACCTCGGTAGTGGATACCGGTTCTTTATCGTTAACTTGTTCAACTCACGGTAGTCGATGCACATCCTCATGCTACCGTCCTTCTTCTTCACAAACAATACCGGAGCACCCTAGGGAGAGATACTCGATCGGATAAACCCTAATCCAGCAACTCTTGTAACTGGACCATCAGCTCCTTCATCTCTGAGGGAGCTAGTCGATACGGTATCTTGGCAATAGGTTGGGCATCGGGTATCAAATCGATCTGGAACTCGATCTCACGGTCCGGTGGCACACCTGATAAATCTTCCGGGAACACGTCTGGGAAGTCACACACGAACGGTACATCGGACAATTGTGGTACTAACGCATCCAATCCTTCACATAAGCCAGATAGGCACTACATCCACGCCTCATACACTTCTCAGCCACAACCATCAAAATCACCTTAGGAAACGCAGTAACTCGATCACCATAAATCATCACCGAACTCCCATCTGACGTAATCAACCGAATTATCTTCTTGCGACACATAATATTTGTCTCATAGGCTGCTAGCCAATCCATCCCTTGAACCACATCGAATCTGCCTAGGGGCATAACGAATATTTTAGCAGAGAACCTATGGCCTTCCAACTCTATGTATAATTCTCTATCAGATCAGAAATCTTGGTAGACTTACTAATGACAGTTTCTACGACGAAGGGCTCATCAATCTTTCTACTTCTAACAGGGAACTTAACATAGAAGGTAGTAGAAATAAAACTCTTACTTGCACCAGAATCAAATAGTACAGAGGCACAAGTTTAGTTTACTAGGAAGGTACCTGACACAACATCGGGGTCCACCCTAGCCTCCTCCCGGGTCATAGTAAATGCTCTGGCTTTTGCCTTTGGTCCCTCCTTCTCAACCCCCTTCTTCACCCTGGAGCTCTCGGCCCTTGGCCTCTTGCAATCCCTGCTTAGATAGCCCTCTTCCCCACAGTTATAACACCTCATCACCCCACACTCCTTTGCCATATGACCAGGCCTCCCATATTTGAAGCAGATGTTCGATCCCCACTTACACTCCCCCGCGTGGTCTCTTCCACACTTACCACACTTCCTCATCCCCGTACCTGCCGACACTACCCTCCGGTCATCTATCCTTGCCTTCTTGTTGCTCGGGGTAAAACCACCACAACCAAATCGTTTCCCGTTCCAATTCCTGTCACTACCACCCTTTTTGTTCACCTCCACCACTACCCTTCTTCTCTCTCATCATATAACCTCCCTGCCAGATCAACCATCGACCTAAACGTGCTCGGTAGGGCGGCGATCACGTGCCTATGGATATCCACCGGCAGACCCTGTATGTACCTCTTGATCTTTCTTGACACCGACGTCACCTGGTCTGGCACCAACCTTGCCATCTCGTTGAACTTAGTCGTGTATTGCTGGTGTGTCATAGTTCCCGGCTCCAGCTGTAGGAACTCTCTCTCAATCTTGTCAAGCTCCCTGTGTGGACAAAACTGCTCGATCACCATCTTCTTTAACCTACTCTACCTCATTTTCCCAATCACCCTGCTACCCTCGGCCTGGACAATATTGTCCCACCAGCACAAGGCCAAGTCCACGAATGAGTGGGTAGCAAACTTCACCTGTTGATCCTCCTTACATTCGCTGATATCCAACACAGCCTCCATTTCCCTCACCCATCAGTGAGCAGCAGCAGTATTCCCGTTACCATCAAAAGTCGGGGGCTTGCATTTTTGAAATGCCCCATAACTACATCCCTTGGCAGTATCCTGTACCGTTTCCTCTTCCTCTTCATCACTGGAGTCAAACATCTCAGTTTCTGGTTGCTCTCCTTCACCTGAACCTCTCTCTCCGCCCCCTCTCCCAACGGTTTTCTTCCTCTCCTCTTTCACCTTCTTTTCATCCTCCCTCATAGCACGAATAACCTCGATCACCACAGACGGCAGGATCGTCTGCATGACCTGATGAACTTCCTCCACTACTGTCTCCTTCATAGAGGCTCTCAGATTAGCACTCTCATCACCGCCTTCATGGTGATGAAGCTCGGGCTCTACAGGAGTCGTCTCAGCAGCCTTAGCCTTGTTTCTTGTGACACATGGTCTAGCACCACGACCACCCTATACACCTTCTCAAGAAGCCTTCGAAGATCTACCACCCGCCATCCTCTAAACACTATAAGATTCAAACACCAACACGGTCATTCAAGGTAATAGCTTAGATTATGTCAAGTATAGTAAGTCCCTAATTATAGTGGCGAGTTGTGATTAGCCACTTACTTTACTCTTCATCCCCTAAGCATTTCCTATCCTGACTACATCAGTATCCAAATCTACTAAGAGCACATAAATCAGATAGCACGCACACATAATGCCGGTTAACTTTAAGAAAATAAATTACCTGATGGCACATAGCTACTTATGCTGGCATCCTTCTATTTAGTCCCATTCTCAGTTTAAGTTTAGGTTTTGAAAATATTTATCCATTTCTCTTAAACTTTGGCTCTGATATTAACTTGTAAGGCCCCATTCCCGGAAACCCCACAGTTGGTCGTTCACAGCATCGTTTATATCAAAACACATTAAGACTTACTAAGTAATAATAAAACATTGCAGCGGAATAATTCATCAAAAACCATTTCATGCATTAATAAATACATTTGCAAAGTAATACATCGTAGTTTAAAAGATTACAAAAGGTCACTTAGTTGTATTACAAAACAACATCATTATTATTGCATGAGATGGATGCCAGTCCTTGCCCGCCAAGTAGCTTCAGCCCCTGCCATCCTCAGCAACAACATTACCTGCCAACTGATAATGCATATTAAAAGTCAACGTTGCTGAGTGAGTTCTAGTTTTATATATTAAAATACTTTACTTTTAGTAAAAACCTTTCCTTTACTTTCGTTCGTGATCACACAACATACGTACATCTTGATAATATCATTATTATCTTTTATCATCACCCATAATCATTCATTTTCATACTTTCTTTCATTATTATCTTCCACTTTAATCTAGATCCTGTCATAAGCTATGCCCCATCATTTGTGCATGAAGCAACTACCGTTTTGGGGTCAAGCGACAAGGATCCCGTTTTCGCACGTCTTGATCAGTCGCAAAGACTAACCCCCATGTGTATTCTCATGGTTAGCTAAACCCCACACAGTTGAGCTAACAACCCTTCATTGAGTTGTGAACTCCCTTTTTAATTTGCTTGCAAGACTTTCATTCATTCATTATGTTCCACTTCGTTAACGTTGTCTTCCACTTTCATTATATAATACTTTACATTCATAAGCATAACACACCATGTAAAGTCACATCATACATAACATGGGACAACATCATCATACAATGCATACATATAAACAAGCATAAGCCACCATAAAACATCATTTCTTAGCACTTAAATTCTACTTCCCCAAATCTTAAAAAATTCTAAGTCCTTATGGAAATGCGAATGAGCAAACCAATGAGCAAACCAATGTGGATGGACAGACAAATGCGGATGAACAAAAGAAATGCGGATGCTCATACTCAGAAAATATTCTAAGTGCCCCAAAGAAATGCGCATGAACACAGTAGCCAATATGCATGAACACAGTAGCCAATGCGCATGAACAAAGCAAATGAAAGTCTTTAGAAAATATTTTAAGTGTTAGGAAATGCGCATGAACCAAATGTGGATGACTGAAACAAATGCGCCTGAACACTGTAGCAAATGCGCATGAACAAAAGAAATGTGCAAGATCACTATAGCAAATGCGCCTGAACAAAACACTTATGCAAATATTCAAATCTAAATGCGGATGAACTAAACCAACCTGCAGTTGCACTTATGCTATATCGAGTTCCAAATTCTCATTCTTATACATTCTTAGCCCAGATCTAGCATGCTAAACACTTAGAACAAGCCTACAATCATAGAACTCGAGCAAACATTCAAAAACACCCACCCACACTCACAACAGGTGCAAAACGCAGATCAGATAATGCTGTCGGTTGTCAAAACAGTAGGTACTATGCATTTCAGCCCCAAACAAATTTAAAACAAGTGAAACCGAGGATCTAGAACTCACCTTAATAGCTTATGAGTTAGACTTCTTTAGACCCGTGAGCAACCTGAAGTTCAAACACCTACAAGCAGATCTTCCTCCTTCTCTCTCTAGAAATCAATTTGCAGCTCCTCTCTCTCTCTAGCAGCCGAGAAATGTCTGTAAAGGGAGAAGTGTGGGATGCCATACTTCTTTTAAATTTCATAAAGGTGCAAGTTTGCCGCTTGCACAGCTTTAACCCCTTGACTTGGGACATTTCACCCTTTCTTCTTTTATTCTTCTTTTCTTTTAAATTTCCAGGTGTTACAAATCATACATAACATATTACCATCAATAAAAAGGTTTAAAGCTTGACAACAAGAAGTGATTGTGACTTATAAGTCCACCCAATCAATCACCCATCTTGCCCATTTCTTTTGAGACATACGAAGAAACCAACAAGTGAGAAGATATTGGTAAAAACTAAATACTCTGGATCAATGTGATTTATTATTGTGATAAACAAGTTTAAAGCTAGACAACAAGAAGTGATTGCTTCTTGCAAGTCGACCCACTTAATCACCCCTCCTACCACCTCTAACTCTCTAAGACAGAAAATGAAACCAGTGTAAGTGAAAAGATATTGGTAGAAACTAAATACTACAGATCAATATGATTTATTTTAGTTTATGATATTCATATAAAATTGTATCCTAGAAAATATAATTGAATGCTAGACAAAAGTAATGACAAGATTCATGAGAGAAATACCCAATGAGTTCATCTGGGAAAGGAAGACACAAGTATCTAACAATGGAATCTATAAGCATTGGTTGAGGACCTCGGCCATCATAAGCTTTCACAACAGCAGCCAGTGCTTGAGCAGCAATCCTATAACCACTTCATGTAATGTCATTCATCAAATACTTTCATGGGAATGGGATTCACACCATCAATAGTTTCATACCCGTTAATAGAATATTTTTTTTCATAAATAATGTAACCACACTTGGAGAAAGCCTATTGAGTATATTTTTCAATGCTAGTGGCTTAGAAACAAACAAAAACAAGGATATCTATTAACTAGTTATCATTACAAACCTACATAACTCCAAAATATGTCTCAGGTGATATCTTTCTTTAGAGTGAATAAGCTGGTTTCCCTCCAAGTTTAAAAAAACAAGTTTGTTCGTTTAGACTCCCTCGAGAACAACCGACCTACCAAAAGACTCTAGGAGCAACAACAAGTTTAAAACCCAACTCCAATGGGAATGGTATGTGATTTAATTAAAAGCTGCTTGCCAATTCCTATGTTTGTGATGGTTATTATCTACAGGATTCTAAGCAAATAAGAGACGAAATAGGCAGGAATACTCTTAGACCCACACATAGCAACAACAATCACATAATCTAATAAATAAATATGCATGGAAACCATATATGATTTAATTATGGATCTAGGGTTAAGTTAAGCTTCTTGCAGAAACATATTCCACTTGAAAGGTAGTTGATTTATATTTTGTTGGTATATTCACTATTTCCAATACTGATTACCTACCCCAGTCACCCAAGATAGGTCCCACACCAGTTGCATGAGCCTCCTTTCCATCTTTTGAAACACCATAAGCAATGCTCCCAGTACCAGAAATTAAAACACATCCATGAAGTTTCCCCATGGACTCACTTGCAAGAGTTGCTACTATATCATTCTAAACATACATTTTCACATGGCATGGAAATATGTCCCTTCCAATATTATATAATGTTTCATAGACATTAAAGTTGCAAGATTGCAAGAAATTTATAGAAAGAATGAAGATCAAACCTCAGCCAACTTAGTATCCTTTCTTTATCCTTTGGATGATTGACATCAAATACACCCAAACAAACAGCTTTAATAGCTGATTGCTTTGCCCCAGACTCTAAAAGGGCTTCCATTATTACTTTCTCTAATGTACCATGGGCTAATGTTTCTGAGCAAATTGCAAAAGTTAAAGATAAAACTAATGTTAAAATGAAATCTTGGTTGATTATGGTGACGTCTTTGAATAAAAAACAATAATGCGTTTACAAAAAGAATTCTATCATAGCACCTAATAGCAGAGATATATATAGCCTTTGATTCGGAGATGCCATTTGAAGGTAAAGTACAATAATCAAGATTGATTATCAATTGTAACTCAATATGAATGCAGAAGATGATGTTTCTTGAACCTGAAGTCATAATAATCACTTTGAATTTGATTGTGGTAACTATTTCATAGAATTTGAATAACTCGCAATACACTGGAGCAGGTAATAATGGAAGACGTTTTAAAAAAGACCAAAGCAAATATCTTCTGACTACACATGCATTTTGAAAGTGATATTTAATAATCAAGATACTTTATCAGGTATGAATGTAGATGATCGTGTTTCTTAAACCTAACCCTTGATTTTGTGTATAGGAAGATAATGTGTAAGGATACACTTAAAGGCTGATGCAAACAAAGAACAACTAAAGAGCTCTCAGCATGCACATGTGAAGTACAAGGAAGTTACTTCAGAAGATTTGATATAACTTAGAGAATTGTGCTAAGTATCAAATCTTCCAAAGCCAAAAGACTATATCTTTCGAAGCCAAAGATGAAGCCTTCTGAAGCTTCAAGGACAAAGTCTTCCAAAGCCAATTGCGAAGACACCAATCACCTTTTGACAAAAGCCAAACCACTTTTCGCTGCCACTTCTGAAGACTCACCAACTTATATGAGTTGGTGAAAAGTCCACGCTTTTGTCGACTGTAGATTAAGGACTTTTATCTGTAACTTTCCAAGTATGTGTTTTTATCCTTTTTGTAATATATTAGAATGTGAGCTATGACAAGTCATAGTCACTAGTCAAAAGGCAATCTGCTTTTTGACTCTACATTGATCTTGTTGTCTAGATTAGTGTTTCCAGCTGGCCTTCAAAGTATGAACAGATATAGGATGTAGTATAAAGTGTCTCAAGTACTTGTATCTTATGGTATGCTTTCTAACACTTGTAAGAAATTGAGAGCAATATAAATCATTCTTGAAAATCATATTTGAGGGTTCTTGTTCTTGTTCTTTTACTTGTGTTCATTGTTTCATCACTAACCGGTTCCTTATTTGATCAGCTAAGTGTTCCAACTCTTTCTGCCTTGTGAAACTGTTGCATTGACCACCCTTCCTGGTCCTGTTATTGGTATCAGAGCATTTCAGGCTCTTGACTGTAAGATCTTACCATCTTAGATCACTTTAGTTTCACAAAACACTTATCAACTCAAATGGCAGCTCTTTTTAAGGCTGATAAGGAAATCGATACTTTGACAAAGTCTCCACTGATCACTCCTGATGACTTTGATACTTGGTGCCAACGTATGGAAGGGTTCATCAAGTTTAAGACAACAGGATGTGGAGATCTGTTGTTGAAAGACCTCATATCCCAAGCACGTCTTCAGCCACTGCTGGAGGTGGGATGATACTAAAGGAAATGGTTTACTAATCTGAAAAAGACTAGAAGAAGATAGATGTATATTAGAAAGCCATGATAGCTCTTCAATCTGCTCTTCCTAACTCCATATACAGAGGCTGCAAGAAGTGCGAAACTGCTAAGTAGCTGTGGGATGCACTGAAGCTCATGTATGAGGGCTCTAAGGAAGCCAAGGAGAGCAAGATAGAAATTATGAAGCAGCAGTTTGAAAACTTCACCTTCAAAAAAGGTGAAACCATGACTCAACAATACTTTAGGTATGTTGAGATTGTGGATACTCTACTGGATGTTGGAGTAAAACTTGAGAATAGAGACATAGTAAGGAAGCTCATGTTCTTTCTTCCCAGATAATGGACACACTACTGTATGGCCATCAAGAGAACTGAGAACATCTCTACTCTTACTCTCACAGAGCTGTATGGTATCCTTAGTCCTTAGTGGATACCAGATGGAGATGAACTTGCAAAATCTATCAAGCAGCTCTTCCAACAATTAGCAGAGTTCAACCCTTGATGTGGTTGAAAGGGATAGCGTAGAACCATAGCATCATCTTATATGCTTCCCTGAAAACTCATAAAAGGGTCCTTTCATCACCTTTCCTGAGACACCAAGGGGCAACTACATCCAAGGAAGCCCATTCCAAGAGACAAGCTCTACACAAGCCTTTGTGTTTACTAATGAAAGTTGTGGAAACTTTCTCTTCACTCTTGAAGACCTGGACTGCATCCATCCAGATGATCTGGAGTACATGGAGATAGTTCAACAGATGGCTCTTCTCACTCATAGAGCCAAGAAGTTCTACAAGAGGATAGGAAGAAAGTTTCCCAGCAATATGGCCAGTGGAAAGTTTGGTCTGGATAAAAGCAAAGTGAAGTGTTACAACTGTAACCAAATGGGACACTTTGCTAGAGAGTGCAAGGCACCAAGGACAAATGGTGGCTAGGCACTATCCAGACCAAGCTACACCGATGCAACTCCAAGAACTGAGAAGCCAAGCCAACCAAAACAACATACTACTATTGTTGTTGAAGGAGGCTTTGACTGGAGCTTTCAGGTAGAGGATGCTTCTCCAAACCAAGCACTGATGGCTGATCATGAAGAAGCTAAGGTATTGGAACATCTTTATACTCCTGAATGCATTGCTAAAGTTAACATGTATAGGTCCTACAACTTGGAAATGAGATCTTATCTTGAGTCCTTGAATATTTTAAAAGCTAATTTTAAAAGAGCTGAAAATGATTATAAACTTAAAATAGAAGATTTAGAAAAAAACTATTTCAACTCTTAAGCATGAACACACAAATTATAGGACTCAAATTAAGGATCTCACTACCAAGTTAACTAAGTGCCAAGCTAAGCTTGTGATCAGCAATGCTGAGGCAGAAAAATGTGTTATTGAAGAGGAAACCTTCAAGAACATAATATCTTCATCCATGCATGCAAAGATTTTTTTATCAGAATAAGCAAGGATTGGGTTCAAGTGAGATAGCTCCTCCACACACATTGTTATCTGTAAGACCTCCAAGGTGTGGAACTTGCCAAGATGAACTTCCCTCCATAGATCCCATTCAAGAAGAGGATGAAGATGAAAAGGAGATAGTGAAGGATGGAGCTGAGGTGAGTGATAAGGGTTATCCTAAAAAGGAACACTATTCTCCTAGAGAGAAGAAAGAATCAAGGATGACCAAGTCTGCAAGGAAGAACTTGATTAGGGCAGCCAAAAGAAAGTCCAAGAAATCCTAAGAGATCAAGGCCACTTTCAACTCCAAGCAAAAGCAGGTTTTCATCTCTACTGTATTTAAAGTGGTAAAGATTGAAGACTCAACTATGGACTCTAGTACCAGGAGTCCTAGTTCATGTCCAAATTATCCTGATCTAGAGAAGAAGGCTGATAAAATATACACCACTACTGAATAGCTTGAACCATCCAGTTCCAAGAGCAAGCCTTATCCCAAGAAGCCTGCTGCATCATCTGAGAAGATGAAGAAGGAAGTGGAAAGTGATCAAGCTCAGCCTTCCACTTTAAGAAGATTCTTAAAAGCATGCCAACTGAATGCATCATGTGTGGTAGTACTTCTCACTTTGCCAATGATTGCATCTACAATCCTAAAGTACTATCCATATGAATAAGATGAAAACTTCTGAGAAGAAGAAGAAGAAAATAGCTTCCGAAGGAAAATCTCTTCCTTTTGGAAGTTCCATGGTGAAGAAGAAGATAAGTGAAAACTTACCTTCGGAAGAATATTTGGTCTCGGAAGAAAGGAATGCTTTCAAAATACTAAAGTCTGCTGCAATGGATGCAAAAACTTTCGAAGGTCCAGTCTCCAAAACTTCCGAAGTCATCAAAACTTCCAAAGTATTGAAGGCCAATTCTAGTCTTCCAAAGATGGTGTGGAAGATGAAGGAAGGCCATGTGACTGAAAGTTCTTCAACAACAACAGCAAATGATCCTCAAGACTTGCATATAGGATCAATTACTATTGCATTATCTTCTCTTCACTTTGACAAGCCCAAGACCAATGAGGCTTGGGTTTCCAAATATAACTAACCATCTCTTTATGTGTAAGAACAACTAAAGACTAAAGGGAATGTATAAATCATTGTTCCAGGAACATGACAGGCAATGGCTCTTTGCTTAAAAACTTTGAGAAAATTTATGGAGGGCCAGTTGCTTTTGGAGGAGAATCTAGTGGTTACATTACCGGAAGGAGCAGGGTCATAAATCGTAAGCTCAGCATTAGAAAGGTAAACTTTGTTAAGGAGTTTGGGTATAATCTTCTAAGTGTATCATAATTTTGTGATTAGAAACACAACATGCTCTTTACTAAGCATGAGTGCATTGTTCTCAAGCCCAGGGTGGTCATTCCTTAAGAGCCTATCTTGCTTAGAGCCCCCAGGAAAGGGAACATGTACAAGATGGAATTACAGGAAACATCCCCTTCAGGAGAAGTTTCTTGCTTTCTATCAAAAGCCAATAGTGATGAGTCTTTCCTCTGGCGTAAAAGAATGTGCCATGTAAACTTTAAGAACATGAACAAACTAATTAAGAATGATTTGGTAACTAGAATGCAAAAAAAGAGTTTACAAGTGATGATCATTGTGTTGCATGCCTGAAAGGGAAGCAACACAAGGTATCTCACAACCCAAAGGAAATCAACTCCATTACTAAACCCCTACACTTATTACATATGGATCTCTTTGGCCCCACCATTGTAATGAGTTTAGGAAGGACCTCTTATTGCTTGGTGATCACAGATGACTTCACAAGATATACATGGGTCTTTTTCCTTAGAACTAAGGATGAGACCCTTAAGATCTTGAAAAGCTACATTCTAAAAATTAAGAATCATTGTGATCACAAGGTCAAGATCATAAGATGTGATCAAGGAACTGAATTCAAAAATCAACTCCTTGATACATTTTGTGATGAAAAGGGTATTTCAAGACAATATAGTGCTCCCAGGACTTCTCAGCAAAACGGTGTTGCTAAGAGGAGAACCATGACACTTATTGAAGCTATAAAACCCATGTTATCTGACTCTAAACTTCCTATCACCTTTTGGGCAGAGGTAGTCAACACTGCCTGCTATGTGTAGAAAAGTGTTTTAGTGGTAAAGACTCATGGTAAGACTCCATATGAACTATGGCACAAAAGGAGACCTTTTATTAGTTTCCTCAGATTATTTGGATGTCCTTGCACCATCTTGAATACCAAGGATCAAATAGCCAAATTTGCAGAGAAATCAGATGATGGACATTTCATTGGACACTCTTCCCAAGTTAAGGCTTATAGAGTATACAATCTTAGAACCAGATTAGTTGAGGAGTCAGCCAATGTGACCTTCAATGAGCACATACCCAGTGTTAAAGGTTATAGTCCTGATTGGCTATTTGATCTTGATTTAGTTACCAACTGTTTTAACAAATCTTGTGAAGATGTTTCAGGATCTACAGGTACCTTATCAATAGGAGATTTTGATCCAAGATTTAAGATGAGAAGAGCAAGTGTTCAAACTACTTCAGCTTTAGTGGTAACTAGCCCTGTAGTTTGAAATCCTGTCAGCACAACCATGACAAATTCTTCAGCTGATACATCTGAAGTGCCTGTAAATTCTAGCATAGAGGCACCGAACTCTGATGAAGGAATTTCCAATATAGGAGGAGATGGAGGTGGTGATAGTGATCAAGAATTTCTTTATAAGTCTCATTTGATAAGTGTGTTGATGTAACACACTTATTGGATCAAGTCTCACTTGATAAGTGTGTTGATGTGCTGGATGACTCTCAAGCACCGAATCTAAATTTCACTAATTTAGATCTGTACAACCAACTTGCTATGATTCCTCAACTGAGAATCCACAAGTCACATCCCACCACAAACATCATTAGAGATGTTGAGACTAGGGTGAGAACAAGAGGACAAACCCATGACAAAAATGTTTGTCTACATTCTTGTTTTTTGTATCAGATAGAGCCTAAGAAGATTGATGAGGCTTTGAAGGATGAAAGTTGGGTTGAAGCAATGCATGAGGAGCTGCTTCAATTTAAGAGACATAAGATTTGGAATCTATGTCCTCTTCCTCAAGGGAAGACTACTATAGGTACCAAGTGGTTATTCAGGAACAAGAAGGATGATAGAGGACTTGTCTTCAAGAACAAGGCAAGACTAGTTGTTCAAGGGTACACACAAGAAGAAGGGATTGACTACATATATGTTTTTGCTCCTGTAGCAAGACTTGAAGCTGTTAGGATATTTCTTGCTTTTGCTGCATCCAAGGATTTCAAGGTCTACCAACTTGATGTCAAGTGTGCCTTTTTATATGGGGTGATTGATGAGGAGGTGTATGTCAAACAACCACCTGGCTTTGCAGACCCAGATCATCCTGATTATATCTGAAAGCTTGACAAAGCTCTTTATGGGCTGCAGACTCTAAGGAAGTGGTATGAGACACTATCACAATATCTCTATCAATATGGATACAAGAGAGGTACTATTGATGGAACACTCTTCATCAAAGGAATAGGAAATGACTTGATGATGGTTCAAGTTTATGTAGATGACATTATCTTTGGGTCAACTAATCTGAAGCTCTGCAAAAACTTTGAGAAGCTGATGAAGAATAGATTTAAAATGAGTGCTATGGGAGAACTCAATTTCTTTCTAGGAATTCAAGTGAAGCAGGTTGACAATTGCATCTTTATAAACCACTCAAAGTATGTACAAGACATACTTACCAGATTTCATATGACTGAGTGTAAGGTTGCTAAGACACCCATAGCCAGAAACCACTCTCTAGGACCAGATCTTGAGGGGGAGTGTGTTGATGAACATCTATACATGGCTATGATTGGGTCTCTTATGTATCTCATAGCCAATAGGCCTAATATCATGTTTGCTACATGTATTTGTGCAAGATATCAAGCCAACCCCAAGATGTCATACCTGGTTGCTGTTAAGAGAATTCTCAGATATCTCAAAGGTGCTCCCAAACTAGGCCTTTGGTATCCAAATAATTCTAACTTTCAATCTGTATGCCTATATAGATAGTAACTATGGTGGCTACAATATGAATGCAAAGTCCACATCTAGGGGATGTCAATTTTTTGGTGGAAGGATAGTCTCATGGCAATGCAAGAACAATCCTATGTGTTTGCATTAACTGCTCAAGCTAAATACATTGCTGCTGCAAGCTGCTGTGCTCAAGTGCTTTGGATTCAGAATCAGATGCTAGACTATGTATGCAACTTTAAGGAGACTCCCATCCACATAGACAACAATAGTATTATCTCTATTACAGAGAATCTTGTCCAACACTCAAAGACAAAGCACATCAATATTAGGTATCATTTGATTAGGGATAATTTTGAAAAAGGATTGATAAAACTAGTCAAAGTTAACACAAATGAACAATATGTTGATCTATTCATAAAAGCTTTTGATGAATAGGCATTTAAGTATCTTGTATCAGCTATTAGGATGATTAACTTTGAGTAGAATTTTCTTAAACTAAACTCAAGATTATTTTTAATAATATATGTGTCTTAAGTTGTCTATATCATCACCATATAAGCCTAGTTTACTTTGAAAGATACTTTTCAAAATGATATCCCTTAGAATTTTAAAAATTTAGATATATTTTCCTTCGAAAGAAAATTATGTCTTCAAAACAAATAACTACTTCTGAGAAATTAACTTTCAGAAGAAATTTGGATATATCTTCTGAAGATTATATTTGTCATCAAGTACTTATATGTATTGAAGGACTATTTTCTTCCAAAAGCAATTAAGTCTTAGAAGCCTTATTCTCTCATTGAATAAGATTTTTGATATTTGATATCTTTCGAAGCAAAATCTATCTAGGAAGTAAAAAAATACTCCTAGTAATTTTTCTTATGAAATAAAATTCTTGAAAAGCTAAGGAATATCTTCCGAAGCCAAATTGGCTTCGAAAGTTTTCTCAAAACTTCTGAAGACAAATTACCTTTGGAAGATTTTCGACTTCCAAGAAAACTACCTTTTAGGCACTTTTTCAGAGGTGGGACCGACATTCGGATTTCAAAGTTTATTCATTTGCATTTACTTTGTCTCAAATCCATATCATATATATATATATATATATATATATATATATATATATATATATATATATATATATATATATATATATATATGTACAACGGTTCCCCCGTCTTTCACTTTCTCCTTCATCTGCAAGATTCAAACCCTAAATTCACCGATAAACCGACCTTGTTCTTACCTTTCTTCACTTTAAAGCTACTCAAAATCGCCAACCCTGATCCTCGAAACCAACCTGATTTCTCCATGCACTTGCATAGGCAAGATAATCAAGTTACTCTGTTATCGTCTGAGAACGATCATGGTTTCTTAGACGTTTGACACTTCTTATCTCTAACCAACTACCTCACTGCCCTCACAATCGACCCTCGATTATATGAAGATCAACTTTTGGAGTTCTGGAGGACCTGCCAAGAGGTCATCTTGGATGGTGGGAAGGCACTGTCTGCCACAGTGTAGGGAAGAACAATATTCATCACTCCAGCCAATCCCATCTAAGGCTGGATGATAAAGAGGGTGACTTGTCCTTCCCTAAGTCTGCTGTTAACAACTCATTCCGGCAGATAGGCTATGAAGGGGACTACTCTGTAAGAACCTTCAGGAAAGGTAAGGTCTCATCCAAGTGGAAGTACCTCTTCCATGTGGTCATCCACTCCCTATCAAACAAACATGGAGGTTGGGACCATATACCCGAGGACCTTTCCTATATAGTCCATGGAATGGTCAAGGGGTCAAGTTTAGGTATTCTCAATTTGTATATACAAATCTGCTTGCAAACTTGGACTCCTTAGAATATTATATGTTCCCTAGATATGTTTAATACATTCTTAACTATGAACCGGGTTCATAGTTAAGGGGAACATGTAATATTCTTAAATTGGGATAGATAAAGCCCGACATCTTCAAGCCAATGAGAAAGCCCACTATTGGCTTCTTAGGGGTAGAAACAGCCCTGGTTCCAAAAATGTTAGAGCTCATTGCTGAAGGTGACAACTTGGCAGCACCAGCCAATGTTGAACCCACACCTTCTATATTACAACCCCTACACAACCACAAATCACCATCACCTACCAAAGAAATCCAAACGAACCCTTGCTCAGTCTACTCAGGTTGACCAGGCCCCCAAATCACCAACCATGCAGGAAGAAGTGGACACTGGAGCTCCCATTTCTCCTGTGGAGCAAACCACTCCCATCATTTCTATGATCAGTGCTGAGGTTCCTAATGCTCAGCCTGATGATCTCACAACCCTAGCCTTAAGCCTTTACTCAAAGTCTCAAAACTCTAGTGATCAACCTCCAGGAGAAGGTTACCATCCCCAGCCGCTTGACCTCAATCAACCAATACCCAACCTTGAATTCTATGATGATGAAGATATAGGATTCAATGAATACCATGAGTCTGTCTTCTCTACCCCTGCTCAAGGAGAGGTGAGTGCTCCTGCATCACCTATATCTAGCCCACATCATCCACCCACAACTGAGGTGGACCTCCCTGAACCTGTTCAGGAGGCCCATATGGAAGAGGCTCTCACTTTTGCAAGTGATTACATCATTCAGACCTCAACCATGGCAACCCAACCCATTGGCACTTCTTTTGAAGCTGTCAGTGTATAGAGGAAAACCAGTAGCCAAACTGGTGATGAGGAAGAAGACCTTGGTCCTATTCTCTCATCCCCCCATGATTTTTTGATGAAGATGAGCGGAGTCTATAACTAAAGGTGCACAAACTGTCCAAACTTCACACCTATTTAGTTTCAAAGGTTAGTCACCTAGAATCTCAGGTGACTACCTTAAAAAGAAGGGTCAATGACCAGCAACTTGAGATCACCAATCTTAAGGGCAAGTTAGCTGAGAGACCTATCTAGAGGAGTCAACCAGGCCCACATGAACCTATGGATGTGGTGGACCTAACTCCTAGCTCCCTTATGCAAGAGGGTGATACTACCAAAAAGGGGGAGAAAGTCTTACTTACAATCACAGAACCTGGGAGTTCCTCTCAAAGTATGGACATGGAGGACTCACCACCCTCGCTTGTAGTTGTACACACTCAAAAACCTCCTCAAGTTCACATTGATAAGGACTCACTAATTCAAAGCTTGTTTGAGGAGGGTATACCAAGGGCTATTCCTACTCCATCTCACCCTGCTGAAAATCCAATAGTGGGATGGAGGTATGATGAAGAAAGAAGAGCCCTGGTAATCTCTAGGTCTCAGGGTCAATAAGAGATCTTCAACTTCTTTAACCTGAGATACTATGAGAGCGTCTATCTAGTTGACCTCCCACTTGCCAACCCAAGTCAAAAACAGGCAAGCTGCAAGGTTAGCTGATAGGATTCAACAAAGGGTGTTTGAAGAGTTCAAGTTGAGAACCAGATTATATAGACAGAGGCTAGCAGGCAAGACCGTTGGTCAACTGGATACTAAAGTGGACCCTAAGATTAGCTTCGAAGGGGAATCCTTGGCTGAAGGCCCAACAGTTGAGCCTGTGAACCTTGAGACAGGAGCTGCTTCAGCACCCTCAACACCTATTACCCTCAGTGAGGCACCAGCCGGTGAAGGTGTCTCACAGCCTCTCCCTTGCTAGAGCTTAAGTTTTATACCAAGCAATAAAGGCCAAAGCTCTCTCCACCTTGAGTCACACAGGCCTGTGAGTGACAAAGGAAAAAAGAAGATGACTCCTGAGGAGATTAAGGAGGAAAAGAGAGAAAGGAAGAGGAAGGCAAGGGGAGAGAGTTCAAGTGGGACCCCTGGCTTCATGGAAGCTGCAATCAGGGCTGCCCCCAGGCTAAGCACTCAAGATGATGAGTTATGGGTAGCCAGATTAAACTATTTAGGGTCTAGCAACTACAACATTAATGAACTCATCTCTCTCCACTTAGAGGAATTAAATGAACTGGATAACATGGAAGTGTCAAAGGAGGGGAAAAAAGCTTAGGATGTAGAATTGCCCCTCAAGATCAAAGAAGAAAGAAGGAGAAAAAGACTTTACAAAGCTCCTACCTCTCCCCAGTTTAGGAAAGTCTTGAGACAGAGACTGTGGCTACTGAGCAACAAACTCAGGTATATAGGGAACAAGATAGACAATACCTGATCATCTACTTGAGTGCCACAGGTCTCTATCAGGCAGTAGACCTTCTTCCCTTACCATATGACTACATTGAGTTCGAATACCTCAAGCAGCTTGAGCAACAAGTGCGAAAAGAGCATAGAGCTACAAAGAGGAAAATGAGGGAAGAGGCTGGAAGCTTAAGAGCCACCGACAAAGCGAACTTGAATAAATCTGTTGATAGACAGAAGATGGTGAGCTTCTTGAAGCTGTATGGATTCTCCGAATAGAGACTTAGTCCAATGCTCTATCCACTATGGATGAGCACATTAGAGTGATCAAGCAGAAGATCAAAAGGGGTAAGCTGGTTGACTTGCATTCTCTACCAAGTCAGGTTGCACCTGAAGCTGAGGTCAATATCGAATCCCATGAGACAACACAACCTGGACCTAGTGCTGCATCATAGCTAGCTTCAACTTCTGATCCACAGCAGGGTCCTAATCCTTCTCCTTTTGAACTTGTGAAGGATAAGAACCCAACTGAGGATCACAAACAAGAGCAATCTGGTACCGCAGGCCAGTCTTTTCAGTTAAAATACAAAAAGAGGAAAAGGATGGCCATAAGAAGGGAAAAGAAGAAGAAGAAGTCCAAGGCATCCACCTCTATACCTCAGGATGGGTCAGAACATCCTGAGGGTGATCAAGAAGAGGCTGCTCATCCAACTCCTATTCAACTAGAGCCTCTTGCCACCAATCCAGACAAATGGTATGTCACTAGAGATTAAGGGGGTCAAGACCTGTACTTCTGGCAAAACATATTTGACCTCCCTCTACATGATCTCCATGACATGAGGAGATACTTTGAGAGTCTGAGGAATCCTGACAAGCTGATGATAAAGGGAATGGTTTTGATTCTGATGAGGACTATTAAAAGATGAAGACCAAGAATCAAAGGTCTTTTTAGTTTTGGTAGCATCATCTTAGGGGGAGTTTGTAAGGAATACACTTAGAGGATGATGCAACCAAAGAGCTCTCAGCATGCACATATGAAGTACAAGAAAGTTACTTCGAAAGATTTGATATATCTCAAAGAATTATGATAAGTATCAAATCTTTCAAAGCCAAATGATCATATATTCTAAAGCCAAAGATGAAGTCTTTCGAAGCTTCAAGGACAAAGTCTTACGAAGCCAAAGACCGATTTCTTTTGAAGATAGAGAAGACATGCTTTCTCTGAATCACCTTTTGACAAAAGCTGAACCACTTTTCTTTGCCACTTCTGAAGACTCACCCAACTTATATAAGTTGGTGAAAAGTCAATGCTTTTGTCAACTGTAGATTAAGGTATTTTGTCTGTAACTTTCCAACTATATACTTTTATCATTTTTGTAATATATTAGGATGTGAGATATGGCATGTGCCTTTAGACTCTACATTGATCTTGTTGTATAGATTAGTGTTTCCAGCTGGCCTTCAAAGTATGGCCAGCTATATGATATAGTATAAGGTGTCTCAAGTACTTGTATCTTAAGGTATGCTTTGTAACACTTGTAAGAACTTGAGAGCAACATACATCATTCTTGAAAGCTATATATGAGTGTTCTTGTTCTTTTTCTTTTACTTATGTTCATTGTTTCATCACTAACCGCTTCTCTATTTGATCTGCTAAGTGTTCCAACTCTCTCCACCTTGTGAAACTGTTGCATTGACCACCCTTCACGGTCCTGCATGATGAGAAGCAAAGTAGATAAAGTAAATAATAATTCGTAAGTGCCTCTGACACTGTTGTGGTTGGAGCAATCGGTAATGGCGTGACTAGAAGAGGAAGGGGATTGGGGGGATGAGAGGTGAAAAGAGGCATACAGACACAAGTGGTTGACGTGGTGCCGCCATCCAAACCCAATACCATTGTTTCTTCCTCATCACTACCATTTTCACTGTTGTTCTTGTTATTGTTCTTGTTCATGCCTGTTGGATGTTTGTTTCACTCCCTCATGTCTACCGTACCACATTCATATATCCATATAACCACCCAAGATTTTAATACTTCAAGCTTCATCAACATCAACATCAACATCAACATCAACATCAACATCTACATCTAGTTGGGCATGTGCATGGATTGCGTTTTGATTTTTCTTTTTAGGGTTTAGAGTTTTAAAAAATAACTAAGAATATAGAGATTTTATCTTTATTTTTTATAAGTTTAACTAAAATACATATTTATCCTTTAATTTTATTTATCATTTTTAAAATATTTCATATTTTTTTATCTTTATATCTCTATTCGATTAAATAATATTTTTTACTCAATTTTTGTTAATCTTTTTCTCTATTCCACTCATATAAAAGTTATAAAAATTAAATTTGGGTTGGTATATATAAAAATCACTACACAATCATCTATATAACCTTTATAATTTATGTATAATAAAATTATAAAGAATGGGATGATGTGAAATTTTTAAGTTTTATATTATAAAGAACAAGATGATTTTAATATCTCTAATGTGAATGCTCTGTATACCTCAAACCATGAAAAAGCTAATGATGAAACGTTTTCACAAACATGCACATTGAAGAAAAGAAATATGACTTGCGAACCTTAAGAAAATGAAACTATCATAAATTGTGTGCTACGTTGAAACCATTGATAATATTTGAAACTAGTATAAAAAACCTTTAACCAAATTAACGTCAAAAAGTTAATAAAATAGATATGCTATAAAAATACAAGTAGTTAAAAATATTTACGTTGATAAAAATAAACACGTACAAAGTTGGATTTCATAAAAATCATATACTAGAAGTTGGAGGAGAAAACTGTATATAAATAGAAAACTTTAGTTAGTTTTACTAGTTGTACATTTATGTGTCAATAACTTGTAAACTATGACCTATGATTCTGTATCAAATGAAATTTACAAAAAAATATAGTTAAAAATAAGTGCACGTATATTAAGAATTTTATAATTTTTTTAAAAGTATATAAGAAAAAAAACAAAAACATATAAAAATATAGTGTAAAAAAACAAATAGATAATTATAAAGTGTAAATATAACAAAACTTAAGAGAGTCAAATGTAACTTGCATGGTCATTTATGTAACATAAAAATGTTGACACATACGTGAATTACAACGCGCATAAATGTTTTGCGTTCGTCTTTCAATATATAATAATTATATATTAACTTTAGTATCACAATTATTGAAAGTTCAAAATTATATGTTATCCTATATATTAATTTTCCCTACCTAATGACGTTAAAACTTTATGATATGGTGTATTAGTGACTTCTAACATGTCTTTTCTTTGATTGTGTGACAACAAAATAAAAATGATACAAATCAATAAAAAATAAAAGACAAAAATAAGATTACAACTCCTTTTATTATTTTTCATTAACCATATGCATTGAAGCATTGGTGTCAGCGACTTTCCTCATTACGCTAGCATGGGAAGTCACATCGATGCTCGCTTGTTTAACTAGGGTGTTTTCTAGTTTCATATTGCCGTATTCACTCTTGAATGGAATGAGAATTTTAAGAGGGTGATAGCTCTTATATTTAGCAACAAAATATAGTTATTAACATGCTATCTTAGGTCTTTACAAAGTTTCAAATCATACATAAATAGTTCTAGATACCAATTGTAGGGATTTTAGCATGCTTTATAAATCATTTGGCAACATAAGGTAGTTATTACCATATTGTTTTATGTCCTTAAAAACTAATCCACCAAGATCTAGATGTAAATGATGAAACTTTAAAACCAACCATAGGGTATTTGTGGAATGACAACCTTTGATGCGAATTGGATGCCTTTGAGAATATAAGAACACTTATATATGTTCTTCACGAATGGTATGAACACCATGCTAGCTTCAACCCTTGTGCTAGCAAACCACCTAATCAAGAATCATTCACTACACACTCAAGTTTAGAAGTGATTATGTATGTGAATGCAAGTAGAAATCAAAATACACAATCATATGGTAGTTTGTAGATGCTCTTAATAATTTATCTTTCATAATTCTTCTTTCTTTATTCCATTAATCTTGGGTGAATTTCTAGACTTATTATTACCTTTTTTTTTTTCCCAAAATCAAGTGGTAAGAATGACCACAACACTTTTGTTCATGGATAAGTGTAAGGAACATCATAGTACACTTAACCATTAAACAAACCAAAAATTAGTATTGTGTAAAAAGCAAAGCATGGGATGTCCCCATGTTTTCTTCAATCTCGCCCTAA
This sequence comes from Flaveria sonorensis, assembly GCA_025506505.1. Classification (NCBI taxonomy): domain Eukaryota; kingdom Viridiplantae; phylum Streptophyta; class Magnoliopsida; order Asterales; family Asteraceae; genus Flaveria; species Flaveria sonorensis. The sequence goes on from CM046423.1 coordinate 32,125,737, forward strand.
CCATCAAAAGGAATGGGAAAAGTGACTTGTCTTGTGTGCTTAATACATTATTATAATACGACCAAGACAAGTTACCTTCTCTAAACACTAGTTACATATTTTAGCACATGTTTACTTACATAGGTATTAGTTGTGTCATCTTATTTAAATGGCTAGTCATTTAAATGATACAAATTATTCAGTTGTAAGCTAGGTATATAAAATCCATTATACTTTCTGATCAGGTCTGAGATAAGAATCTCAGTTGATGTGACTCAACTAGAATCGAATATGATGATTGAGTCAATGATTATGTAGCGGAAATACAAAATCAATGAACATTAAATGCTGAAAATACTAATAAATGCTTTGTATATTGATATTGGTAAACAAGATACAAAATGTGCTAGGGTTTGTAGCACAAGAAACTTTCGTCCTCTTTTTTATTTAGTGTATACTATTCTATTTATAGGCAGATACAATGCCTGTACAAATTAGTAACCACCCTGACAACTATACATCAGAATACTAGTCTAAGTACAAAATGATAATCAACATTTGTAATGAGCATCCATATTAGTTAATACGAATGTGTTGATCTTCATCAGCATTTCTTTAGTTGTGTATCTGTATTAAGTATGTCATCCGCATTGACTAATGCGGATGACCACATACTTAGCCGCATTTGGTTCTGCATATTCGCATTAGTAAATGCGGATGAACAAATACTTAGCCATATTTGTTCTTGCTCATCCGCATTGACTAATGCGGATAGCCGATACTCTTTTTTTTTCTATTGTCCTTACCCATATTAGATCTTGGACTTGTATAGATTTCTTCCAACCAGAACAACCTTTAACCACCTCTTGAATTGGCATGTTTGATCCTTTCAGGGTCCATTAATACTCCCCCTAAGGATTATACAGCTTATGTACTTTAAGGGTTTGAGGGTGGTGGAAGTTGTGAAGATTCTGGTGGTTCTTCTAGTGCAGGTGCTTGCTTTTCAGGAACTTGAACTGTTGATGGAGCTGGTGCAGGTTTAGGCTCAGGAGTCATTTATGGTTCAGCTAATAAAGGATCCAGTATAGCTTTGATCATATTTGAGAAGTCTTTAGCATCTTGCATCTTGTCTCGACTAAGAACATGGATCTTCATTTTACTTATGGTGTGAATTTCCTCAATAGGCATCTGTCTCAGTGATATGGGTTCCCACACAGATACAATGGATAGCCTATCTTTATGGATCAGTAAAGAACCATTAGCATCAACTTCAAGCTTTACTATGTTTGCCAGCTGAAGAGTTTATCCATTCTGGCTACCTTCAGTAATAGCTCAGAAATCATTGCATCCTTAGCATCAGGTCGATTGACTTCAGATTCTACAAAGCTTTCTGAAGCACTGGCCTCTGAGTGTACTTGTCTCACAGGCATTTGTAAACCTGAATGAAGATCCTCCTCATCCGAAGACGATTCAGACCTATATGATGAACTGGTAGATTCACCAGATTCAACAGATGTAGCAACAGCTTCTGGTGAAGAATAAACAGGAGATACATGATGAGAGTTGATAGGAGATAATTGATGTGAATGGACAGGTGACACTCTGAAAGGTGATGGAATATTAGCATTTTGAACTGAAGGCACAGTGTGAAGATCACCACTTACATCAACCTATGGTGACACTTGCCGCAGTCCTTCTTCTGCTTCTTCAGCATGCTCTTCAACAGTTTGTTGAACATGAGCAACTGGTTGTTCTTTTATAATCTCATGTACATCAGCAGGAACATCATCCTCAACTTGTTCCTTAACATCAAGAATAACTTCCTCAACTTCTTCTTCATGGGCTTATTCAAGATTGATCTGTTGTAGCATCCATGGAAGTAAAGGAAAGAAAGTTCCACTGTAGAAGTTCCTCGGATCTCTCTTCTTGATGTACTTGTAGGATTTGGCATTGTAGTGAGGAATGTCCATCACAGGTCCTTCTGGTACAAGATCAGGGAATGCTTCATTGATGAAGCATTGAATAAATCTGGGATATATCAGGAACATGTGCCTTCTTCCTTCCTGAATGTTGGATTACAGGCCATTAAACACATAAGTAGACATATTGAATTGCCTGTTAATGCACAAGGCACAAATAGCTGATGAAGTAGTGATAAGGATGTCATTCCAACCAGTCTTCCTCTTTGGCATACAATGTTGGAATAGATGAATCAAAAATCACCACAACAAGTCAACTAACCCCTTGATAATCTATTTTCCTTCAAAACCCCCTTCATAGCCAATGTTAGCAAAGAAGGTCAAAATGTCATCTTCTTCCAATTCTTAGGGAGAGTTGGCATCATCCCCAAACTATAGACGCTGTCTCATAGTTCGTTCAGAGATAACTAGTGTGTGATCATTAGTGATCCTTCCTGATATGGTCCTCACACGATCTCCTTGGCTTACTTCAGCAGTTCCCCAAAATGATCTGATGAAGTTCTCATAGATAATTGGTCTGACAGTGATGGCATGTGCTATCCTTGTTATGAAAATAAATTTGATCATGTCGCTTAAACCCTCAGATTCAGGCACATCCGGATCAAGATATCCACTGACATTGTGGAGCTTGCTCCAAGTAAGATTTGCCATAGATCTGCAATAGAGACATATGTGTTAGTAATGTACTCACAATTATCAGATTGTACAACTAAGAACAAGTTTGACTTTCTTAGTTTGACTTTCTTAGGTCAAAATTGAGATTTCAAGTTCACTGTTCTATAGCAATTTGACCCATCTTTGATTTTATGATGATTAACTATTTGTGTCATGTTTTATGGTTATTTTCAATCATCTTTATTGTTTTAACCATCTTCTTACTCTAAAAAATTGGATTTGATTTCAACATTTTAAGTTTCGATTCTCCTGTTCATCGTGGTTAACATAGTGTTTCTGAATCGATTGTTCCTTGTTGTACACATTAAAATCAGGTTTATTGAACTCGAAAGAGTCTTTGAAATTCAAGGTTAATTTTTGATGTTTTCGAAACCTAGGGTTCTATTCATCACTGGTTTGGTATTTGAAGTTCACAAATCCACCAAGAATCACCTTGTTTCGATACTACTTGGGCTAAGAATTGAAATATGGATGAAATGAAGTTGAATGAACAATCTACACACATGGTTTGTGATAATTTGGATGAATGATGAAGATTAGTTATAAAAACAGCTTGTCGCACTTTAGGTTCTCTCAAATTTGAAAAGTATCAAATGACTATGATTAATGTGTTTAAATAGTCAATTTAATGAATTTCTCAAATTTGCAAGTGAATGAACAAATGCAGAAGTTTTAATTTTTGTACTGTAGCCAATGCGGATGTTTTAACTTGTACTCATTTGAGTATTGAGACAAATGCGGATGTTTTAACTTGATTGCATTAGCTCTGTAACAAATGCGGAAGAACATTTTAGTTGTCCACATGAATCGTAACAAATGCGGATGAACAATTCAGTTGTCCGCATTTCATAAACTTCTATCCGCATTAACTGAGATTCAAACACAAAATGATAGAAGAGTGAAAGCACATGTTTTATTTTTGATACAAATACACAACAATGTTACCCACATTGATCATGTCATCCGCATTAAGGAAATAAGGATGAACAAAAACTTATCCACATTGATAAATGCAGAAGAACAAAATTTGTCCGCATAAGTTTTCTGCCATGATACTTTGAGACGTTGTTGTACACATTTGTTTGGAAACAAATGCGGACGACATAACATATCCACATTAGTTTCACTTTGATTATTCCTTGCACAAAAATATCACCCGACATTGGTTAAATGCCTGGGTTACCTTCACCCGCATTAACCAATACCCTTACCCACATTAAATTTTGAACTTGTCAAAAATTATTTTTTTTGCTGTGGATGGTTTTGACTGTTTCTTGGATCGTCAATTCTTGCTTGGATTGATATGTACACCCGGTGTGATACAAATTTCCCAAATTTGACTGATCTTGGACTTTTGTGCTTCCAAATTTATGCATATACTGAGATACTATAGTATAACTTCCACACCAACACAACTATTTTTCTAATTTTATATTTTCAAGAAAAGCAACAACAGTACAAAGTAATTAAAATATTTTTGAGATTTTGCAAATGTTTCATGTTTTTGTGAATATTTTCTGTAACTTTTAATTACTCCTCCTAAATTTTATATCCATATGAGATAAAAACTTTAAAGATTTTAAAATTTTGAAAGGAACATATATTTTTTTTAATTTTGATTTTCTTATCTATACATGAAGAGGAAGTATACCTCACTTGGGATCATATCAATCTTACCTTTCACAATTGCAAGCAATTGTTAGTAAAATAGACATAATCATGAACATATTGATTATAGGTATGTTTGTCCTCTTAAACTCATGCTTGGTTAATATTTTAATGCTTGTGATCTTTATCATGTTTTGAGTGGATTAAATATTCAACATGTACCTCACACTCAAATGCATGGCACGATCAACCACCCGCGTGAAATGCATGGTAGAACGTTTTCACAACTTACATGACCAGGTCATTTAAATTATGAAATCTCATTTGGTTTTGGGTAAGGGGGATCCACATTGGGATTCTTTTACTTTGATCCGTATAATTATTTGATCCACATTGGGATTCTTTTTGCACTTCACATTGGAAGGTGATCCTTTTTGGGATTCTTTTTATTTTATTAATTCATCCATTTTGGATGTGTTCCATATTGGAAATATTTTTAGATCATGACATCAACACTTTATGCCTGTTTCACTAGGTCTTTGCACAGCAACACAAAGGAGAAACTGATGTGGGTGAATGAGATTCATAAGGCATCATTACCTAGTGTGTTTAGGTTACTACACACATACACACTTGGATAAGCTAATACTTACTCATACATGAGATGATGGCTTCACAGCTGAATATGAGCTTTAGTTCATCACAGCATGTATCTTTTTTTTCCAAGTTGAGCCTACCAGTATATCAGATAAGTCATGTCAGCCTTTTAAGATCTTGAAATAAGCAAAATGAATGATATAGCGACTATAATTATATCATTTCGCATGGAGTACATTTCATATTTTTCAACAAAAATAACTTCTTTTTGTATATTTATAATATTTGAATGTTTTTTCAAATTTTGATTTTTACTCAAGGTTAATCATGCCAATTGATTGAACTAAGAATTCAAACAGACTAGGGTCAAATGCTTTAGTGAACAAATCAGCTAATTGATTGTCCGTGTGGACATGTATCAACTTGATTAACCCTTTTTAGCACAGTCTCTCAAAAAATGATATCTAATTTCAATATGTTTGGTTTTTGAGTGCTGAACAGGATTGTTTGTTATGAACATGGCGGTTGTGTTGACAATGTGAATTGATGTGTGCAAGAAGTTATAACCATAATCAAGCATCTGGTTTTGAATCCAGAGAAGTTGAGAGGAACAAGCTGATGCTGCTATGTACTCAGCTTCTGTTGTGGAAATAGACATGTTTGTCTACTTGCTAGGAGATCAATCTGGGACCAAGAAATTAACAACCCCAGAAGTGGACTTCTGATTGAAGTTGCATCCCTCGTAGTCACTGTCTGTGTAGGCATAAAGGTTGAAATCTCCCTCCTTTGGATACCATAATCCAAGTGCAGGCTTGCCCTTAAGAAATCTGAATATCCTCTTTACAGCATTTGGATCTGCTTGATATCTGGCACAAACACATACACCAAACATTATGTTAGGTCTGCTTGTTGTTAAATACATGAGTGACCCTATCATTGATTGATAGTGAGTCTGATCCACTGATTTGCCATCTGAGTCTGGACCAATCTTTATTTTTGTATCCACAGGAGTTCTGATAGACTAACAATCTACAAAATGAAATTTCTTCAACATGGATTCAATGTATTTTGATTGATTGATGAAGATTCCATCTGCCGTTTGCTGTACTTGCAATCCTAAGAAGAATGTAAGCTCCCCCATTGCACTCATCTGGAACTTGGAGTGCATAAGGTCTTTAAAATCCTTACAAAGTTGTTTGTTTGTTGATCCAAAGATAATATCATCCACTTAGATCTAGACTAGTAACATTTTATGTCCTTTTCTTTTTCTGAACAAAGTCTGATCAATCTTTTCTCTCTCATACCCGTGTGCAAGAAGGAAAGATGATAGAGTCTCGTACCACTTTCATGGGGCTTGATGTAGAGCATACAAAGCTTTGTCAAGCTTGTACACCATGTGAGGGAAATCCGGGTCCTCAAAGCCTGGTGGTTGACTCACATGTCTTTCTTCAGAGATTTTGCCATAAAGAAATGCACACTTTACATCCATTTGATACACAGTGAAATTCATGGATGCAGAGTAAGCAAGAAAAAGTTTGATGGCTTCTAATCTGGCAACAGGTGCAAACACCTCTTCATAGTCTATTCCTTCTTCTTGGGTGTATCCTTGTGCAATCAATCTTGCCTTGTTTTTGATAACAATGACCCTGTCATCAGTCTTGTTTCTGTATAACCATCTGGTACCGATAGGGTATTGTCCTTCAAGAAGGTCTACCAGCTGCCATACTTCTTCTTTCTTGAACTGGAGCAATTCTTACTATATTTCCTTGATCCAACTATTGTCTTGAAGAGCCTCTTTTATATTCTTGGGTATAGTTTGACACAGAAAGCAAGAAAACAAACAGATGTTTGCAATACTTGACTTGCTTCTTGTCACTCACTCATCAAATTCACCAATGATGCTTGACACTAGATGATTCTTATGTATCCTGGTGGTTTGTATTGAGTCACCAGCAATTGATACATCAAGGTTGGATACATTCAGATCATCTTGGTGCGAGGCACCTCAGGTTGTGATGTAGGAGAATTTTGAAAGTATCAAACGCTTCACCAGCTTCAGCTTGAGCATTAACAGCACTTTGAAGACTTTCATCATTTTCATTCACTTTAGTTTCAACTGGCACAGTAGCTGGTTCTAGATTTCTAACTTCAGTAGACGATTCTGCTAAAGGAGTGGGCAGTGTACTAGGACCAACCTCAGTTGAGACACTCTGATTTTGTACTTCTTGTCTAACAGGATCAGTTTGCAATAGAACTTCTTCATCCAATTGATTAGCAGAAGATGGAAGAATCATTGGAAAGTCATCCCTTCTCTCTATTGTTCCAGAAGATCCAGCTGATTGTAGGTTACCTGCGTTGAACATTTGAAGCTGATCAAAAGATCTTGTGAAAGAGTCAATATCAAACAACCAATCGGGACCATTCATTGACTTAGGAAAGGAGTGCTCATTGAATTGAACATTGAGACTAAGGAATAACCTACAAAGAATCCCTTATCAGACTTAGGAGCAAACTTTCCAAAATGGTCTCGGGTGTTTAATATTGAGACAGCACAACCAAACGACTTGAAAAATTCAATAAATGGTTTTCTATGAAAAAGAAGTTCATAAGGTGTTCTGTTGCTTTCTTTAACTATCAAAGTTCGATTTTACACAAAACACGATATGGTGACTATTTCAGGCCAAAAGGTAATCGGCAGCTTAGCATCGGCTAGCATTGTTCTTGCTGCTTCAATCAGTGTTTTGTTTCTCCTTTCAGCTACCCCATTTTGTTGTGGAGTTCTAGTTGCACTGAATTGATGAGCAATGCCTTTATGTATGCAAAATGAACTTAGATTTTCATTTTTAAACTCTGTCCTGTTATCACTTCTGATTGATTTTACCATTTAATCAAGTTGATTTTCAATTTTAGTGATAAAATCTTTTATTATTTAGGATGCTTCATTTTTACGAAGTAGGAAGAAGACCCATGTGAATCGTGAAAAGTCATCAATGATCACCAAACAATACTATTTCTTGCGAATACTCATGACATGAGTTGGTCCAAATAGATCCATATGCAGTAACTTCAATGGAGTATTGGTTGTGTTCACAAGGTTTGGCTTATAGGAAGATTTATGTTGTTTTCCTTTGAGACATGCAGAACAATGGTCAATAAAATGAAATTCCTTTTGAGGTAAACCAATTACATGATTTCCTTTTACCAATCTGTTCATATTTTTGAAATTTGTGTGTCCCAAACGTCTATGCCAAAGTTGTGACTCATCAAATGATGCTTTAGATAAAAGACATGTTTCTTCTATAGGTTGTGCAGAATTAAGGTTCAAGACATAGGTGTTATTCTTTCTCGGAGTCTTCAAGACAACCCATTCTTCAGGAATTTCAAATCCTGGTTTCAGAATGTAGCAATAGGTGTTTGTGAAATGAGTGGAAGATTTCTTGTCACAGATCTGGGACACGCTGAGGAGGTTGAAATTCATTTGCTTGTAGTAGTTCACTTTGTCAAAGCTCAGCAGTCCATTTGTTACAAACCCTTCCCCAGTAATTCTACCACTTTGTGAGTTTCCACCAAATGCTACAGTAGTTCCTTGTATATGCTTGAAGTCATGAAGGAGGGAACTGTCTCCAGTCATGTGTCGAGACATCCACTGACCATATGCCATAAGTTGTTGGACCTGTATGGACGACCCTACAAGCATAAAAGAACTAGTTAGAATGTGGAACCCAAGCCATGATGATCTTGGGTTGCCTATTTCTAATTATTACTATAACCTTTTGATACTTGCCTCTAGGTTAAAATTTAGATGTTGATGCTTTGAAGAATTTCTGTGGAGTTCTTTTTGGTTTTATTTGATCAATTTCAACAGAGCTGTTTGGAGAGTTGTCAAATCTTTCATCCTTATTTCTATGTAGAAATTGGGCATGTTTTTTATTTTCAAAAATAACTTTTGTTTTAAATCGTGGATTAGAATTAAGTGATTGTTTCATATTATGATTAAGATTCCTTTTGACACTCTTTGACTCTCATTGATTCGTAGAAGTCATCATCAGAATTTGAAACCCGTGTTTGTTTAATGTGTGATTGACTTCTATGTTTGGCCTTGTCGGTTGAAATTGGTGAAATAGGCTTGTTTTGTGGAACTCTCAAGCCTTTCTGTTTAAAGAAACAATTAGATTGTAACACCTGAAAATTTCAGAAAAAGAGAACAGAAGAAAAGTAAAGGAGCAAACGAGATGTTATTTTGAAAGCAAGGGGTTGAAAGTGTACAAGGGCCAAACTAACCCACTATGGGGTTTAAAAAGAAGTATGGCTACCCATAACCTGTCTTTCTCTCCTGCACACTTTTTGTTAGTGAGAGAAAAGAGCTCTCATCTGGTTTTAGTGAGAGAAAGTGGAAGAAATCTTCAAAAGGTAAGATTTTAATGGGTTTTCTTTCTGGTTTCTGTTGGGTTTAACCTTCTGGAACGAGTTCCATGTGTTTAGCACTCGTTTTCGTGTGTTTTAGGTGCTAGAACTCCAGGCTTATTCTCGGGTTGTGAAGTTTGTTCAAAAGCTGTTAAGGTGAGTTCTAGATCCCCCTTTCTTACTGGTTTTCTACTTGTTTGGGCTGTTATGCATACTAAAAAGGATGTTTCTTTACCAAACTATGATTTTCCATGAAAAAGTACGACTGTTTATGAAGTTGAATGTCCCACAAGATTGCTGTGATGTTGAATGGATGTTTATTGTGTTTTAAGTGTATAACTAGTAGATCCATGCTAAGGGTATGTTTAGAAATGATATATGAGGCTAGAAATAGCATACGTTGCATTGTAGGTTGGTTTTGAACATCCGCATTTATTGAGTGTTCAACCGCATTGGTTGAATGTGCCCTCGCATGCCTTCTGTTCATCCACAGATGATTTGTTCATCCGCATTTGCATTTTGTTCATCCGCATTTGTTGGACTTCATCCGTAGATGTTTTATTCCTCCGCAGATGTTTTTGTTTATCCGCAGATGTTTTGTTCATCCGCAGATGTTTGTTCATCCGCAGATGTTATTGTTCATCCGCAGATGTTTGTTCGTCCGCAAATGTTTTTGTTCATACGCAGATGTTTTGTTCATCCGCAGATGTTTTGGTTCATCCGCAGATGTTTTGTTCATCCGCAGATGTTTTGTTCATCCGCAGATGTTTTGTTCCTCTGCAGATGTTTTTGTTCATCCGCATATGTTTTGTTCGTCCGTAGATGTTTTTGTTCATCCGCAGATGTTTTGTTCCTCCGCATATGTTTTTATTCATCCGCAGATGTTTTGTTCATCCGCAGATGTTTGTTCATCCGTAGATGTTTTTGTTCATCCGTAGATGTTTGTTCATCCGCAGATGTTTTTGTTCATCCGCAGATGTTTTGTTCATCCGTAGATGTTTTTGTTAATCCGCAGATGTTTTGTTCATCTGCAGATGCTTTGTTCATCCGCATATGTTTTGTTCCTCCGCAGATGTTTTTGTTCATCCCCAGATTTTTTTGTTCATCCGCATTCGGACTTGTTCATCCGCATTTTGTTTCACCCGCATACCTTTAGACACTTAGAATATTTTTTGAAGACTTTCATCCGCATTTGCTCTTCCGCATTTGCTGAACATTCATCCACATTGGTTTATGTTCATCCGCATTTCTTTGGGGACTTTGGATTTTTCTGAAATCTAGGGAGGTAGAATGTAGTGTTAAGTTCTGGAATGTTTTGGTGGTTTATGCCTGTTGATGTTAGGTATGATTTGATGAGCTCAAAATGGATCGATCTGTGATGATATCGTGATACAATTCAATCAAAACAAACACAAGTAATCAAATCTAAGCAAACATATCACAAAAATTCATAGTTTCATTGATAGAATGCATAGAGAATACAAGTGTAGAAAGAAAACAGTTACAATTCGTTAGATGAATATCTATATCTCTACACATACCTTATCTATGCTATTTATACTATCAATACACAAGGAACAATATTTACATAAAAGTCCCTATACTATGACAAAAAAAATAAAAGACATACAAAGACAAATGTTAATCTTTAAAGAAGCATCTACAATACTCCCCCTAAGATTTACATGTCTTCAGTCTTCAAAATCTTCAGTCTTCAAATCTCTTTCTTCAATCTTTAATCTTCTTTCTTCAGTCTTCTTTCTTCAGTCTTATTTCTTCAGTCTTTATCTTCAATCTTCTTTGATCTTCATTCTTTAAACTTCAGTCTTCTTCTTTATCTCTTTCTTCAATCTCCTTCTCTATCTCTAGCTTTGATCTTCAGTCTTCACAAGGCAAAGAAGTCTTCTGGTTTTTCTTTTATCTTGAAAACTGGCTTTTCCTTATATAGCTCGTGTTCCCTTAGAGCTTTGGCAATTGCTGACTTGAATTTTCCTGCTAAAATCCCTTGTTCAGGCTTAGCTTCATTTGTTTTGATTTCCATATTGTTCATTACTTCCAAAGATTGCTTAGAAAGACCTGCAATATCAATATTTGCATAACATTCTATAGGTTTAGAATTGTCTTTGCAATGAATCTCCAATACCCCTTTGCTTGAAATTCTCATGAATTCAATGTCTTTGATATCTTTCTTCACAATATTAGCGTATGCTAATGCTTTCCTCAATGATATCCTCTCCATCGCTGCATTCATATTATAGACATAAAATACTTTTTGTCATTCTCAGCAGTTTCTGGACTCACTTTTTCAAACTTTTGAATTGATAAGAAAGAAATGTAACTAGGATGGAGTAGCTTAAGTTCAAACACACCAAACAATGTAATCATATCTTTATCCCAATCATTCACATTTCTAACCAACTTCAATTCATACGTTTTAGAATTATAAAACCATCTTAGAATCGGTTTTGATTGTTGAGATCCATCTATCACTTTCAATCCAGGATTTGTGACTTTCTCAAAATACTCATCACTGAAAGCATCCAAAAACTTTTCTTCACCAACATCTTTATCAACTCCTTTTCTCTTCTTCTTTAATGATTGAAAATACTGCTTATCTTCTTGATCACACCTTATTTGTAAGAATGAACTCATTCTGTTTATCCCTTTGTGAAGTAACTCAACAAATAATTCTCCACGTTTAGCTTTTGAATGGTTGATCAAAGGCAATCTATCTAATTCTTTCAGGTCTTGAACTAGCAGCTTAATAATACTTGAAAAGAAATGATAAACATCATAAATTGCATTGACTCTTTTAATCAAGAATGCATCAAACACTTCATCATACTTCCAAGCTACGATCTTGACCTCCTTAGTGGTATCAGGAACAATCATAGCATTCAACAAATCTGAAATAGATTGTCCTTTCTGTAATACATTACGCACAAGGTCACCAGCGGATCGTGCTTTGTTCCACAATTGCTTCTGTTTCATTGATACTTGATATCCTTGTCTTTCTGTTTCTGGAAACATCTTTATCAGTTCTCTTCTTCTCTCGTAAGCAGAACTTTTCTTCTCCATTGCTTTGATCTCTCGAGGCTTCAAAATCCTTGTCCTCTTTGTTATCTCCAAGTATTGAGGATTATCCATATCAAGCACTATCATCTTGATTGTTTGTCTTTTAGTTTCTTGGAAACTTCTTACTAAGTTCCTTAATGATTCACCTTGCAATCTGTTCAATTTCTTTCGTGGATAATTACGCGACTATAACCATATTCTGAGTGCAGTAATGCTCATATCATCAGGGTTAGGATGATGCAACTCAGATGTAGACAGTTCTTCAATGTTAATGCTTTCTTGTAATGGGTTCCACTCCCCATGTTCTACTATGATCTCGTTTGGATCAATTGGAGCAATCGATTCAGCCGTTATACATTTCTCAAATTCTTCATTTATTTGTGATACGGTCAACCCATCAAGAAACACTCTATTGTACTTCATTTTTATGAGATAATTGTATCTTTCTTCCACATTTACAGGTACATCATCATGACTTATGTCAATTGTAGAATAATGTTCAGCTACATTAGCATCTTGGATATCTTCATCATCCAGCACTTCATTGTACCAATTATCATCAAATTCAGCTTCTATATCATCTAAAGCTCCTATGGTTTCTTGTATATCTGAATCTTCTTCATCTATACTTGCATATTCATTAATCACTTTTTGAACTTTGAATGATGATTCAAGTAGTACTGAAACATCAAAATCATCTAATTACCTCTTTCCTTTATCTAAAATAGGTATTCTTTCAACATCAATAGGAGTAACTTCAGAAATAATCATCACTTCAGGAGATGGAGACTTGTGCTTTTCTTTCAAATTTTCTAATTCTTCTTTCAATGCTTCATTTTCTTCATTTATGTCTTCATATTATCATCTCGACTTTTTCTCAACTCATCTATTACCTTATCTTTCTTTTTCATTTCTTCAATCAAACTTTCATTGACAGCTTTCAACTCTTCAATTATCTTTAATTGATTCAACTTTTCATCATTCAATTCATCAATCTTCTTTTGTAAATTTTCTTCTTCAGTTAATACAAACTGATCATTATGCTCTACCGTTTCTTCAATCATACTTGCAATTTCTTCAATAGATTGTTCTTCACCTTGATTAATTTCTTCAGTATCCTCATCATGAATCTCTTCAGTAGTTTGGTCAATTTCTTGTACATCTTCCTCACTTTCATCATGAATTTCTTCAGTAACTTGCTCAGTTTCATCTACATCATGATCTATTCCCATTCCATCACCATCATGACCACCACCACCATCATCATCATCATCATCATCAGAATCAGATGAGTTAGAACTATCTTCTTCATCATCAATGTTTTCATTATCATCATCATCTTCTTCATCCTCTTCAGCTGGTACTTCCTCAATCAAATTAGCTGGGTCAATAGGCTCGTCCTCAGTTATATGATAATGATCAATAGTGAAATTCACTTCATAATTAGCAACATTAAGAATATAATCAAATAAAGGAACATTCTGAGCTCCAGTAACCATTGCCAGTCTCTTATAAGATACATCAGACATATGCTCCAATATCAATGTATCACCACTTACACCATCAATATGAATGTCTGGAAGTTCTTCATTTATAATCATCTAAAGGAAACATGGATACATTAAGTATTTGTTCCTTATGCCCTTTTCCAGATAAAAAATAAACCCATTCAAAATCCACTTTGACATATTGAATCGTCTATTTGTAGTCAGAGCTACAATGGGTGATGCAATGTCAACTGGGAAAGAATTCCATCCCTCATTTCGTTTTGACATGCAATGTTGGAAAATGTAGCATATAAGCTTCCAATGGTTATACACACGAGCACGGAAAAATTGTTTCTTAGGAAAATGGCCAGGATGTCCCATTTCCATGAATGTTTGTCTACATTCATCAAACGTTAGCTCGGATAAATCTTCTGGATCATTAGGTCCTAACCTCAAGGCTTGTCTAATTGAGTCTTCAGAGACTTCAATCATTCTAAAATTCGTTATAAAGCCTCGGACCACTTTAGCTCCATTATCATCAATATCAACATCTGCCGTGCTCCAGAACTTCTTAATCAGATGTGAATAGATAACCGGTTGGTAGCACATGGCATATACGTACTTCATCCGTAATAGAAATCTGATCATATCTTGGTATCCTACAGCATTTTGAATATCCTCGTTTAATAGAGCAGCAACGTTGGGTTTCGGATCAAACTTTAAATCAGCCATCTGCAAAATTAAACACAAGACATTTAAATTTTGAAGTTTTAACAATTAAAATCAATATTTTTTTAAAAATTCATTCTGCTGAAAATCAAATATTTCAAACAAATTGATTTCTTTGATTATTTAACACATTTTAGATTTCAAATTTTGATTTAAAAACCTATTTTCAATATGAATTTTTTTGTGAATTTTTTTAATTAAAAAATATTCTGTGATTGTTCATCTTCTTCATCAGAGATGAAAATCAACACACAATCAACAGATGATGATAACTTCGATTTGAATGAACAAACTTAGTTGAAATCAAGATCATATTATCATTCAAGCATCAATTACAGTTCATTTAGTCATTTTAACCATCAATTTACAGATTTGCAAACAATTTAGGTTTTCAAACGCCCGAATAGGGTCGAAACGCCTAGCTTAAATCAACCTGTAAATCAATGATATCAGTGATTTTGATCATGAACTTACACTGAATTAAGACCAAAGACCTTTGAATACAAAAGTAACTTAGAAATCGATTAAAATGAGGAATAAGGGTTTATCGAGACAATTGATTTTTGAGAGAGTTTAAGTGTTCAGGTGAATTTGAGAATGAAATCTGAAAACACAAAGTGTTGTTTATATACTAAGTGAAAAGTTTTAGGCGCATGAGCACTGTTTGTGCGCATGGACTCAGGCGCATTAGCACTGTTTGTGCGCATGGGCTTAGGCGCATTAGCACTGTTCAGACGCATAAGCACTGTGCAGATGCTTTTGCACTGTTCAGGCGCATGAGCTTAGCTGAAATGCCCAATACTTTGACATGTTTACACTTGGAAGCATGGAAACTGTTTAGGCTTATGGGAAGGATAAAACACCCAACACTTGACCACATTTTCAGACTTAAGACAACTGTTTAGACGCATGACAACTGTTTAGACGCATGAGGTTGTCTGAAATGTCCAACACTTGTACAAATCTTAAAAAATCATCATGCTCCTAATCCTGGACTTATGAACACTGTTTAGGCGCATGAGATGACTTTCATGTGTCCCACACTTGTAATTTTCAGATCTTCCACCTGTACACTGTTTAGACATATTAGTACTGTTCACATACTAATATTAAAATAGTTAATCAAATTGTGACTTTAATTAGTTAAATTTTGACTTTCACCCAAAATGTTCACAATATACCCTCAATTTTGAACATTTGACTTTTAAATTTTTTAATTTTATTTTGAAATTTTTAATTTTTGTTTTTGACCTTTTTATTTTTGATTTAATTTTTCAAAATAATTTCCCGTCATTTAGTCTCTAATTTTTAACAAAAAATCTTATTTAACTTTTGCAAGAAGCTTTTCCATTAAAAATGTTTTTCAGGTTTATTTTTACATTTTGTTACACACGCATGCTTGAACATATGTAGCATCATCCTTTCCATCCAAAATATTAGATTTTGATTTTTCATGATTTTTCATATCTTGAAATTTGTTAATCAGTTTTCTTAGACACTGTTTTAACTCTTTTTACTCCCCCTAAACTTTTAAGTTTAACAAAACTTAAAAGTTTCTTGAAAGTCACATGAAGAGTACACTAATCATTGTTAATATGCCTGCACACAGAAAAACATGCAAAAATCAAAATTAAAGCAGAATAAAAAGCTAATATTCACAATGAATCATGTCTGTAGTGAGATCATATTAGATAATATCAGCACATTGAAATAAAAAAATGATGGATAGTCACAGACAGTGATTAAATCCTGATCAAGTGTGTTCCAGTTCAGCATTTCTGCAGCAAAGGAGACACTAAATCAAAGGACAAAAAATGAGTGCTTTTGGCAAGGTACTCCGCACACTTACTTTTTCAACTCTTGGATTTCTTAAAGTACGATTAGATATGACATTATATGAGTCACACTTAGACTTAGAGAGGTTAATTCTCATAAATATGTGTAGGAAGTCACTATTCTCAACTTGTTAACCTGATATATACTATAACCAAATCTCATTTGGTGTTTGTGCACATTGGCATCTTGTTGCATCAGTGAGAATATCCAGGTCTGTAATCACTTACAACAATGGATATCTCATCATTTCAGGTCTATGATGACTCATAACAGAGAAGTGTTAGATGCATTAAATAATTAAAGCTCAATGGTTATTCATATCACCATCAGGTGTGAGATTATGTCTTAACAAGCAATCAATTTGAGAAATCAACACTACTCATTAGTGCTAAGATAGACATACATGAATGCATGAGTGTTTAATCACAAGAATTTACTTTTTCAGTCTAATTGCATGAGCTTACCTGCACATCATATCTGATCATGTCAGACTTTAGTCGAAATCGAAGTATGCAACTGATCATACTAATGTATTATCATTTCTCACGTATTGCAAAACAAATTCATTCCTATATAATTAATAATGAAAAACACTATTTTTGTGATTTTTGGTTTTATATTTTTATCTTTTGTTTTTCAATTTTCAATTTTTGTATTTGCTTTTTGTTTTTCTAATAACATGCACACATAAAAATACAATCAGGCAATTAACTTTGACAGGTTCTCTGACTGTGTCCTATTCATATAAGGGAGGGTTCTGATCATATTTAGATGCAATTAACTAAAAGACTCAAAAACCAGTTTTAAGTGTGGTTAATAAGACCAATCGACTCAACCAAATACTCAAATCGTCCTGGTAAGAAGGCTTTAGTAAAAAGGTCGGCCAACTGTTTTTCAGTAGCAATTTCAATCAATATGATTAAACCTTTTTTAGAGTTATCTCTGAGAAAATGATATCGAATTTCGATATGTTTTGTTTTATAATGTTGGACAGGATTAGCTGTAATGAACATAGCAGTTGTGTTATCAATGTAAATAGGTGTTTTAAGAAAGTTGAACCCATAATCCAGCAGTTGGTTTTGTAACCAAAGGATTTGAGAACATCCTGCTGAAGCAGCAATGTACTCAGCTTCTGCAGTAGAAACAAAGACATTTGTTTGTTTCTTGCATTGCCATGAGACTAATCTGGGTCCTAGAAATTGACACCCACCCGTTGTTGATTTTTATCTTGACAACATCCGCCATAATCACTATCAGTATACCCATGTAACTCGAAGTTTTCTTCGTAAGGATACCATAGCCATAAAGCCGGTTTACCTTTGAGATACCTGAATATTCTTTTGACAGCAATTAAGTGGGATTCTTTCGGGTCTGATTGATACCTTGCATAGATAGAAACAACATACATAATGTCTGGTCTAGATGCAGTGAGATACATCAAAGAACCAATCATCGATCTATATAATGTTTGGTCTACTGATTTTCCTTTCGGATCAGGCTCAATCTTGGTGTTCACATGAGTTGGAGTTCTAATTGACTGACAATCTTGCAGCTTAAATTTCTTCAAGAGTTTGTCGATGAACTTCTCTTGGTTTATAAAAATACCATCTGCAGATTGCTTAACTTGTCGTCCAAGAAAGAAATTTATCTCTCCCATAGAACTCATTTGAAATCGAGAATTCATGATTTCTTCGAATTCATTGCTCATTTTTGGACTTGTAGAACCAAATATGATATCATCAACATACACTTGTACACATAAGAGATCATCAGCATCCTTCCTTATGAATAAAGTTGGATCGATTTTCCCTCGCGTGTATCCATGTTGGATTAAGTGTTGTGACAATGTCTCATACCAGATTCTAGGGGCTTGATGTAGTCCATATAAAGCTTTGCTGAGCTTGTACACACAATGTGGATATGTAGCATCTTCAAAACCTGGAGGTTGCTTCACGTACACATCATCGGTGATAGAACCATACAAAAATGCACCCTTTACGTCCAGTTGATACACTTTAAATTTCATGAATGAGGCATAAGCCATGAAGACATGAATAGATTCAAGTCTTGCAACTGGAGCAAATACTTCATCATAATCAATACCTTCTTCTTGAGTGTATCCTTGTGCAACTAATCTCGCTTTATTTCGGATAACAATTCCTTGATCATTAGTTTTATTTCTGAATAACCATTTTGTGCCTATGGAATTTTCTCCTTCAGGTAAATCCACCAGATTCCACACTTCTTGTTTGCGAAACTGTAATAATTCTTCTTGCATAGCCTCGATCCAACCATTGTCCTTTAACGCTTCGGAAACATTTTTAGGAACAATTTGAGAAAGAAAGCAAGAGTATAAGCAGATGTTTGCTTGTTCTGATTTACTTCTCGTCGTTCTCTCACTCAAAGGACCAATAATCTGAGATGTGGGATGGTTCTTATGAATTCGAGATGTTGGAATCTCATCTCCTTGAACATGAACATCTAGATTGGTTTGATTCAAGTTGGAAAGCTGATGCAATAGGCTTGAAGAATATGGATTGAAATTGGGAACTTGAGTCGGTGAGTTGATAAAGTAATCAAGATTACCAAAATCAACTACATCACCAGAGATAGATGATGTTCCAGACTCAGGTTGTACAATTTCTGTACCATCATTAGGAAATGGTTAGGACACATCTTGGTTTTCTGAAACTGAATGATCATTATTAGACTGAATAATAGAATCTCTAACAAAAGAAAAGAAGGGATAGTTTGGGCTTGAATCATCTGCATCGTCAGACTCCGAATCGTCACTGAATGAACTGAGATCTCCTTGAATTTTGTTTTCACCTGTAGAATCAAGCAAATTAGATTGATTAAACAAGTTGGATTGAAAAGAGTTTGACAATGAATCTAAATCAAATAACCATGCGGGACCATTTGACACTGATGGAAAAAAGTTTTCAAGAAATTTAACATTGAATGTTTTAACTATAACATTAGTCCTAGAGTTATAAACCCGATAGGCCTTTGAAACAGATGAATATCCAATGAAAAATCCATCATCAGATTTTGATTCAAATTTTAAATAATCACTTGAATTCAGAATCATAATCGGACAACCAAAAGATTTAAGAAAATCTATGTTTGGTTTCCTGCCAAACATTAACTCATATGGAGTTTTCAGTTTGTCTTTAACAATTAATGAACGGTTCTGAACAAAACATGCAGTTGATATTGCTTCATCCCAGAATGTGATCTGAATTTTAGCATCGGCTAACATGGATCGTGCTGCTTCAATCAATGTTCGGTTCTTCCTTTCAGCAACTCCGTTTTGTTGAGGAGTTCTGGGAGCACTGAACTGATGAGCTATTCCTTTCTCTCTGCACAAAACATGTCAAGAGTTAAAATTTTGAATTCCGTCCTATTATCACTTCTAATAATTTTTACTTTTTGATCAAGTTGATTTTCTACTTTTATGATGAATTCTTTTATTAATTCAGCCAATTCAAATTTAGCATTTAGAAAGAAAACCCATGAAAATCTTGTATAGTCATCAATGATAACTAAACAGTAAGATTTTCTTCCAATACTCTTCACGTTGGTTGATCCAAAAAGGTCCATATGTAACAACTGAAGGGGTTTGGAATTTGAGTTTATCAGCTTGGACTTATAAGATGCTTTATGTTGTTTCCCTTTTAAACATGCTGAGCATAAATCAGTTGTGGCAAACTTCTTTGATGGAAGGCCAATAACATGATTTCCTTCTACAAACTTGTTCATATTCTTAAAGTTGGAATGTCCGAGACGTCTATGCCAAAGCTGGCTTTCATCATTTGATGCTTTAGCAAAGAGACAAGTTGTTTCTGTAGAAGAGTCCACTTGAGACATATCCATTTTGTATACGTCACGGTCTCTGACAGCTTTAACAACACTCAATCCTTGCTTATCTAAAATCCTGGATTCAAGATATAATAGAAAGAATCATCAAAAAGTATAGAGTAAGATTTATCACAAATTTGGGATATGCTTAACAAATTAAAGTTCAACTGTGAACAGAAGTTGACTTTATCAAAGCTTATAATCCCGTTGGATACTGTTCCTTCTCCGGTTATTTTTCCTCCTGCATCACCACCAAAGGCGACATGCGTTCCATCTTTTAACTTAAAATCTTGTAATAAGGCCTGATTGCCTGTCATATGCCGGCTACACCCGCTATCCACATACCAAGTATTGATTGGTCTTCTCGGGCGTACCTGCAAAACAAAACAATTTAAGGTGAATTATCTACCCAAGCTGAAATGGTCTTGGGTTTTCCAAACTTGTCAACAATAGTAAATTGTTTAAAGTGAAGTTTGTTGACATCAGGTTTATTCTTTATGAATTTACCAATTCTGTTATTTGTAACAAAATTATGCTTGTTTGGAAAATTCATGCTTTTTGACTGACCATTGTTTGAAAATCTTTTATTTTCAAAACTTTTGTTATTAATTCTCACCGACCTTGGAATGAAATTATCATTGAAGTATTGTTTAGGTCTCACTGAATTATTTCTTTTGAAAGAGTTCAAACTAAGGAGGGTTGGTATGTTAATCTTTGAAAATCAACATTTTGGTTTCTTTTATATTGCGGATTAACATAACCTTTACTTACTGTTGAGGTGGCAAATCCTCTCCTCTGTGAATTCTTTCTAAAGTAACAATCTTTAGTATTGTGAGTTTGCTCATCACGGTAAGTACAGTATTTGTTAAAATAACACTATGAAGTTGAGTGATTTCTCATATCGCAAATGTCACAGTGTTTGTTAAAAAAACATTCAGACGTTTTGTGATTATACATGTCACATATGTTACAATACCTCTGTGGAGTCTTGAATAATTGCTTATTAACCTTTGACGTTGACGCGACATTAGAAACTTGGTTACTTTTAGGTGTCAAAAAGTTAATCTTTTGTTTTTGATTTGAAGAATTATGCTTTTGATTTAAATCACTTTTCTTTTGCATAATTTGTTTTTGTTTTTGAACATGAATTTCATTCTTGTTTTCCTTAGATACAAATCTTTTAGCTACAGCGGAAGTCTTAGAATCTGAACCCATTTTCAGATCAGAGGTTGATTTGTTCTTAGGAGTTTGCTTAACATCTTGAATTGAATTCATGTTTAACATACCAACAGACACAAATTTAATTGGTTTAAATTTATTTGTTTGATTTGTTGTCTTTGTCTGATTTTCTTTAATTTGATCATTTTTAGCTTTAGTATTTTCTTTAATTTGATCATTTTTAGCTTTATTCATTTTTCTTCTTCTTTTCTGGTTCCTTGATTTTGTGGAACTTGATTTTAGTTGAGATTGAACATCTTCAGTGAAAGATTCTTTTTCATTTTCTTTCTTTTTCTGGTCCTTTTGCCATTTAATAAATTCAGGATTATTTAGACCATATGAGTTAAGATCTTCTGATGTTACTTCTTCTTGTTTAGCTTTATCTTTGGTTTTGGAGTTTTGGTTATCATTTTTAGTAATTACTTCCTCCAAGACAGATTCTTTTGGAACAAAAATTTTCTTGCTTTTTGGTCTTGGTTCATAGGATTTGACTTTAACCGGATGACCATTTTTGATCTTTTCTGTATCCTTTTCTTCAAAAATTTCTACATTATCTTTCTCTTCTTCATTATCAGAAATCTTGTTCTTGTTTTGGAAAGCTTTGAGTTTTGCCATATTCTCAGGAGAGTGATCGTGTGTATTAAAGTTTTCTGGAAAAGTGTTAGTTATAGATTCAGGCATTGGTTCGTGAGTGAAACCTAATCCTACTTTTTGTTTACCTTTTCTTTCACTTATTAGTTGTTCCATGATTGTTTTGGAACTTTTGACTTTAGCAAGATCAACTTGAGTAGCAGCATGTGCTATTTTCTCCTGTTCTAAGTTTTTGGTCATTTCTTCAAGTTGTTTTGAAACTATTTCTAGTTCTTTCAAAGTTTTGTTCCATGAAGTTTGTAAAGAAATGATCTTTTTGTCTGACACTTTGTGATCATTTTTGAGTTTATTATGCATCAATTCCTTTTGCTTTAGTTTTTCACATATTTTATATGAGTAATTTCTGTAGTATTCAACGTGTTCAAATCAAGATTTTGTGCATAGTTTTTCTCTTACTTCTGATGGTATTTCAAAATATTTAGGAGGAGAGGTCTCAGAGTTAGAATTTTTAACCTTTGGTTGATCTGACTTTGCCATCAATGCAACTTCTTCTAAATCTTCTTTAGGATCAGACTTGTCACTCCAGTCATATTCTTCTTCTTCATTCTCAGAACCATATTTAACCTTTGGATCATTGTCGTCTGACCAATCTTCTCCTTGAACTTCTGTAATAAGGGATAAATTGGATGTTAGATCAGCAGTAAATTGCTCAGCATAAGCACTCCAATCATATCCATCTTTAATTTTGACAACTAGAGCTTTCTTAGGCTCTTCAGATGACTTAGATTCATCTTTCAGTTTAGGCATTGGTAAGCTTTGGTGTGGTTTCTGGAATGTCTTCTGAGATGATTGTTGAAATTTCTGATTGCTTGAACTCGATTGGCCATTCCCTCCTTTGTTTCTAGGAGCTTTGCATTCTCTTGAAAAGTGGCCATAACTATTACAGTTGAAACACCTTGACTTAGACTTGTCAAATCCAACAGTCTTGTTAGCACTTGGCTTGTAGTTCCTGTTGACATAAGAGTGTTTTTGAGTCCTGTAAGCTATCATAACCATTTGCCAGTTGAGATCCATTTCTTCAACATCGTCTGGATCCATTTCAAACAAATCCTACAAAAAAAAATCAAGTTGAGTTAGATGACTACCTTGATAAGCTTGAAAGCTTGCCATAAATGCAGTAAAAGCAGTTTTAGACTCTTCATCCTGTAATAAGATGTTTATTACATCGTTAACTTTGCTAGTTTTAGCAGAGTTAGCAGATGGAGTCTCTGCTTGAGATTTAGAACTTTTAGGCATAGGAGGAGATTAAGGTAGATTCTGAATTGTATAGGCAGGAGCACTTGTGTAAGTAGAATTAGTGAAGAACCCTGCGCCAACAAATAGATTACCCTCATCTTCTGGTGAAGTTTCATTCTTAGCCATAAATGCATTCTCCACAGTACTTGCTAGAGAAGCAACATATTTATATTGTGACATCGAAGCTGCTCTGTCATTGTTTCTAGAACTTTCATCAATTTCAACAGATTTTATTTTAGCAATCAAGAGATCAAGATCCATTGGGAATTTGTCAGTATGCTTTAACAGAGTCACTGTTTGCTTCCATGAAGATGGAAGAGCATTGAGAAGCTTGAAGTTAAGATCTTTTAACTCATTCTTGATGCCTGCAGTCAACATCTCAGTAGTTAGTTGAACAAATCTATTCATCATCTGATTTATTGTTTCACCAGATAAATGTTCAAAAAGTTCTAATTGTCTCTTTAACTTTTGCTTTTTCAGATCCTGGATCTCCTTTCCACCTTCACATATTATTTTCAATGCCTTATACATGGTGTATCCCATTTGATAACCATCAAGCCTTGTAAGGACTTCAAGTGGTTGTCCTTTGCATATCAAAGAATAAGCTTTTATATCGTTTTTAACTTTCCTGAGATCATCACCCTGTAATCCATCTTCAGGATATGGTTCCTGAGATTCTTTAGTGTAAACAAAACCTCTATCAGGACCATCTGAAGTTATAGGAATATGAGGTCCTTTTTCTATTGATTTCCATAGATCAGTATCAATAGAATTCAAGTGATGTTTTAATCTCAGTGACCAATTCTTGAAATCTGCTCTATTCTTTAGCTTGGGAACTCTGTTCTCTGAGTCTTCTGATTTTACCATTTTTAGTTTTTGATTTTAAAAGAATTTTTTTTTTGTTGTTTTTAATGCTTTGAATTAAAACAATGAATTGACAATATTTTTGGATTTTTTTAAGTTTCTGAAAAATTTCAAAAATTTCTAAGTGTTGAAGCTGATGCGTCCAATTAGTTGTAAAACGCCCAAACAGTTGTGGTACTTCCTTTGACTTTGACTTTGAAACGTCTAAGGGATTGCCTTAGAAAAATTCCAAAACGCCCGAAGTTGAAAAGCGTCTGTACAGTATCAAAACGCCTGAACAGTTGTCAGACGCCTGGTTGGTAAAACGCCCAAATAGTTCAAAAACGCCTCAACAGTTGTAAAACGCCTGGAATTCCTTGTATTGTCAACTTCCAAAGTGTCCCAACAGTTGAAATGTGACAACAGTAGAGAAACGCCTAACTGAAAAATGCCCAAACAGTTGAAATGCGCCTAAACAGTTGTTATGTGCCTAACACTTAGGCAATTTTCAGCAGTGTTTTTGACATAATGCGCCACATTCATAAGTTTCATACGAACTTAAATTTTCTGAATTCCTTCAAAACTTGATTAATTGATCTGAAATCCTCAAATTATGTACGAAATTGATCAATAATCAATCCTTCAACTTTAATTTCTTCAATTAACAACCAAAATTGATCTTTTGATTCAAGAACAGATTCGACAAATGAAGAACAGGTTCGAAGAGCTTTTGCATAACTTCACTGATTTGAACAAATTGTATTGCTAATTGTGAATCAAATTATGTTCCTGATGATGAAACAGTTTTTATGCGCCTAACACTTAGGCAATTTTCAGCAGTGTTTTTGACATAATGCGCCGCATTCATCAGTTTCATACGAACTTAAATTTTCTGAATTCCTTTAAAACTTGATTAATTGATCAGAAATCCTCAAATTATGTAGGAAATTGATCAATAATCAATCCTTCAACTTTAATTTCTTCAATTAACAACCAAAATTGATCTTTTGATTCAAGAACAGATTCGACAAATGAAGAACAGGTTCGAAGAGCTTTTGCATAACTTCACTGATTTGAACAAATTGTACTGCTAATTGTGAATCAAATTATGTTCCTGATGATGAAACACAACTGAATTCAACAATTATACGATTAACTTGTTTATCAATCACAGATTCAAGTGATTCAAAAGTTCGACAGTTAGACAAACTCAAATCATTGAACCGAGAGCTCTGATATCATTTGATGAGCTCAAAATGGATCGATCTGTGATGATATCATGATAAAATTCAATCAAAACAAACACAAGTAATCAAATCTAAGCAAACATATCACAAAAATTCATAGTTTCATTGATAGAATGCATAGAGAATACAAGTGTAGAAAGAAAACAATTACAATTCGTTAGATGAATATCTATGTCTCTACACATACCTTATCTATGCTATTTATACAATCAATACACAAGGAACAATATTTACATAAAAGTCCCTATACTATGACAAAAAAAAATAAAAGACATACAAAGACAAATGTTAATCTTTAAAGAAGCATCTACATGATTATGGGCTGTGGTTGATGTTCTATACTACGTATTATTATGTGACTTTACATGGTGTGTTAATACTCTTGTAGGTAAATTATTATCTTAATAAAAGAGAAAGATGAAGTTAATGAAATTGGAACGCAATGAATGAAGAAGGAAAGTCTTGCAAGAAAAATGATGGAAGTTCACAACTCAACGAGGTAGTTGTTTGCTCAACTGTGTGTGGTTTAGCTAACCCTTGATAATGCGCACAGGGGTATAATCCTTGAGATTGACCAAAATGTGATAGGATCCTTGTCGCTTACCCCGGTACTATGTCGGCTTTTGCATGACGTGGGGGTTTATTTATAAACCCCGGCATAGTACCCGCTTTTGCATGACGTGGGGATATAGCATATGGCAGGATCCAGATAAAAGTGAAAGATGTTAATGAATGAAAGTATGAAAACGAATGATGATGAATGATGATGAATGATGATGAAAGATAATTAATAATTATTATCAAGATGTATGTATGATGTATGATCACGTACAAAGTAAAGGAAATGTTCTAATGTAAAGTAAAGTAATTTATTATAAAACTAGAACTCACTCAGCGTCGCTAACTTTTGTATGCATATTAGTTGGCAGGTAATTGTTGATGCTAAGGGGGTGCAGGCATGGATGCATAAGCTACTCGGGATGATTCGACTCTGGCATCCATATTTTGAGAATGTTATTGTACTAATACAACTTTTGAGATATAAATGAATGATGTGATGTATTGACATGTTTTTAATTTTCAATGAAAAGTTTAAATTCTGCTGCAAGATTAATGTGTTTTAAATGTTTTATGTGATGATTGACCAACTGTAAGCGTCCCGGAAATAGGGTCTTACTATTTGGTATCAGAGCCAAAGTTTAAAAGAATTGGGTAAAATAATTTTTAATACCTAAACTTAAACTAAGAATGGGACAAAGGGGAAAGGGATGGCAGTCTAAGTAGCTACATGCCTGCAGGTAAATGTTTTATGTAAAGTTTTATGTACGTTAAGGGAAAAAAAGGAATTACATGTGTGTGCTATGTAGATTATGTGTTCTTTGTAGATTTGGATACTGATGTAGTCAGGATAGGAAATACTTAAAGAATGAAGAGTAAAGTAAGTGGCTAATCACAACTGGCCACTGTAATTAGGGACTTACTATACTTGACATAATCTGACCTATTACCTTGAATGACCGTGTTGGTGTTTGAATCTTGTAGTGCTTAGAGATGGCTGGTAGTAGATCTTCAGAGGCTTCTCGAGGTGGAGGTTGTGGTTGATGTGGTGTTGGACCGCGTGCCCAAGGAACAGGGCTAAGACTGCCGAAATGGTTCCTGAAGAGCCCGAGCTTCATCACCATGATGGTGAGAATGAGGGTGCTAATCTGAGGGCCTCAGTGAAGGAGGCAGTAGTGGAGGAAGTTCATCAGGTCATGCAGACGATTTTGCCTTCTGTGGTGACCGAGGTTATTAGGGCTGTGAGGGAAGATGAGAAGAAAGAGGAACAGGAGAAGGAGAATGCCACTAGGCGAGAGGGCGGAGAAGGAGGTTCAAGAGAAAGGAAGCAACCAGAGACTATGATGGTTGTTTTTAGTGATGATGAGCAAGAGGAAGCAGTGCAGGGAACTACAAAAGGGTACGGCTATAGGGCATTCCAGAGATGCAAGCCCACGACATTTAATGGGATTGGGAGTGCTACTGCTGCTCACCAGTGGGTAAGAGAGATGGAGGCTATGTTGAATATCAGTGAGTGTAGGAAGGATCAGAAGGTGAAGTTTTCTACCCACTCGTTT
Organism: Flaveria sonorensis; assembly: GCA_025506505.1. Classification (NCBI taxonomy): domain Eukaryota; kingdom Viridiplantae; phylum Streptophyta; class Magnoliopsida; order Asterales; family Asteraceae; genus Flaveria; species Flaveria sonorensis. The sequence goes on from CM046423.1 coordinate 32,153,276, forward strand.
GTGGATTCGGCCTTATGCTGGTGGGACAACATCGTCCAGGTCGAGGGGAGCAAGGCGATCAGGAGGATGAGATGGGGTGAACTGAAGAAGTTGGTGATCGAGGAGTTTTGTCCTCACAGGGAACTTGACAAGATCGAGAGAGAGTTCCTGCAGTTAGAGGCGGGGACTCTAACACACCAGCAGTACACAACTAAGTTTAATGAGATGGCGAGGTTAGTTCTAGAGAAGGTGACACTCGTGTCATGAAAGATAAAAAGATACATCCAGGGTTTGCCGGCAGATATCCGCAGACATCTGATCGCCGCTCAGCCAGGTATGTTTAGGTCAGTGGTCGATCTGGTGGGGAGACTGTATGACAAGAGAGAGGCGGTGGCGATGGTGGATGTGAAGAAGAAGTGTGGCAATGATAGGAATGGGAATGAGAAGTAGTATAACAATGGTGGTTTTGGGGCTGGAGGTAAGAAGGTAAGAGTGGATGATCGGAAGGCGATAATAGGGAGGGAGAAGGTATGCAAGAAGTGTGGGAGAGACCACGTGGGGAAGTGCAAGTGGGGATCAAACATTTGCTTTCAGGGTAAGAGGGATGGCCACATGGCAAGGGATTGTCACATGGTGAAATGTTACAACTGTGGCGAGGCTGGGCACATGAGCAGAGACTGCAAGAAGTCGAGGGCTGAGATCTCCGGGGCAAAGAAGGGGACTGAGAAGGAGGGTAGAGGGCGAAGGCTAGGGCATTCGCTATGACTTGGGAGGAGGCTAGGGTGGACTTTGACGTGGTACCAGGTACATTCCTAGTAAACTAGACTTGTGCCACTATACTTTTTATTCTGGTGCTAGTAGGAGTTTTATTTTTGCTGCCTTTTGTGATAAGTTGCCTGCTAGGAGTAGGAAGATTGATGAGCCCTTCAATGTAGAAACTGCAATTGGTAAGTCAATCAAGATTTCTGTGTAACACCGGAAATTTTGTCAAAATAAAAGAAAAGAAAAGAAATAAGAAAAGAAAATAAAAGTATCTTGCAAAAAGGGAAAATGAGCCAAAGTAGAGGGGGCCAAAGTGTAAAGAGTACAAAACTCAAATATTTTAATGTATTTGAGAGTATGGCCGCCCACTCCTAAACCCCATAATCTGCTTTTCGACAAAAGAAGAAGAAGAAGAAGAACTGAAGTGCTCTCTCGGTTTTTGCAAGAAGAAAGGCTGATTTTCGCAATTGGTGAGTGTTTTATGTGATTATTTGTTTGGTTTTGTTGGGTTTTAACCTTGAAACTGATTTTTAAGTGTTCTATGTCTTCGGTTGTTTGTTTTGGGTTATTTTAGGTGTTTGAACTCTCGTGCACACATGTTGGGAGGAGTTTTACTTGTTGGTTGCAATTGGTGAGTTCTAGACCCCGGTTTTTTATGTGTTTTTAACATTCTGGGGCTGAAAATGCATGTTAAAATGATTTATTACTGTTACATGTATACCCGTATGTATATATGCTTGTGCTCTCATGTTTTATGGTTGTTTATGGGATATTATTGCTTAGAATGATAGGACTAAGCTTAAAACAGGTTCATATGCTGATTGGGTTTGAATATTATTCTGAAAAATGCACAACTGTTGGCCATGCGCCCAAATATTTCCATGCGCCTAAGATTTTTGCTAAAACATCCTAAGTACCAGCCCATGTGCCTGAATAGTGTCCATGCACCCAAAAGTTGCTCATGAGCCTAAGTCTTTCCCATGCGTCCACTGCCCAAAAATGCCTAAGTGTTAGTCATGCGCCTGAACAGTACCTCATGGGCCCAGGAATGATTCTCAGATGCCTAAGTGTTGGCCATTGCGCCCATATAGTGTTAATGCGCCCAAGCAGGATTCATACGCCTGCATAGTGCTCATGCGCCTAGAACACTTAGAAAATTTTATGAAATTTTGGGAAATCAGAATTTTAGGGTTTGACCCTGGTCTGTCTTGGTGTTTTTATTTATTTATTTTATGCATGTTTTTGGGCTGTTCTTATATTTCTTATTATGTAATGTTATGTGGCTTTATGTGGTGTGATTATGCTCATAAGTATCATTATTAATCAAGTGAAAGATTAATATTAATGAAAAGTGGAACATAACGAACGAATGAAAGTCTTGCAAGCAAACTGAATGGAGGTGCACGACCATGTTGTCGTTAGCTCAACTGTGTACGGTTTAGCTAACCCGAAGGATGTACAAAGGGTCAATCTTTGAGATTGACATGACCCTTGTAGCATACCCTAGGTACTGGGTCACGCTTCGTGCACAAATGTTAGGGGTCTATTTATAGACTTCGGACCACTATCAGCTTCGTGCACAATGTTCGGGGTATTGCACATTGGTTCGAAAGGAATGTGGAAGATAATAATGAATGAAAGAATAAGAAGATAATGATGATAATAATGAATATTATCTGAATGTACGTATGATGTGTGCTCGCATACGAAAGTAATGTATTTTATTTAAAAAGTGATATTTTCGTATACAAATCATACAAGTTATTTTTATACTTTTAAAACTAGGACTCACTCAGCAACGCTGACTTTTATGCATTTTCAGTTGGCAGGTAAATATTGCTGAGGATGGCACTCAGGGAAAACTACTCGTCGGGGCAAGACTGGCATTCGTTCATGCTTAATGATTTTTTTGTATTGTAATGCAACTAATTGATTATTTCGTAACTCTAAATTACAACGATGTATTATTTTGCAACATTAATTATATGCATGAATGGTTTTTGTTAACTGAATTCCGCTGCAACATTTTATGAAATGTGTATTGTTTAATATAATAATGCTATGATTATCCAACTATGAGGTCTCCGGGAATGGGGCCTTACAAGTTAGTATCAGAGCCAAAGTTTAAGAGAAATGGGTAAATATTTTCAAAAACCTAAACTTAAACTGAGAATGGGACCGAATGGAGGGATGCCAGCCCGAGTAGCTGCGTGCCATCAGGTATTTCTTTTCTTAATGTTAACCGGTATTATGTGCATGTGCTCCGTATCGATTAGCTCCGACCGAGATGAAAGAACTAATGGTTCAACTATAGGAGTTGATGGATATGATAATGTAGTATAGGTTGGACTTACTATAGTTGATAGGTTAAATGTTAGTTTTCTATTGTAATTTGAATTTTGTTGAATTTTGTGTTCCAGCGAAACTACGGGCGAAACTATAGTTTCGCCCAGAGTCAGATGTGTCTGTTAACCCGGCGAAACTGTAGTTCGCTGCAGGGTGAAACTAGTTAATAGTAAGGCAGCCAGCGAAATTAGGTTGCTTATATATTGTAAGTTTTCTATCTGTGGAGGCATCGAATTGCAAAACCCTAATACGAAATATCATTGTTGCAATTATATGTCTGAGGCTGGAAGCTTATTATCATTATTATTGAGCCTTTGGTTTGATTGTCATTGTTTAGATTCTAAATTGTTCATTGTGTTATTGGGTATATTGTGTTAAATTAGAGGGAAATCATTGTCATACATCAAGTGCACTGTTGAATCGATCATCAAGACCAACAATATGGTATCAGAGCCATTGTGCTCTTGATGATTTGAGTTTTTGTTTGGTTCAAGTTCTAAGTCACTGTTCCATTCATTTTCGATCTGATCTGAGTGTTTTGGATATGGAAATTGATTGAGGATTGCTTGATTTTGGTGTGGGAAGCTATAGGAATCATCAGATCTCAAATCCATTGAGATTTGGATGAGTTTGAACTGATTTCATGCTGAAAAAAGTTGTCCAGATACATCGGGCGAATTTACAGCTCGTCCAGCGAAATTACAGCATCTTTCAGCGAAACTACATAGGTGAAACTACATAGTTTCGCTTGGCGAAACTAGGGTTCCTTTAGTGAAACTTAGCTGTTCTTGGTTTTTGGATCTGGTTTCCTCGTTCCAGCGAAAGTACATGTGTTGAATGAAAGTTCATAGTGTTTGTGTGACAATCCCAGTGATATTGCTGCCAAATTGATTTTTGAACGAAAGTTCAACTAGTTTCGGGCGAAATTACCCTGCGAAACTAGCATCAGCGTGCCACTGCCGGGCGAAACTGCTGTCGAAATTACTAGCGAAACTACTAGCGAAATTGCCAGTGAATTTAGTGAAATTTTAGCAAAATAAATTTGTGATCATGTCAAAAATGGCTTTTTCAGAAGTCCTTAATTCCTTCAAATCTGATAATCTAATATCAACACAAAGTTGGTTTGATTCTTTTGCAGCCATGAAAGATGAAAAGATATCTGATTTTGTTGATCAATTTCTGATGATGGCAAGCAATCTTAAGAAGTATGATAACCAGCTGGGGAACCATGAACAAGTCATAAAACTTTTGGACTCTCTTCCTCCACAGTGGAGTCTACAAGTTAGGTTGTTAAAACAAGAAAAAAATTTTGCTAACTACAAACTCTTAGAAGTTATCAACAAGCTAAAGTCATTTGATTTGGATATGAAAAGAGGAGAGTATAATCAATCCATGTATGGTGGTGTATCTTCAAGTGTCGAGATCAAAGAAACTAAAGAAGAAGTCAACCATGCATTGATGGCTGAGGTAGTAAACAGTGATGAGGATTCTGTTGAAGATTTTGATCCTTTCAAAGAATTCAGGTGTGACACTCAAGGTGAGAGTGTTGGTGATGTTGGTGATTGTGCAAGTCGGTGTAAAGTTTAGGATGAAGGAAAGCAAGAGGTAGTTGAAGCTGCAGAAGCTAAGAAGAGAGCTGCTAAGGAGGAAGAATACAAAAAGAACACTCCTGTCTGTCAATGTGAAAAAGGCCTAGCTGCTGAAAAGATAGTTATGGGGCTTCCTTATGAGGTTGTTCAAGACATGTGTTCTCCTCCCTGCAAAATTCGTTTATTCGGGGTTTATAAAGCTAACAGATTATTATTAGAAAACGAAAAAGAATTAAAACAAATAAACAAAGAACTTAAAATCAATGAGTCCAAATATTTTATCAAACTAAAAGAAGCTTTAAAAGAAAATGATCTTTTAAAAGAAATCTTTTAGAAAAGAATGTCGAGATTAATGTTTTGAGCGAACGTGTCACGTTAGCAGAATTTGAGACTAGTAATCTTAAAACTAAACTTGATAAATGGATGATATTAGAGATGAAACAGAAAGACCAATTCTGTAAGCAAAGGGGAGCTAGAATCAAAACAAGTGTGGGATGTGGTGAAACTTCATATGTTTATCCTCCTCCTAGCACTCATTGTTACTCTCCTATGCCTCAACCTCATCCATCTAATGATTTAATTCAAGCTGCAGATACTAAAAATTTACATGCAGGTTTAAGCAGCGTTAATCACAAAGAGGTTCAAGATGAATATGATTTTCCAGTAGGTTTGGGGCTCATCAAGCAAGGATCTGGCCTGCAAAATGATAATTCCACCTCTGATGCTTCAAAACCAGTATCAGTTGTTTCCAGTAACTTCTTTACAAATTCAAGATAGGTACCATCCCTTCGTTTGTTCCTGTCAAGTTTGTCAAAGAAGGAACAGCTGTAGAATCATCAAGCAATCAAAACTCAACAACACAAACCAACACAACAAGAGTCATCAATCAAGATCCATTGGAAGCTGACTTGTGTATACAGGACTGGACAAGTTCTGATGATGAACCCGAGATCATCAAGTCACCTGAAGTTATCAAGTGTCAAAAGCTTCCAATAGTTGAATCAAGACCTATACGGATCTCATCTCTAACTGCTAAGCAAATCAGCAGTCCCTCTAAAACTTAGCAGAAGCACTCACCATCTTCATTTACTATCCATCAATCTAGCCATAAATCTACCTCCAAGTCTGCCAAGTCACTAGTCATACAAAAAGGTTCTCAAAAGAATGTTCAGATCTCAGCTCCCGGAATATCACAAATCAAATCACAGCCCAGTTCGAAATCCATATTGACAAAGCCTCAAAAGGTTCAATTTCCTGATATCCAAAAGAAGAAGCTTCAAGGTTGTTAACAAGCTGCAACAACCTCAAAGCAGGCTCCACCCTCTCCTGCTATCCATGGGACTACAAAGAACCAAAAGCCTTTCAAAGATTGCTTTAGATGTGGAAAAGAAGGTCATGTGCTAAAGCAGTGCCCTCAAGTTCAAAGATACGCTTGGGGCATGGGTTGCTTCTCTGGTTCAAAAAGTAAAAAGCACACATCTTTGAATGGTTGGATGAAGAAAAATCTATCCAAACCTTCTCATGTGAAGCCGGTTTCACATGATTCAAAGATGAAAAAGACCAATGTTTCAAAATTAAAATCTCTTCCTTCGGGTCTTAAAAAGAAAATGATTTCTGAATTCAATTCTTTTAAATCAAAAGCAATTGAACAGAAACAAATTTGGAAAGTAAAACAAAATGAAAAGGATAAAGAAATAAATGGTTTTTCAAAAGAGTGTGTGCTTAAACAGGTTACATACATTGATGAAAAAGGAACTCCCAGGACCATGATGGCCTGGGTCCTCCTCTCTAACTAATATGTTAATGAGTGCGGGAACAATTTAGGAGGCCTATCAGTAATCCGGTTTACTGACTAAGATTGTTCCTAATTCCAATTTGAGGTGGAACAAATGGGTTATGGTTATGGTATCTCATCCACATTTTGGATTCTTATCTACCATTTACAATCACTGCATTTTTCTTGGTACTTCATTTCTCATATTTTTGCTAGTATAATTTGGAAGACTTTCTTTGCTAGTATAATTGAAATGGGAACTAAGAACTTGATTTGGGATGACTGAGAAATGATAGTATGTCTTCTTGGTTTGCTTATTTGCATGACCTGTACTTTATGAGAAATGATAGTAACTGATGTAGATGTTTGTATCACTTAAAATTCTAAAATCTGAAAAAGACAATTTGATTATATGATATGCATGGTAGGCTCAGCCTGAAAATGAAGTAAACAGTGATTTTGTAGCCTAACTAAAGCTTTAGAACTCGATAATAAGGATCATTTCCATGACATCTCGGCCTGCACAAAGTTACAAGTCTCGTCAAAGATGGGTTAAGAGTATCTGACTTCTGCCTTAATTACTTCTATTCCCAAATTCCCTCATCCTTGTTTCTAAATTAACGCTTCTTGTAAGCTCTTCAGAATCCTTTTCGTGCTTATCTCCTATGCTATGCGGAAGCACTAACCTGGAGTGATGATCTTCTCTATTATACATGAGTATAGACCTGAAGCTCTCATCAGCACGCTCAGATGATCATCTCCTCTATTATACGTAAGTATAGACCTGGAGCTCTCATCATCTGTTCCCCAAATAAAGGCACAGTGATTTTTAATTAAGATCAGTTTTGAAAACTTAAAAGAAAATCAAGCAGAGTTAATCATATTATTTAATAAGCCCACATGATGGGATAAGTTCTTTGCCGGATGTCTGTGGGAACCAAGTTACCCGAGCTTCTCTAATTGAATCTAAAACATGATAAAATCAGTTGCAGATCACTTGTTGAAAAGGATAAGGCATGGGTTTAAATTGGAAAAATATACCAACAATCATTTTTAAACTGTTTAGGCTTTCAAAAACTTAAAATTATGACCAGACTTTGTATCAATGTGATCTCACTAACTTGTCGATGTTTAAATACATCTTTGTGCTTTCGTATATCTTGAGGATTGGATCTCATGATCAAATTAGTTCTTGGTGTAATATGATAAAACAAAATAAAATAAAATATTCATTTCAAATTATTTTTCTAGTCTTCCACATTATTCTATTAAAATGTTATTATTTTCGCATGCATTTCACGAGAAATTGTACACACAGATAAACACGGGTTTATTTGTTAACTGAAAATGATCTGACAGGAAGTTGTGAGATTGTGGTTGTGATTCTGTTACAGATTTTTGCTTCAAATGATGGCCAATCATCAGCTAAGAAAAATACCATACTAGAGAACCTGTTTTTTAAGTTTGCAGAAGATACCGAGCTAGGATTCCTCCTCCTACATCTTCTGAAGCACTCAAGAATAGAGAGTTGGAAAAGTTGTACCTGATCATTCACAAAGAATGCACACGAAGAGGGAGAGCATACAAAAAGGAGGAGCCTGAAAGATAAAAATTCTTTAATACCAGATCATCAATCTAGGGGGAGATTGAAGATCGATATATGGTTGACTTATTGGTGTTGATCACGATACAAGAAGTTGATAATGAAAGACAAAGGGGGGGTATTGTTGGGTCTAATAAGGATAGTCTATATTATCAACACAGTCAAAGTCAACAAAGGTCAGGGAGCTCACTGAGAAAGTATATAAGGCTGATGAGTTAAGGTTAGACATGCAGGATCTTACAAGATAATTCGCAAGGGCAAGTGCAAGGGCAGAAGAGGAGAGTACAGCAAGAGCAGATCAAGAAACTTCTGATAAAGCTGAAGAGGAAGCAAGAGAGGAACCAGAAGACCGAGAGTGAGGTCCAACCTAGGGGGAGAATTGATAATCTAGTATAGATTGGACTCACTATAGTTGATAGGTTAAATGTTAGTTTTCTATTGTAATTTGTATTTTGTTGACTTTTGTGTTCTAGGGAAACTATGGGCGAAACTATAGTTTCGCCCGGAGTCAGCTGTGTCTGTTCACCCGGCGAAACTATAGTTCACTGCAGGGTGAAACTAGTTAATAGTCAGACAGTTTCGCTAGTCAACAAAACTGCAAGCGAAATTAGGTTGCTTATATATTGTAAGTTTTCTATCTGTGGAGGCATCAAATTGCAAAACCCTAATATGAAATATCATTGTTGCAATTGTGTGTGTGATGCTGGAAGCTTATTATCATTATCATTGAGCCTTTGGTTTGATTGTCATTATTTAGATTCTAAATTGTTCATTGTGTTATTGGGTATATTGTGTTAAATCAGTGGGAAATCATTTTCATACATCAAGTGCACTGTTGAATCGATCATCAGGACCAACAGGATAAAGGATTTATTCGATTGAGTATCTATTCCTGGGGTGCTCCGGTCCTGTTTGTTAAGAAGAAAGAATGTAGTATGAGGATGTGCATAGACTACCGAGAGTTAAACAAGTTAACGGTGAAGAACCAATATCCCCTGCCCAGGATAGATGGCTTGTTTGACCAGCTCCAGGGTACCAGTTGGTTCTCAAGGATAGATCTCCGATCTGGCTACCATCAATTGAAGGTGAAGGAGCAAGACATTCCTAAGATAGCTTTCCGCACGCGTTATGAACATTACAAGTTTCTTGTTATGTCTTTTGGTCTAACTAACGCGCCAGCTGCCTTTATGGATTTGATGAGCCGAGTGTGTTGGCCAATGTTAGATAAATCAGTGATTGTGTTTATTGATGACATCCTGATTTATTCAAAAAGAAAAGAAGAACATGCCGACCACATACGTGAAGTGTTGGAGACACTTAGAAGGGAGAAGCTATATGCTAAATTCTCTAAGTGTGCTTTTTGGTTACGCGAAGTTCAATTTTTGGGTCACGTGGTGAATTCTGAAGGAATTATGGTGGACCCGGCGAAGGTTGAGGCGGTGATACAATGGAAGTCTCCAAAGACGCCATCCGAGATTCGAAGTTTCTTGGGATTAGCGGGCTCCTACAGAAGATTTATTCAAGACTTTTCCAAGATAGCCTCACCTTTGACTAAATTGACTCGTAAGGACGTGAAGTTTGTATGGGGTTGGGAACAGGAGGATGCTTTTGAGGAGTTAAAGGAAAGATTAACTCAAGCTCTTATCTTGACATTACCCGAAGGGAGTGAAGACTTAGTGGTGTATTCGGATGCTTCTTACTCGGGACTAGGTTACGTGTTGATGCAACGTGGAAGGGTAATAGCCTACGTGTCCCGACAGTTGAAAACTCACGAGGTCAATTATCCCACCTATGATTTGGAGCTAGCGGCTGTGGTTTTCTCACTAAAGATTTGGAGGCACTACCTGTACGGGGCCAAGTGCAATATCTTCACGGACCATAAAAGTTTAAAGTATTTCTTCGAGTAAAAGGATCTCAACATGAGGCAGAGGAGGTGGTTAGAGTTGATCAAGGATTATGATTATGAGATCCACTACCATCCGGGTAAAGCCAACGTAGTGGCTGATGCCCTCAGCCAAAAGGAGAGACCTGAGCCGATCCGGGTGAAAGCTTATCAACTGGTGATGACCTCTGACGTGATGCCACAGGTCAAGGAATTTCAAAATGAGGCATTGAAAGAAGATCGCCTTAACTCTGAAAGGATGAGAGGTCTGCTCACAGAGTTGGGAGAAAATACCCATGGAGGTAGAACCCGCTTCGGGCGGATGTGGATCCCTCGTTACGGAGACCTAAGGGGGTAGATTATTGATGAAGCTCATAAGACTCGATACTCCATTCATCCCGACGCTACCAAGATGTATCAAGATATGAAGAAAGATTACTGGTGGCCAGGTACGAAGTGTGATGTAGTGGAGTATGTGAGTAAGTGCCTTACTTGCTTGCAAGTGAAGGCAGAGCATCAAAAGCCATACAGGAAGATCCAACCTTTGGATATACCCGAGTTGAAGTGGGAGCACATCACCATGGACTTCATAATGAAGTTACCCCGCACGGCAAGGGGGTATGATGCCATATGGGTAATAGTTGATCGTCTGACAAAGAGTGCTCACTTCCTACCGATCCGCGAGATGTATTCATCAGAGAGACTAGCCGATCTGTTCACTAAAGAGATTATAGCTTGTCATGGTGTGCTGGTGTCTATCGTGTCGGACCGTGACACCCGGTTCACATCGAAGTTTTGGAAGAGATTTCATGATGCGATGGGAACGAGGCTACACATTAGCACGGCTTACCATCCTCAGATAGATGGTCAGTCTAGCGTTGGCGGAATTCTCATACAACAACAGTTATCATGCCAGCATTGGCATGCCACCATACGAGATGCTATATGATAGGAGGTGTAGGACGCCCGTATGTTGGGGAGATATTGGGCAGAAGGAGTTGGGAAGCGTGGAGGTGATCGAGGCTATGACTAAAAAGTTAGAAAAGATCAAAGCCTTTATGAAGGCGGCCAAGGATAGACAAAATTCATATGCCGACAAAAGGCGTAGACCGATCGAGTTCAACGTAGGTGATAAAGTCACATTGAAGGTCTCACCTTGGAAAGGAATCATCCGGTTTAGGAAACGGGCTAAGCTGGGCCCAAGGTACATAGGGCCTTTCCGAATCATCGCACGAGTAGGAGAGGTGGCCTATCGATTAGAACTGCCTGATGAGTTAAGTGGAATTCACCCGACATTCCATGTATCTCATCTAAGAAAGTGCTTAGCTGATGAAGATATGATTGTACCACTGGAGGAAATCAAGGTGGATGAGCGGCTCAATTATGTAGAGCAACCGGTGTCAATCATCGATCAGAAGGAGAAGAGATTGAGAAATAAAGTGGTTCCACTTGTGCGTGTGCAGTGGAAACACCGAAAGGGTTCGGAGTCTATGTGGGAGACTGAAGAAGAAATGAGACAACATTACGCACAATTGTTCGAAAAGTGACAGGTTTCGGGGACGAAACCTCTTTAAGGGGGGTAGACTTGTAACACCTGAAATTTTGTCAAAATAAAAGAAAAGAAAAGCAATAAGAAAAGAAAATAAAAGTATCTTGCAAAAAGGGAAAAGGAGCCAAAGTAAAGGGGGGCAAAGTGTAAAGAGTACAAAACTCAAATATTTTAATGTATTTGTGAGTATGGCCGCCCACTTCTAAACCCCATAATCTGCTTTTTGACGTGCTCTCTCAGTTTTTGCAAGAAGAAATGCTGATTTTCGCAATTGGTGAGTGTTTTATGTGATTATTTGTTCGGTTTTGTTGTGTTTTAACCTTGAAACCAATTTTTAAGTATTCTATGTGTTCGGTTGTTTGTTTTGGGTTGTTTTAGGTGTTTGAACCCTTGTGCACACAAATTGGGAGGAGTTTTACTTGTTGGTTGCAATTGGTGAGTTCTAGACCCCGGTTTTCTATGTGTTTTTAACATTTTGGGGCTGAAAATACATGTTAAAATGATTTATTACTGTTACATGTATAACCGTATGTATATATGCTTGTGCTCTTATGTTTTATGGTTGTTTATGGGATATTATTGCTTAGAATGATAGGACTAAGCTTAGAACAGGTTCATATGATGATTGGGTTTGAATATTATTCTGAAAAATGCACAACTGTTGGCCATGCGCCCAAATAGTTCCCATGCGCCTAAGATTTTTGCTAAAATATCCTAAGTACCAGCCCATGCGCCTGAATAGTGTCCATGCGCCCAAAAGTTGCTCATGCGCCTAAGTCTTTCCCATGCGCCTAAGTCTTTCCCATGCGCCGACTGCCCAAAAATGCCTAAGTGTTAGTCATGCGCCTGAATAGTACCCCATGTGCCCAGGAATGATTCTCAGACGCCTAAGTGTTGGCTCATGCGCCCAAGCAGGACTCATGTGCCTGCATAGTGCTTATGCGCCTAGAACACTTAGAAAATTTTCTGAAATTTTAGGAAATCAGAGTTTTTGGGTTTGACCCTGGTTTGACTTAGTGTTTTTATTTATTTATTTTATGCATGTTTTTAGGCTGTTCTTATGTTCCTTATTATGTATTGTTATGTGGCTTTATGTGGTGTGATTACGCTCATAAGTATCATTATTAATCAAGTGAAAGATTAATATTAATGAAAAGTGGAACATAACGAACGAATGAAAGTCTTGCAAGCAAAATGAATGGAGGTGCACGACCATGTTGTCGTTAGCTCAACTGTGTATGGTTTAGCTAACCCAAAGGATGTACACAGGGTCAATCTTTGAGATTGACATGACCCTTGTAGCATACCCTAGGTACCGGGTCACGCTTCGTGCATAATGTTAGGGGGCTATTTATAGACTTCGACCCAGTATCAGCTTCGTGCACAATGTTCGGGGTATTGCACATTGGTCCAAAAGGAAAGTGGAAGATAATAATGAAAGAAAGAATGAGAAGATAATGATGATAATAATGAATATTATCTGAATGTACGTATGATGTGTGCTCGAATACGAAAGTAATGTATTTTATTCAAAAAGGGATATTTTCGTATACAAATCATACAAGGTATTTTTATACTTTTAAAACTAGGACTCACTCAGCAACGCTGCCTTTTATGCATTTTCAGTTGGCAGGTAAATATTGCTGAGGATGGCACTAGGGGAAAGCTACTCGTCGGGGCAAGACTGGCATCCGTTCATGCTTAATGATTTTGTTGTATTGTAATGCCAACTAATTGATTATTTTGTAACTGTAAATTACAACGATGTATTATTTTGCAACAATAATTATATGCATGAATGGGTTTTGTTAACTTAATTCCGCTGTAACATTTTATAAAAAGTGTATTGTTTAATATAATAATGCTATGATTGTGCAACTGTGAGGTCTTAGGGAATCGGGCATTACATTCTGATATGGTAGAAGACTGTGACATAGAGTTGAAAGGCCATAGGTTCTTTGCTAAGTTGTTCGTGATGCCCTTAGGCGGATTTGATGTAGTCCTAGGGATGGATTGGCTAGCAGCCAATGAGGCAAACATCGTGTGTCATAAGAAGATGATTCGATTGACCACCCCCAATGGGAGTACGGTGAAGATTTATGGCGATAGAGTTAGTATGATCTCGAAAGTAATTTGGATGGTTGTGGTAGAGAAGTGTACGAGAAGTAGAAGTGGTGCCTATCTAGCCTACGTGAAGGATGTGGATGCGTCAGTACCACAATTGACGGACATACCGGTCGCGTGTGACTTCCCAGACGTGTTCCCGGAGGATCTACTAGGTATGCCACCGGATTGCGACATCGAGTTCTAGATCGATTTGATACCTGTTGCTAAGGTGTCGTATCGTTTAGCTTCCTCCGAGATGAAGGAATTGATGACTCAGCTGCAAAAGTAGATAGATAAGGGGTTCAGTTGACCGAGCATCTCTCCATGGGGTGTTTCGGTCTTATTTATGGAGAAGAAGGATGATTGCATGAGTATGTGCACCGACTACCGTGAGTTGAACAAGTTGACTGTGAAGAATCGTACCCATTATCGAGGTTTGATGACTTGTTTGACCAGCTCCAAGGTGCCAGTTGGTTCTCAAGAATATATCTCTGATCTGGTTATCACCAATTGAAGGTAAAGAAAAGGATATTCCTAAAACAGCTATTCATACGCGTTACGGACACTACGAGTTTCTCGTGAAGTCATTTAGTTTAACCAACGCGTTAGCTGCTTTTATGGATTTGATGAATCGGGTGTGCCGGCCTATGCGGGATAAATCCATGATTTGTGTTTATCGATGATCCTGATTAATTCGAAGAGCGAAGAAGAACAAGCTAGTCACGCCCGCGAGGTGTTGGAGACGCTTAGAAGAGGGAGGCTATATACCAAGTTCTCCAAGTGTGTGTTCTAGTTACGCGAGGTTCAGTTTTGGGTCATGTGGTTAATCCTGAAGGGATTATGGTAGACCTGACGAAGGTTGAGGCGGTGATGCAATGGAAGTATCCAAAGACGCCATCCGAGATTTGTAGTTTCTTGGATTAAGCGGGTTACTACAGGAGATTTATCCAAAGCTTCACTAAAGTGGTGGCTATGGTCTCTGCATTGAAGATTTGGAGGCCACTTGGGAGTCAGAGAAGGAAATGAGATGGCATTACCCAAATCTCTAAGGAGTGACAGGTTTTGGGGACGAAACCTATATACGGGGGGTGGACTTGTAACACCCGGAAGTTTCAGAAAAATAGAAGAGAAGAAAAGTAAAGGAGCAAACGGGGTGTTATTTCAAAAGCAAGGGGTTAAAAGTGTACAAGGGCCAAACTAACCCACTATGGGGTTTAAAAAGAAGTATAGCTGCCCATAACCTGTCTTTCTCTCCTGCACACTTTTGGTTAGTGAGAGACAAGAGCTGTCATCAGGTTTTAGTGAGAGAAAGTGGAAGAAATCTTCAAAAGATAAGATTTTAATGTGTTTTCTTCCCAGTTTCTGTTGGGTTTGAGCTTCTGGACCGAGTTCCATGTGTTCAGCACTCGTTTTTGTGTGTTTTAGGTGCTAAAACTCCAGGCTTATTCTCGGGTTGTGAAGTTTGCTCGAAAGCTATTAAGGTGAGTTCTAGATCCCTCTCTCTTACTGGTTTTGTACTTGTTTGGGGCTGTTATGCATACTAAAAAGGATGTTTCTTTACCAAACTATGATTTTCCATGAAAAAGTACATCTGTTTATGAAGTTTAATGTCTTACAAGATTGCTGTGATGTTGAATGGATGTTTATTATGTTTTAAGTGTATAACTAGTAGATCCATGCTAAGGGTACGTTTAGAAATGATATATGAGGCTAGAAATTGCATAAGTTGCATTGCAGGATGGTTTTGAACATCTGTATTTATTGAGTGTTCAACCGTATTGGTTGAATGTTCCCTCGCATACCTTTTGTACATCCGCATATGATTTTTTATCTGTATTTGCATTTAGTTCATCCGTATTTGTTGGACTTCATCCACATTTGTTGGACTTCATCTGCAGATGTTTTGTTCCTCTACGGATGTTTTTGTTCATCCGTAGATGTTTTGTTCATCCACAGATGTTTGTTCACTCGCAGATGTTTTTGTTCATCCGCAAATGTTTTTTTCATCCGCAGATGTTTTGTTCATCCGCAGATGTTTTGTTCCTCAGCAGATGTTTTTGTTCATCCAAAGATGTTTTGTTCATCCGCAGATGTTTTGTTTATCCGCAGATGTTTGTTCCTCCGCAGATGTTTTTGTTCATCCGCAGATTTTTTGTTCCTCCGCAGATGTTTTTGTTCATCCGCGGATGTTTTGTTCATCCGCAGATTTTTGTTCATCCATGGATGTTTTTGTTCATCCATGGATGTTTTTGTTCATCCGCAGAAGTTTGTTCATTCGCAGATGTTTTTGTTCATTCGCAGATGTTTTGTTCATCCGCAGATGTTTTTGTTCATCCGCAGATGTTTTGTTCTTCCGCAGATGTTTTGTTCCTCCGCAAATGTTTTTGTTCATCCGCAGATTTTTTTGTTCATCCGCATTTGGACTTGTTCATCCGCATTTGGTTCACCCGCATACCTTTAGACACTTAGAATATTTTCTGAAGACTTTCATCCGTATTTGTTCATCCGCATTTGCTGAACATTCATCCGCATTGGTTTATGTTCATTCGCATTTCTTTGGGGACATAAGATTTTTCTGAAATCTTGGGAGGTAGAATGTAGTGTTATGTTCTGGAATGTTTTGGTGGTTTATGCCTATTGATGTTATGTATGTTTGTGGGTTGTGGTTGATGTTTTATATTACGTATTATTATGTGACTTTACGTGGTGTGTTAATACTCTTGTACGTATAGTATTATCTTAATAAAAGAGACAGACGAAGTTAATGAAAGTGGAACGTAATGAATGTAGAAGGAAAATCTTGCAAGCAAAATGATGGAGGTTCACAACTCAACAAGATAGTTGTTTGCTCAACTGTGTGCGCTTTTGCTAACCCTTGATAATGCGCACAGGGGTATAATCCTTGAGATTGACCAAAATATGATGGGATCCTTGTCGCTTACCCCGGTAATTTGTAGGCTTTTGCATGATGTGGGGGTTTATTTATAAACCCCGGCACAGTACCCGCTTTTGCATGACGTGAGGGGTATAGCATATGGCAGGATCCAGATAAAAGTGAAAGATGTTAATGAATGAAACTACAAAAATGAACGATGATGATGATGACAAATGATGATGAAAGATAATAAATAATTATTATCAATATGTATGTATGATGTATGATCACGTACGAAGTAAAGTAAATGTTCTAATGTAAAGTAAGGTATTTTATTTTAAAACTAAAACTCACTCAGCGTTGCTAACTTTTGTATGCATAATAGTTGGCAGGAAATTGTTGATGCTGAGGGGGTGCAGGCATGGACGCATAAGCTACTGGGGATGATTTGAGTCTGGCATCCATATTTTTTAGAATGTTATTATACTAATACAACTTTTGAGATATAAATGAATGATATGATGTATTGACATGTTTTTAATTATCAATGAAAATTTTAAATTCCGCTGCAAGATTAATGTGTTTTAAATGTTTTATGTGATGATTGACCAACTGTAAGCGTCCCGCAAACGGGGCCTTACAAGTTGGTATCAGAGCCAAAGTTTAAGAGAATTGGGTAAAATAATTTTCAATACCTAAACTTAAACTGAGAATGGGACGAGGGGAAAGGGATGCCAGTCCTAGCAGATACATGCCTGCAGGTAAATGTTTTATGTAACGTTTTATGTACGTTAAGGAAAAAAAAAAGAAATTACATGTGTGTGCTTTGTGGATTATGTGTTCTTTTTAGATTTGGATAGTGATGTAGTCAGGATAGGAAATGCTTGGAGAATGAAGAGTAAAGTAAGTGGCTAATCACAACAGGCCATTGTAATTAGCGACTTACTATACTTGACATAATCTGAGCTATTACCTTGAATGATCGTGTTAGTGTTTGAATCTTGTAGTGCTTAGAGATGGCTGGTGGTAGATCTTCAGAGGCTTCTCGAGGTGGAGGTCGTGGTGGATGTGGTGTTGGACCGCGTGCCACAGGAACAGGGCTAAGACTGCCAAAATGCCTCCTGAAGAGCCCGACCTTCATCACCATGATGGTGAGGATGAGAGTGCTAATCTGAGGGCCTCAATGAAGGAGGCAGTAGTGGAGGAAGTTCATCAGGTCATGCACACAATTCTGCTGTCCATGGTGACTGAGGTTATTAGGGTTGTGAGGAAAGATGAGAAGAAAGAGAAACAGGAGAAGGAGAATGCCACTAGGCGAGAGGACGGAGAAGGAGGTTCAAGAGAAAAGGAGCAACCAGAGACTGAGATGGTTATTTCTAGTGATGATGAGGAGGAGGAAGCAGTGCAGGGAAATGCAAAGGGGTGCGACTATAGGGCATTCCAGCGATGCAAGCCCCCGACATTTGATTGGAATGGGAGTGCTGCTGCTGCTCACCGGTGGGTAAGAGAGATGGAGGCTGTGTTGAATACCAGCGAGTGAAGGGAGGATCAGAAGGTGAAGTTTGCTACCCACTCATTTGTGGATTCAGCCTTATGCTGGTAGGACAACATCGTCCAGGTCGAGGGTAGCAGGGCGATCAGGAGGATGAGATGGGGTGAACTGAAGAAGTTGGTGATCGAGGAGTTTTGTCCTCACAGGGAACTCGACAAGATCAAGAGAGATTTCCTGCAGTTGGAGGCGGGGACTATGATGCACCAGCAGTAGACAACTAAGTTTAATGAGATGGTGAGGTTGGTGCCAGAGCAGGTGACACCCGTGTCATGAAAGATAAAGAGATACATCCAAGGTTTGCCGCCAGATATCCGCAGACATCTGATCGCCGTTCGGCTAGGTACATTCAGGTCAGTGGTCGATCTGGCAGGGAGACTGTATGACAAGAGAGAGGCGGCGGCGGTGGTGGATGTGAAGAAGAAGTGTGGCAATGATAGGAATAGGAACGAGAAGCGGTATAACGATGGTGGTTTTGGGGCTGGAGGTAACAGGGAGGGAGAAGGCATGCAAGAAGTGTGAGAGAGACCACATGGGGGAGTGCAAGTGGGGATCGAATATTTGCTTTCAGTGTAAGAGGGAGGGCCACATGGCAAGGAATTGTCGCATGGTGAAATGTTACAACTGTGGCGAGGCTGGGCACATGAGCAGAGACTGCAAGAAGTAGAGGGCTGAGAGCTCCGGGGCAAAGAAGGGAACTGAGAAGGAGGGCAGAGTGCAAAGGGCAGGGCATTCGCTATGACTTAGAAGGAGGCTAGGGTGGACTCCGATGCGGTGCCAGGTACATTCCTAGTAAACTAGACTTGTGCCACTGTACTTTTTATTCTACTTCTAGTAAGAGTTTTATTTTTACTGCCTTCTGTGATAAGTTGCCCGCTAGGAGTAGGAAGATTGATAAGCCTTTCGATGTAGAAACTGCCATTGGTAAGTCAATCAGGATTTTTGATATGGTAGAAGACTGTGAGATAGAGTTAAAAGGCTATAGGTTCTCTGCTAGGTTGTTCGTGATGCCCTTAGGCGGATTTGATGTAGTCCTAGGGATGGATTGGCTAACAACCCATGAGGCAAACATCATGTGTCGCAAGAAGATGATTCGATTGACCGCGCCCGATGGGAGTTCGGTGACGATTTATGGCGATAGAGTTAGTATGATCTCGAAAGTAATTTAGATGGTTGTGGCAGAGAAGTGTACAAGACGTGGACGTGTTGCCTATCTAACCTACGTGAAGGATGTGGATGCGTAAGTACCACGAGTGACGGACGTACCGGTCACGTGTGACTTCCCAGACGTGTTCCTGGAGGATCTACTAGGTGGGCCACCGGATCGCGAGATCGAGTTCCAGATCGATTTGATACCTGTTGCTAAGGCGCCGTATCGTTTAGCTTCCTCTGAGATAAAGGAATTGATGACTCATCTGTAAGAGTAGCTAGATAAGGGGTTCAGTCGACCGAGCATCTCTCCATGGGGTGCTTCGGTCTTATTTATGGAGAAGAAGGATGATAGCATGAGGATGTGCATCGACTACCATGAGTTGAACAAGTTGACTGTGAAGAATCAGTACCCATTACCAAGGATTGATGACTTGTTTGACCGGCTCCAAGGTGCCAGTTGGTTCTCAATAATATACCTTCGATCTGGTTACCACCAATTGAAGGTAAAGAGTAGGATATTCCTAAAACAGCTTTTCATACGCGTTACAGACACTACGAGTTTCTTATGATGTCTTTTGGTTTAACCAACACGTTAGCTGCTTTTATGGATTTGATGAATTGGGTGTGCCGGCCTATTTGGGATAAATCTGTGATTTGTGTTTATTGATGATCCTGATTTATTGGAAGAGCGAAGAAGAACATGCTAGTCAGGCCCGCGAGGTGTTGGAGACGCTTAGAAAAGAGAAGCTGTATACCAAGTTTTCCAAGTGTGCGTTCTAGTTACGCGAGGTTCAGTTTTGGGTCATGTGGTTAATCCTGAAGGGATTATGGTAGACCTGACGAAGGTTGAGGCGGTGATGCAATGAAAGTATCCAAAGACGCCATCCGAGATTTGTAGTTTCTTGGATTAGGCGGGTTACTACAGGAGATTTATCCAAAGCTTCTCTAAAGTGGCTGCTGTGGTCTCTGCATTGAAGATTTGGGGGCCACTTGGGAGTCAAAGGAGGAAATGGGATGGCACTACCCAAATCTCTAAGGAGTGAAAGGTTTCGGGGACGAAGCCTATCTAAGGGGGGGTGGACTTGTAACACCCGGAAGTTTCAGAAAAAGAGAATAGAAGAAAAGTAAAGGAGCAAACGTGGTGTTATTTCAAAAGCAACGGTTAAAAGTTTACAAGGGCCAAACTAACCCACTATGGGGTTTAAAAGAAGTATGGTTGCTCATAACCCGTCTTTCTCTCCTGCACACTTTTGGTTAGTCAGAGAAAAGAGTTATCATCAGGTTTTAGTGAGAGAAAGTGGAAGAAATCTTCAAAAGGTAAGATTTTAATGTGTTTTCTTCCCGGTTTCTGTTGGGTTTGAGCTTCTGGACCGAGATCCATGTGTTCAACGCTCGTTTTCATGTGTTTTAGGTGCTAGAACTCCAGGCTTATTCTCGGGTTGTGAAGTTTGCTCGAAATCTGTTAAGGGGAGTTCTAGATCCCCCTCTCTTACTGGTTTTCTACTTGTTTGGGGTTGTTATGCATACTAAAAAGGATGTTTCTTTACCAAACTATGATTTTCCATGAAAAAGTGCGATTGTTTATGAAGTTGATTGCCTTACAAGATTACTATGATGTTGAATGGATGTTTATTTTGTTTTAAGTGTATAACTTGTAGATCCATGCTTAGGGTACGTTTAGAAATTATATATGAGGCTAGAAATTGCATAAGTTGCATTGCAGGTTGGTTTTGAACATCTGAATTTATTGAGTGTTCAACCGCATTGGTTGAATGTGCCCTCGCATGCCTTTTGTTCATCCGCAGATGATTTGTTCATCCGCAGATGATTTGTTCATCCGTATTTGTATGTGTTCATCCGCATTTGCATTTTGTTCATCTGCATTTATTGGACATCATCTGCATTTGTTGGACTTCATCCAAAGATGTTTTGTTCATCCGCAGATGTTTTTGTTCATCCGCAGATGTTTTGTTCATCCGCAGATGTTTGTTCATCCGCAGATGTTTGTTCATTCGCAGATGTTTTTGTTCATCCGCAGATGTTTGTTCATCCGTAGATGTTTTGTTCATCCGCAGATGTTTTGTTCCTCCGCAAATGTTTTTGTTCATCCGCAGATGTTTTCTTCATCTGCAGATGTTTTGTTCATCCGCAGATGTTTTGTTCCTCCGCAGATGTTTTTGTTCATCCGAAGATGTTTTTGTTCATCCGCATTTAGACTTGTTCATCCGTATTTGGTTCACCCGCATACCTTTAGACACTGAGAATATTTTCTGAAGACTTTCATCCGCATTTGCTCATCTGCATTTGCTGAACATTCATCTGCATTGGTTTATGTTCATCAGCATTTCTTTAGGGACTTATAAGTTTTCTGAAATCTTGGGAGGTAGAATATTGTGTTAAGTTCTGGAATTTTTTGATGGTTTATGCCTGTTGATGTTATGTATGATTGTGGGATGTGGTTGATGTTCTATATTACGAATTATTATGTGACTTTACATGGTGTGTTAATACTCTTGTATGTAAAGTATTATCTTAATAAAAGAGAAAGACGAAGTTAATGAATGTGGAACGTAATGAATGAAGAAGGAAAGTCTTGCAAGAAAAATGATGGAGGTTCATAACTCAACGAGGTAGTTGTTTGCTTAACTGTGTGCGGTTTAGCTAACCCTTGATAATGGGCACAGGGGTCTAATCCTTAAGATTGACCAAAATGTGATGGAATCCTTGTCTCTTACCCCATTACTGTGTCAGTTTTTGCATGACGTGGGGGTTTATTTATAAACCCCGGCATAGTACCCAATTTTGCATGGCGCATATGGTAGGATACAGATAAAAGTGAAAGATGTTAATGAATGAAAGGACGAAAATGAACGGTGATGAATGATGATGAATGATGATGAAAGATAATAAATAATTATTATCAAGATGTATGTATGATGTATGATCACGTACGAAGTATAGGATATGTTCTAATGTAAAGTAAAGTATTTTATTATAAAACTAGAACTCAATCAGCTTCGCTGACTTTTGTATGCATAATAGTTGGCAGGTAATTGTTGATGCTGAGGGGGTGCAGGCATGATGCATAAGCTACTGGGGATGATTTGAGTCTGGCATCCATATTTTGAGAATGTTATTGTACTAATACAACTTTTGAGATATAAATGAATGATATGATGTATTGACATGTTTTTAATTATCAATGAAAAGTTTAAATTCCCCTGCAAGATTAATTTGTTTTAAATGTTTTATGTAATGATTGACCAACTGTAAGCGTGGATGACCCTACAAGCATAAAAGAACTAGTTAGAATGTGGAATCCAAGGCATGATGGTCTTGGGTTGCCCGTTTCTAATTATTACTATAACCTTTTGATACTTGCCTCTAGGTTATAATTTAGATGTTGATGCTTTGAAGAATTTCTATGGAGTTCTTTTTGGTTTTATTTGATTAATTTCAACAGAGCTGTCTGGAGAGTTGTCAAATCTTTCATCCCTATTTCTATGTAGAAATTGGGCACGATTTTGATTTTTAGAAATAACTTTTGTTTTAATTCTTGGATTAGAATTAAGTGATTGTTTCATATTATGATTAAGATTCCTTTTGACACTCTTTGACTCCCATTGATCATAGAAGTCATCATCAGAATTTGAAACCCGTGTTTGTTTAATGTGTGATTGACTTCTATGTTTGGCCTTGTCAGTTGAAATTGGTGAAATATGGTTGTTTTGTGGAACTCTCAAGCCTTTCTGTTTAAAGAAACAATCAAATGTATTGTGATTTGTCATATCACAGACAGAACAATATTGATTGAAATAGCAATTTTTAGTTAAATGATTGTTCATGTCACAGATGGAGCAATATTGATTAAAATAACACTCATCTGTGTTGTGATTAGACATGTCACAAATGTCATAGTACATTTGTTTGTCTTTTGATTTTGATATGGAGGTTTCATGTGATTTAACAGATTTTAGATTAGCCGCAGATTTTGTTTTCAATGAAGAAGCAATTTCAGTCTTCTTAGTCTCAGTAGATTGTTTCACAATTGAAATTCAGTTTTTACATTGGATTTTTGAACCAGGGATGATTTCCCTTTGGATGATGGAGAAGCTATTGCTTTACCTTTGGATTTCAGCGAAACCTTTTCTGATTTGCTTGAATTTTTTGGAGATTTAATCTCACAATTAGATCTGCTTTTAGCAAAGGATTTCACAGATAATTCAGCATTCTTCACCACCTTGAGATTTTAAGGAATGAATTTCACAAATGGCATAATGGCTTTGACTAGGCTTTTTGGTTTCTTAACAATTACAGGTTTGTATGAGCTCTCTTTGATTTTGATTGAGTGACCCAACTTGATTTTATCCTCATTGGTTTCAATATAAACACTCGATTTGTTTTGAGGATTAGTTATTTGTGAAACCGTTGTTTTAGTTTCAATAACTTTAGGTTCAATTAAATCCGAAAGAGTGAGTGCCTCAGGCATAACTGTATAGTTGTCATTGTATGAAGGTGGATAAGAATTGTATCATATCCCAGTCATATCCTTTGGCTTTTTCTATGAGTTAAGTTGTAGGATCGGTGTTTGTCTCATAACATAAGATATTCTCATAAACTCACTTAATATCACTCGGGTTGATGAAGCAGAATCTCTACTAAGTTCACAAGTAATATAATAAGTTAATGAAAGCAAAATAACACAAGAATGGTTTTTCAAGATACTTGTATATATTACTTCTCAACTCAGTATTACAAGACTCTTACAAGTATAGTTACTAAGTTACATGGAGAAACTATATATACTACTATCTACAGCCGGTTATACTTGGAAAACCAGCTGAAATTTACAACTAGACAAATACTACATTGCTAGAAGTAAAGCATCTAAGATAAAGTAATAATATCCTAGATTAGGTAGTCATGACAGGTCCATGACTTACCTTTTGTCACCAACTAAGAATGACAACTATACTATGTTGAGAATGGTGAACAGTGGATTAAAGTATGGTCAACTACATGGGCGTGGGAAAGCACCATGCAGTATATAAGAGTTGTAGCGGGCTGTCAGACAGACCATACTTATGTCCACCAGTTCATAGTTGGTTATTCCGAAGGTAAATGGCTTCGGAAGAATAAATTCTTCCGAGGTTATTTTGGCTTCGGAAGAAACAACTTCTTCTGAACTTCTGCAAGTCTTCAGGACTTTATTCTTCAGAAGACTGTCTTTGGATCTTCTTAGTTGTATACTTTGGAAGGAGAACAACTTGGTCTCAGAGGACTGAGTTCTTCCTTTGGAAGTTTTTCATACTTTGAGCTTCAGAAGATCTTCATACTTTGAGCTTCAGAAGATCTTCAACTTGGCTTCGGAAGATCAGCTTTGTCTTCGGTAGACCATTTCATTTTAGTACTTCAAAATTCTTCTATGTGTTGTTTTGGTTGCACCAGCCTCATATGATCTAACAAACTCCTTGTTGGACTATTTGAAGATGATACTTACCAAAACCTAAGTGCCAAATCTCATGATGATTACCAAAACCGACCCGGTGAAGATATGCTGAAAATATGATCAAAACGAAGAAACTTGACCAAAGTCAAACTTGGTCAACCATGGTCAACGTCAACAGTCAACATCAGCGGTC
Source organism: Flaveria sonorensis (assembly GCA_025506505.1). NCBI lineage: Eukaryota > Viridiplantae > Streptophyta > Magnoliopsida > Asterales > Asteraceae > Flaveria > Flaveria sonorensis. The sequence continues at coordinate 32,178,084 of CM046423.1, forward strand.
GTCCCGAATGACGTCAGCACCCGGCAGTCACGCATCAGCAATAGAGAATTTATCAGACTTAGAACTATATTTGTGTAATCATTTGTGCTTAATGTAATTTTTTTCTTATTTTTGTAAAGAGTATAAATGACTAAGTGTAGTCATTTATACTCTAACATTAGAACAATCACAAAACAATCCATAGGATTCACGAGAGAAATCAAGGTTGAGTGTGTGTGAGAGAGAAACCTCTTGCAAACTCCCTTGTAATTCTCTTGATATCATACATATGAATGAATGAAATTTTTATGATCATGTCTTCTTTAATTGTTCATCATTCATTTATCATCATACATTTCATCTTGCAATAGATCTTCACTTGAAATCATCAACGGGTTTGTGAGATTCCGCATCACAAATTTGATAAACGGCAACAATACGATTGCAATATTCGATCCACCAGTAGAATTAGTGGTTTCCACAATTGGTATCAGAGCCTTGGCTCCTTGTTTTTCAAATTTTTCTCAAAATTTTGAACCACAAGTTTGATTTGCAAATTGTTGTTGTTTTTTTTGATGAAATCAAGCTACTATTAGCTTAGATTTGTTATTTCGTGAAGATCTGCAAGTTTAGTTCATTTGAGCCATTAATTTGAAGATTTAAGCAAACTTGTTCTTCAAGTCTTCAAATGCTCATGAACGTGAAATTTTGATTTTTATGTTGTTTGATCGAATTTAAGCTTCTAATAGCTTTAGTTTATGATAACTAACACATATGCAAAGTTTCATGTCAATTGGATAACTACAACTCTCGAATTTGAAGATTTTTGAAAATTTTGTGTTCTTGAGAAAAGTTCACTGTTCTTGAGAAAAAATCATCAAAAATTACGAATCTGATGTTGTTTAGCTGAAATTGAAAGTGGTTTTAGCTTAGAAACATCAAATCTAAGGTTCGTTTATCATTTTCAACATCCAAATCATACATTTTGAACATTGATTCTTAGATCTGTGTTTTTGTTCTTCATTGTGTTCTTCATGGGTTCATCATTTAAATCCGAGTTTAGATGATGATTATATGAAATTGATAGTTGTTCTAGCTTAGAATCACTTATCTACAGCTATTATAACATTTGATTTTACCCAATTCCATCAGAAATCTAAGAATCAAAAGTTTGTTCATTCAAGAACATGAAATTTGACTTTTTCAGAGTCAAACTATTTTGAAATCTAAAAATCAGCCTAATCTTTGATTTGATTCAGATTTTGATACATTTTTTCATCATACAATCATTCAAAATCATTCAACAAACATACAAACATCAATTTGTGAATTTGCAAATGAATTGCATTCATAATCAAATTACACTTTGAATTCCAAGTTTTTGACTAAGTGTTGCATCCACACAGTTGATGTTTCAAATCATACAGCTGATGTTCTAATTCTAAAGCTGAAAATCTTCATAACATTCACAACCAAGTGTCCACAGCTAATGTATTACATTCACTGCTGATGCACAAGTTGTATAGCTCATAAACATACATTTGTCTAAGTGTTCACAGCTGATGAACAAACACTTCCAAAGCTGATGTGTTAACATTCACAGCTGATGTAATAATCTTTTTTAGCTTACACTTCGATTCAAAGCGAACAAGCACAAATCTATCCATTCCACAACAAAAGAACCTCCAATCCCTTGAAATTTTCGATTTTGCACCTTCATTGAACTGACACCTTCATCACCGAGGACAATCATCATCATAAACACTCTGCAATTTCGATTCAGCCAACCCAATCACCAAGTTGTGTCCACAGCGGACGTTAACCACCATATCCTACAGCGCACAGAAACAAACAGAAGCAAAATACAGCGCACAACCCTGATCTAGTCCACAGCGGACAAGTAGATTTGACCTTACAGCGGACGAATAAACTGTCCACAGCGGACAAGTGATCCCAAAACAGCCACAGTGAACAAACGAACTGCTGCTCACAGCGGACAGTTGTCCTTTCATCATCATACAGCGCACGAGTAAACTTGTCCACAGCGGACAAGTAAATCACTCACAGCGGACGAGCAATAATCTGTCCTCAGCACACTCACAGCGCATGTTCAACACCAAACACAAGTTCTGTTGTATTCCACAGCGGACGACCACAGACCTTGAACAACTGTTGACACCAATCGACCACCACTGTCGTCACTAATCCACCGCAGCTACACAATCAACCATCATCATCATCGATCCAATTTCTTGTCATCTTCTAACCAACACAGCCATCGATTACAATTCATCTGTAACCACCAACCGCAACCACTCATCACCGAGACCAATCATCATAACATCATCGAAGAACCCCCAATCAACTTCGATTCTGCACAGCAACTACTCTTCAACCCAAAGAAGCATCGGCCAACATCGAACCCCCAAAATCTGAAATTGTTGGTGAATTTGAGTCGGTCGACAATTCTTGATTTGGGTTCGCCGATGTTAAAGAAGCTTTGAGAGAGTTTGTGTTTAGTATTCAATTTTGTGTCCTCTTTAAGAGTTAAATTTAAGCACAGAAGGACTTTGGAAGTATAAAAGTAGATTTTGATTTTTATTTTAACTTTGACCAGCAATATATATATATTATATATTTTTATTAATCAAACAAATCAAGCTTCGGAAGTTCTTAAAATATATCAAACAAATCGAAGCTTCGGAAGTTTTTCAAAATAAACAAACAAATTTCAAGTTTCGGAAGTTAAAATTTCTACTTTAATTGAATGTCTTTGGAAGAATTCATTTGATTTCAGAAGATTTTATTTACTTTCGGAAGTTTTTTAAAGTTTGACAAAATTTTTAAATTTTGTCTTGGAAGATATTGATTTTTCAAAGTTTTCAACTTGACTAATTTTAAAACTTGTTCTCGGAAGTTTTTAAAGAAGTTGAATTATTTGAAATCAAGTCATAAAATCATTTAATTTAATTGATAAGATCCAAATTTTATTACTTTTTAATTACGCTTGATTAATATTAATTGAGCTTAAATAAATTGTAATCGAACAAAGTTAACTCTTTAAGTAGGCCGATCTAATTAAATTGAGTTTCGATGTTCTTTGGATTCAATTAAAGTTTAAATTTGATTTTGATTTAACATCATTCACCAAATTTTTGTTGTAAAACAAAATGGAAAATTTAACATCATTCACTAACACTCGTGTTTCAAGAAACCGAGCTATCTTTCTTGCTGCAGGTAGAAAAAGGTTTCTAGAATTCAAACATAGCAAACTAAGTTGTTGTAACCAACCAAACAACAACAACAAATCAAACAAAAGCTGCAATCAACCAAACAACAGCAGCATATCAAACAATAACAATAATTCATTATTTGACAAGACAAACATTTAGTTGTACATCAGTCACAATGAAAAAGAACTTATGCACTTACATTTATGTGATCTTGCAAACTCAAACAACACGTTGTCTAATGATTTGATAAAATGCAGGTTAGAGATGGAACAATCTCAAAGAAATGATCAAGCGCAAATTAAGACATTGAATCAACAAAACATCAGTTTAACTCAAGAGATGAACCAATTGCAAGACAAAATGGTTCAATAACAAATCAAGTTTGAAGAGTTAACTGCTGAGCTTGCAAAAGCCACAAACATCAACAACACAAACATTCCTCCATTGCCTGAAATTCTTGAAGACAGAAAGATCAATCTGTGCTCATCAGCATGCATAGATGAAGTTCAGGCATATCAGAAACATTGCAACAATATATCATACATGATAAAGGAGGAAAGAGCTTCACATGAAGAGGAACTACAAACTTCTGTAAAACAAATCAATTCATTAGAGAAAGAAGTTGATAAATTGCTTAAAGAAAATCACAAGCTGAATGCTCAATCAACTGAGCTCTCTGTGAAGTTAACAAACACAAAGGCTGAAGCTGAAGCCAAAATATCAAAAGCAAGTACAACCAAAACAATCAATAACTTGCAACATTACATTAAGCGTCTAAATCAAGCAATCACAACAGAAAAGGCTACAAATGCAGAATTGAAGATACAACATAAAGCCTTTGAAGATAAAATCAATTCTCTTCTAAAGGATGTAGACAAACTCCTTGGAGAAAGATTTAGTCTTCAAGCTCAAGTTGTAAGATTCACCAAGTCTTTAAAAAAGACAAAATCAGATCATGCATCAACAGAACTTGAACTTGAAAATTTAAAGATGACTTCCAGCAAGTTGGAAGAACTACTTAATGTACAAAGAGATCAAAAGAAGAGTGCTGGAACTACATACCATGTTGTTCCTCCACCTTACAATGATAACTACATAGAAATGCCAACTTCAATGACAAGTCCAGTTAAAGAAGATTCAAAGATGCATGATCTTCATCAAACAGACAAACCATCCACTATCACTCAAATCACTTCTCTTGAGACAACACCAAAGCTGTAACTCAAACTAGAATCACCACAGAATGAAACCTTTCATTCTTGTGATGATCAAGATGGAGATCCTGCAAGTGATGACAGTGATGAAGAAATCAACCAACCAAACAAACAAACATTGACATGTATTAGTCATGTCATTGAAGAAATCATTCCAAGACAAATGCAACCACAGAAATCAAAAGCAGCAAAGCCTGACAACAAATAAAAGGCAATGGTTATCTATGAGAAATTCAAACCAGCAGGATTCCTTGAACCAGAATTGCCTAAGGCTGAACTGAAAACAAAGATCAAGATGGAGTTAAAGAACAAACAGAAGCCTGAGGTACAAGAAATCAAAGAACAAGTCAAGAGGAAGAAGACATGATCTAAAAGAAAGAAGAAAAGTCAAACCAAGTCTTCTAATCCTGATCCAAACCAACCATCAACCTCAAAGGCTACATTAGAAACTCTAAAACAACAACCAATTCTCTATAAGACATGTAATTCAGATTCACACAACACTTTTAAGTGTAAAAACACTAAGAGTGATACATATATATGTCCTCACAAGAGAAAGCAATAAAAACAAACAAAACAAAAGGCTGTGAAGTTCCAAGAAAATCCAACTTCATCATTCAAGCCTAAGGAAAGAAGATCCCGACCTACTCCTTACTGCTTAAATTATGACATGGAGAATCATACCACTTCGAGTGTTCATACAACAACTCTCCAACATGACAACACAAAAGAGGTCAAAGATCTTATCATCAATCAGAGTCGTACTCACCGAGATCGGAGCAGGAGTACTACAACAAACGTCATAGCTACTCTTCACCTCAATCACATCGGTATGGGTATGATTTTAAACATTATGATATTCATGATTATTGGTCACCTAGACATTATCCTAGGTCATACACACAACATAAGTATGACAGATATAGGAATAATGCTTGGCATAATGGATATCATAGAAGATCACATCCATCAAATTATTATAATCATAATTATAATTCTTATGATGAATATGATCACATGCCCAAAAGAAACAAACGTGATCAAGGACAAAGATCCTTTGCTACACCTCCATAAAACATTCAAAAGAAAAATAGATTTTCTAAACCAACCAAAAGATTTTCAAAAACCAAACAAACTCTTTTTGTTAAACAAGCTAAAGTTAAGTCAGTTGGTTTAAAAACAAAACAATGTTTGAGAAAGAAAATAATTTCCGGAGGTGAATCTGATATATCCTCAGATGCAGCAAAATCATACACATACGAGCAAGTCACATAAAAAGATGCTAATGGACCGCTCAGGACGGTAATGCAAGAAACATCTAACTGATTTGCTACTGTAATAGGGAGAGTTATGGAGGCCTGTCAACCCAAGAAAAGTTAGCAGTGGCTGATCCTTTCTCATGACAGGAACGTTCTTGCTGTTCATGATATTATGATGCAACTGAGCCAAATGGAGCAGAAATTAACCAGAATTCAATGCAGGATATAAATCACTCACAGAAACTATGATGGCAATGCAAGAAACAATTGATGTTTCATTCCATCTGCTTAGTCTGATTACATTGCTACATGGACTAACTGTTTATGATCTCTATTGAATTGATAACACATATGCCATTTCTTTATTTTCTCAAAAAAACAAAAATAAAAATTAGAAAATCAAGAAAGTCCAAAAAATATTTCTATTGAATCTTCCTGTATTTACATGAGAAATGATAGTACACTCATCTACTATCTTCTGCATCTATTTTTCAAATCAATAAAGACTGACAAGACTTTGTTTGATATGTCAGTAGGCTCAGCTTGGATTCAAGATAAGCATATTTGTGATGAACTAAATCAATATGCATTGTGGACCAAAACCATCTTTGAGTATTGGTAAGCAATGACTTTTCCAAGTGTTTGCTTGTGTGGTTACCTAAACACACCATGCGAAACTGGTGTATAAATTTCTCATTGATAAAAGCATCTGTTTCTTCTTTGTTGTATGTAAATACAGACCTGGAGTAAACATGAGGAAAACTTCTGTTGTGCTGAGCACAGACCTAGTTGACCTTGCACTAAAAGTGTTGATGCTAAAAAGAATCCCAATGTGGATCAAAGCTAAAAGAATCCCAATGAGGATCAACTTCCAATATGAAGTATAAAAGAATCTTAATGCAAATCAAATATAAAAGAATCCTAAAGTGGATCAAATCATGAGAATTTATACTCTAAGTAGCCTGGTTCAAGTTGCAATAAAGTACCACCTTGCATTTCATGAGAAGAGATATTCTTCCATACTTCTGAGTGTGGGGTACTCAATTAGCATATCTAATCAAACCTAAACATGATAAATATCACAAAGTGTTGAAAATAGATCCTTGCATGAGTTTAAGTGGACAAACATACTTACAATCAACTTTGTTCTTTGTCTATGTCTATTCCAAACTTTAAACATTCTTAGATGTAGAGGATTTTGGATTAGTATGATCTCATTACAGTTGAAGGATTCATGCTTGTAAATATCTTAATTTTGAAAAATCTAAAATTCTAAAAAGATTTGTCATCTTTTAGTATTTTTTTTAGTTTTGGCAGATTTACACGTGTTATTGATTTAGGAGTGAAACTTCCATGCAATACCTCTACCGAGAGGATTTAGACTTTTGCAGGTGATGAATTGCACGACATGCCTAAGTTTCTTATTCAGTTCAAGATGTCAAGAGAACACTCCTGCTTCCTTTAATGATCTCCTGCCAGTTGCTGAGAACTAAGAATCCTCCTCTTGGTGTCTCATACACAAAAGTTCCTCACCCTCCAAAGCTTTTGTTGAGGGAGAGTATATGTTAAGTCTGAAGAATTTCTGATGCTTCTCCTTCACTTCTGAAGTTGAGATAAAGCTGCTGATATTGCTACCTGTGCAATCCACAGTGTATGCACATGGGTGCATTTTCAAGTCTTAAAAACAAGACTAGAAGATCAAGCTGATGAAACCTCCATTAAGTGCCAAACCAAAGTCTTTATGTGCCAAAACAAAGTCTTTTTCTCAATGCCTTTTTATGAAGCTTCTAAGAAGATGCTACCAAAAAGGGGGAGAAGACTGCACTTCAAGACTGCACTTCAAGACTACACGTCAATCAACATCCAAGGTTTTGATAATTATGAGGTTATGGTAGTATCATCTTAGGGGGAGTATTGTTAGACTATTTGAAGATGTTACTTACCAAAACCTAAGTGCCAAATCTCATGATGATTACCAAAACCGACCCGGTGAAGATATGCTGAAAATATGATCAAAACGAAGAAAATTTACCAAAGTCAAACTTGGTCAACCGTGGTCAAAGTCAATAGTCAACATCAGCGGTCGTCCCGAATGACGTCAGCACCCGGCAGGCACGCATCAGCAATAGAGAATTTATCAGACTTAGAACTATATTTGTGTAATCATTTGTGCTTAAATGTAATATTTTTCTTATTTTTGTAAAGAGTATAAATGACTAAGTGTAGTCATTTATACTCTAACATTAGAACAATCACAAAATAATCCATAGGATTCATAAGAGAAATCAAGGTTGAGTGTGTGTGAGAGAGAAACCTCTTGCAAACTCCCTTGTAATTCTCTTGATATCATACATATGAATGAATGAAATTTTTATGATTATGTGTTCTTGAATTGTTCATCATTCATTCATCATCATACATTTCATCTTGCAATAGATCTTCACTTGAAATCATCAACGGGTTTGTGAGATTCCGCATCACAAATTCGATAAACGGCAACAATAGGATTGCAATATTCGATCCATCAGCAGAATCAGTGGTTTCCACACTCCCCCTAGGGTGATGCTACCAAAACTTCACTTCTAACTCCTCCTTAAGATCTTTTTCACCAGGGAAAGCAGATATTTGCCTGTCTCTTTGTTCTTCCCTGATACAGTGGTGAGGAGTTTGTACAAGCCCTCCGTTGAAGTAGATCTAATCTGTTGCTCTGGATGACATGTACCCTTTGTTGTGTCCTTCTGAAGAGAGTTAGTTGATGGGAATTATAGTCATATTTCTATCTAACTATGGGTTCAAAAGTCAGTCCCTTAACCATCTACAGCAATGTTATTCCTTTTCTGGTTGCTCCTTCTTCTTCTTCCTTTGCTCTTTTTTTCAACTCCTCTTCAGTTTTGGCTTTTGTTGTAAGCTCGTTAACATGAAGATTGCTCAGATGATTCTTTATATGAGTAGCAATCTGAGAGTTAGAGGGATTGGAGAATGGTCTCTGTGCTAACTCAGCAATATCAATCTGCTAGAGTGTAACAGAGCTGATGTGTCAATTCTGGTTACTTGACCATTCTCCCTTTGCACAATAAAGGTATGTGTAGCTTCATCGAACCTCCACTAGACAATTAGGCTTCTAGGATTTAGGGGATTAGTTGGTAGCTTGTCCCCTTTTCTTGTGTCCAGCAGAGTCACCAGACTCCTTAACTTTTTCTCTTCTTCTCTAAGTGCATCAGAATTGGTGGCAAGAAGTTGTAGAGCTTGGTCCAGTGTTCCCCTTGGCAGATCAAGGAATGCATCTCTTATGAGGGAACAAGAAGAGCCATCAATATATTTCAGTTTAATTGACTCTTCCTTATAAGAGATGTCGCTCAAGGTAGTGCAGTTTGTGAGGTTTCCTTTAAATTCCTTAAACTCTTCTAAGGTCAAGGGCTTGGAAGGTTCAGAGGTTGGTTTGGGTTTGGGAGTTGGTTTAGGTGCCTTCCTCAGAACACCTTACATTAGAAGTACCTCTTGCCTTCTTCCTAAGCGAATGCCAGCCTTGATGTCACTGACATGCCGCTGTAGGGTCTTTAGAAACATGGGATCCACCTACCTGCCAGTAAATCCGTAGGCTTTAAGGTAGGCTTTCATCCATTTCTTATCACCCTCAGTCTTGGCTACAGCAACTTTTGCCTCTTCCTCCATCTTCTTCTTCTCCTTCAACTTTTCCTTAGCAGCCTTCTTCCTCTCCTTGTTGATCTAATCTTGTTCTTTGTGGAAAAGGAACAAGATCATGTCATAGTCGTGAGGAGCTAGCTCCTTCTGAGAATTGCCTCTTGTATAGAGAAAGGCTATCCTTTCCTTCCTCTCCTCTGCCTTTTTTCTCCTCTTCTCCTCCTCTATGGCCACCCTTTTGCCTCCTCTTTTTCCTTTTGCAGCAAGGTTGCCTTCTCCAGCTTCACAAGCTCATCAAGTGGGAATGGAAGCATTTCTTCATTGTCTACTACTAGGCTAATAAGCCTATCTATAACCTCCACTCTCCTCTGAATATTGATACTTTCTTGAGCAGCAGCTGCTGCTTTGCTGCTCGCAGCTAGCAGCTTCTTAATATCAATTTTTCCCTTCTTCTTTAACTTTTCCAACCTTTCCTCTTCTAGAAGCTCTTCAGCAGTGAGCTTCTTCTTCCCTTTAGGATCAAAGGAAGATTCAACCTTTGGAGACTCAGGCTTAGAGAATTCAGGTTGGGGAGAGGGAGTTTGAACTTGTGGTGCAAGGAAGATTGGAGTTGTAAGAAAGTACTCACTGTTGACCTCAGAGGCCATGTCAAGAATGCCTCTGTGATAAGTAGGCCATCAGACAAGGATGATAGTTTAATTATTCCTTCTGCAGCTTGTATTTCTGCATCGAAAGTAATTGGAACTGCACTACCTATCCCTCTTAAGTTGGTTGCTAGGCCATCAGTCTGTATCTCCCCTTTGAAGTTAATTTCAGGTTCAATAGAGACCTTAGGTTGACCAACTTCCTCCTTAGAGGTAGGTGGTGCATTCAGCCTTTGAAGCTCTTCAGCTCCAAAATAGGCAATGGCAACATCTGGGGAGGGTTGTTCAAGTGAGGAGCTTGTTAGAAACTTGCTTAAAATCTGTTAAGGTCAATAAGCATCCTTGGGTCCACTTGAATAGTAATAGGAGGGGGTTCAGGAAAAATGGTTACAGGGTGTTACTGTATGGGATAGAAAGAAGAAATGACATCAAGGGAAGTAATGGCAAGGTTGGGTTCCATTTGAGTTGATATCTGCTCCAAAGAGTGAGTAGATATCTCATCATCATGCCTTTGTTTCTGTACGTTCTTCCCTTTTTTTGTAGCATCATCTTGAGAAGTAGATGAGCTGGAGGAAGAACTTAAAGAAACCTGAATTGGTACATGCCTAACAGACTTCTCAATTTGTTTCTCAGCTAGTTAAGCCTTGAGATTTTTAATCTCAAGTTGCTGAGTGGTAGACCTATCTTCTAAAGTCTTAACCTTTAATTCAAGGTTTGAGACTTTAGAAAGTAGGTCTCTGATACCGAGTTGCAGACTACCCTCATCTTCTTTTGAAGAATCATCGAGAGATGGGATAACATACCTAGTATGTTCATCCTCATCACCAGTAGTGGTTTCTTGGCGCCCTGGATACCCTTGCATACTGATGTCTCCTTCAGAGGCATCAATTGGCAAGGTTGTCATAGATTCAGTATCACTGATGTTACCACTGTCCTGAGAGGCTAGTGAAACACTCTTAGTAGTGGCAGCTGAATCTACATGAGTCACCTCGACACCAGGTGGACTTACCTCAGTTTGGTCTAGCTGATGTGGGCTAGATATCAGAGGTTCCCTAGGGCTCAGTTGATCTTGAGAGTGGTGAGGGAGATCAACATCATGGCCCTAATGGAACATGATATCCTTATCAGGTCAGGTTAAAAGGTCAAGAAAGGATAGGGAGGTTATATCTAATGACCTGGGATGTTGCTCAGCACCTAATGACTCTTCTGCAATAGCAGTTGAGCCAATGATATGGCTATCCCATTTTGGCTGCTGAGGGGAGTGTTGAGACTCACCCTGAGGGCTTAAGGCTTTGGTAGTGGGCTCATTAGATTGAGACTGAGGAGACTCAACACTAACATTGAGGTCAATTGTGGAGGATGGTGGACCTTTGGCTAAGTAGGATCCCTGAATTCCACTCTAGCCTTTTTGGTTTGAAAAGAGGGGACTTGACCAATTAGAGTAGATTGATCAAGGGTTCGTTTGGGGTGTCTTTTGTAGGTAATTTTGATTGGGTGGGAAGAAGTAAATGGCATTGTAGTGGTGGTGTCTGGTGTGGGTTCATCACCTGCTAGGTCGGCAGTGATGTCACCAGGAGCCATTAGCTTAAGCATACCTGGAAGAAGATCAGTGATCCTTCCAGTGAAGTTGGTGGACACCTTCTTCAAAGTCTTGAAGATGCCAGGCCTCATGTGAGGGACCAGTAGAACATTTGCACATTGTAGTTTGTCCTGGTCCAGCTCACAGTTGATTATGTGCTGAATGAACCGAGGATACATATAGAATTGATCCCGGGTGAGATTACATCGTAGATTGTTTAGCACAAATCTTGAGTAGTTGAATCATAGGACCTTTACCAACTCATGGACTAGGTAGCCTAGATCATATGGGATTTGATCCCATCCCCCTGACTTGTTGGATAGGCAGTGTAGGATGATGTGCAGCAAAAACTTCCAATTGTAGGAGAAATTGAACTTGTAGACCGTGGATTTGCTCACTTCTCCGCCGTATCCCATTTGAGTGTAAGTATTCACCAACTCAGACTTGGGGAATTTAGTGGGGGCTCCCTTATCATGCAGTTCCAGATGCTCCCTGATGGTAGTTTCACTTATAATGATATCTTGTCCGCAGAACCTTGATCGAATAATCCTTTCATCATTTAGGGTTTCACAGCGACCATTGACCTAGAAATCGGCTTGATGGTTTGAGTAGATGGTAGGGTTTACAGTAAGGGCTATGAAGTATGCGGACTATGACAGAAATTGGAAAATAGGGGCAAAATCGACATCTTTTGAAGAATCAAGGATGGCGACTTGGTTATGTTGGGGATTCAAGGCCATTGTTCGGAGAGTACTATTTGATTGGGATAATTGAGAGTGAGTGAAGAAGAAGATGGAAATTTTGGGCATTGGTAAAGAATGTAAAGAAAGAAAGTAGAGAAAGAGAGTCAAAAGTTTCAAATACGGGGTAAAAAGCCAAATCGAAAAGGTGAGAAGATGTGTGAAAGGACGGTTTAGGTTTTGATTTGACTGGGATGGCAAGGTAAACCATTTAAAATATTCTGACAATCATCAACAAAATCTTACTTTTTACAGAGTGGGGCCCAAAGATTTCTGTTACATAGTAAAAGTTTTCTTCCGAGGGTAAAATTGCTTCCGAGAGAAAACACTTGTGTTTCTCAGTATTGTCTTCCGAAGCCATTTTTACTTCCAAGGCAAATCATGTCTTAATGACAAATTTGTTTCTGAGAGTAAAATCTTCTTTCGAGAAAAGAAGTTAATAAGCTTCGAAATTGAATTGGATGTATGATCAAATGTTCTTCTGAGGCTAAAAGCTCTTCGGAAGAGAATACTTATGCAGAGGAATTTGCCTTCGGAAGATGGATAAAGATCTCTTCCCAGGGTAAATTTCTCTTTGGAAGAATTCATACATAGAAGTTTTAAAGAAAACCTTTTTGTAACAGAGCTTAGATTGTATTTAGACAACATAGACAAGGAATATTTTTAAAAGGTTTTCAAAAGAAAAGGACTAGTCAATGTTAATCATCCTAATAGCTGTGATTAAATATTTAAATCTTTGTTCATCAAAGGCTTTTGTGAACAAGTTGGCATATTATTCATTTGAATTGACTTTGATAAGCTTGATTAGATTTTTCTCATGAATATCTCGAATGAAATGATACCTGATGTCAATGTGTTTTGTCTTGAAGTGATTGACTGGATTTTTAGTGATAGAAATGGCACTCTTGTTGTCTATGTGGATAGGAGTCTCCATGAAGTTGAAACCATAATCCAACATCTGATTCTGAATCCAAAGTAGTTTAGCACAGTAGCTTGCTGCAGCAATATATTCATCTTTAGCAGTTGATGTGGATACATAGTATTGCTTCTTACATTGTCAGGAGATGATCCTTCCACTAACAAATTGACATTCTCCTGATGTGGTTTCTTGTTGATATTACAGCCACCATAATCACTATCAGTATAACCATAGAGGTTAAAATCCTTATTCTTAGGATACCAAAGACCCAGTTTGGGAGCTCTTTTGAGGTATCTAAGGATCCTTTTGGCAGCAATTAGGTGAGACACCTTTGAGCAATTAGGTGAGACACCTTTGGAGCAGCCTGATATCTTGCATAGATGCAAGTTGCAAACAAGATATCAGGTCTACTTGCAGAAAATACATCATAGATCTAATAATTTACCTATACTGATGCTGATCAATATCCTCCCCCTCTGAATCAGGACAAAGATTGTGATTTCTGGGTATAGGTGTCTTGGATGGCTTATAATCTTTGATCTCAAATATTTCTAAGATGTCCTTGACATACTTAGATTGATTGATAAAGAGCCCTTCTTCCATCCGATTCACTTGAATTCCAAGGAAGAAGTCCATCTTTCCTATAGAACTCATCTCAAACTTCTTCCTCATGATGCTTTCAAAGTCCTTGCCCATTTGGTCATTTGAGGAACCAAATATGATGTCATCAACATAGACTTATACAAGCAGCATGTCCTTCCCAAACTTCCTTATGAACATTGTTTTATCTATTGTGCCTCTAGTATAGCCACTCTTGAGAAGAAACTGAGATAGCGTCTCATACCACAACCTAGGTGCCTGATGCAACCCATAAAGAGCTTTATCAAGTTTGCACACATAGTTGGGGTTCTGTGGGTCTTCAAATCTAAGTGGCTGGCACACATAGACTTCTTTATCGATATCCCCATACAGAAATGAATATTTGACATCAAGTTGATAGACTTTAAAGTTCTTGGATGCAGCAAAAGCAAGAAATATTCGGACAGCCTCAAGTCTTGCAACAGGTGCAAAGACATCTGTGTAATCTATGTCTTCCTCCTGTGTGTATCCTTAAACATCAAGTCTTGCTTTGTTCTTGATGATCAAACCTCTATCATCTCTTTTTTTTTAAACAGACCCACTTAGTGCCAATGGGGACTTAGCCAGGTGGCAATGGACACAAGTTCCATACCTTTTGCCTCTTGAATTGAAGCAACTCCTCTTGCATTGCTTCAATCCAGTTGTTGACCTTAAGGGCTTCTTCCACCTTCTTTGGTTCCATCTGAGAGAGAAAGAATGAGTACAAGTAGACATTCCCATTGTGGGTCTGACTTCTTGTTTTCACACCTTTTAAGACATCCCCAATAATGTTTTTAGTTGGATGAGTGTTGTGTATCCTGAGCCTAGGAATCACATCTAGTTGCATAGATAGATCTAGGTTTGAGAAGTTTTGCTCAGGATTTTGAACACCATGACTAGCTGATGTCTCAAACTCATTCAATGAGGACTAATTCAATGAATGTGTGATAGCATTAATGGTATTTTGCTAAGAAGCAGCATCAACAGTTGCCTGTTCCTCCAGATCACTGTCTTTATTAGCTTGGTGTTGAGTACTTGAGTTGTCAGTTGGTGAGCTATGAGGCTCGGTAGGCTGACAACTTGTTGAAGCTCCATTGTTTCTTGAGATATTCAAGCTTTCAAGACTTTCAGTCGAAGGAGCTTGATCTTCATTTCTTCTTGGAGAACTTGGAATAGGTCTTGGTAACTCAAACATTTGATCTTCATAGGGGTCATTTTGAGTTCCTATTCCAGCTGAAACATTCTCACAAGATGGTTTAGAATAGTTTGGAAACAATTCTAAATTGAAGATATAATCCGGACCATTGCCCTTAACACAAAGAGTGTGCTCATTGACAACAATGTTGGATGATTCCTCAAATTGTTGATTTTTGATATTATACACTCTATATGCAATAGAGGTTGAGGAATATCCATCAAATATAGCATCATCTGACTTTTCAGCAAATTTTGCTAAATTGTCCTTTGTGTTATGTATGGTGCACCTGCTGCTAAAGGACCTAAGAAAGCCAATGAACGGTGGCCTCTTGTTCCATAGCTCATAAGGGGTCTTTCCATGGGGCTTAACAATTAAAACCCTGTTCTGCACATAACATGCACTGCTGACTGCCTCTGCCTAAAAAGTTAGAGGTAGTTTTGAATCAACTATCATAGTTCTTGTAGCCTCAATAAGTGTCCTGTTCCTTCACTCAGCAACACCATTCTATTGAGGAGTTCTAGGAGCACTATATTGTCTGGCAATCCCTTTTGAGTTACAGAATGAGTCAAGAACTTGATTCGTAAACTCAATCCCTTGATCACTTCTAATGATTTTTACCCTGTGATTTATTTGATTTTCAATTTTAAGAATAAAAGATTTTAGAGTTTCAGTAGTTTCATCTTTAGTTCTTCAAAAGAAAACCCAAGTAAATCTTGTGAAATCATTAACAATCACAAGGCAATATGATTTCCTTCCAATGCTTATTATACATATGGAACCAAAAAGATCCATGTGCAATAAGTGTAATGGGGTGGTGATGGAGTTAACCTCTTTGGATTTGTGAGAAACCTTGTGTTGCTTTCCTTTCAGTCAAGCAACACAATAATCTTTACAGATAAACTCCTTTTTGGGCACACCATGTACCAAATTATTTTAACCAATTTAATCATGGTTTTAAAATTAACATGGCATATTCTTTAATGCCAAAGAGTTGACTCATCACTATTTGCTTTGGAAAGAAAGCATGATACTTCACCCAGTGGGGAAGCATTGTTCATATCCATATTGTACATATCCCCTCTCCTGGGAGATATAAGAAGCACCAATTCCTGAGGAATTGTCATCCCAGGTTTGAAGATGATGCACTCATGTTCTGTGAAAAGCATTTGGTGCTTTTGATCACAGAATTGAGAAACATTTAAGAGATTATGTTCAAGCTGTTTGACAAAGTTTACTTTATCAATATGAACTTACCATTGGATACACTACCTCTACCAGAAATATATCCTCCGGCTTCACCTCCAAACTGAACAGGAACTCCATCAAATTGTTCAAACTATTGTAGGAGAAATTTGTTCCCTATCATGTGCCTAGAGCATCCACTATTCACAATCCAAACATTTCCATTCTTGTCATGTGGATGTCCTTACACATAAGGTGAAATGATTAGTTACTATTAGAAACCCAAGCCTTGTTGTTCTTAGGTTCTTCCAATGTAGATGATATAATTGAACCAACATGTATGCATGGGGGTTGAATTATGGTTTGAGAAGAAGAGGGTTGGGCTGCAGCATCTTTTCTAATCTTCCATTCCATCTTATGGTTAATCAATGTAGATGAGCCTGAAGAGGCTTGTGCAGCATAACTTGCTTCCGAGGCTTCTTTCTTCTCGAAAGAAGTCGTCACCACCTTTTCTTCCGAAGCAGTCTTCTTCTTAGAAGGTTTCAAAGGATTTGTTTTGTTCCTTAGTTTGTTCTTTGGCTTGACTTCTAATGCTAATTTCCTTTTGGAAGAAGGAGTTTTTTCCAAAAGCAAGTTGGCTTCAGAAACAAGCTTTCCTTTCCTTAAAACTTGGACCATATGGTAAGGTCCAAATGTGAAACCATCCTTGACTCCTTCTTTCTTAACATTGGATGCATAATGTGTGCTTGCTAGATTGTAGTAACAATCTTTAGCCATATGGTTATGCAGCCCACAGATTATGCATTCAATGTTATTCTTGATGGGGCATGTGGATCGTTGTTTCTTGCACTTCTTTTCTTCTTCAACAGCCTTCCCTTTCAATTTTTGATCCTTTATCTGGATAGGTGTACTGGTACTACACTCCTTTCCTGAATCAGGATTTCCAACCATTTGAAATCGCTGAGATGAATATTCCCTTTTGCTTTGGGTCTATCTTCAACTTTGACTCAGCCACCTTCTTGGCAGTTTTTCTTGCTGCCCTGATTTTGTTCTTTCTGGCTTTGGTGGTTAAGGGTTGATCATTAGCTATGGGGATGAGGTTTTCTACCTTATCCTTCCCTATGGTGGTTTCCATAATTGCATCATTCTTCTACTCTTTGGTTAGTGGGTCAGTAGTTGGAACCTCTTGCTCATCAGTACCACATCTTGGTTGTCTAATACACACAAAGGAGTGTGGTAGCGAAATTTCATTGGTTCCCAACCCACTTTTGTTTTGATAGCACACCTTTGAGTGGGAGGATGATGCAATGATGGTGTTGAAGTTATGCTTTTCAATGGAATACTTCTTGGATTTAGCCTCAACTATCACTAGCTGCGTTTGAGCCTCAGTTAACTTGGAGATTAAATCTTTTATTTAAGCCCTGTAATTTGAGTGTTCATGTTTTAAAGAGGACACAGTTTTCTCTAACTCTTCTATTATGAGTTTGTAGTCAGATTCTGCTATCTTAAAATCAGATTTTAGTATGATTAAAGACTCGATATTAGATTTAATTTCCATGTTGTAGTCCTGATACAATTTAACCTTAGCAATACAGGCTGGAGTACAGAGATGCTCATATACCTTAGTGTCTTCAGTTCCAGCCATGAGAGCTTGAGCAGGAGTGACATCTTGCACCATGAAGCTCCTATCAACTTTTTGAGCAACAGCTGCAGTCTGTTTTTCAGTGGGTTTGGCTGCAGCCTTTGAGGTAGCAGGATGTTGGGAGGCTTGAGTTGCTCGAGGATTAGATCTAGGAGATTTGTATTCCCTTGCAAAGTGGCCAAGCTGGTTGCAGTTACAGCACTTGGCCTTTGTCTTGTCAAACCCAAATTTGCTATTGGTTGGGTTCTGAGGGAACTGCCTTCCAGTTCTTTTAAAGAACTTCTTTGCTCTGTAGGTCAGGAGAGCTATTTGTTGGATAATGTCCATGTATTCAACATCATCTGGGCTGAAACACTCTAGATCATCAAAAAAAATTGAAAATCTCCAGAGTGCTCACTCCCTGAAACAAAAGCACAACTATCCTAGAAAGAATTTTGTTGAGCCAGTTGAGATTTGGGTGTCTAAGGAAATGTGATGTATGGTCCAAAAGAAGATGATGGCTGTTGGGGGTAGTTCAGGTACAACTAGGGCTGGGGAGTTCTTGAACCTTCAGCAACATGTAGAGCATTACTAACAGGAAGGTTTGAAGGTTTGTTCATCTGATGGCTTTTCTGAGTTTCCATCTCCGTACAATATCCATCAAGGATTCCATATAGTTCAGTCATAGTGAGAGTGTTGAGATTCTCAGTTCTCTTGATTGAGATGCAATAGAAAGTCTACTCATGAGGAAGCGCACTCATGAATTTTCTTACTATGTATCTCTTCTCAAGAACGACTCCCATAGACTGAGGAGATGTTGTCAAGTCCATGTACCTGAAGTATTGTTGACTCAAGATCTCACCAACAATATGTGTGAAGTTCTCAAACTTCTTCTTCAGCATATCTTTCTTGGACTTTTTGGATTCAGCAGAACCAGAGTACATCAGCTTCAAAGCATCAAAGAGTTCGTTGGCAGACTTGCATTGCTTAAAGCCTACCATTATAGAGTTTAGTATAGCCGTAAGCAAAACAGTCATGGCTTTACAGTCAATGTCCATCTTGTTGAAGTCTTCATCAGAGTAGTCTTCAACGGCCTTTTCAGTCGTGGCACCATTACCAGCTGGGGATTCCACCTTTGGTTGGTATGAACCATGAGTAACTGATCACCACATGCGGCTGTCTTGATACTTGATAAATCCTTTAATACATTTACAATAGGTTCTAATGTCATTAGGAGTGATGATAGGAGCCTTGGACATGGTTCCCATCTCAGACTAAGAAAATTTCTGGTTAAGAGCCATTGAGTGAAATGAGTGAGTGTGAAGAAAACAAGGGTGATTTGGGATGGTAAGATCTCAAAATTAAGAGCCTAAAAAGCTCTGATACCAATTGTAGGATCGTTGTTTGTCTCACAACACAATATATTCTCACAAACTCACTTAATATCACTCGGATTGATAAAGCAGAATCTCTACTAAGTTCACAAGTAATATAATAAGTTAATGAAAGCAAAATAACACAAGAATGGTTTTTTTAAGATACTTGTATATATTACTTCTCAACTCAGTATGACAGGACTTTTACAAGCATGGTTACTAAGTTAAATGCGGAAACTATATATACTACTATCTACAGCCGGTTATACTTGGAAAACCAGCTGAAATTTACGACTAGAAAAATACTACATTGCTAGAAGTAAAGCATCTAAGATAAAGCAATAATATCCTATATTAGGTAGTCATGACAGGTCTATGACTTACCTTTTCTCACCAACTAAGAATGGATAATGTACTAAGTTGAGAATAGTAAATAGTGGATTAAAGTAAGGTCAACTACATGGGCGTGGGAAAGCGCCATGTAGTATATCAGAGTTGCAGCAGATTGTCAGACAGACCATACTTATGTCCACTAGTCATAGTTGGTTCTTCCGAAGGTAAATGGCTTCGGAAGAATAAATTCTTCCAAGTTCATTTTGGCTTCGGAAGATACAACTTCTTCCGAACTTCTGCAAGTCTTCAGAACTTTATTCTTCGGAAGACTTTGTCTTTGGATCTTCTAAGTTGTATACTGCGGAAGGAGAAGAACTTCGTCTCTGAAGACTGAGTTCTTCCTTCGAAAGTTCTTCATAATTTGAGCTTCGGAAGATCTTTAACTTTGCTTCAGAAGATCAGCTTTGTCTTTGGAAGACCATTTCATTTTAGTACTTCAAAATTCTTCTAAGTGTTGTTTTGGTTGCACCAGCCTCATATGATCCAACACAAGTAACTCTTACAGCTTAGCAGAAGAGAATTGAAACTTTTCAAGTTTCACTTCGTAGCCGATTCCTCAGCTTTGGTTTTTGTTAAAAATTCAGTTAACTTCTCATTCTCAACTGCTAGAGTGTACTTTTCACCATGGATTTTTTCAATATCTGAAAGAAGTGATTTGACTTTAATTTCAAACTTTTCATCTCTTGTTTTAACATTTCAGATTTGACTTTTTCATCTTTGATTTTAAGAGCCAACTTGTGATTATATTCTCTGTATCCCTGTACTTGTTGAATGCATTTATCACTATAGAGATTGGATTTTACCTCAGTTGGCATTGGAGTTGGACCATCATTAATGTGAGCCATGAGAGCATGATTCTGAAATTGAGGCTTGACTTCCTCTTCAAATAGGCTCCAGTCACAAACTCTATCTTTTCTGATGACAAGTGCATTAGAGGTTGGTTGGTTGCTTCCCTAAACTTGATGAGTTTGTTGGTGCGGATTTTAATGTTGATACTGATGTCGATTACTTGATTGCAAGCTTGAATTAGATTGAGATGATGGCTAACCATGTGAAGTTCTTTGGTAATTGTTGCTACTTCTTATAGGAGCATTGCATTCCCTAGAAAAATGGCCAGTCACACCATAATTAAAACACTTTACCTTGGATTTGTCGTATCCAAGTTTTGTGTTCTCACTCAGACTCAGCTTTTCCCTTTTTGAAAGAATTTTTTGGCTCTCATTGCAATCATGGCCATATGCCATTGCAAGTCCATTTCTTGAACATCATCTGGATCTATTTCTTTAGAATCTTCCTGAATCAGATGTGTTGAAGTAAGTCTTCCTCCCAGATATGCCTCAAAACTAGCAATAAAGGCATTGCCAGTTGCCTTTTGCACTTCAGATCTTTGATCACTAGGCATGCTTGTGGGTGTTGCAGTAGATGGAGTTGAAGATGATTGCTTGTTTTGTTGTGAAGCAGTAATGAATCCAGTTGTTCTTGCTTGATCTTTGGAAGATAGAAAATCATCTTCCTCTGTCATAAAGGCATTCTCAACAGAATGAGTTTTCGATGGAAACTTATATGCCTTAATGACTTGGTCCACTAAGATTTCTGCTCCACTCATCTAACTCAAGAGCTTTAATTTTAGCAATCATGATGTCTATGCTGGTGCTCTCCAAGTTAAGAGTGTTCTTTAGCATTGTAACATTCTGCTTCCAGTTTTCTGGTAGACTATGCATCATTTTTTTTGTTCATTTCCTTCTCTTTATATGCAACCCCCATGATTTCCAGATCATTCACCAACTGTACAAAACGATGTAGCTGCTTGGAGATTGATTCACGTTTGGTATGATGAAAGGTTTCATATTGGGTCACCAGTTTGTCTTTGTTTATTTCTATCACCTCACTGCTTCCTTCACACATAATCTACAGGGCATCCCAGGCACCTTTGGTTGTTCCATATTTCTCAAGTCTTTTGAGGACATCCATTTTCAAAGCCTGAGTTAGAATGGAGTAGGCTTTGAGATCTATCTTGATTTTCTTGTATTCTTTATCATCAAGATTTAGATTAGGATCCTTAATGGGAATTCTAATAGTTTTGTACTAAGCAGCTTGATTAGCGTTGAGAGAGACAGGAATGTAGGGCCCTTTGCAAATGGATATCCAGTAGTTGGGATCCACACTTGTAATGTAATTTCTAAACCTTATTTTCCACTGCTTAAACTCAGACGTGTTTAAGCATTGGAGGTTTAGATGCATGACCAAGTTCAGAAAAGTTAACAGAATTCATTAGAATAAACTTGATTTTAGATGGTTTGAATATTGATTTAGTTGATTTTTTATGTCTAGAATGTTCAAACAGTCTAATGTCAAGATTTTCTTGTCTAGATTCGGTGAACAGCAGCAGCAGTATAATTGATTTTAGGTCGATTTGATGAATAGTCCACTGTTAATTTTATTTTAGGTCGATTTTGGTCAATATTTTGTGATTATGAGTGGTTTTTGTCTAATTTTTGTTGAGAATCAACAATCGAACAGTGTTCTTGTGTTTGTCGATCAGAAGAACAGCGATGGTTGATGAAGCTTCAAGTATTTTCAGTATGAACGCTTATTAGAAGTATAAAACTTGCTAATAAACAGCTCAATCACCAGTTCAATCGATTTTCGTTCAAGATTTGCACTGATTTTGAGACGAATTCAAGAGCCAAGGCTCTGGTACCAATTGACCGGGTTCGAGATAAGAATCTCAATTGATGTGACTCAACTAGGATCGAATATGATGATTGAGGAAATACAAAATCAATGAACATTAAACGCTGAAAATACTAATAAATGCTTTGTATATTGATATTCGTAAACAAGATACAAAGTGTGCTAGGGTTTGTAGCACAAAAAACATTCATTCTCTTTTTTAGTTAGTGTATACTATTCTATTTATAGGCAGATACAATGCTTGTACTAAATGACTAAACTACACTGACAACTATACATCAAAATACTAGTCTAAGTACAAAATGATAATCAGCATTTGTAATGAACATCCATATTAGTTAATACGGATGTGTTGATCATCATCAACATTTCTTCAGTTGTGCATCCGCATTAAGTATGTCATCCGCATTGACTAATGTTAATGACCAAATACTTAGACGCATTTGGTTCTGCATATCCGCATTAGTATATATGGATGAACAAATACTTGGCCATATTTTTTCTTGCTCATCCGTATTGACTAATGTGGATAGCCGATACTCGTCTTTTTCTTCTGTTCTCCTCACCCGCATTGGATCTTGGACTTTTGCAGATTTCTTCCAACCAGAATAACCTTCAACCACCTCTTGAATTATCATGTATAATCCTTTCAGGGTCCAATACTTTCATTACACATATGTAAATTTCCATACCCCTTTGACCGGGACTGAGCGGAAATAGTAATAATAAACTTAAATTGATTACAATCCCCAAAGCATACGTCTACGCGGCATTACATCATTAATAATTATCCCAAAGTAATTTATTGTCTAAACTCGAATAAAATAGTTTAATTAAATTGTTGATAACAAAATGCGGTAAATAGGGCGGTGGCTAATTCTCCAATTATCCAACTATGGCAGCACCGATCCATTAATTAATTGTCAACTACTCTTCTCTTGAAATTCATACCCAAAATACATCAACATAATGTTGGTGAGCTCATGAGTTTATAACACTTGACCTTTCATCACTAAAATATAACAACCAATAATAATGACAATGATAATAACAATAATAATAGTGCACTAGAGAATGTATCACAATTAAGCCTAACCCGTACTTTCCTGCCCGAGTACTAAAATATCCCCTAACCCTTTATCACTAGAGTATTGGGTTTAATTGTGCCCTTATATGCATCGTTAAATTGCACTAATATATGTCACAATGGCTATTGAATCTCAATGGAGGGTGCTTTCTTGTCATAAAGGCCCATTGTGAGGGGCGGGGATTCCCAAATAGTATTATCCACAAATCACGCAGATCCTAATGAAGTTAATGATTGTGCTCCGTTCGGGGAAAATAGAATGTAATATTGCCTCATAAAATAATATTTAAAGAGTATGCATGTCACCCCAAAAGTCTTAATATAAAAGGGGGTTCATAAGACTCACCTTTGAGTTACTATTGAAATAAGACTTAAGAATCTAGGAAGCAACCAACCGGGAGAGTTCCTAAGTTGTATTTCATATGTATTAGTATCTAATTAAGTAGTTATCTAATCGCAATCCATAAGTTTTAGACTTTCCTTACTTGACTTATTGATTCCCATTACACATGTGTAATTATGTTTTAAGTTTTTGGGTTTTTAAAGTCTTAACTTATGTTTTGTCTAAGTTTGGTTCAATATATTGTAATTTTAGATTTTAGTAGTTGTTATAAGTGTAATTTGGACCCAAATCAATAAGGTTTCATTTGTTGGCAAATTTGGTCCCTTGACTTTGATAAATTGACACTTTTAGCCCTAAAGTTTGGAATTTTGTACTTTAATTATTTATGGTGGAATTTATTGTTTTAAGTAAGTTAGGATACTATAATTTATCAATATTTTTATTATTTGGTCTCTGTTAATGGTTTTAAGAATTTAGTTTTTGAAATAGGCGTTTTATGACGATAAAAATAGAGATTTATTACTTGGAGTTGTTGAGTGGCCTAAATAGTATTTGTATTTTAATTATAATTTATTTTGGGTATTATTTAGCCTCTAGAATATTAAAGTTATGATTATAGGGACGGTGATTTGGTTATTATATTTTAAGATGCGTATTAGACTGCGTTTCAGACGCGCACATATTGTATTTTTAAATACATTGGTTTTATTAAAAATTTTTTGTGCTTTAATTTTGTGAGTCTTAATTTATTAGAAAATATCAATTTCTTTATTTTGGATATTTTTATACATTTTGATGGAATTTGGGTTTTAAACTTGAAACAAGAACAAAATAAGTGAATTCCCCCAAGGATCGTTTTCAATCTCTCAATAATTACAACAAATTGTTATTGAATCAACACTCAATAATAATGGTGCAAAAACCCATGATTAATGATATGAGATCTATGTGTATGAGAATGATTGTGTGTGTTTGTATGCTTGAATGCTATGAATGATAATTACTGCTTTGTTTGATTGATTGTTCAAAATCTTACAAAGGATTAGGGTATACTGCTATTTAAAACCTACACAAAGATCTATGTATAGTTACAAAAATACCCTTATGTAAAAACAAATTACATTTAATCCTAAGTCTATGTGTTGTCCGTTGTGGATGATAACATGTCCCCTGTGGATGTGTAACTGTCCACTGTGGATGATGAATGAGTTTTCTGTTATGTATGATAGTCATCCACTATGAACATTTAGTGAATGTTTTCTTTGATGTTGTCCGCTGTAAAGTTGTTCATCCGCTGTGAGTACTTGGATTTCTTCAGACTTCATCCGCTGCTGACATTTATGCATCCACTGTGGGCAGGTCTTCATTCGCTACCAACACTTGTAGAATTTCTTTATCTACAAAACTTGTAAAAGAAATTTAAATCAATAATTAGTGTTTGATATGTATGTTACTATTGTTTGTATGTTAGTAAATGATTGTTTGAGTGTTAGAACATATTATGATTAATTATGGAAAGCATTATCCTATAATGCACTTGTTGAGTGCAATAATACTCCCCCTAAGGATGATGTTGCCAATCTTTGATGTTTTCTTGTTAATGTTTTATTTGTTAGTAATAATGTGTGTGATTATGTTTTATTTGAATGAATGCATGATTTCACTTGTAATGTTTTGATTGGTTGCTTACATGTATGATTGCCTGAATTGCATGTTTAACTGATTATACATGTGTAATCTAATTACCTTGTATGTTAAGACTCATATGTTTGCTTATATGACTTCTTAATTGCTTGTTGTTATGTTTGATAATATGTATGATATTAATGAATGATTGAAGTTCTGATGTGTTTGTTATGTCTGTTATACATGGTTATATGTTTTGTTTGTTTGAATGGTTAGATATGTATGATTGTTGTTTTGACTGTTTGTTTGTTAGTGAAGCTTTAAGCATGAGAAGGGCCAGCTTCATCTACACTCTTCTACACTTCATCTGTAGCTTTAAGAGACTCTTCAACATCTTTCTCTATGATCAGGTCTTTCTCAGCTTCCTTTACTTGATCAGACAGAGGAGTAATCTTCAAGGCATTTAATGTGCACAGTGAAATATTGAACTACACTCTTCTGATCATCATACTTAAAGGTGATTGGAAGTTGCACCATCTGCTCTAGGGTGGTTTGATCTAGACTTTGAATTTCAACATTGCTAACCAGAGTGGTTACAACATGATCACCCTTAAGTACTTCTAGATTGTTGTTCTCTGAGGTCCTTAGGCTTATGATTCCTTCAATGTGTTAGTGACTGCTGATTTGTCTTTAATCTTTGCTTTAATACAACATTCACATACATTATGCCTAGAATCCTCAGCATGTGTATGAAGTAACAATAGTCACCCTTGCACTACATATCATCAATTGTAGGGAATGACTTTGTCTTCATGAATGACATATAAGATGGATTTAGCAGTTTGATCTCAACAGGGTCAAACAAACTTTTGTATGCTGCTTGCTTTTTTTCCAATTTTCTCTCTAATTCCACCTCAAAGTGGTTTCATCAGAAAACCATCTTGTAATTGGGTGATTGTACTGATTACCATCAATCTTCTTCATGATTAGCTTTAAATCTGATGGCCTCAGAGGATAACCAACTCTTTATAGAAGTGCACTGTCTAGATGTTCTCTTTGTTCTTTACTTGGTTGTTTCTGTTTGCTAGCCGATTGTCATTCTCTTCTAAGCTTGGCTATGTGAAGTTTGTCTTCTCGGTCTGTAACGCCCGCCTCCCAGGGCACACCTTAGGGAGCATTACGCATCAGATATACAGAACACATAGTAATCAGAGAATACATAGCAGAAGTCAAACTATAATTATAAATTATAGTGTATTATACATTTGTCTTCTAATACAATACTATTATTACATCAATTTAACTATAGCAGAGATTCAAATCCTCGATAACACTTTAGTCCTTTATCTCCTCATAAGCTTAGTCCATAATCTCATATTCCTGTAATCACCTGGCACCTAGGATGTGTGTCCATAAAATAAAAACATTTAGGACTTAGTATAAAACTTGTGATTTCATAAACATAGCATTCTCAAAATTCAAAACATATTAATATTGACTATTTCATAAGCAGATACAACCATGGAAAACAAATAGGAACAGAGTAAGTATAGTATAAATTCACATAACCAGGCTATGTATACAAACTCTACTGGATAAAGCAGAATCATACAAGCAGCCCTCAAGCATCCTATCAAACATTGCCACATATCACAGATGCTATTGATGGTCAATTCTTAAATTATTACCAGTTATCAAAACATCACATCTCGTTTTAGAAAACAGTTCAGAGGAACTCACCTTAACTAATCCGATCGGTGATATGTCTGCTCAGGTTCACGGCTATCAAGTATTATCCTATACACAAAATAACATTATTTAAGCTACATTCTTGATAGCACCTATCTTAGGAATAATTTGTTATCCTTTTCTATTTATTGGGAATATTTGACACTTTCTATTACCCTATGTCAACCCTTTGGTACAACCCTTACTAGTTGGCATATCTCAAACATTTCTATCAAAACAGTGCCAACCCTCGGGGCTACCCAATACATTTCCCATTAATAACCTTAACGCCTAATAATAATAATAATAATAATAATAATAGTAATAATAATAATATAATAATAATAATTATAATAATAATAACAACAACTATAACAAGAATAATAATCTATAATAATAATAATAACTACAACAAAAATAATAATAACTATAATATCTATAATAATAATAATAATAACTACAACAAAAATAACACTAACTATAATAACTAAAGATATAATTAAACAAGAACATACCTGAAAATTATCTATGGAAATTTGATGTAGAGTCTCTTCTACTCACGCCCCTACTCGATCTCGAAAAACGTCTACTAGCAATACCCAACGGAGTATCGAGAACTTAGGATTATCTTTATATTAGAGCGTTCCCAAAGAAACTTATACTCTAAAATCAACCTAAAGGCCTCTATACATAGGAAGAAGGCAAGCAGCTCAAATTCTCATTCTGGCGATGTGGGATGAGATTGAGCTGCTAGCCTGCCTGCTTATTTAATATAATTAATTCAGCTGCTTACTTCATTTTTCTCTTATAACTTTTAATGTGTAATGTTTTATAAAATTTCGGATATGCCGTCGTGACGATCTTATTTTTCTCTACGAGTCAACCTAAGTTTCGTAAAAAACGGAGCAGGTTCAAATATAATATATTATTATTATTATATTTGAACGGTCTCTTATAACATAAATATTTTCATCTAAAAAACTTCAAACTTCAAATAGACAATTTACTCATTACTTACTCGTTTGACAATATATAAAATGCAAAGTTCATATTGCTTGTATTTCAAATATTACATATGACCCAAACGCTCGGGATGTTACATTCTCCTCCCCTTAAAAGAATTTCGTCCTCGAAATTCGGAGGCTACTCAAATATTTGAGGATATTTGGCTTTCATTTCTTCTGCTAATTCCCAAGTCTTCTTTGGCCCTTTCTGTCCTTGCCACTGAACTAATACTAGTGGAATTATCTTCTTTCTTAATTTTTGCTCTTGAAAATCAAGAATCTTTAAAGGTCTTTCTGTGAAGTTTAGTTTCTCATCTACTTGCACGTCCTCCAATGACACTGCTTGTGTTGGATCTGCCAAACATTTCCTTAGGTTTGATATATGAAATGTATCATGAATACCTCTTAAGGTTTCTGGTAGTTCTAGCTTGTATGCAACTATATCGATTCTTGAGATGATTTTGAACGGTCCAATATACCTGGGACTTAACTTCGCGCGTTTACCAAATTTCATCACTCCTTTCCATGGTGAGACTTTTAGCATTACATAGTCTCCTTCTTGAAATTCTAAAGGCCTCCTTCTACATAACTCTTCTGTCTATCTTGAGCAGTCTTTAGTCGTTGTCCTATTTGTTGGATTTTCTCAGTTGTCTCAAGAATAATTTTGGTTTTAGTCAACTGATCATCCCCTATTTCTGTCCAACAAATGGGAGTTCTACACTTCCTTCCATATAAGGCTTCAAACGGTGCAGGTTTAATGCGGTAATGGTAGCTGTTGTTGTAAGAAAATTCTATCAAAGGCAAATGATCTTTCCAGCTACCTCCAAAATCAATCATGCAAGCATGCAACATGTCTTCCAATGTTTGAATTGTTTGCTTGCTCTGACCATCGGTTTGAGGATGATATGCAGTGCTTAAACTGATTTTGGTTCCAAGTTCCTTTTGGAAACTTGCCCAAAATCTGGATGTAAATCGGCTATCCCTATCAGAGATATTGGATAAAGGCACTCCATGTTTACTTACTATTTCATCAATATATATCTTGGCCAGTTTTTCTACTGGATAACTCTTACTTATGGGTAGAAAATGGCTGACTTGGTTAGCCTGTCAACCACGACCCATATAGCATTATATCCTTTTCGTGTTCTTGGAAGTTTCATGAAAAAATCCATCGTCACTCTATCCCATTTCCATACTAGCAACTCCAATTGTTGTAACTGACCGGCTGGTTTTTGATGTTCAATCTTAACTTGCAGACATGTTAAGCATTTCTCAACATATTGGGCTATAGATCTTTTCATATTAGGCCTCCAATAGTGATTTCGAATATCTTTATACATTTTGCTTGCTCCGGGATGCATTGTGTATTTGGACTTGTGGGCTTCATCCAATACTTTTCCCTGAATACCTCCAAATTTTAGGATCCAAATTCTCTGACCAAATCGTAGGATTCCATCTGTCCCTTGAGTCAGTAATTTTGGTTACCCATTATTCTTTCAGCCTGAATATTCTCATCTTTCAACGCTTCAGTTTGAGCATTCTTGATTTGGTCTTTCCAATCAAGCTTGACATCTATCTTTAATGCTTTTACTCTGATCGGTTTAACACTTTCTTTCCAACTGAGAGCATCCGCGACTACGTTAGCCTTTCCTGGATGGTATTTGATTTCATTATCGTAATCATTGAGAAGTTGCATCCACCTTCTTTGCCTCATGTTTAACATCTTTTGATTAAAAATGTGTTGTAAGCTCTTATGGTCTGAGTAGATTACACACTTAGTACCATATAAGTAGTGTCGCCAAATCTTTAAGGCAAACACTATGGCACCCAATTCAAGGTCATGCGTAGTATAGTTCTTTTCATGAACTTTTAGTTGTCATGATGCATAGGCTATAACATTATTTCGTTGCATCAACACACAACCTAAACCATTATATGAGGCATCACAGTATATTGCAAAGTCTTCATTACCATCTGGTAATGCAAGTATGGGAGCACTTCTAAGCTTTTGTTTTAGAAGGTTGAAAGCTTCTTCTTGCTTTGGTCCCTGATCAAACTTTACATTCTTTCGAGTCAAAGATGTTAAAGGGGTAGCAATCTTGGAGAAGTCTTGAATAAACCTTCGGTAGTATCCTGCTAATCCCAAAAAGCTCCTAATCTCACTAGGATTCTTTGGTGATTCCCATTTCATCACAGCTTCTATCTTCGCTAGATCTACTTGTATTCCCTTCTCATTTATCACGTGACCGAGGAATTTTACTTCTCTTTTCCAAAAGTCACATTTAGAGAATTTTGCATAAAGCTTTTCTTGTCGAAGGGTTTCTAGAACCATTTTCAGATGTCTATCATGATCATTTTGGTCCTTAGAATAAATAAGTATGTCATCGATAAAGTCAATGACAAACTTATCCAACTATGGTTTGCAAACTCTATTCATCAGATCCATAAATGCTGCAGGTGCATTGGTTAGTCCAAAAGAGAACCAAAAATTCGTAATGCCCATAACGCGTCCTGAATGCGGTCTTAGGAATATCTTCCTCGCGTAGTTTCAACTGATGATAACCTGATCGAAGATCAATTTTTGAAAAGTAGTTGGCTCCTTGAAGTTGATCAAATAAATCATCTATTCTTGGTAAAGGATACTTGTTCTTAACAGTTAACTTGTTTAATTCTCGATAATCAATGCACATACGCATTGAACCATCTTTCTTTTTGACGAACAATACTGGCGCTCCCGAAGGTGAGGAACTCGGTCTAATAAACCCTTTTTCTAAAAGTTCATCAATTTGCTTCATAAGTTCTTTCATCTTCGAAGGGGCTAGACCATAAGGAGCCTTCGCGATTGGTTTAGCACCAGGTACTAAATCAATACGAAATTCTAGTTGACGATCAGGTGGAAGTCCTGGTAAAACTTCCGGAAACACGTCTGGAAAGTCACACACTATAGGGATTTCATTGATCTGTATTTCCTTTTTAGCATCTATCATGCACAAGAGAAAGGCTATGAATCCTTTGTGAATACATTTCATTACCTTTACTGCTGAGATGATATTGGTCGTGGGATTTCCATCACTTCTATGAACTAGTAGCTTTTCTCCATTTGGCTTACATACCTTCATCGTCTTATGTTCACAGTCGAGACGAGCACAATATTTATTCAACCAATCCATCCCGAGGATGATATAATATTCGCTTAGAATGGTCGACATTAAATTTACAGAGAATTTAGTGTTAACTAGGGTAATAACACAATCCTTAAAACTCTTACTTATCTTATCTTGCTCACCACTGGCAGTTTCTACAATATATGCACAATCTAGAGTTTATGGTACTGAGTTCAAATAAGGTACTAAGGCAGTTGAAATGAAACTTCTATTTGTGCTAGTATAAAATAAAACTCTAGCATATATGTTGTTAATGAGAAACGTACCAGCTATAGTTTCATCCTCAGCTTCTTTTAACACATACACTCGGCCCTTGGAGTTGTTCTGATTCTCCACAGATTGTGCTTGTGGAGGGGTCATGCAATCACTTCGGAAATGTCCATACTCCTAATTTTTGGGAAGTTCTTTCATGAATGATCACCCATTGGACATTTAAGACATTTGGAATCTTGATACTTTCTCCAAGACTCATTTTTATCGTTCCTCCATGGTTTGTTGATACGGTTCCGTTCATTTTGTGTGATCTTTTTGTCCTTTCTTGGAATCTGGTTTCCATCCTCATTTCTCTTTCTTCTGTTGTTTTCAGTCATTATGCCTTCTTCTTCGTATGCAATGGCACTTAATGCAATTGCAGATTCAAAGGTTTTGGGAGCAGACATCTTAACTAACTGTCAAATATGAGGAGGTAACCCCTGCATGTATCTTTTTACGTGCTTTGCTTCAGGTGTTACATGCTCAGGAAGCAGTCGAGCCATCTCATCAAACTTGGTCGTGTACTGACGATGTGTCATCGTCCCGGCCTGTAGTTGTAAGAATTCTCTTTTAGTTTTGTCCCTTTCAACTTCAGGACAAAAAATTTCCATCACAAGCTCCTTTAGTTCATTCCAGGTCAAAATGACAATAATTCCAGGTCCTTTAGCATGTTTAACATTATCCCACCAAAACAATGCCTCCAACCTGAATGAGTGAGTGGCATACATGACAGCTTGCGTGGCTGTGCATCCACTAATTTCAATAATAGCTTCCATCTCATGGATACATTGAAAGGTCACCATGACATCTCTTTTCCCGTCAAATATTGGAGGTTCACATCCCTTGAAAGCTTTGTAAGAACAACCCTACTTAGGTTCAGTTCTTATAGCAACATCTCCATTACCATTGATGTTATAGATATGATCATCCTATCCATTACTATCATTGCTCATATACCCCCTAGAGGCATTCATAACCACGGCTATAATGGTTGGCAAAGCATCTTTAATTACGCCAGCTACAGCCGCTTGGAATTACGGTCCAGCAAATTGTTGCGCCTCAGATTCAGTATTACGAAGATTTTCATTATCATTATTTGCGGATGACATGATTTTCCTTCTACTACCACGACCCCTACCACGACCCCTACCATGAGTACTTCCTCCTCTTGTCATAGTGAAAACCTATATGAGGGAGTAGGGAATTAGTATTCACATGATGGATTATGATCCAGAACATAATAGTACTGATAGACAAGAAATAACAGTGGCCAGGTGTCATTGCTTATCTATTGCACTTACAATGTTCTAGCCATTATCCTCTATGTTTTACCTAAACCCGTTACCCAGTAACTAAGTAGTTAATCTATTTATCTTAAAGCATATTCCCTAGTTTAAGTCTAGATACTATCCTTGTACCTAGTTCACTTAAACTATGGCTCTGATACCAACTTGTAACGCCCGCCTCCCAGGGCACACCTTAGGGAGTGTTACACATCGGATATACAGAACACATAGTAATCAGAGAATACATAGAAGAAGTCAAACTATAATTATAAACTATAACGTATTATACATTTGTCTTCTAATACAATACTAATATTACATCAGTTTAACTATAGCAGAGATCCAAATCCTCGGCAACACTTTAGTCCTTTATCTCCTCATAAGCTTAGTCCATAATCTCTTATTCCTGTAATCACCTAGCACCTAGGATGTGTGTTCATAAAATAAAAACATTTGGGACTTAGCATAAAGCTTGTGAGTTCATGAACATAGCATTCTTAAAATTCAAAACATATTAATATTGACTATTGCATCAGGCAGATACAACCATGGTAAACAGATAGAAACAGAGTAAGCACAATATAAATTCACATAAGCAGGCTATGTATACAAACTTCACTAGTTAAAGCAGAATCATACAAGCAGCCCTCAAGCATCCTATCAAGCATTGCCACATATCACAGATGCTATTAATAGTCAATTCTTCAATTATTACCAGTTATCAAAACATCACATCCCGTTTTAGAAAACAGTTCAGAGAAACTCATTTTAACTAATCCGATCGGTGATATGTCTGCTCAGGTTCACGGCTATCAAGTACTATCCTATACACAAAATAAGATTATTTAAGCTACATTCTAGCTAGCAACTATCTTGGGGATAATTTGTTATCCTTTTCTATTTGTTGGTATTATTCGACACTTTCTGTTACCCTATGCCAACCCTTTGGTACAACCCTTTGGTACAACCCTTACTAGTTGGCATATCTCAAATATTTCTGTCATGATAGTGCCAACCCTTGGGGCTACCCAATACATTTCCCATTAATAACCTTAACGCCTAATAATAATAATAATAATAATAATAATCATCATGATGATGATGATGATAATAATAATAATAATAATAATAATAATAATAATAATAATAATAATAATAACAATAATAATAATAATAATAATAATAATAATAAATAATAATAATATAAATAATGATAATAATAATAATAGTAATAATAATAATAATATAATAATAATAATAATAATAACTATAACATGAATAATAATCTACAATAATAATAACTACAACAAAAACAATAATAACTATAATATCTATATTAATAATAATAATAACTACAACAAAAATAACAATAACTATAATAACTAAAGATATAATTAAACGAGAACATACCTGAAAACTATCTACGGCAATTTGATGTAGAGTCTCTTCTACTCACGCCCCTACTCGATCTCGAAAAATGTCTACTAGCAATACCCAATGGGGTATCGAGAACTCGGGATTCTCTTTATATTAGAGCGTTCCCAAAGAAACTTATACTCTAAAATCACCCTAAAGGCTTCTATATATAGGAAGAAGGCAAGCAGCTCAAATGCTCATTCTGGCGATGTGGGATGAGATTGAGCTGCTAGCCTGCCTGCTTACTTAATATAAGTAATCAGCTGCTTACTTTGTTTTTCTCTTATAACTTTTAATGTGTAACGTTTTATAAAATTTCGGATAAGATCGTCGTGACGATCTTATTTTTCTCTACGAGTCAACCTAAGTTTCGTAAAAAACGAAGTAGGTTCGAATATAATATATTATTATAATATTCAAACGGTCTCTTATAACATAAAAACTTTTATCAAAAAAACTTCAAACTTCAAATAGACAATTTACTCATTACTTACTCATTTGTCAATATATAAAATACAAAGTTCATATTGCTTGTATTTCAAATATTACATTTTACCCAAACGCCTGGGATTTACACTGTCAGCCTTCTGTTTTATCTTATTATGCTGCCTATTCATGTATGATCTCATGATATGAAAGAAATCAACACCTCTGAAATTGTTTATATGGTTGACCATTCTTAACTTCATTACGTCTAATCTATCTTCATAAGTCAATGATCCCAGTTGGCATATGTATGATAAGTATTGGACAAGTCCAGATACTCTCTTAATCAGCACTGCATCCTAGACTTCATCATACTTCCATGCTACAATCTTTCTCTGATCAGCTGATGATGTAAGTGTTATCCTATCATAGCGCTTCACAAAGTTTGTGTTCTCATTAATCATCTCCCTTACTTCATTTCCTTCTGGCCATAGTCTGTGAGGCATGAACTGCCTAGGCTCTATAGGATGAAGCTTAGGTGGAGCTTGATGATAGGTTGAGAGTGAAGTTGTTGGATGACGTTTTATGATTTAGGGATTTAAAGCACTTGAGCATGTTTTTATATATCCCCTAGCAAGCTCTTACATCTGAGATAAAGATTTACTAGCATACGACCTATAAGGCATCCTGGTGTGACTCAACCAGCTTTTCACATGGGAGTATATCATCTTGTCAATTTGAGGATCCCTTGGTAGGTTCTTCTAAAAATTTTGCTGATCTTTAATCTCTTTGTACCTTTTATAAGTTTGCTCAGTCTCATTCTTCATGACTTCTTGAAAGTCCTTGAGCAAGTCTTTAACCTCAGATAGGTTAAGATGCATAAATGTATCATAAGGAAAACCTCTAGATGCTAGCTCTATTCCCATAAGAGTCTCTTAATCATCTGGGAATAAGTCTTGTACGTTCTCAATCTCCTCTTCATCCTTATCTTCTTCTTCTTCATCAGAATCAGTGAGAATGATGATTGGCTCTTGCTATTGATCGTGAGATTGATCAATCTCTCCTTCTAAATTAGCAGCCTCTGATTCTTTCTTTTTAAACTCATCTTCATCAACAGGCTATGCTTTAACTTTTAAAAGCTTAAGAGGTGGCAAATCAGGTTCTTCTTGTTCTTGTACCTTTTCTTAATGAAGCAAGGTACATTCTCTTCCTCTTTCTTACATAGGTTTTGAATGGAGGCTGTGATGATGATGATGCTTGATGTTTGGATGGTTCAGTTTGCATTTTCAGTGATTCACCAAACTATTTGATCAGTTCCTTTTGCTTTTCAGATAAAGGGTTTATTGGAATGATGCTTGATTGAGCTTGTTGGATGTCTGGTGTAAGGAAGTGTTGTCTTAGAATGGGTCAATAGTGAATGTTCTCAAATGGATTAGCTTTACCAAATAGCTGATCCATTGAGTATGTTTCCTTAGGGATGATGATTGCTTGCTCAGATTCCCTTGTGCTTGTTTCTTTAATAGGAGACTTTGCTTGATCAAACAACTCTTCACTCAACACTTGTTCTTGATCTTCTGAATGTTCTTTCTCATTCAGATGTTCGTCTACATGCTCTAATTCTCAGTTTAATCTCTTAATTTTTCATTTTAATCAGAGATTATCTTCTTCATTTTAATCAGGCATCTGTCTACTCAGTTAAGTATGCAATATCAAGCCTTGCATTACTCAGACCTTGATCTTTCACTTTCAATTCTACCTTTGATTGTTCAAGTTGTTTTTCCAAAAATTGAACAATAAACTTTTGAGTCTTTTGATCTGCTGTGAGCTTCTCTATCTCATCATTTTTGTTCTTGTGCTTTTCTTTCAACTTTTTGGCTCTGTTATTTGACTTTTCAATTAGTTTGTTGTACTTAGTGAATAAGAACACCTTGGAGTACTCTATTTCTTCTTCTGTTGGAATATCACTTGCTTGTTCTTCAGTCTCAATCTGCTCAACATGAGCACTCTGTTCTTCTTGCTCACTCTCATGCACAGATGATGTTCCAACATATTCATGATGAGTTGCTTGCTCGGCCATGGTTGCATCAATATCTCTTAACAAAGATGAAAGAGTATGTTGATCTGATAGATGAGGGCTTTGAGGTGGAGAAGGAAAGTTTTGCTCAAATTAGAACTGTTCTTGCTCTTGTGCTTCTTCTTGAGCATGCTCTTGCTCTTGCATGATTGGTACTTGTTCTTGGATCACTGGAGCTAGTTGGATGATTGGTGCTTGATGAATGATGTTCTGAAATATCATATGTGGCTTTCCTTAGCCTGGAATCCTCATGAATACTTCTGGAATAGGGAGATCATGGTTGATCATATGAGGAGGCACAACAACTTCCTCACGATGGTATAAACTTGACTTGATCCTATTAAACACATGTTCATTAAAGTGAACAGGTTCAAAAACAGCACCTACCCTTGGCATGTTTGGTAAAAGATCATCAATGATCATCTGAAGGAATCTAAGATACATCTGAAACTTGTTCATCACTTCAGTAAGATTGTAGATCATCCTATTAAGCACTTGTACAGCAACATTAAAAGGCCTCCTTGCTATAATACTAGCAATGGCAAATGAGCTCCTAAAAATGTTGCATCCCAACTAGTCTTTTTGTTGGTCATAGTCTTCTGATATGTGTGCATAAGAAATCTAAATAGGGCACACATATAATACTTCTTGATCTGGTTCATGTCAATGCTACTAGTGTAGCCTATCTGTCTGAACACATGGAGAACATAGTTCTCATCAAACTCTACTGGACCTTGTGCATCTTCATCTCTAAGTTGTAAAACTCTTCTGATCACTTCTTCATTGATAGTGATCTGCTGATCATAAATGGTAACACTACTGATTGCTGACCTTGATCTTGCTCCAGATGAGCATTGGTCCAAAACTAGATAATATGATCTTCAATTATCTCAAGCCCAACTGTCATAGCATGTACAAGCCTAGTTTGTCTGATGGCTTGTATTATATCTCTGTAGTTCTCAGCCTTTGGTGAGTCTGGGTTGAGATATGCACATAAGTTGTGATCTTTGACAAACATAGGGCTTGCCATATCTGCAAATAAAAGAAGTGTATGTTAGTAATTGAATGATTTATAATGCATGATGTTAATATGATGAAATTTTGATTATGTGTTCACTGGTCTTCGTGTAAGATAAGTAATCCCAGTTCTCATTAGTTAAGTCCCCATCTCTATTTCTTGTGTTTTTCACAAAATCTATGTTTTTCAAGTTTTCATATTATTTATAAAATGCAAGATACTATTCTATAAGTTATGAAATTTTATTTTTAGCTTTTGTTAGATAGATTAACTTCCAGAAAT
The DNA here is from genome assembly GCA_025506505.1 of Flaveria sonorensis. Lineage (NCBI taxonomy): Eukaryota > Viridiplantae > Streptophyta > Magnoliopsida > Asterales > Asteraceae > Flaveria > Flaveria sonorensis. Next base: position 32,216,081 of record CM046423.1, read on the forward strand.
ATTTATATTATGACTTTTGAATTTGGATCACATACTTTTATAATTTTGTAAAAATCGGGTTTTCAGGTGAACTAGTTTTACTAAAACCGGGTTTGTGATCAATGAGGATTATGAGAAAGCTTTTACATCTTTTAGTTACTGAAAAGTTAAATTTTTAAGGGTTCATAAGAAGTTAGGGGTGTCATGGGGTTGGTTATGTCACTATCGTGAAGATACGCGATATTTTTGCTTGTTTTCAGGTTATAACGGGTTACGTTGACGCAAAGGTTGAGCTAGTGGAGTTCAAGAGTTGATGTGAGCGCTTGAAATGATTAGAGAATTTGTTCAAAATGATTAGTTTAGCCCATGTTCTAAGGGTAAAAGAAATATGAAAGGTTATGGTGTAAGTTTGTGTGCTTATGATACTACCTTCATTCTAGATGGTTGATCCTTGGTTTGATGGTCGATTAGAGCTTCAAGGGATGGAACTTGGTTGTTCTTAGAGCACAAGAGAGTAAGGAACTAATGGAGAGAATTTGAGAGTGTTTTGAAATAGTTTGAAAGAATATGTAGTAAGAAACTGTGAAATGGGGAAGGGGGTGAATTGGGGGAGAGGGTGGTGGGTTTGGGACCCACACTTCTTAGTTAGCACAAGATTGCTTGGTTTTGATGAGTATTTTGGGTCAAAATAGCAAGTCATCCAAGATTTGCATGGTTAGACTTGTGGGCATTGGGTGGATGGGTGGTGATGAGACAAGACTTTGGTTTTATAAAGAAAAATTAATTTTCTAGCTAGTTTTTAATAAGTTAGTTATTTGGTGTAAACACATGCTAGAGACTTGGGGTAATTTAAATATTTGTAAAAGTATATGTATGTGTGTCGTGTGGTATGTATGTAATATATGTGTGTATGCTGTGTATATTATGGAAATTCGATTATGATGGATCGAATATTGCAATCGTATTTTTGTCATTTATCAGATCTGTGATGTGGAATCTCACAGACCCGTTGATGATTTCAAGTGAAGATTTATACAATATTTAGTGTATGATGATTGTTTTAAATCATTAGCCCGGTCATGTGGGTCAAGAGACTCACCCTATGTGTTTGTCATGGAGTCAGGTAAAGGAACATAATTGTCATTATAAGGTGGGTTGACCTTATTATATCCTAAACTTGAAGGGACTTTGAATGCCCTTTGCTGAGCAAGAAGTTCTTCAAACTTCTTGTTGCTCACTTGTAATTTCTAAAGTTTCACTTCAGTTTCAGCATGTATGGTTTTTGATAAAGTCAAAGATTCAAAGAGTTGCTCTACTTGAGCTGCAAGTGTTAGTTTTTTAGACATTAATTTTTCCAAATCATTTTGTAATGAAAGAATTTTTGCTCCATATTGTTTTTGTTCAGATTTTAGACTTTCATTTAAAATGTTTGTTTTATTACTTTCTTGGAAAGTTTGTCTGCATGTTCTCTCTATCTGTTGACTTCATCAATAAATGCTTATGTACAAAGGTTATCCCTTACCTCTTTCAGGATTTCTGAAATCTTATCTTTTATGTTTGCCATGAGTGCATAATCAGGAGATTGGATCTCAGCCTCGTACATACTCCAATCACACTCACTATCTTGTTTGATAATCATTGCTGATGATTTGGAGTGTTGATTTGGATTGTATTGTGTGATTTGAGGTGGAGTTGGTGCAGCTGGAATACTGATTGAAGGTGGGATTTGGCTGCTTGAATGGTTGCTGCTAGATGCTTGTGTTTGATTGTTGTTTCACTCAACTCTTGGTTGTTGGCATTCTCTTGAGAAATGACCATAAAATTGACAGTTGTAGCATCTCACCTTCGTTTTATCAAAACCAATTATGGTTTTCTTGTCCATGCTCAATCCTTTATTTCTCTGAAGAAACCTTTTTGATCTATAGGCAATCATTGCCATAGACCACTGAAGATACATTTCTTCAACCATGTCTGGTGGTAACTCATCTAGGTCCTGTTGGATGATTTGAGATGGTGTGATACTTGCTCCCAAGTATGCTTAAAAGCTAGTTAAGAAAGCTGCATAGACTGCTTTCTGCTCTTCACTTTGTAAAATGATAGTGAGAGCATCCATGGGTTTCTCACATTTGTGCATGTTTTGATTCTTTGGTTGTTGTTGTTTGCTAGAACTGGATGTTTGAGGATTATGTTTGCTTTGTGGTGTTGCTTCATAGGAAGCATGAACACCAATCTTTTTAGACTTCTATTTGGTACTGGATGATTCAGGGGCTGAGAAGAAGGATGTTTCACTTGAATCTAAAAATTCTTTATCTTCATCTTTACCAGTGCATGTAAAAATTGCAATGTCTGTTTGTTGTAGTTCCTTGAACTTGTAGGATTCTACGTGTCTGATTGTGTTGTTATTCTTGGATCTTTCGTCTAGTTCTAATGCTTCAACTTTAGCAACTAGAGCATCTAGGGACAATGCTTTAAGATCCAATGTTGCTTTTATCAAAGAGACTGATTAAGTCCAGCTCTCTAGCAGTGTATGCAATATCTTTTTGTTGATCTCCATAGATTCATACTTGAGACCATAGACAATCATCTCATTTACCAACTGTACAAATCTGTGAAGCTGTTATGGAATTGAATCTCCCTGAACGTGGTGGAAGGTTTCATACTGGGTCCTCAATTTTTCTTTCTTGATTTCCTTGATTTCCTTACTTCCTTCACACATGGTGTGAAGTACCTTCCATAGTTCATGTGCTGTTTTGAAATTTTCAACCCGTGTTAAAATTACAAATCGCAAAGTCATTGCCAATATGCTGTATGCTTGCATGTCTATTTTGACCCTCTTGAGGTCATCAACAGCTATGCTTTTCAAGCTTACTGGTTTTTGTATGCTGTAATAAGGCCCAAGAGTCAAAGGTATGAATGGTCCCTCGGTTATGGATGTCTATAGGTTCGGGTCTTGGAAAATTATCCAAATTTGTGAACATTATTTTCCATTATTTGAAATCAGCTTTGGTCTTGAGTCTTGGTTGTTTGAGACCACTGTTTGTTCCTGAAATTTCATCAGACATGTTTGTTAATTTTTAACTTATCATTTTTGATAATTTTAGCTAGGTGCTAAAATTTGCTTTTATCCTAAAGTCACTAGATTTGTTTGTTAGTGTGTTTGTTTTTTACCGAATAAAGGAAATTAATTAATGTAACACCCGAAAATTTGTTTAAAATAAAGGAAAAGAAAAGTATCTTGAAAGAAAAGATAATGGGCACAAGTGGAGGGGGGTAAAGTGTACAAGGTGCAAAACACTATTATTTTATGTTTAAAAGGGTATGGTCGCCCATGCATCTGATTTTTCTACACCCACTTTTGGCTGGAAACAAGAAAGAAGAAGGAAGAGCAGTTCTCTCGGGTTTTTCAAGAAGAAGAAGCTGATATTTTTGAAGGTAGGTATTTTCTTGTGTTTTTGGTTCGGTGTCAGCTGAATTTTCAGCTTGTGGACCGATTCTTATGTGTTTTTGTGCTTGGTTATGTGTTTTTGGTGTGTTTAGGTTGTTTGAACTCGTTGTGCCCTCAAGTTTGGTGGAGTTTTACTTGAAGGCTGCAATTGGTGAGTTCTAGATCCCTGGTTTTGGGTTTTAAACTTCTTTTGGGGCTGAAAATGCATGTAAAAATGTTTTACAACTTATATGTATGTTAACCGTATGTATGTATGTATGGATACTTGTATGTGGTGGGGTTATGCTTGTTCTAGGTGCCTAAAATGCAAGATTTAAGTTAAGGACGTGTTAGGATGATGATTTGGGACTGAAAATTTATAAGTTTTAACATAACTGCTACTCATGCGCCTGAAATTGGCTCAGACGCCTAAGTCCCTTCTCATACGCCCAAATAGGGCTCATGCGCCTAAGAATTCTACCAAAAAGCCTAAGTACCAGCCCATGCGCCCCAATAGTACCCATGCGCCCAGAAAATTGTTCATGCACCTAAGTGTTGGTTCATGCGCCCAAACAGTACCTTATACGCTAAGTGCTCATGTGCCTAAGTAAGGCTCATGTGCCCAAGCCGTGCTCATACGCCTAGGTTTCCTCATGCACCTAAGTCTTTCCCATGCGCCCAAGTGCCGTGTGCCTGTATAGTACTCATGCGCCTACATAGTGCTCATGCGCCTAATGCCTTAGAAAATTTTCTGAAAATTTGGGAAATAGAAATTTTAAGACTTAACCCTGGGATGTTTTGGGGTTATGTTAGTTGATGTTATGCTTGTTTATGGCTTGTTCTTATGTTCCATAGTATGTATTATTATGTGACTTTACGTGGTGTTTTTATGCTCGTATACATAAAGTATTATCATAAATGAAGTAAAAGATTAATGATAATGAAAAGTGGAACTTAACGAATGAATGAAAGTCTTGCAAACAAAATGAAAGGAGGTTCACAGCCACAGGTTGTCAGCTCAACTGTGTACGGGTTAGCTACCCCATGAGAATGCATGCAGGGTCAATCTTTGAGGTTGACGGGCCCCTTGTTGCTTGCCCAAGGCACTAGAGTCAGCTTCGTGCACAATTTTCGAGGTCTATTTATAGACCTCGGGTCCCGTACCAGCTTCATGCATAATGTTCCGGGTATTGCACATTGGTCTGGTAGAAAGTGAAAGATAATGATAAAAGTACAAAATGAATGAGAAGAATGATGAAGGATAATAATGAATATTATCTTGTTGTACGTATGATGTGTGATCACGTACGGAAGTAACGAATTTATGAAAAGGAAGTAATTTAAGAAAATGATATTTTTATATATTTAAACAAGGGATTTTAAATTCTAAAAACTAGAACTCACTCAGCAACGCTGACTTTTATGAGAAATTTGGATGAGAAATATTGGGTTTGTCTTATTAGTATATTTGTTGATTTATTAGGATACATAGAATCAAATAACTAGATTTAGTATGATTTGATACTTATGTTTTATTTGTATATTAGTTGTTTTAAATATGTTTAAGAGTCGTCTTATTTTATTCATGAATTAGTTGGTGTAAGAGAGAATTATGTATTTTTATAGACATTCATGTCTTTTAAAGTTTTTATGTATTTATTTATGTGTTTTATGCTTATGGGTTTATTATTTATTATTTAATGTAAATGATTTGTATTTTATGATTCACAAGAGTTATGATTATTCAATTTTGTTGATGATCCTTTGTTGTATCAAACGTTATTGGTTCGTTTAATTATTTTCGTTTATTGGGTCAATGTTAGAGTTCTACGTAGTTGATTATCGACCAAAGATTTATTTAGTAAACTATGTCTTCTAAGGTATCGAGCCTGAGGCCCATTATGGTCGGTAGGTCATAACTCATAATAACATGATGGCCCATTGGCCCATAAATATCCAGTGGGTCAAAACCCATTAAGCTTTGTGGCCCAATGGCCTAGTTAGGATTTGATGAGCCAAAGCCCATTAAGGTGTGTGTATGTGGGCCTAAGCCTGAATGTTATTGGGCCCATTCCATGGGCTCCCATGTCAAGCCTAAATGTCGTCGTGCGGCCTATTTATGTTTCTAAAAAAGTTTTTCGAGCCCAAAAATCAAGGCTGTCACATAAATAAAGTTTGTATTTATCATTTATGTTTAATTTAACTTCATAAAATATAATAATAATAATAATAATAATAATAGTAATAATAATAATAATAATAATATAATAATAATATTAATAATAATAGTAATAATAATAAGAGTTAAGTTTATTTTGCTACTTGAGGTTTGTTACAAATAATTATTTTCCTCCAAAAAATTAAAAATATTAATTTACCTCCAAAAGTTTCATAAATTGTTTCTATTTTAATCCAAAAGTTTCATTAGTTGTTTCAACTTTATAAAAAATAATGAAACTTTAAAAGTTAAATTGAAACAACATATGAAACTTTTGGAGGTAAATTGACGTTTTTAATCTTTTGGAGGAAAATAGTTACTTTAGTCAAACCTTACGTACCAAAATTGAAATTAACTCTAATAATAATAATATTCTATGATTTGTGCATAATCATTTAAGTTAGTGATAATTTCCTAAATGTAGAATTGAGTGTTACACATTTTAACCTAGTTTAAAAGTGTAATGGATTATTTGTTCGGTGTGTGACGTATTAGAATCATATGTCATTGGTAACAATGTTACGTTGTGTTTTGGGCATAAAAGTCCAAAAAAAATACCAAAATCAAAACTCCAAAATTAAAAACAAACTCTACTTATTGCTTACTTTAACAAAATCAAAACTCTTAAGTTGTAACTAAAACACGAACCTAAAATACCCAAAAACCAATAATCATATCTAGATCAAAGACTTGTTTCATGTAAATGCGTATAAACCTTTAAAATACATACTCTAGAATGTCAAAAGTTCAAATCAAGGCTAAAACACAAACATAATGGTTCCTTAGTCATCAATCTTCATTTCTTCATACAAAACAATTATAAATCTAGTAAAAAAAGAATTAACTCTCAATACACCCAACTTTAACATGTCATTTTATGATTCACAAATGATGATTATACACACCGTGCTAAAATAGATTAAAAAAGAGGTTTAGAACTCACCTTAGCCTTAATTACCTGTTTTTTTATCAACACAATCTAAAGATGGAGATGAACCCTTCAAACTTTTGATTCTAAATGACATCCCACACCATTTTATGGTTACAATCTAATATTAGACTAGAGATTAGGCTATGAATATGACTAAAAGGCTAGAAACTCATCATATTCTTGAACTTCTTCTTAATTTTTTTTATTTTCTTCTATATTTTGGTCAAATGAATGTGGGAGAAGATGATGGGGTAGGATTTCTACCAACATCAGAGGAAATCAAGGAGCTTTGTAATTCCCGTTTTCTTAATTTTTCAGTCAACACATGTTTACACATTAGCCCCCCAATTATACATTGCAGGACCAGTGAAGGTGGTCAATGCAACAGTTTCACAGTGTTAGGAGAGTTAGAACACTTAGCAGAACAAATAGGAAACCGACTTAAGATAAAACAAAGAACACAAGTAAAGATCAAAACAAGAACAAGATAATATGGTTTTCAAGAATGATGTATATTGCTCTCAAGTTCTTACAAAGTGTTATAAAGCTTAAAGTGAAATGACAAGTACTTGAGACACTTTATACTACATCCTACAGCCGGCCATACTTTGAAGGCCAGTAGAAACACTAATCTAGCAACAAGATCAATGTAAAGTCAAAAGGCAGATTGCCTTTTGACTAGTGACTATGACAAGCCATAGCTCACATCCTTATCTAATACAACATGGATATATAAGTTGGTGAGTCTTCAGAAATGGCAGTGGAAAGTAGTTCAGCTTTTGTCAAAAGGTGTTTTAGAAAAAGAAAGTCTTCTCTGTCTTTGGAAGAAATCAGTCTTTGGCTTTGGAAAAACTTTGTCTTTGAAGCTTCGAAAGACTTAATCTTTGGCTTCAGAAGATTTGGTCTTTTGGCTTTGGAAGATTTGATACTTAGCATAATTCACTGAGTTATATCAAATCTTCCGAAGTAACTTCCTTGTACTTCACATGTGTATGCTAAGAGCTCTTTAGTTACATCAGCCTCTAAGTGTAATCCTTACAAACTCATCCTAGGTTAATGCTACCAAAACTAAAGAAGAACTTTGGAGCTTGATCTTCATCTATTGACAATCCTCATCAAAATCAAGACCATTCCCTTCATCATCAGTTGGTCAAGATTCCTCAGACTTTCAAAGTACCTCCTCATGTCATAGAGATCATGCAGAGGGAGGTTAGGTATGTTTTGCTAGAAGTACATGTCTTGACCCCCTTGATCTCTAGTGACATACCATCTGTCTGGTTAGTAGCAAATACCTAAGACAAGATGGGTCTCTCAGCAGCAAGAGGCTCTACAATGAGTGGACTTTGTTGAGCAGCCTCTTCTTGATCACCCTCAAGATGTTCTGACCCATCTCGAGTTACAGAGGTGGACGCCTTGGACTTCTTCTTATTCATCTTATCCATTCTGATGGCCATCCTCTTCCTCTTTCTATACTTTAATTAAGAAGTTTGGCCTTGAGTACCAGATGGTTCTTGTTTGTCATTCTCAATTGGGTCCTTTTCCTTCACAGATTTGGAAGGAGAGGGATTAGGACCTTGCTGTGGGTCAGAAGATGAAGCTGGATAAGATGTAGCACTTGGTCCAGGTTGTGTTGTCTCTTGTGGTTCAACCTTGACCTCAGCTTCAGGTGCAGCCTGACTTGGTGGATCTTGTACTACTTAGAGATGGCTGGTGGTCGATCTTCAAAGGCTTCTCGAGGTGTAGGTCGTGGTGGATGTGGTGTTGGACCGCGTGCCACAAGGAACAGGGCTAAGACTGCCAAAATGCCTCCTGAAGAGCCCGAGCTTCATCACCATGATGGTGAGGATGAGAGTGCTAATCTGAGGGCCTCAATGAAGGAGGCAGTAGCGGAGGAAGTTCATCAGGTCATGCACACGATTCTCCCGTCCATGGTGACCAAGGTTATTAGGGTTGTGAGGGAAGATGAGAAGAAGGAGAAACAGGAGAAGGAGAATGCCACTAGGCGAGAGGGCGGAGAAGAAGGTTCAAGAGAAAGGGAGCAACCAGAGACTGAGTTGGTTATTTCTAGTGATGATGAGGAGGAGGAAGCAGTGCAGGGAACTGCAAAGGGGTGCGACTATAGGGCATTCCAGCGATGTAAGCCCCTGACATTTGATGGGAATGGGAGTGCTATTGCTGCTCACCGGTGGGTAAGAGAGATGGAGGCTGTGTTGAATACCAGCGAGTGCAGGGAGGATCAGAAGGTGAAGTTTACTACCCACTCGTTTATGGATTCAGCCTTATGCTGGTAGGACAACATCATCCAGGTCGATGGTAGCAGGGCGATCAGGAGGATGAGATGGGGTGTACTGAAGAAGTTGGTGATCGAGGAGTTTGTCCTCACAGGGAACTCGACAAGATCAAGAGATATTTCCTGCAGTTGGAGGCGGGGACTATGACGCACCAGCAGTAGACAACTAAGTTTAATGAGATGGTGAGGTTGGTGCCAGAGCAGGTGACACCCGTGTCATGAAAGATAAAGAGATACATCCAAGGTTTGCCGCCAGATATCCGCAGACATCTGATCGCCGCTCGGCTAGGTACGTTCAGGTCAGTGGTCGATCTGGCAGGGAGACTGTATGATGAGCGAGAGGTGGCGGCGGTGGTGGATGTGAAGAAGAAGTGTGGAAATGATAGGAATAGGAATGAGAAGCGGTATAACGATGGTGGTTTTGGGGCTGGAGGTAACAGGGAGGGAGAAGGCATGCAAGAAGTGTGGGAGAGACCACGTGGGGGAGTGCAAGTGGGGATCGAATATTTCCTTTCGGTGTAAGAGGGAGGGCCACATGGCAAGGAATTGTCGCATGGTGAAATGTTACAACTGTGGCGAGGCTGGGCACATGAGCAGAGACTGCAAGAAGTAGAGGGCTGAGAGCTCCGGGGCAAAGAAGGGAACTGAGAAGGAGGGCAGAGTGCGAAGGGCAGGGCATTCGCTATGACTTAGTAGGAGGCTAGGGTGGACTCCGATGCGGTGCCAGGTACATCCCTAGTAAACTAGACTTGTGCCATTGTACTTTTTATTCTGCTTCTAGTAAGAGTTTTATTTTTACTGCCTTCTGTGATAAGTTTCCCGCTAGGAGCAGGAAGATTGATGAGCCTTTCGATGTAGAAACTGCCATTGGTAAGTCAATCAGGATTTCTGATATGGTAGAAGACTGTGAGATAGAGTTGAAAGGCTATAGGTTCTCTGCTAGGTTGTTCGTGATGCCCTTAGGTGGATTTGATGTAGTCCTAGGGATGGATTGGCTAACAACCCATGAGGCAAACATCATGTGTCGCAAGAAGATGATTTGATTGACCACGCCCGATGGGAGTTCGGTGACGATTTATGGCGATAGAGTTAGTATGATCTCGAAAGTAATTTGGATGCTTATGGCAGAGAAGTGTACGAGACATGGACGTGTTGCCTATCTAACCTACGTAAAGGATGTGGATGCGTAAGTACCACGATTGACGGACGTACCGGTCGCGTGTGACTTCCTAGACGTGTTCCTGGAGGATCTACTAGGTGGGCCACCGGATTGCGAGATCGAGTTCCAGATCAATTTGATACCTGTTGCTAAGGTGCCGTATCATTTAGCTTCCTCTGAGATGAAGGAATTGATGACTCAGCTGTAAGAGTAGCTAGATAAGGGGTTCAGTCGACCGAGCATCTCTCCATGGGGTGCTTCGGTCTTATTTATGGAGAAGAAGGATGATAGCATAAGGATGTGCATCGACTACCATGAGTTGAACAAGTTGACTGTGAAGAATCAGTACCCATTACCAAGGATTGATGACTTGTTTGACCAGCTCCAAGGTGCCAGTTGGTTCTTAATAATATACCTTTGATCTGGTTACCACCAATTGAAGGTAAAGAGCAGGATATTCCTAAAACAGCTTTTCATACGCGTTACAGACACTACGAGTTTCTAATGATGTCTTTTGGTTTAACCAACACGTTAGCTGCTTTTATGGATTTGATGAATTGGGTGTGCCGGCCTATTTGGGATAAATCCGGGATTTGTGTTTATCAATGATCCTTATTTATTGGAAGAGCGAAGAAGAACATGCTAGTCATGCCCGCGAGGTGTTGGAGACACTTAGAAGAGAGAAGCTGTATACCAAGTTTTCCAAGTGTGCGTTCTAGTTACGCGAGGTTCAGTTTTGGGTCATGTGGTTAATCCTAAAGGGATTAAGGAAGACCTGACGAAGGTTGAGGTGGTGATGCAATGAAAGTCTCCAAAGACGCCATCCGAGATTTGTAGTTTCTTGGATTAGGCGGGTTACTACAGGAGATTTATCCAAAGCTTCTCTAAAGTGGCTGTTGTGGTCTCTGCATTAAAGATTTGGGGGCCACTTTGGAGTCAAAGGAGGAAATGAGATGGCACTACCCAAATCTCTAAAGAGTGACAGGTTTCGGGGACGAAGCCTATCTAAGGGGGGGTGGACTTTTAACACCCGGAAGTTTCAGAAAAAGAGAAGAGAAGAAAATTAAGGAGCAAACGGGGTGTTATTTCAAAAGCAACGGTTAAAAGTTTACAAGGGCCAAACTAACCCACTATGGGGTTTAAAAGATGTATGGCTGCCCATAACCCGTCTTTCTCTCCTGCACACTTTTGGTTAGTGAGAGAAAAGAGTTATCATCAGGTTTTAGTGAGAGAAAGTGGAAGAAATCTTCAAAAGGTAAGATTTTAATATGTTTTCTTCCCGGTTTCTATTGGGTTTGAGCTTCTGGACTGAGATCCATGTGTTCAGTGCTCGTTTTCATGTGTTATAGGTGCTAGAACTCCAGGCTTATTCTCGGGTTGTGAAGTTTGCTCAAAATCTGTTAAGGGGAGTTCTAGATCCCCCTCTCTTACTGGTTTTCTACTTGTTTGGGGCTGTTATGCATACTAAAAAGGATGTTTCTTTACCAAACTATGATTTTCCATGAAAAAGTGTGACTGTTTATGAAGTTGAATGCCTTACAAGATTGCTATGATGTTGAATGGATGTTTATTTTGTTTTAAGTGTATAACTTGTAGATCCATGCTTAGGGTACGTTTAGAAATTATATATGAGGCTAGAAATTGCATAAGTTGCATTGCAGGTTGGTTTTGAAAATCTGCGTTTATTGAGTGTTCAACCGCATTGGTTGAATGTGCCCTCGCATGTCTTTTGTTCATCCGCAGATGATTTGTTCATCCGCATTTGTATGTGTTCATCCGCATTTGCATTTTGTTCATCTGCATTTATTGGACATCATCCGTATTTGTTGGACTTCATCCAAAGATGTTTTGTTCCTCCGCAGATGTTTGTTCATCCGTAGATGTTTTGTTCATCCGCAGATGTTTGTTCATCCGCAGATGTTTGTTCATTCGCAGATGTTTTTGTTCATCCGCAGATGTTTGTTCATCCGTAGATGTTTTGGTCATCCGCAGATGTTTTGTTCCTCCGCAAATGTTTTTGTTCATCCGCAGATGTTTTCTTCATCTACAGATGTTTTATTCATCCGCAGATGTTTTGTTCCTCCACGGATGTTTTTGTTCATCCGAAGATGTTTTTGTTCATCCGCATTTGGACTTGTTCATCCGTATTTGGTTCACCCGCATACCTTTAGACACTTAGAATATTTTCTGAAGACTTTCATCCACATTTGCTCATCTGCATTTGCTGAACATTCATCTGCATTGGTTTATGTTCATCAGCATTTCTTTGGGGACTTATAATTTTTCTGAAATCTTGGGAGGTAGAATATAGTGTTAAGTTCTGGAATTTTTTGATGGTTTATGCCTGTTGATGTTATGTATGATTGTGGGATGTGGTTGATGTTCTATATTACGAATTATTATGTGACTTTACGTGGTGTGTTATTACTCTTGTATGTAAAGTATTATCTTAGTAAAAGAGAAAGACGAAGTTAATGAAAGTGGAACGTAATGAATGAAGAAGGAAAGTCTTGCAAGCAAAATGATGGAGGTTCATAACTCAACGAGGTAGTTGTTTGCTTAACTGTGTGCGGTTTAGCTAACCCTTGATAATGCGCACAGGGGTCTAATCCTTAAGATTGACCAAAATATGATGGAATCCTTGTCTCTTACCCCAGTACTGTGTCAGTTTTTGCATGACGTGGGGGTTTATTTATAAACCCCGGCACAGTACCTGCTTTTGCATGGCGTGGGGGTATAGCATATGGCAGGATACAGATAAAAGTGAAAGATGTTAATGAATGAAAGGACGAAAACGAACGATGATGAATGATGATGAATGATGATGAATGATGATGAAAGATAATAAATAATTATTATCAAGATGTATGTATAATGTATGATCACGTACGAAGTAAAGGATATGTTCTAATGTAAAGTAAAGTATTTTATTATAAAACTAGAACTCAATCAGCTTCGCTGACTTTTGTATGCATAATAGTTGGCAGGTAATTGTTGATGCTGAGGGGGTACAGGCATGATGCTTAAGCTACTGGGGATGATTTGAGTCTGGCATCCATATTTTGAGAATGTTATTGTACTAATACAACTTTTGAGATATAAATGAATGATATGATGTATTGACATGTTTTTAATTATCAATGAAAAGTTTAAATTCCCCTGCAAGATTAATTTGTTTTAAATGTTTTATGCAATGATTGACCAACTGTAAGCGTGAACGACCCTACAAGCATAAAAGAACTAGTTAGAATGTGGAATCCAAGGCATGATGGTCTTGGGTTGCCAGTTTCTAATTATTACTATAACCTTTTGATACTTGCCTCTAGGTTATGATTTGGATGTTGATGCTTTGAAGAATTTCTATGGAGTTCTTTTTGGTTTTATTTGATTAATTTCAACAGAGCTGTCTGGAGAGTTGTCAAATCTTTCATTCCTATTTCTATGTAGAAATTGGGCACGATTTTGATTTTCAAAAATAACTTTTGTTTTAAATTTTGGATTAGAATTAAGTGATTGTTTCATATTATGATTAAGATTCCTTTTGACACTCTTTGACTCCCATTGATCATAGAAGTCATCATCAGAATTTGAAACCCGTGTTTGTTTAATGTGTGATTGACTTCTATGTTTGGCCTTGTCAGTTGAAATTGGTGAAATATGGTTGTTTTGTGGAACTCTCAAGCCTTTCTGTTTAAAGAAACAATCAGATGTATTGTGATTTGTCATATCACAGACAGAACAATATTGATTGAAATAGCAATTTTTAGTTGAATGATTGTTCATGTCACAAATGGAGCAATATTGATTAAAATAACACTCATTTGTGTTATGATTAGACATGTCACAAATGTCATAGTACATTTGTTTGTCTTTTGATTTTGATATGGAGGTTTCATGTGATTTAACAGATTTTAGATTAGCCTCAGATTTTGTTTTCAATGAAGAAGCAATTTCAGTCTTCTTAGTCTCAGTAGATTGTTTCACAAGTGAAATTCAGTTTTTACATTTGATTTTTGAACCATGGATGATTTCCCTTTGGATGATGAAGAAGCTATTGCTTTACCTTTGGATTTCAACGAAACCTTTTCTGATTTGCTTGAATTTTTTGGAGATTTAATCTCACAATTAGATCTGCTTTTAGCAAAGGATATCACAGATAATTCAGCATTCTTCACCACCTTGAGATTTTAAGGAATGAATTTCACAAATGGCATAATGGCTTTGACTGGGCTTTTTGGTTTCTTAACAATTACAGGTTTGTATGAGCACTCTTTGATTTTGATTGGGTGACCCAACTTGATTTTATCCTCATTGGTTTCAATATAAACACTCGATTTGTTTTGAGGATTAGTTATTTGTGAAACCGTTGTTTTAGTTTCAATAACTTTAGGTTCAATTGAATCCGAAAGAGTGAGTGCCTCAGGCACAACTGTATAGTTGTCATTGTATGAAGGTGGATAAGAATTGTATCATATCCCAGTCATATCCTTTGGCTTTTTCTATGAGTTAAGTTGTAGGATCGGTGTTTGTCTCACAACACAAGATATTACCATAAACTCACTTAATATCACTCGGGTTGATGAAGCAGAATCTCTACTAAGTTCACAAGTAATATAATAAGTTAATGAAAGCAAAATAACACAAGAATGGTTTTTCAAGATACTTGTATATATTACTTCTCAACTCAGTATTACAAGACTCTTACAAGTATAGTTACTAAGTTACATGGAGAAACTATATATACTACTATCTACAGCAGGTTATACTTGGAAAACCAGCTGAAATTTACAACTAGACAAATACTACATTGCTAGAAGTAAAGCATCTAAGATAAAGTAATAATATCCTAGATTAGGTAGTCATGACATGTCCATGACTTACCTTTTGTCACCAACTAAGAATGACAACTATACTATGTTGAGAATGGTGAACAGTGGATTAAAGTATGGTAAATTACATGGGCGTGGGAAAGCACCATGTAGTATATAAGAGTTGTAGCGGGCTGTCAGACAGACCATACTTATGTCCACCAGTTCATAGTTGGTTATTCCGAAGGTAAATGGCTTCGGAAGAATAAATTCTTCCGAGGTTATTTTGGCTTCGGAAGAAACAACTTCTTTTGAACTTCTGCAAGTCTTCAGGACTTTATTCTTCAGAAGACTTTGTCTTTGAATCTTCTTAGTTGTATACTTTGGAAGGATAACAACTTGGTCTCAGAGGACTGAATTCTTCCTTTGGAAGTTCTTCATACTTTGAGCTTCGGAAGATCTTCATACTTTGAGCTTCAGAAGATCTTCGACTTGGCTTCGGAAGAGCAGCTTTGTCTTCAGTAGACCATTTCATTTTAGTACTTCAAAATTCTTCTATGTGTTGTTTTGGTTGCACCAGCCTCATATGATCTAACAAACTCCATGTTGGACTATTTGAAGATGATACTTACCAAAACCTAAGTGCCAAATCTGATGATGATTACCAAAACCGACCCGGTGAAGATATGCTGAAAATATGATCAAAACGAAGAAACTTGACCAAATTCAAACTTGGTCAACCATGGTCAACGTCAACAGTCAACATCAGCGGTCGTCCCGAATGATGTCAGCACCCGGCAGTCACGCATTAGCAATAGAGAATTTATCAGACTTAGAACTATATTTGTGTAATCATTTGTACTTAAATGTAATTTTTATTTTATTTTTGTAAAGAGTATAAATGACTAAGTGTAGTCATTTATACTCTAACATTAGAACAATCACAAAACAATCCATAGGATTCACGAGAGAAATCAAGGTTGAGTGTGTGTGAGAGAGAAACCTCTTGCAAACTCCCTTGTAATTCTCTTGATATCATACATATCAATGAATGAAATTTTTATGATTATGTGTTCTTGAATTGTTCATCGTTCATTCATCATCATACATTTCATCTTGCAATAGATCTTCACTTGAAATCATCAACGGGTTTGTGAGATTCCACATCACAAATTTGATAAACGGCAATAATACGATTGCAATATTCGATCCACCAGTAGAATCAGTGGTTTCCACAATTGGTATCAGAGCCTTGGCTCCTTGTTTTTCAAATTTTTCTCAAAAATTTGAACCACAAGTTTGATCTGCAAATTGTTGTTGTTTTTTTTGATAAAATCAAGCTACCATTAGCTTAGATTTGTTATTTCGTGAAGATCTGCAAGTTTAGTTCATTTGAGCCATTAATTTGAAGATTTAAGCAAACTTGTTCTTCAAGTCTTCAAATGCTCATGAACGTGAAATTTTGATTTTTATGTTGTTTGATCGAATTTAAGCTTCTAATAGCTTTAGTTTATGATAACTAACACATCTGCAAAGTTTCATGTCAATTGGATAACTACAACTCTCGAATTTGAAGATTTTTGAAAATTTTGTGTTCTTGAGAAAAGTTCACTGTTCTTGAGAAAAAATCATCAAAAATCACGAATCTGATGTTGTTTAGCTGAAATTGATAGTGGTTTTAGCTTAGAAACATCAAATCTAAGGTTCGTTTATCATTTTCAACATCCAAATCATACATTTTAAACATTGATTCTTAGATCTGTGTTTTTGTTCTTCATTGTGTTCTTCATGGGTTCATCATTTAAATCTGAGTTTAGATGATGATTATATGAAATTGATAGTTGTTCTAGCTTAGAATTACTTATCTACAGCTATTATAACATTTGATTTTACCTAATTCCATCAGAAATCTAAGAATCAAAAGTTTGTTCATTCAAGAACATGAAGTTTGGCTTTTTCAGAGTCAAACTATTTTGAAATCTGAAAATCAACCTAATCTTTGATTTGATTCAGATTTTGATACATTTTTTCATCATACAATCATTCAAAATCATTCAACAAACATACAAACATCAATTTGTGAATTTGCAAATGAATAGCATTCATAATCAAATTACACTTTGAATTCTTAGTTTTTGACTAAGGGTTGCATCCACAGCTGATGTTTCAAATCATACAGCTGATGTTCTAATTCTAAAGCTAAAAATCTTCATAACATTCGCAACCAAGTGTCCACAGCTAATGTATTACATCCACTGTTGATGCACAAGTTATACAGCTTATAAACATACATTTGTCTAAGTGTTCACAGCTGATGAACAAACATTTTCACAGCTGATGTGTTAACATTCACAGCTGATGTAATAATCTTTTTTAGCTTACACTTCGATTCAAAGCGAACAAGCACAAATCTATCCATTCCACAACAAAAGAACCTCCAATCCCTTGAAATTTTCGATTTTGCACCTTCATTGAACTGACACCTTCATCACCGAGGACAATCATCATCATAAACACTCTGCAATTTCGATTCAGCCAACCCAATCACCAAGTTGTGTCCACAGCGGACGTTAACCACCATATCCTACAGCGCACAGAAACAAACAGAAGCAAAATACAGCGCACAACCCTGATCTAGTCCACAGCGGACAAGTAGATTTGACCTTACAGCGGACGAATAAACTGTCCACAGCGGACAAGTGATCCCAAAACAGCCACAGTGAACAAACGAACTGCTGCTCACAGCGGACAGTTGTCCTTTCATCATCATACAGCGCACGAGTAAACTTGTCCACAGCGGACAAGTAAATCACTCACAGCGGACGAGCAATAATCTGTCCTCAGCACACTCACAGCGCATGTTCAACACCAAACACAAGTTCTGTTGTATTCCACAGCGGACGACCACAGACCTTGAACAACTGTTGACACCAATCGACCACCACTGTCGTCACTAATCCACCGCAGCTACACAATCAACCATCATCATCATCGATCCAATTTCTTGTCATCTTCTAACCAACACAGCCATCGATTACAATTCATCTGTAACCACCAACCGCAACCACTCATCACCGAGACCAATCATCATAACATCATCGAAGAACCCCCAATCAACTTCGATTCTGCACAGCAACTACTCTTCAACCCAAAGAAGCATCGGCCAACATCGAACCCCCAAAATCTGAAATTGTTGGTGAATTTGAGTCGGTTGACAATTCTTGATTTGGGTTCACCGATGTTAAAGATGCTTTGAGAGAGTTTGTGTTTAGGATTTAATTTTGTGTCCTCTTTAGTAGTTAAATTTAAGCACAGAAGACTTTAAAAGTATAAAAGTCGATTTTGACTTTTATTTTAACTTTGACCAGCAATATATATATATTATATATTTTTATTAATCAAACAAATCAAGCTTCGGAAGTTATTAAAATATATCAAACAAATCGAAGCTTCGGAAGTTTTTCAAAATAAACAAACAAATTTTAAGTTTCGGAAGTTAAAATTTCTACTTTAATTGAATGTCTTTGGAAGAATTCATTTGATTTCAGAAGATTTTATTTACTTTCAGAAGTTTTTTAAAGTTTGACAAAATTTTTAAATTTTGTCTTGGAAGATATTGATTTTTCAAAGTTTTCAACTTGACTAATTTTAAAACTTGTTCTCGGAAGTTTTTAAAGAAGTTGAATTATTTGAAATCAAGTCACAAAATCATTTAATTTAATTGATAAGATCCAAATTTTATTACTTTTTAATTACGCTTGATTAATATTAATTGAGCTTAAATAAATTGTAATCGAACAAAGTTAACTCTTTAATTAGGCCGATCTAATTAAATTGAGTTTTGGCGTTCTTTGGATTCAATTAAAGTTTAAATTTGATTTTGATTTAACATCATTCACCAAATTTTTGTTGTAAAACAAAATGGAAAATTTAACATCATTCACTGACACTCGTGTTTCAAGAAACTGAGCTATCTTTCTTGCTGCAGGTAGAAAAAGGTTTCTAGAATTCAAACATAGCAAACTAAGTTGTTGTAACCAACCAAACAACAACAACAAATCAAACAAAAGCTGCAATCAACCAAACAACAGCAGCATATCAAACAATAACAACAATTCATTATTTGACAAGACAAACATTTAGTTGTACATCAGTCACATTGAAAAAGAACTGATGCACTTACATTTATGTGATCTTGCAAACTCAAACAACACGTTGTCTAATGATTTGATAAAATGCAGGTTAGAGATGGAAAAATCTCAAAGAAATGATCAAGCACAAATCAAGACATTAAATCAACAAAACATCAGTTTAACTCAAGAGATGAACCAATTGCAAGACAAAATGGTTCAATAACAAATCAAGCTTGAAGAGTTAACTGCTGAGCTTGCAAAAGCCACAAACATCAACAACACAAACATTCCTCCATTGCCTGAAATTCTTGAAGAGAGAAAGATCAATCTATGCTCATCAACATGCATAGATGAAGTTCAGGCATATTAGAAACATTGCAACAATATATCATACATGATAAAGGAGGAAAGAGCTTCACATGAAGAGGAACTACAAACTTCTGCAAAACAAATCAGTTCATTAGAGAAAGAAGTTGATAAATTGCTTAAAGAAAATCATAAGCTGAATGCTCAATCAACTGAACTCTCTGTGAAGTTAACAAACACAAAGGCTGAAGCTGAAGCCAAAATATCAGAAGCAAGTACAACCAAAACAATCAATAACTTGCAACATTACATTAAGCGTCCAAATCAAGCAATCACAACAGAAAATGCTACAAATGTAGAATTGAAGATACAACATAAAGCCTTTGAAGATAAAATCAATTCTCTTCTAAAGGATGTAGACAAACTCCTTGGAGAAAGATTTAGTCTTCAAGCTCAAGTTATAAGATTCACTGAGTCTTTAAAAAAGACAAAATCAGATCATGCATCAACAGAAGTTGAACTTGAAAATTTAAAGATGACTGCCAGCAAGTTGGAAGAACTACTTAATGCACAAGAGATCAAAAGAAGAGTGCTGGAACTACATACCATGTTGTTCCTCCACCTTACAATGATAACTACATAGAAATGCCAACTTCAATGACAAGTCCAGTTAAAGAAGATTCAAAGATGTATGATCTTCATCAAACAGACAAACCATCCACTATCACTCAAATCACTTCTCCTGAGACAACACCAAAGCTGTACCTCGAACCAAAATCACCACAGAATGAAACCTTTCATTCTTGTGATGATCAAGATGGAGATCCTGCAAGTGATGACGGTGATGAAGAAATCAACCAACCAAACAAACAAACATTGACATGTATTAGTCATGTCATTGAAGAAATCATTCCAAGACAAATGCAACCACAGAAATCAAAAGCATCAAAGCCTGACAACAAACAAAAGGCAATGGTTATCTATGATAAATTCAAACCAGCAGGATTCCTTGAACTAGAATTGCCTAAGGCTGAACTGAAAACAAAGATCAAGATGGAGTAAAAGAACAAACAGAAGCCTGAGGTACAAGAAATCAAAGAACAAGTCAAGAGGAAGAAGACACGATCTAAAAGAAAGAAGAAAAGTCAAACCAAGTCTTCTAATCCTGATCCAAACCAACCATCAACCTCAAAGGCTACATTAGAAACTCCAAAACAACAACCAATTCTCTATGAGACATGTAATTCAGATTCACACAACACTTCTGAGTGTAAAAACACTGAGAGTGATACATATATATGTCCTCACAAGAGAAAGCAACAAAAACAAACAAAACAAAAGGCTGTGAAGTTCCAAGAAAATCCAACTTCATCATTCAAGCCTAAGGAAAGAAGATCCCGACCTACTCCGTACTGCTTAAATTATGACATGGAGAATCATACCACTTCAGAGTGTTCATACAATAACTCTCCAACATCACAACACAAAAAAGGTCAAAGATCTTATCATCAATCAGAGTCGTACTCACCGAGATCGGAGCAGGAGTACTACAACAGACGTCATAGCTACTCTTCTCCTCGATCACATCGGCATGGGTATGATTTTAAACATTATCATATTCATGATTATTGGGCACCTAGACATTATCCTAGGTCATACACACAACATAAGTATGACAGATATAGGAATAATGCTTGGCATAATGGATATCATAGAAGATCACATCCATCAAATTATTATAATCATAATGATAATTCTTATGATGAATATGATCACATGCCCAAAAGAAACAAACATGATCAAGGACAAAGATCCTTTGCTACACCTCCACAAAACATTCAAAAGAAAAATAGAGTTTCTAAACCAACCAAAAGATTTTCAAAAACCAAACAAACTCCTTTTGTTAAACAAGCTAAAGTTAAGTCAGTTGGTTTAAAAACAAAACAATGTTGGAGAAAGAAAATAATTTCTGGAGGTGAATCTGATATATCATCAGATACAGCAAAATCATACACATACGAGCAAGTCACATATAAAGATGCTAATGGACGGCTCAGGACAGTAATGGCCTGGGTTGAAACATCTAACTGATTTGCTACTGTAATAGGGACAGTTATGGAGGCCTGTCAACCCAAGAAAAGTTAGCAGTGGTTGATCCTTTCTCATGACAGGAACGTTCTTCCTGTTCGTGATATTATGATGCAACTGAGCCAAATGGAGCAGAAATTAACCAGAATTCAATGAAGGATATAAATCACTCATAGAAACTATGATGGCAATGCAAGAAACAATTGATGTTTCATTCCATCTGCTTAGTCTGATTACATTGCTACATGGATTAACTGTTTATGATATCTATTGAATTGATAACACATATGCCATTTCTTTATTTTCTCAAAAAAACAAAAATCTTAAAAATTAGAAAATCAAGAAAAAGTCCAAAAAATATTTCTATTGAATCTTCCTGCATTTACATGAGAAATGATAGTACACTCATCTACTATCTTCTGTATCTATTTTTCAAATCAATAAAGACTGACAAGACTTTGTTTGATATGTCAGTAGGCTCAGCTTGGATTCAAGATAAGCATATTTGTGATGAACTAAATCAATATGCATTGTGGAACAAAACCATCTTTGGGTATTGGTAAGCAATGACTTTTCCAAGTGTGTGCTTGTGTGGTTACCTAAACACACCATGCGAAACTGGTGTATAAATTTCTCAATGATAAAAGCATCTGTTTCTCCTTTGTTGTATGTAAATACAGACCTGGAGTAAACATGAGGAAAACTTCTGTTATGCTGAGCACAGACCTAGTTGACCTTGCACTAAAAGTGTTGATGCTAAAAAGAATCCCAATGTGGATCAAAGCTGAAAGAATCCCAATGAGGATCAACTTCCAATGTGAAGTATAAAAGAATCAATGCGAATCAAATATAAAAGAATCCTAAAGTGGATCAAATCATGAGAATTTATACTCTAAGTAACCTGGTTCAAGTTGCAATAAAGTACCACCTTGCATTCCATGAGAAGAGTTATTCTTCCATACTTCTAAGTGTGGGGTACTTAATTAGCATATCTAATAAAACCTAAACATGATAAATATCACAAAGTGTTGAAAATAGATCCTTGCATGAGTTTAAGTGGACAAACATACTTACAATCAACTTTGTTCTTTGTCTATGTCTATTCCAAACTTTAAACATTCTTAGATGTAGAGGATTTTGGATTAGTATGATCTCATTACAGTTGAAGGATTCATGCTTGTAAATATCTTAATTTTGAAAAATCTAAAATTCTAAAAAGATTTGTCATTTTTTAGTATTTTTTTTAGTTTTGGTAGATTTACATGTGTTATTCATTTAGGAGTGAAACTTCCATGCAATACCTCTACCGAGAGGATTTAGACTTTTGCAGGAGATGAATTGCACGAGATGCCTGAGTTTCTTATTCAGTTCAAGATGTCAAGAGAACACTCCTGCTTCCTTCAATGATCTCCTGCTAGTTGCTGAGAACTAAGAATCCTCCTCTTGGTCTCATACACAAAAGTTCCTCACCCTCCAAAGCTTTTGTTGAGGGAGAGTATATGTTAAGTCTGAAGAATTTCTGATGCTTCTCCTTCACTTCTAAAGTTGAGATAAAGCTGCTGATATTGCTACCTGTGCAATCCACAGTGTATGCACATGGGTGCATTTTCAAGTCTTAAAAACAAGACTAGAAGATCAAGCTGATGAAACCTCCATCAAGTGCTGAACCAAAGTCTTTATGTGCCGAAACAAAGTCTTTTTCTCAATGCCTTTTTATGAAGCTTCTAAGAAGATGCTACCAAAAAGGGGGAGAAGACTGGACTTCAAGACTGCACTTCAAGACTACATGTCAATCAACATCCAAGGTTTTGATAATTATGAGGTTTTGGCAGTATCATCTTAGGGGGAGTATTGTTAGACTATTTGAAGATGTTACTTACCAAAACCTAAGTGCCAAATCTCATGATGATTATCAAAACCGACCCGGTGAAGATATGCTGAAAATATGATCAAAACGAAGAAAATTTACCAAAGTCGAACTTGGTCAACCGTGGTCAAAGTCAATAGTCAACATCAGCGGTCGTCCCGAATGACGTCAGCACCCGGCAGGCACGCATCAGCAATAGAGAATTTATCAGACTTAGAACTATATTTGTGTAATCATTTGTGCTTAAATGTAATATTTTTCTTATTTTTGTAAAGAGTATAAATGACTAAGTGTAGTCATTTATACTCTAACATTAGAACAATCACAAAACAATCCATAGGATTCACAAGAGAAATCAAGGTTGAGTGTGTGTGAGAAAGAAACCTCTTGCAAACTCCCTTGTAATTCTCTTGATAACATACATATGAATGAATGAAATTTTTATGATTATGTGTTCTTGAACTGTTCATCATCCATTCATCATCATACATTTCATCTTGCAATAGATCTTCACTTGAAAACATCAACGGGTTTGTGAGATTCCGCATCACAAATTCGATAAACGGCAACAATAGGATTGCAATATTCGATCCATCAGCAAAATCAGTGGTTTCCACACTCCCCATAGGGTGATGCTACCAAAACTTCACTTCTAACTCCTCCTTAAGATCTTTATCACCAGGGAAAGCAGATATTTGCCTGTCTCTTTATTCTTCCCTCATGCATTGGTGAGAAGTTTGTAAAGCCCTCCGCTAAAGTAGATCTAATCTGTTGCTCTGGATGACATGTACCCTTTGTTGTATCCCTCTGAAGAGAGTTAGTTGATGGGAATTATAGTCATATTTCTATCTAACTATGGGTTCAAAAGTCAGTCCCTCAACCATCTGCAGCAATGTTATT
This sequence comes from Flaveria sonorensis, assembly GCA_025506505.1. Taxonomy (NCBI): domain Eukaryota; kingdom Viridiplantae; phylum Streptophyta; class Magnoliopsida; order Asterales; family Asteraceae; genus Flaveria; species Flaveria sonorensis. The sequence goes on from CM046423.1 coordinate 32,240,184, forward strand.
CCTTTTTTGGTTGCTCCTTCTTCTTCTTCCTTTGCTCTTTTTTTCAACTCCTCTTCAGTTTTGGCTTTTGTTGTAAGATCGTTAACATGAAGATTGCTCAGATGATTCTTTATATGAGTAGCAATCTGAGAGTTAGAAGGATTGGAGAATGGTCTCTGTGCTAACTCAACAATATCAATCTGCTAGAGTGTAGCAGAGCTGATGTGTCAATTCTGGTTACTTGACCATTCTCCCTTTGCACAATAAAGGTGTGTGTAGCTTCATCGAACCTCCACTGGACAATTAGGCTTCTAGGATTTAGGGGATTAGTTGGTAGCTTGTCCCTTTTTCTTGTGTCCAGCAGAGTCACTAGTCTCCTTCTTAACTTCTTCTCTTCTTCTCTAAGTGCATCAGAATTGGTGGCAAGAAGTTGGAGAGCTTGGTCCAGTGTTCCCCTTGGCAGATCAAGGAATGCATCTCTTATGAGGGAACAAGAAGAGCCATCAATATATTTCAGTTTAATTGACTCTTCCTTATAAGAGATGTCGCTCAAGGTAGTGCAGTTTGTGAGGTTTCCTTTAAATTCCTTAAACTCTTCTAAGGTCTAGGGCTTGGAAGCTTCAGAGGTTGGTTTGGGTTTGGGAGTTGGTTTAGGTGCCTTCCTCAGAACACTTTGCAGTAGAAGTACCTCCTGCCTTCTTCCTAAGCGAATGTCAGCCTTGATGTCACTGACATGCCGCTGTAGGGTCTTTAGAAACATGGGATCCACCTACCTGCCAGTAAATCCATAGGCTTTAAGGTAGACTTTTATCCATTCCTTATCACCCTCAGTCTTGGCTGCAGCAACTTTTGCCTCTTCCTCCATCTTCTTCTTCTCCTTCAACTTTTCCTTAGCAGCCTTCTTCCTCTCCTTGTTGATCTAATCTTGTTCTTTGTGGAAAAGGAACAAGATCATGTCATAGTCATGAGGAGCTAGCTCCTTCTGAGAATAGCCTCTTGTATAGAGAAAGGCTATCATTTCCTTCCTCTCCTCTGCCTTTTTTCTCCTCTTCTCCTCCTCTCCTCCTCTATGGCCACCCTTTTGCCTCCTCTTTTTCCTTTTGCAGCAAGGTTGCCTTCTCCAGCTTCACAAGCTCATCAAGTGGGAATGGAAGCATTTCTTCATTGTCTACTACTAGGCTGATAAGCCTATCTATGACCTCCACTCTCCTCTGAATATTGATACTTTCTTGAGCAGCTGCTGCTGCTTTGCTGCTCGCAGCTAGCAGCTTCTTAATATCAAATTTTCCCTTCTTCTTTAACTTTTCTAACCTTTCCTCTTCTAGAAGCTCTTCAGCAGTGAGCTTCTTCTTCCTTTTAGGATCAAAGGAAGATTCAACCTTTGGAGACTCAGGCTTAGAGGATTCAGGTTGGGGAGAGGGAGTTTGAACTTGTGGTGCATGGAAGATTAGAGTTGTAAGAAAGTCCTCACTGTTAACCTCAGAGGTCAGGTCAAGAATGGCCTCTATGATAAGCAGGCCATCAGACAAGGATGATAGTTCAATTATTCCTTCTGCAGCTTGTATTTCTGCATCGGAAGTAATTCGAATTGCACTACCTATCCCTCTTAAGTTGGTTGCTAGGCCATCAGTCTGTATCTCCCCTTCAAAGTTAATTTCAGGTTCAATAGAGACCTTAGGTTGACCAACTTTCTCCTCAGAGGTAGGTGGTGCATTTAGCCTTTGAAGCTCTTCAGCTCCTAAATAGGCAATGGCAACATCTGGGGAGGGTTGTTCAAGTGAGGAGCTTGTTAGAAACTTGCTTAAAATCTGTTAAGGTCAATAAGCATCCTTGGGTCCACTTGAATAGTAATAGGAGGGGGTTTAGGAAAGATGGTTACAGGGTGTTACTGTATAGGATAGAAAGAAGAAATGACATCAAGGGAAGTAATGGCAAGGTTGGGTTCCATTTGAGTTGATATCTGCTCCAAAGAGTGAGTAGATATCTCATCATCATGCCTTTGTTTCTGTATGTTCTCCCCTTTTTTGTAGCATCATCTTGAGAAGTAGATGAGCTGGAGGAAGAACTTAAAGAAACCTAAATTGGTACATGCCTAACAGACTTCTCAATTTGTTTCTCAGCTAGTTAAGCCGTGAGATTTTTAATCTCAAGTTGCTGAGTGGCAGACCTATCTTCTAAAGTCTTAACCTTTAATTCAAGGTTTGAGACTTTAGAAAGTAGGTCTTTGATACCGAGTTGCAGACTACCCTCATCTTCTTTTGAAGAATCATCAAGAGATGGGATAACATACCTAGTATGTTCATCCTCATCACCAGTAGTGGTTTCTTGGCGCCCTGGATACCCTTGCATACTGATGTCTCCTTTAGAGGCATCAATTGGCAAGTTTGTCATAGATTCAGTATCACTGATGTTACCACTGTCCTGAGAGGCTAGTGAAACACCTTTAGTAGTGGTAGCTGAATCTACATGAGTCACCTCGACATCGGGTGGACTCACCTTAGTTTGGTCTAGCTGATGTGGGCTAGATATCAGAGGTTCGTTGGGGCTCAGTTGATCTTGAGAGTGTTGAGGGAGATCAACATCATGGCCCTAATGGAACATGATATCCTTATCAGGTCAGGTTAAAAGGTCAAGAAAGGATAGGGAGGTTATATCTAATGACCCGGGATGTTGCTCAGCACCTAATGACTCTTCTGCAATAGCAGTTGAGCCAATGATGTGGCTATCCCATTTTGGCTGCTGAGGGGAGTATTGAGACTCACCCTGAGGGCTTAAGGCTTTGGTAGTGGGCTCATTAGATTGAGACTGAGGAGACTCAACACTGACATTGAGGTCAATTATGGAGGATGGTGGACCTTTGGCTAAGTAGGATCCCTGAATTCCACTCTAGCATTTTTGGTTTGAAAAGAGGGGACTTGACCAATTAGAGTAGATTGATCAAGGGTTCGTTTAGGGTGTCTTTTGTAGGTAATTTTGATTGGGTGGGAAGAAGTAGATGGCATTGTAGTGGTGGTGTCTGGTGTGGGTTCATCACCTGCTAGGTCTGCAGTGATGTCACCAGGAGCCATTGGCTTAAGCATACCTGGAAGAAGATCAGTGATCCTTCCAGTGAAGTTGGTGGACACCTTCTTCAAAGTCTTGAAGATGCCAGGCCTCATGTGAGGGACCAGTAGTACATTTTCACATTGTAGTTTGTCCTGGTCCAGCTCACAGTTGATTATGTGCTGAATGAACCGAGGATACATATAGAATTGATCCCGATGAGATTACATCGTAGATTGTTTAGCACAAATCTTGAGTAGTTGAATCATAGGACCTTTACCAACTCATGGACTAGGTAGCCTAGATCATATGGGATTTGATCCCATCCCCCTGACTTGTTGGATAGGCAGTGTAGGACGATGTGCAGCAAAAACTTCCAATTGTAGGAGAAATTGAACTTGTAGACCGTCGATTTGCTCACTTCTCCACCGTATCTCATTTGAGTGTAAGTATTCACCAACTCAGACTTGGGGAATTTAGTGGGGGCTCCCTTATCATGGAGTTCCAGATGCTCCCTGATGGTAGTTTCACTTATAATGATATCTTGTCCGCAGAACCTTGATCGAATAATCCTTTCATCATTTAGGATTTCACAGCGACCATTGACCTAGAAATCGGCTTGATGGTTTGAGTAGATGGTAGGGTTTACAGTAAGGGCTATGAAGTATGCGGACTATGACAGAAATTGGAAAATAGGGGCAAAATCGACATCTTTTGAAGAATCAAGGATGGCGACTTGGTTATGTTAGGGATTCAAGGCCATTGTTCGGAGACTACTATTTGATTGGGATAATTGAGAGTGAGTGAAGAAGAAGATGGAAATTTTGGGCATTGGTAAAGAATGTAAAGAAAGAAAGTAGAGAAAGAGAGTCAAAAGTTTTCAAATACGGGGTAAAAAGCCAAATCGAAAAGGTGAGAAGATGTGTGAAAGGACGGTTTAGGTTTTGATTTGACTGGGATGGCAAGGTAAACCATTTAAAATATTCTGACAATCATCAACAAAATCTTACTTTTTACAGAGTGGGGCCCAAAGATTTCTGTCACATAGTAAAAGTTTTCTTCCGAGGGTAAAATTGCTTCCGAGAGAAAACACTTGTGTTTCTCAGTATTGTCTTCCGAAGCCATTTTTACTTCCAAGGCAAATCATGTCTTAATGACAAATTTGTTTCTGAGAGTAAAATCTTCTTTCGAGAAAAGAAGTTAATAAGCTTCGAAATTGAATTGGATGTATGATCAAATGTTCTTCTGAGGCTAAAAGCTCTTCGGAAGAGAATACTTTGCAGAGGAATTTGCCTTCGGCAGATGGATAAAGATCTCTTCCCAGGGTAAATTTCTCTTTGGAAGAATTCATACTTAGAAGTTTTAAAGAAAACCTTTTTGTAACAGGGCTTAGATTGTATTTAGACAACATAGACAAGGAATATTTTAAAAGGTTTTCAAAAGAAAAGGACTAGTCAATGTTAATCATCCTAATAGCTGTGATTAAATATTTAAATCTTTGTTCATCAAAGGCTTTTGTGAACAAGTTGGCATATTATTCATTTGAATTGACTTTGATAAGCTTGATTAGATTTTTCTCATGAATATCTCGAATGAAATGATACCTGATGTCAATGTGTTTTGTCTTGAAGTGATTGACTGGATTTTCAGTGATAGAAATGGCACTCTTGTTGTCTATGTGGATAGGAGTCTCCATGAAGTTGAAACCATAATCCAACATCTGATTCTGAATCCAAAGTAGTTGAGCACAGTAGCTTGCTGCAGTAATATATTCATCTTTAGCAGTTGATGTGGATACATAGTATTGCTTCTTACATTGTCAGGAGATGATCCTTCCACTAACAAATTGACATCCTCCTGATGTGGTTTCTTGTTGATATTGCAGCCACCATAATCACTATCAGTATAACCATAGAGGTTAAAATACTTATTCTTAGGATACCAAAGACCCAGTTTGGGAGCTCCTTTGAGGTATCTAAGGATCCTTTTGGCAGCAATTAGGTGAGACACCTTTGGAGCAGCCTGATATCTTGCATAGATGCAAGTTGCAAACATGATATCAGGTCTACTTGCAGAAGATACATCATAGATCCAATAATTTCCCTATACTGATGCTGATCAATATCCTCCCCCTTGGAATCAGGACAAAGATTATGATTTCTGGGTATAGGTGTCTTGGATGGCTTATAATCTTTGATTTCAAATCTTTCTAAGATGTCCTTGACATACTTAGATTGATTGATAAAGAGCCCTTCTTCCATCCGATTCACTTGAATTCCAAGGAAGAAGTCCATCTTTCCTATAGAACTCATCTCAAACTTCTTCCTCATGATGTTTTCAAAGTCCTTGCCCATTTGGTCATTTAAGGAACCAAATATGATGTCATCAACATAGACTTATACAAGCAGCATGTCCTTCCCAAACTTCCTTATGAACATTGTTTTATCTATTGTGCCTCTAGTATAGCCACTCTTGAGAAGAAACTGAGACAGCGTCTCATACCACAACCTAGGTGCCTGATGCAACCCATAAAGAGCTTTATCAAGTTTGCACACATAGTTAGGGTTCTGTGGGTCTTCAAATCTAGGTGGCTGGCACACATAGACTTCTTTATCGATATCCCCATACAGAAATGAATATTTGACATCAAGTTGATAGACTGTAAAGTTCTTGGATGCAGCAAAAGAAAGAAAGATTCGGACAGCCTCAAGTCTTGCAACAGGTGCAAAGACATCTGTGTAATCTATGTCTTCCTCTTGTGTGTATCCTTGAACATCAAGTCTTGCTTTGTTCTTGATAATCAAACCTCTATCATCTCTTTTTTTTTAAACAGACCCACTTAGTGCCAATGGGGACTTAGCCAGGTGGCAATGGACACAAGTTCCATACCTTTTGCCTCTTGAATTGAAGCAACTCCTCTTGCATTGCTTCTATCCAGTTGTTGACCTTAAGGGCTTTTTCCACCTTCTTTGGTTCCATCTGAGAGAGAAAGCATGAGTACAAGTAGACATTCCCATTGTGGGTCTGACTTCTTGTTTTCACACCTTTTAAGACATCCCCAATAATGTTTTTAGTTGGATGACTGTTGTGTATCCTGAGCCTAGGAATCATATCTAGTTGCATAGATAGATCCAGGTTTGAGAAGTTTTGCTCAGGATTTTGAACACCATGACTAGCTGATGTCTCACACTCATTCAATGAGGACTAATTCAATGAATTTGTGATAGCATTAATGGTATTTTGCTAAGAAGCAGCATCAACAGTTGCCTGTTCCTCCAGATCACTGTCTTCATTAGCTTGGTATTGAGTACTTGAGTTGTCAGTTGTTGAGCTATGAGGCTCAGTAGGCTGACAACTTGTTGAAGCTCCATTGTTTCTTGAGATATTCAAGCTTTCAAGACTTTCAGTTGAAGGAGCTTGATCTTCATTTCTTCTTGGAGAACTTGGAATAGGTATTGGTAACTCAAACATTTGATCTTCATAGGGGTCATTTTGAGTTCCTGTTCCAGCTGAAACATTCTCACAACATGGTTTAGAATAGTTTGGAAACAATTCTAAATTGAAGATATAATCCGGACCATTGCCCTTAACACAAGGAGTGTGCTCATTGACAACAATGTTGGATGATTTCTCAAATTGTTGATTTTTGATATTATACACTCTATATGCAATAGAGGTTGAGGAATATCCAACAAATATAGCATCATCTTACTTTTCAGCAAATTTTGCTAAATTGTCCTTTGTGTTATGTATGGTGCACCTGCTGCTAAAGGACCTAAGAAAGCCAATGAATGGTGGCCTCTTGTTCCATAGCTCATAAGGGGTCTTTCCATGGGGCTTAACAATGAGAACCATATTCTGCACATAACATGCACTGCTGACTGCCTCTGCCTAAAAAGTTAGAGGTAGTTTTGAATCAACTAACATAGTTCTTGCAGCCTCAATAAGTGTCCTGTTCCTCCACTCAGCAACACCATTCTATTGAGGAGTTCTAGGAGCACTATATTGTCTGGCAATCCCTTTTGAGTTACAGAATGAGTCAAGAACTTGATTTGTAAACTCAATCCCTTGATCACTTCTAATGATTTTTACCCTGTGATTTATTTGATTTTCAATTTTAAGAATAAAAGATTTTAGAGTTTTAGTAGTTTCATCTTCAGTTCTTAAAAAGAAAACCCAAGTAAATCTTGTGAAATCATCAACAATCACAAGGCAATATGATTTCCTTTCAATGCTTATTATACATATGGAACCAAAAAGATCCATGTGCAATAAGTGTAATGGGGTGGTGATGGAGTTAACCTCTTTGGATTTGTGAGAAACCTTGTGTTGCTTTCCTTTCAGGCAAGCAACACAATAATCTTTACAGATAAACTCTTTTTTGGGCACACCATGTACCAAATTATTTTAACCAATTTAATCATGGTTTTAAAATTAACATGGCATATTCTTTTATGCCAAAGAGTTGACTCATCACTATTTGCTTTGGAAAGAAAGCATGATACTTCACCCAGTGGGGAAGCATTGTTCATATCCATATTGTACATATCTTCTCTCATGGGAGATATTAGAAGCACCAATTCCTGAGGAATTGTCATCCCAGGTTTGAAGATGATGCACTCATGTTCTGTGAAAAGCATTTGGTGCTTTTGATCACAGAATTGAGAAACATTTAAGAGATTGTGTTCAAGCTGTTTGACAAAGTTTACTTTATCAATATGAACTTACCATTGGATACACTACCTCTACCAGAAATATATCCTCCGGCTTCACCTCCAAACTGAACACGACCTCCATCAAAGTGTTCAAATTGTTGTAGGAGAAATTTGTTCCCTGTCATGTGCCTAGAGCATCCACTATTCACAATCCAAACATTTCCATTCTTGTCATGTGGATGTCCCTACACATAAGGTGAAATGATTAGTTACTATTTGAAACCCAAGCCTTGTTGTTCTTAGGTTCTTCCAATGCAGATGATATAATTGAACCAACATGTATGCATGGGGGTTGAATTATGGTTTGAGAAGAAGAGGGTTGGGCTGCAGCATCTTTTCTAATCTTCCATTCCATCTTATGGTTAATCAATGTAGATGAGCCTGAAGAGGCTTGTGCAGCATAACTTGCTTTCGAGGCTTCTTTCTTCTCGAAAGAAGTCGTCACCACCTTTTCTTCCGAAGCAGTCTTCTTCTTAGAAGGTTTCAAAGGATTTGTTTTGTTCCTTAGTTTGTTCTTTGGCTTGACTTCCAAAGCTAATTTCCTTTTGGAAGAAGGAGTTTTTTCCAAAAGCAAGTTGGCTTCAGAAACAAGCTTTCCTTTCCTTAACACTTGGACCATATGGTAAGGTCCAAATGTGAAACCATCCTTGAATCCTTCTTTCTTAACATTGGATTCATAATGTGTGCTTGCTGGATTGTAGTAACAATCTTTAGCCATGTGGTTATGCAGCCCACAGATTATGCATTCAATGTTATTCTTGATGGGGCATGTGGATCGTTGTTTCTTGCACTTCTTTTCTTCTTCAATAGCCTTCCCTTTCAATTTTTGATCCTTTATCTGGATAGGTGTACTGGTACTACACTCCTTTCCTGAATCAAGATTTCCAACCATTTGAAATCCAGCTGAGATGAATACTCCCTTTTGCTTTGGGTATATCTTTAACTTTGACTCAGCCACCTTCTTGGCAGTTTTTCTTGCTGCCCTGATTTTGTTCTTTCTGGCTTTGGTGGTTAAGGGTTGATCATTAGCTATGGGGATGAGGTTTTCTACCTTATCCTTCCCTGTGGTGGTTTCCATAATTGCATCATTCTTCTACTCTTTGGTTATTGGGTCAGTAGTTGGAAACTCTTGCTCATCAGTACCACATCTTGGTTGTCTAATAGACACAAAGGAGTGTGGTAGTGAAATTTCATTGGTTCCCAACCCACTTTTGTTTTGATAGCACACCTTTGAGTGGGAGGATGATGCAATGATGGTATTGAAGTTATGCTTTTCAATGGCATACTTCTTGGATTTAGCCTCAACTATCACTAGCTGCGTTTGAGCCTCAGTCAACTTGGAGATTAAATCTTTTATTTAAGCCCTGTAATTTGAGTGTTCATGTTTTAAAGAGGACACGGTTTTCTCTAACTCTTCTATTATGAGTTTGTAGTCAGATTCTACTATCTTAAAATCAGATTTTAGTATGATTAAAGACTCAATATTAGTTTTAATTTCCATGTTGTAGTCCTGATACAATTTAACCTTAGCAATACAGGCTGGAGTACAAAGATGCTCATATACCTTAGTGTCTTCAGTTCCAGCCATGAGAGCTTGAGCAGGAGTGACATCTTGCACCATGAAGCTCCAATCAACTTTTTGAACAACAGTTACAGTCTATTTTTAGTGGGTTTGGCTGCAGCCTTTGAGGTAGCAGGATGTTGGGAGGCTTGAGTTGCTCCAGGATTAGATCTAGGAGCTTTGTATTCCCTTGTAAAGTGGCCAAGCTGGTTGTAGTTATAGCACTTGGCCTTTGTCTTGTCAAACCCAAATTTGCTATTGGTTGGGTTCTGAGGGAACTGCCTTCCAGTTCTTTTAAAGAACTTCTTTGCTCTGTAGGTCAGGAGAGCCATTTGTTGGACAATGTCCATGTATTCAACATCATCTGGGCTGAAATACTCTAGATCATCAAAATAAAATTGAAAATCTCCTGAAAAAAAAGCACAACTATCCTAGAAAGAATTTTGTTGAGCCACTTGAGATTTGGGTGTCTCAGGAAATGTGATGTATGGTCCAAAGGAAGATGATGGCTGTTGGGGGTAGTTCAGGTACAACTAGGGCTGGGGAGTTCTTGAACCTTCAGCAACATGTAGAGTATTACTAACAGGAAGGTTTGAAGGTTTGTTCATCTGATGGCTTTTCTGAGTTTCCATCTCCATACAATATCCATCAAGGATTCCATATAGTTCAGTCATAGTGAGAGTGTTGAGATTCTCAGTTCTCTTGATTGAGACGCATTAGAAAGTCTACTCATGAGGAAGCGCACTCATGAATTTTCTTACTATGTATCTCTTCTCAAGAACCACTCCCATAGACTGAGGAGATGTTGTCAAGTCCATGTACCTGAAGTATTGTTGACTCAATATCTCACCAACAATATGTGTGAAGTTCTCAAACTTCTTCTTCAGCATATCTTTCTTGGACTTTTTGGATTCAGCAGAACCAGAGTACATCAGCTTCAAAGCATCAAAGAGTTCGTTGGCAGACTTGCATTGCTTAAAGCCTACCATTATAGAGTTTAGTATAGCCATAAACAAAAGAGTCATGGCTTTGCAGTCAATGTCCATCTTGTTGAAGTCTTCATCAGAGTAGTCTTTAACGGCCTTTTCAGTCGTGGCACCATTACCAGCTGGGGATTCCACCTTTGGTTGGTATGAACCATGAGTAACTGATCTCCACATGCGGCTGTCTTGATACTTGATAAATCCTTCAATACGTTTACAACAGGTTCTAATGTCATCAGGAGTGATGATAGGAGCCTTCGACATGGTTCCCATCTCAGACTCAGAAAATTTTTGGTTAAGAGACATTGAGTGAAGTGAGTGAGTGTGAAGAAAACAATGGTGATTTAGGATAATAAGATCTCAAAATTAAGAGCCTAAAAAGCTCTGATACCAATTATAGGATTATTGTTTGTCTCACAACACAAGATATTCTCACAAACTCACTTAATATCACTCGGGTTGATAAATCAGAATCTCTACTAAGTTCACAAGTAATATAATAAGTTAATGAAAGCAAAATAACACAAGAATGGTTTTTTAAGATACTTGTATATATTACTTCTCAACTCAGTATGACAGGACTTTTACAAGCATGGTTACTAAGTTAAATGGGGAAACTATATATACTACTATCTACAGCCGGTTATACTTGGAAACCCAGCTGAAATTTACGACTAGACAAATACTACATTACTAGAAGTAAAGCATCTAAGATAAAGCAATAATATCCTATATTAGGTAGTCATGACAGGTCTATGACTTACCTTTTCTCACCAACTAAGAATGGATACTGTACTAAGTTGAGAATAGTAAATAGTGGATTAAAGTAAGGTCAACTACATGGGCGTGGGAAAGCGCCATGTAGTATATCAGAGTTGCAGCAGATTGTCAGACAGACCATACTTATGTCCACTGGTCATAGTTGGTTCTTCCAAAGGTAAATGGCTTTGGAAGAATAAATTCTTCCAAGTTCATTTTGGCTTCGGAAGATACAACTTCTTCAGAACTTCTGCAAGTCTTCAGAACTTTATTCTTCGAAAGACTTTGTCTTTGGATCTTCTAAGTTGTATACTACGGAAGGAGAACAACTTGGTCTCGGAAGACTGAGTTCTTCCTTCGAAATTTCTTCATACTTTGAGCTTTTCGAAAGATATTTAACTTTGCTTCAGAAGATCAGCTTTGTCTTTGGAAGACCACTTCATTTTAGTACTTCAAAATTCTTCTAAGTGTTGTTTTGGTTGCACCAGCCTCATATGATCCAACACAAGTAACTCTTGTAGCTTAGCAGAAGAGAATTGAAACTTTTCAAGTTTCACTTCGTAGCCGATTCCTCAGCTTTGGTTTTTGTTAAAAATTTAGTTAACTTCTCATTCTCAGCTACTAGAGTGTACTTTTCACCATGGATTTTTTCAATATCTGAAAGAAGTGATTTGATTTTAATTTCAAACTTTTCATCTCTTGTTTTAACATTTCAGATTTGACTTTTTCTTCTTTGATTTTAAGAGCCAACTTGTAATTATGTTCTCTGTATCCCTGTACTTGTTGAATGCATTTATCACTATATAGATTGGATTTTACCTCAGTTGGCATTGGAGTTGGACCATCATTAATGTGAGCCATGAGAGCATGATTCTGAAATTGAGGCTTGACTTCCTCTTCAAATAGGCTCCAGTCACAAACTCCATTTTTTTTTGATGACAAGTGCATTAGAGGTTGGTTGGTTGCTTCCCTAAACTTGATGAGTTTGTTGGTGTGGATTTTAATGTTGATACTGATGTCGATTACTTGATTGAAAGCTTGAATTAGATTGAGATGATGGCTAACCATGTGAAGTTCTTTGGTAATTGTTGCTACTTCATATGGGAGCATTGCATTCCCTAGAAAAATGGCCAGTCACACCATAATTAAAACACTTTACCTTGGATTTGTCGTATCCAAGTTTTGTGTTCTCACTCAGACTCAGCTTTTCCCTTTTCGAAAGAATTTCTTGGCTCTCATTGCAATCATGGCCATCTGCCATTGCAAGTCCATTTCTTGAACATCATCTGGATCTATTTCTTCAGAATCTTCCTGAATCAGATGTGTTGAAGTAAATCTTCATCCCAGATATGCCTCAAAACAAGCAATAAAGGCATTTCCAGTTGCCTTTTGCTCTTCAGATATTTGATCACTAAGCATGCATGTGGGTGTTGCAGTAGATGGAGTTGAAGATGATTGCTTGTTTTGTTGTGAAGCAGTAATGAATCCAGTTGTTCTTGCTTGATCTTTGGAAGATAGAAAATCATCTTCCTCTGTCACAAAGGCATTCTCAACAGAATGAGTTTTCGATGGAAACTTATATGCCTTAATGACTTGGTCCACTAAGATTTCTGCTCCACTCATCTAACTCAAGAGCTTTAATCTTAGCAATCATGATGTCTATGCTGGTGCTCTCCAAGTTAAGAGTGTTCTTTAGCATTGTAACATTCTGCTACCAGTTTTCTGGTAGACTATGCATCATTTTTTTTGTTCATTTCCTTCTCTTTATATGCAACCCCCATGATTTCCAGATCATTCACCAACTGTAAAAAACGATGTAGCTGCTTGGAGATTGATTCACCTTTGGTATGATGAAAGGTTTCATATTGGGTCACCAGTTTGTCTTTGTTTATTTCTGTCACCTCACTGCTTCCTTCACACATAATCTGTAGTGCATCCCAGGCACCTTTGGCTGTTCCATATTTCTCCAGTCTTTTGAGGACATCCATTTTCAAAGCCTGAGTTAGAATGGAGTAGGCTTTGAGATCTATCTTGATTTTCTTGTATTCCTTATCATCAAGATTTAGATTAGGATCCTTAATGGGAATTCTAACAGTTTTGTACTAAGAAGCTTGATCAGCGTTGAGAGAGACAGGAATGTATGGTCCTTTGCAAATGGATATCCAGTAGTTGGGATCCACACTTGTAATGTAATTTCTAAACCTTATTTTCCACTGCTTAAACTCAGACATGTTTAAGCATTGGAGGTTTAGATGCATGACTAACTTCATAAAAGTTAACAGAATCCATTAGAATAAACTTGATTTTAGATGGTTTGAATATTGATTTAGTTGATTTTTTTATGTCTAGAATGTTCAAACAGTCTAATGTCAAGATTTTCTTGTCTAGATTCGGTGAACAGCAGCAGCAGTATAGTTGATTTTAGGTCGATTTGATGAATAGTCCACTGTTAATTTTATTTTAGGTCGATTTTGGTCAATATTTTGTGATTATGAGTGGTTTTTGTCTAATTTTTGTTAAGAATCAACAATCGAACAGTGTTCTTGTGTTTGTCGATCAGAAGAACAGCGATGGTTGATGAAGCTTCAAGTATTTTCAGTATGAACGCTTATTAGAAGTATAAAACTTGCTAATAAACAGCTCAATCACCAGTTCAATCAATTTTCGTTCAAGATTTGCACTGATTTTGAGACGAATTCAAGAGCCAAGGCTCTAGTACCAATTGACCGGGTCCGAGATAAGAATCTCAGTTGATGTGACTCAACTAGGATCGAATATGATGATTGAGGAAATACAAAATCAATGAACATTAAATGCTGAAAATACTAATAAATGCTTTGTAATGCTGAAAATACTAATAAATGCTTTGTATATTGATATTGGTAAATAAAATACAAAGTGTGCTAGGGTTTGTAGCACAAAAAACATTCATTCTCTTTTTTAGTTAGTGTATACTATTCTATTTATATGCAGATACAATGCTTGTACAAAATGACTAAACTACACTGACAACTATACATCAAAATACTAGTCTAAGTACAAAATGATAATCAGCATTTGTAATGAACATCCATATTAGTTAATACGGATGTGTTGATCATCATCAACATTTCTTCAGTTGTGCATCCGCATTAAGTATGTTATCCGCATTGACTAATGTTGATGACCAAATACTTAGCCGCATTTGGTTCTGCATATCCGCATTAGTATATATGGATGAAAAAATACTTGGCCATATTTTTTTCTTGCTCATTCGTATTGACTAATGTGGATAGCCGATACTCGTCTTTTTCTTCTGTTCTCCTCACCCGCATTGGATCTTGGACTTGTGAAGATTTCTTCCAACCAGAATAACCTTCAACCACCTCTTGAATTGTCATGTATAATCCTTTTAGGGTCCAATACTTTCATTACACATATGTAAATTTTCATACCCCTTTGACCGGGACTGAGTGGAAATAGTAATAATAAACTTAAATTGATTACAATCCCCAAAGCATACGTCTACACGGCATTACATCATTAATAATTATCCCAAAGTAATTAATTGTCTAAACTCAAATAAAATAGTTTAAGTAAATTGTTGATAACAAAATGCGGTAAATAGGGCGGTGGCTAATTCTCCAATTATCCATCTATGGCAGCACCGATCCATTAATTAATTGTCAACTACTCTTCTCTTGAAATTCATACCCAAAATACATCAACATAATGTTGGTGAGCTCATGAGTTTATGACACTTGACCTTTCATCACTAAAATATAACAACCAATTATAATGACAATGATAATAACAATAATAATAGTGCACTAGAGAATGTATCACAATTAAGCCTAACCCGTACTTTCCTGCCCGAGTACTAAAATATCCCCTAACCCTTTATCACTAGAGTATTGGGTTTAATTGTGCCCTTCTATGCATCATTAAATTGCACTAATATATGTCACAATGGCTATTGAATCTCAATGGAGGGTGCTTTCTTATCATAAAGGCCTATTGTGAAGGGGGGGGGGGGGATTCCCAAATAGTACTATCCACAAATCACGCGAATCCTAATGAAGTTAATGATTGTGCTCCGTTTGGGGAAAATAGAAGGTAATATTGCCTCATAAATAATATTTAAAGAGTATGCATGTCACCCCAAAAGTCTTAATATAAAAGGGGGTTCATGAGACTCACCTTTGAGTTACTATTGAAATAAGACTTAAGAATCTAGGAAGCAACCAACTGGGAGAGTTCCTAAGTTGTATTTCATATGTATTAGTATCTAATTAAGTCGTTATCTAATCGCAAACCATAAGTTTTAGACTTTCCTTACTTGACTTATTGATTCCCATTACACATATGTAATTCTGTTTTAAGTTTTTGGGTTTTTAAAGTCTTAACTTATGTTTTGTCTAAGTTTGGGTCAATATATTGTAATTTTAGATTTTAGTAGTTGTTATAAGTGTAATTTGGACCCAAATCAATAAGGTTTCATTTGTTGGCAAATTTGGTCCCTTGACTTTGCTAAATTGACACTTTTAGCCCTAAAGTTTGGAATTTTGTACTTTAATTATTTATGGTGGAATTTATTGTTTTAAGTAAGTTAGGATACTATAATTTATCAATATTTTTATTATTTGGTCTCTGTTAATGGTTTTAAGAATTTAGTTTTTGAAATAGGCGTTTTATGACGATAAAAATTTTACTTGGAGTTGTTGAGTGGCCTAAATAGTATTTGTATTTTAATTATAATTTATTTTGGATATTATTTAGCCTCTAGAATATTAAAGTTATGATTATAGGGATGGTGATTTGGTTATTATATTTTAGACGCGTATTAGACCGCGTTTCAGACGCGTAATACATTGGTTTTATTAAATTTTATTTTGTGCTTTAAGTTTGTGAGTATTAATTTATTGGAAAATATCAATTTATTTATTTTGGATATTTTTATACATTTTGATGGAATTTGGGTTTTAAACTTGAAACAAAAACAAAATAAGTGAATTCCCCCAAGGATCGTTTTCAATCTCTCAATAATTACAACAAATTGTTATTGAATCAACACTCAATAATAATGGTGCAAAAACCCATGATTAATGATATGAGATCTATGTGTGTGAGAATGATTGTGTGTGTTTGTATGCTTGAATGCTATGAATGATAATTACTGCTTTGTTTGATTGATTGTTCAAAATCTTACAAAGGATTAGGGTATACTACTATTTAAAATCTACAAAAAGATCTATGTATAGTTACAAAAATACCCTTATGTAAAAACAAATTACATATAATCCTAAGTCTATGTGTTGTCCGTTGTGGATGATAACATGTCCCCTGTGGATGTGTAACTGTCCACTGTGGATGATGAATGAGTTTTCTGCTGTGTATGATAGTCATCCACTATGAACATTTAGTGAATGTTTTCTTTGTTATTGTCCGCTGTAAAGTTGTTCATCCGCTGTGAGTACTTGGATTTCTTCAGACTTCATCCGCTGCTGACATTTATGCATCCACTGTGGGCAGGTCTTCATTCGCTACCAACACTTGCAAAATTTCTTTATCTACAAAACTTGTAAAAGAAATTTAAAACAATAATTAGTGTTTGATATGTATGTTACTATTGTTTGAATGTTAGTAAATGATTGTTTGAGTGTTAGAACATATTATGATTAATTATGGAAAGCATTATCCTATAATGCACTTGTTGAGTGCAATAATACTCCCCCTAAGGATGATGTTGCCAATCTTTGATGTTTGCTTGTTAATGTTTTGTTTGTTAGTGATAATGTGTGTGATTATGTTTTATTTGAATGAATGCATGATTTCACTTGTAATGTTTTGATTGGTTGATTACATGTATGATTGCCTGATTGCATGTTTAACTGATTATACATGTGTAATCGAATTACCTTGTATGTTAAGACTCATATGTTTGCTTATATGACTTCTTAATTGCTTGTTGTTATGTTTGATAATATGTATGATATTAATGAATGATTGAAGTTCTGATGTGTTTGTTATGTCTTTTATACATGGTTATATGTTTTGTTTGTTTGAACGGTTAGATATGTATGATTGTTGTTTTGACTGTTTGTTTGTTAGTTAAGCTTTAAGCATGAGAAGGGCCAGCTTCATCTACACTCTTCTACACTTCATCTGTAGCTTTAAGAGACTCTTCAACATCTTTCTCTATGATCTGGTCTTTCTTAGCTTCCTTTACTTGATCAGACAGAGGAGTAATCTTCAAGGCATTTAATGTGCACAGTGAAATATTAAACTGCACTCTTCTGATCATCATACTTAAAGGTGATTGGAAGTTGCACCATCTGCTCTAGGGTGGTCTGATCTAGACTTTGAATTTCAACATTGCTAACCAGAGTGGTTATAACACGATCACCCTTAAGTACTTCTAGATTGTTGTTCTCTGAGGTCCTTAGGCTTATGATTCCTTCAATGTGTTAGTGACTGCTGATTTGTCTCTAATCTTTGCTTTAATACAACATTCACATACATTATGCCTAGAATCCTTAGCATGTGTATGAAGTAACAATAGTCACCCTTGCACTACACATCATCAATTGAAGGGAATGACTTTGTCTTCAAGAATGACACATAAGATGGATTTAGCAGTTTGATCTCAACAGGGTCAAACAAACTTTTGTCTGCTGCTTGCTTTCCTTCCAATTTCCTCTCCAATACCACCTCAAAGTGGTTTCATCAGAAAACCATCTTGTAATTGGGTGATTGTACTGATTACCATCAATCTTCTTCATGATTAGCTTTAAATCTGATGGCCTCAGAGGATAACCAACTCTTTCTAGAAGTGCACTGTCTAGATGTTCTATTTGTTCTATATTTGGTTGTTTCTGTTTGCTAGCCGATTGTCATTCTCTTCTAAGCTTGGCTATGTGAAGTTTGTCTTCTCGGTCTGTAACGCCCGCCTCCCAGGGCACACCTTAGGGAGCGTTACGCATCAGATATACAGAACACATAGTAATCAGAGAATACATAGCAGAAGTCAAACTATAATTATAAACTATAGCGTATTATACATTTGTCTTCTAAAACAATACTGTTATTACATCAATTTAACTATAGCAGAGACTCAAATCCTCGGCAACACTTTAGTCCTTTATCTCCTCATAAGCTTAGACCATAATCTCTTATTCATATAATCACCTGGCACCTAGGATGTATGTCCATAAAATAAAAACATTTAGGACTTAGCATAAAACTTGTGAGTTCATAAACATAGCATTCTCAAAATTCAAATCATATTAATATTGACTATTGCATAAGCAGATACAACCATGGCAAACAGATAGGAACAGAGTAAGTATAGTATAAATTCACATAACCAGGCTATGTATACAAACTCTACTGGCTAAAGCAGAATCATACCAGCAGCCCTCAAGTCACATTTAGAGAATTTTTCATAAAGCTTTTCTTGTCGAAGGGTTTCTAGAACCATTTTCAGATGTCTGTCATGATCATTTTGGTCCTTAGAATAAATAAGTATGTCATTGATAAAGACAATGACAAACTTATCCAACTATGGTTTGCAAACTCTATTCATCAGATCCATAAATGCTGCAGGGGCATTGGTTAGTCCAAAAGAGAACCAAAAATTCGTAATGCCCATAAAGCGTCCTGAATACGGTCTTAGGAATATCTTCCTCGCGTAGTTTCAACTGATGAGAACCTGATCGAAGATCAATTTTTGAAAAGTAGTTGGCTCCTTGAAGTTGATCAAATAAATCATCTATTCTTGGTAAAGGATACTTGTTCTTAACAGTTAACTTGTTTAGTTCTTGATAATCAATGCACATACGCATTGAACCATCTTTCTTTTTGACAAACAATACTGGCGCTCCCCAAGGTGAGGAACTTGGTCTAATAAACCCTTTTTCTAAAAGTTCATCAATTTGCTTCATAAGTTCTTTCATCTCCGAAGGGGCTAGACCATAAGAAGCCTTCGCGATTGGTTTAGCACCAGGTACTAAATCAATACGAAATTCTAGCTGACGATCAGGTGGAAGTCCTGGTAAATCTTCGGGAAACACGTCTGGAAAGTCGCACACTACAGGGATTTCATTGATCTGTATTTCCTCTTTAGCATCTATCATGCACAAGAGAAAGGCTATGCATCCTTTGTGAATACATTTCATTGCCTTTACTACTGAGATGATATTGGTCGTGGGATTTCCATCACTTCTATGAACTAGTAGCATTTCTCCATTTGGCTTACATACCTTCATTGTCTTATGTTCACAGTCGAGACGAGCACAATATTTATTCAACCAATCCATCCCGAGGATGATATAATATTCGCTTAGAATGGTCGACATTAAATTTACAGAGAATTTAGTGTTAACTAGGGTAATAACACAATCCTTAAAAATCTTACTTATCTTATCTTGCTCACCACTGGCAGTTTCTACAATATATGCACAATCTAGAGTTTATGGTACTGAGTTCAAATAAGTACTAAGGCAGTTGAAATGAAACTTCTATTTGCGCCAGTATAAAATAAAACTCTAGCATATATGTTGTTAATGAGAAACGTACCAGCTATAGTTTCATCCTCTGTTTCTTTTAACACATACACTCGGCCCTTGGAGTTGTTCTGATTCTCCACAGACTGTGCTTGTGGAGGGGTCATGCAATCACTTCGGAAATGTCCATACTCCTAATTTTTGGGAAGTTCTTTCATGAATGATCACCCATTGGACATTTAAGACATTTGGAATCTTGATACTTTCTCCAAGACTCATTTTTATCGTTCCTCCATGGTTTGTTCATACGGTTCTGTTCATTTTGTGTGATCTCTTTGTCCTTCTTGGAATCTAGTTTCCATCCTCATTTCTCTTTCTTTTGTTGTTTTCAGTCATTATGCCTTCTTCTTCGTATGCAATGGCACTTAATGCAATTGCAGATTCAAAGGTTTTGGGAGCAGACATCTTAACTAATTGTCAAATATGAGGAGGTAACCCCTGCATGTATCTTTTTACGCTCTTTGCTTTAGGTGTTACATGCTCAGGAAGCAGTCGAGCCATCTCATCAAACTTGGTCGTGTACTGACGATGTGTCATCGTCCCGGCCTGTAGTTGTAAGAATTCTCTTTTAGTTTTGTCCCTTTCAACTTCAGGACAAAAAATTTCCATCATAGGCTCCTTTAGTTCATTCCAGGTCAAAATGACAATAATTCTAGATCCTTTAGCTTGTTTAACATTGTCCCACTAAAACAATGCCTCCAACCTCAATAATAGCTTCCATCTCATGGATACATTGAAAGGTCGCCATGGCATCTCTTTTCCTGTCAAATATTGGAGGTTCACATCCCTTGAAAGCTTTGTAAGAACAACCCTGCTTAGGTTTAGTTCTTATAGCAACATCTCCATTACTATTGATGTTATAGATATGATCATCCTATCCATTACTATCATTGCTCATATACCCCCTAGAGGCATTCATAACCTCAGCTATAATGGTTGGCAAAGCATCTTTAATTACGCCAGCTATAGCCGCTTGGAATTACGGTCCAGCAAATTGTTGCGCCTCAGATTCAGTATTACGAAGATTTTCATTATCATTATTTGCAGATGACATGATTTGCCTTCTACTACTAGGAGGCCTGCCACGACCCCTACCATGAGTACTTCTGCCTCTTGCCATAGTGAAAACCTACATGAGGGAGTAGGGAATTAGTATTCACATGATGGATTATGATCTAGAACATAATAGTACTGATAGATAAGAAATAACAGTGGCCAGGTGTCATTGCTTATCTATTGCACTTATAATGTTCTAGCCATTATCCTTTATGTTTTACCTAAACCCGTTACCCAGTAACTAAGTAGTTAATCTATTTATCTTAAAGCATATTCCCTAGTTTAAGTCGAGATACTATCCTTGTACCTAGTTCACTTAAACTATGGCTCTGATACCAACTTGTAACGTCCGCCTCCCAGGGCACACCTTAGGGAGCGTTACGCATCGGATATACAGAACACATAGTAATCAGAGAATACATAGCAGAAGTCAAACTATAATTATAAACTATAACGTATTATACATTTGTCTTCTAATACAATACTAATATTACATCAGTTTAACTATAGTAGAGATCCAAATCCTCAGCAACACTTTAGTCCTTTATCTCCTCATAAGCTTAGTCCATAATCTCTTATTCCTGTAATCACCTAGCACCTAGGATGTGTGTTCATAAAATAAAAACATTTGGGACTTAGCATAAAGCTTGTGAGTTCATGAACATAGCATTCTTAAAATTCAAAACATATTAATATTGACTATTGCATCAAGCAGATACAACCATGGTAAACAGATAGAAACAGAGTAAGCACAATATAAATTCACATAAGCAGGCTAAGTATACAAACTTCACTGGTTAAAGTAGAATCATACAAGCAGCCCTCAAGCATCCTATCAAGCATTGCCACATATCACAGATGCTATTGATAGTCAATTCTTCAATTATTACCAGTTATCAAAACATCACATCCCGTTTTAGAAAACAGTTCAGAGAAACTCATTTTAACTAATCCGATTGGTGATATGTCTGCTCAGGTTCACAGCTATCAAGTATTATCCTATACATAAAATAAGATTATTTAAGCTACATTCTAGCTAGCAACTATCTTAGGGATATTTTGTTATTATTTTCTATTTGTTGGCATTATTAGACACTTTCTATTACCCTATGCCAACCCTTTGGTACAACCCTTACTAGTTGGCATATCTCAAATATTTCTGTCATGACAGTGCCAACCCTCGGGGCTACCCAATACATTTCCCATTAATAACCTTAACGCTTAATAATAATAATAATAATAATAATAATAATAATCATGATAATAATAATAATAATAATAATAATAATAATAATATAAATAATGATAATAATAATAATAGTAATAATAATAATATAATAATAATAATAATAATAACAACAACTATAACATGAATAATAATCTACAATAATAATAATAACTACAACAAAAACAATAATAACTATAATATCTATAATAATAATAATAATAACTACAACAAAAATAACAATAGCTATAATAACTAAAGATATAATTAAACGAGAACATACCTGAAAACTATCTACAGCAATTTGATGTAGAGTCTCTTCTACTCACGCCCCTACTCGATCTCGAAAAATGTCTACTAACAATACCCAACGGGGTATCGAGAACTCGGGATTCTCTTTATATTAGAGCGTTCCCAAAGAAACTTATACTCTAAAATCACCCTAAAGGCTTCTATATATAGGAAGAAGGCAAGCAGCTCAAATTCTCATTCTGACGATGTGGGATAAGATTGAGCTGCTAGCCTGCCTGCTTACTTAATATAAGTAATTCAGCTGCTTACTTTGTTTTTCTCTTATAACTTTTAATGTGTAACGTTTTATAAAATTTCGGATAAGATCGTCGTGACGATCTTATTTTTCTCTACGAGTCAACCTAAGTTTCGTAAAAAACGAAGTAGGTTCGAATATAATATATTATTATTATATTCTAACGGTCTCTTATAACATAAAAATTTTCATCAAAAAAACTTCAAACTTCAAATAGACAATTTACTCATTACTCACTCATTTGGCAATATATAAAATACAAAGTTCATATTGCTTGTATTTCAAATATTACATTTGACCCAAATGCCTGGGATTTACACTGTCAGCCTTCTGTATTATCTTATTGTGCTGCCTATTCATGTATGATCTCATGATATGAAAGAAATCAACACCTCTGAAATTGTTTATATGGTTGACCATTCTTAACTTCATTACGTCTAATCTATCTTCATAAGTCAATGATCCCAGTTGACATATGTATGATAAGTATTGGACAAGTCCAGATACTCTCTTAATCAGCACTGCATCCTAGACTTCATCATACTTCCATGCTACAATCTTTCTCTGATCAGCTGATGATGTAAGTGTTATCCTATCATAGAGCTTCACAAAGTTTGTGTTCTCATTAATCACCTCCCTTACTTCATTTCCTTCTGGCCATAGTCTGTGAGGCATGAACTGCCTAGGCTCTATAGGATGAAGCTTAGATGGAGCTTGATGATAGGTTGAGAGTGAAGTTGTTGGATGAGGTTTTATGATTTAGGGCTTTAAAGCACTTGTGAGCATGTTTTTATATATCCCCTAGCAAGCTCTTACATCTGAGATAAAGATTTACTAGCATACGACCTATAAGGCATCCTGGTGTGACTCAACCAGCTTTTCACATGGGAGTATATCATCTTGTCAATTTTAGGATCCCTTGGTAGGTTTTTCTAAAAATTTTGCTGATCTTTAATCTCTTTGTACCTTTTATAAGTTTGCTCAGTCTCATTCTTCATGACTTCTTGAAAGTCCTTGAGCAAGTCTTTAACCTCAGATAGGTTAAGATGCATAAATGTATCATAAGGAAAACCTCTAGATGCTAGCTTTATTCCCATAAGAGTCTCTTGATCATCTGGGAATAAGTCTTGTATGTTCTCAATCTCCTCTTCATCCTTATCTTCTTCTTTCTCATCAGAATCAGTGAGAATGATGATTGGCTCTTGCTATTGATCATGATATTGATCAATCTCTCTTTCTAAATTAGCAGCCTCTAATTCTTTCTTTTTAAACTCATCTTCATCAACAGGCTATGCTTTAACTTTTAAAAGCTTAAGAGGTAGCGAATCAAGTTCTTCTTGTTCTTGTACCTTTTCTTAATGAAGCAAGGTACATTCTCTTCCTCTTTCTTACATAGGTTTTGAATGGAGGCTATGATGATGATGATGCTTGATGTTTGGATGGTTCAGTTTGCATTTTCAGTGATTCAGCGAACTATTTGATCAATTCCTTTTGCTTCTCAGATAAAGGGTTTATTGGAATAATGCTTGATTGTGCTTGTTGGATGTCTGGTGTAAGGAAGTGTTGTCTTAGAATGGGTGAATAGTGAATGTTCTTAAATGGATTAGCTTCACCAAATAGCTGATCCATTGAGTATGTTTCCTTAGGGATGATGATTGCTTGCTCAGATTCCCTTGTGCTTGTTTCTTTAATAGGAGACATTGCTTGATCAAACAACTCTTCACTCAACACTTGTTCTTGATCTTCTGAATGTTCTTTCTCATTCAGATGTTCATCTACATGCTCTAGTTCTCAGTTTAATCTCTTAATTTTTCATTTTAATCAGAGATTATCTTCTTCAGCTTATCAATCTCATTGTCTTTGGCATCTGTCTACTCAGTTAAGTATGCAATATCAAGCCTTGCATTACTCAGATCTTGATCTTTCACTTTCAATTCTACCTTTGATTGTTCAAGTTGTTTTTCCAAAAATTGAACAATAAACTTTTGAGTCTTTTGATCTGCTGTGAGCTTCTCTATCTTATCATTTTTGTTCTTGTGCTTTTCTTTCAACATTTTGGCTCAGTTAAGTATGCAATATCACTTGCTTGTTCTTCAGTCTCAATCTGCTCAACATGAGCACTCTGTTCTTCTTGCTCACTCTCATGCACAGATGATATTCCAACATATTCATGATGAGTTGCTTGCTCGACCATGGTTGCATCAATATCTCTTAACAAAGATGAAAGAGTCTGTTGATCTGATAGATGAGGGCTTTGAGGTGGAGAAGGAATGTTTTGCTCAAATTAGAACTGTTCTTTCTCTTGTGTTTCTTCTTGAGCATGCTCTTGCTCTTGCATGATTGGTACTTGTTCTTGGATCACTGGAGCTAGTCGGATGATTGGTGCTTGATGAATGATGTTCTGAAATATCATATGTGGCTTTCCTTGGCCTGGAATCCTCATGAATACTTCTGGAATAGGGAGATCATGGTTGATCATATGAGGAGGCACAACAACTTCCTCACGATAGTATAAACTTGACTTGATCCTGTTGAACACATGTTCATTGAAGTGAACAGGTTCAAAAACAGCACCTACCCTTGGGATGTTTGGTAAAAGATCATCAATGATCATCTGAAGGAATCTGGGATACATCTGAAACTTGTTCATCACTTCAGTAAGATTGTAGATCATCCTATTAAGCACTTGTGCAGCAACATTAAAAGGCCTCCTTGCTATAATACTAGCAATGGCAAATGAGCTCCTAAAAATGTTGCATCCCATCTAGTCTTTTTGTTGGTCATAGTCTTCTAATATGTGTGCATAAGAAATCTAAATTAGGCACACATATAATACTTCTTGATCTGCTTCTTGTCAATGCTACCAGTGTAGCCTATCTGTCTGAACACATGGAGAACATAGTTCTCATCAAACTCTACTGGACCTTGTGCATCTTCATCTCTAAGTTGTAAAACTCTTCTGATCACTTCTTCATTGATAGTGATCTGCTGATCATAAATGGTAACACTGATGATTGCTGACCTTGATCTTGCTCCAGATGAGCGTTGGTCCAAAACTAGACAATATGATCTTCAATTATCTCAAGCCCAACTGTCATAGCATGTACAAGCCTAGTTTGTCTGATGGCTTGTATTATATCTCTGTAGTTCTCAGCCTTTGGTGAGTCTGGGTTGAGATATGCACATAAGTTATGATCTTTGACAAACATAGGGCTTGCCATATCTGCAAATAAAAGAAGTGTATGTTAGTAATTGAATGATTTATAATGCATGATGTTAATATGATGAAAATTTTATTATGTGTTCACTGGTCTTCGTGTAAGATAAGTAACCCCAGTTCTCATTAGTTAAGTCCCCATCTCTATTTCTTGTGTTTTTCACAAAATCTATGTTTTTCAAGTTTTCATATTATTTATAAAATGCAAGATACTATTCTATAAGTTATGAAATTTTATTTTTAGCTTTTGTTAGATAGATTAACCTCTAGAAATATTTATATTATGACTTTTGAATTTGGATCACATACTTTTATAATTTTGTAAAAATCGGGTTTTCGGGTGAACTAGTTTTACTAAAACCGGGTTTGTGATCAATGAGGGCTATGAGAAAGCTTTTACATCTTTTAGTTACTGAAAAGTTAAATTTTTAAGGGTTCATAAGAAGTTAGGGGTGTCATGGGGTTGGTTATGTCACTATCGTGAAGATACGCGATATTTTTGCGTGTTTTCGGGTTATAACGGGTTACCTTAACGCAAAGGTTGAGCTAGTGGAGTTCAAGAGTTGATGTGAGCACTTGAAATGATTAGAGAATCTGTTCAAAATGATTCGTTTAGCCCATGTTCTAAGGGTAAAAGAAATATGAAAGGTTATGGTGTAAGTTTGTGTGCTTGTGATACTACCTTCATTCTAGATGGTTGATCCTTGGTTTGATGGTCGATTAGAGCTTCAAGGGATGGAACTTGGTTGTTCTTAGAGCACAAGAGAGTAAGGAACTAATGGAGAGAATTTGAGAGTGTTTTAAAATATTTTGAAAGAATGTGTAGTAAGAAACTGTGAAATAGGGAAGGGGGTGAATTGGGGGAGAGGGGTGGTGGGTTTGGGACCCACACTTCTTAGTTAGCACAAGATTGCTTGGTTTTGATGAGTATTTTGGGTCAAAATAGCAAGTTATCCAAGATTTGCATGGTTAGACTTTGGGCATTGGGTGGATGGGTGGTGATGAGACAAGACTTTGGTTTTTTAAAGAAAAATTAATTTTCTAGCTAGTTTTTAATAAGTTAGTTAGTTGGTGTAAACACATGCTAGAGACTTGGGGTAATTTAAATATTTGTAAAAGTATATTTATATGTGTCGTGTGGTATGTATGTAATATATGTGTGTATGACGTGTATATTATGGAAATTCGATTATGATGGATCGAATATTGCAATTGTATTTTTGTCATTTATCAGATCTATGATGTGGAATCTCACAGACCCGTTGATGATTTCAAGTGAAGATTTATACAATATTTAGTGTATGATGATTGTTTTAAATCATTAGCCTGGTCATGTGGGTCAAGAGACTCACCCTATGTGTTTGTCATGGAGTCAGGTAAAGGAACATAATTGTCATTATAAGGTGGGCTGACCTTATTATATCCTAAACTTGAAGGGTCTTTGAATGCCCTTTGCTGAGCAAGAAGTTCTTCAAACTTCTTGTTGCTCACTTGTAATTTCTGAAGTTTCACTTCAGTTTCAGCCTGTATGGTTTTTGATAACGTCAAAGATTCAAAGAGTTGCTCTACTTGAGCTGCAAGTGTTAGTTTTTTAGACCTTAATTTTTCCAAATCATTTTGTAATGAAAGAATTTTTGCTCCATATTATTTTTGTTCAGATTTTAGACTTTCATTTAAAATGTTTGTTTCATTACTTTCTTGGAAAGTTTGTCTGCATGTTCTCTGTATCTGTTGACTTCATCAATAAATGCTTATGTACAAAGGTTATCCCTTACCTCTTTCGGGATTTCTGAAATCTTATCTTCTATGTTTGCCATGAGTGCATAATCAGGAGATTGGATCTCAGCCTCGTACATACTCCAATCACACTCACTATCTTGTTTGATAATCATTGCTGATGATTTGGAGTGTTGATTTGGACTATATTGTGTGATTTGAGGTGGAGTTGGTGCAGCTGGAATACTAATTGAAGGTGGGATTTGGCTGCTTGAATGGTTGCTGCTAGATGCTTGTGTTTGATTGTTGTTTCTGTCAACTCTTGGTTGTTGGCATTCTCTTGAGAAATGACCATAAAATTGACAGTTGTAGCATCTCACCTTCGTTTTATCAAAACCAATTATGGTTTCTTGTCCATGCTCAATCCTTTATTTCTCTGAAGAAACCTTTTTGATCTATAGGCAATCATTGCCATAGACCACTGAAGATCCATTTCTTCAACCATGTCTGGTGGTAACTCATCTAGGTCCTGTTGGATGACAATCATCTCATTTACCAACTGTACAAATCTATGAAGCTGTTATGGAATTGAATCTCCCTGAACGTGGTGGAAGGTTTCATACTGGGTCCTCAATTTTTCTTTCTTGATTTCCCTGATTTCCTCACTTCCTTCACACATTGTGTGAAGTACCTTCAATAGTTCATGTGCTGTTTTGAAATTTTCAACCCGTGTTAAAGTTTCAAATGGCAAAGTCATTGCCAATATGTTGTATGCTTGCATGTTTGTTTTGACCCTCTTGAGGTCATCACCAGCTATGCTTTTCAAGCTTACTGGTTTTTGTATGTTGTAATAAGGCCCAAGAGTCAAAGGTATGAATGGTCCCTCGGTTATGGATGTCCATAGGTCCGGGTCTTGGAAAATTATCCAATTTTGTGAACATTATTTTCCATTATTTGAAATCAGCTTTGTTCTTGAGTCTTGGTTGTTTGAGACCACTGTTTGTTCCTGAAATTTCATCAGACGTGTTTGTTAATTTTTAACTTATCATTTTAAGTCAAATTTGTTTGATAATTTTAGCTAGGTGCTAAAATTTGCTTTTATCCTAAAGTCACTAGATTTGTTTGTTAGTGTGTTTGTTTTTTACCGAATAAAGGAAATTAATTAATTTTATTTTCAAATTAATTAATGTAACTCCCAAAAATTTGTTTAAAATAAAGGAAAAGAAAAGTATCTTGAAAGAAAAGATAATGGGCACAAGTGGAGGGGGGTAAAGTGTACAAGGTGCAAAACACTATTATTTTATGTTTAAAAGGGTACGGTCGCCCATGCATCTGCTTTTTCTACACCCACTTTTGGCTGGAAACAAGAAAGAAGAAGGAAGAGCAGTTCTCTCAGGTTTTTCAAGAAGAAGAAGCTGATATTTTTGAAGGTAGGTATTTTCTTGTGTTTTTGATTCGGTTTCAGCTGAATTTTCAGCTTGTGGATCGATTCTTATGTGTTTTTGTGCTTGGTTATGTGTTTTTGGTGTGTTTAGGTTGTTTGAACTCGTTGTGCCCTCAAGTTTGGTGGAGTTTTACTTGAAGGCTGCAATTGGTGAGTTCTAGATCCTTGGTTTCGGGTTTTAAACTTCTTTTGAGGCTGAAAATGCATGTAAAAACGTTTTACAACTTATATGTATGTTAACCGTATGTATGTATGTATGGATACTTGTATGTGGTGGGGTTATGCTTGTTCTAGGTGCCTAAAATGCTAGATTTAAGTTAAGGACTTGTTAGGATGATGATTTGGGACTGAAAATTTATAAGTTTTAACATAACTGCTACTCATGCGCCTGAAATTGGCTCAGACGCCTAAGTCCCTTCTCATACGCCCAAATAGGGCTCGTGCACCTAAGAATTCTGCCAAAAAGCCTAAGTACCAGCCCATGCGCCCCAATAGTACCCATACCCCCAGAAAACTGTTCATGCACCTAAGTGTTGGTTCATGCGCCCAAACAGTACCTTATACGCCTAAGTGCTCATGTGCCTAAGTAAGGCTCATGTGCCCAAGCCGTGCTCATACGCCTAGGTTTCCTCATGCACCTAAGTCTTTCCCATGCGCCCAAGTGCCATGTGCCTGCATAGTACTCATGCGCCTACATAGTGCTCATGCGCCTAATGCCTTAGAAAATTTTCTAAAAATTTGGGAAATAGAAATTTTAAGACTTAACCCTGGGATGTTTTGGTGGTTATGTTTGTTGATGTTATGCTTGTTTATGGCCTGTTCTTATGTTCCATAGTATGTATTATTATGTGACTTTACGTGGTGTGTTTATGCTCGTATACGTAAAGTATTATCATAAATGAAGTAAAAGATTAATGATAATGAAAAGTGGAACTTAACGAATGAATGAAAGTCTTGCAAACAAAATGAAAGGAGGTTCACAGCCACAGGTTGTCAGCTCAACTGTGTACGGGTTAGCTACCCCATGAGAATGCATGCAGGGTCAATCTTTGAGATTGACGGGCCCCTTGTTGCTTGCCCAAGGCACTGGAGTCAGCTTCGTGCACAATGTTCGGGGTCTATTTATAGACCTCAGGTCCAGTACCAGCTTCGTGCATAATGTTCGGGGTATTGCACATTGGTCTGGTAGAAAGTGAAAGATAATAATAAAAGTACAAAATGAATGAGAAGAATGATGAAGGATAATAATGAATATTATCTTGTTGTACGTATGATGTGTGATCACGTAAGGAAGTAACGGATTTATGAAAAGGAAGTAATTTAAGAAAATGATATTTTTATATATTTAAACAAGGGATTTTAAATTCTAAAAACTAGAACTCACTCAGCAACGCTAACTTTTATGCATTTTCAGTCAGCAAGTAACTTGTTGCTGGGGATGGCACGTGGGTGAAGCTACTTGGCGGGCAAGACTGGCATCCATTTGTGCATAATGATATTGTTGTTTTATAATGCAACTGAACGATTCTTTTGTAACTCCTAAAATACAATGATGTATTATTTGGCAACATTAAATATTAATGCATGAATGGCTTTTGTTAAAATTAATCCGCTGCAATGCTCTATGATATGTATGTATTTTTATATAATTAATGTTGTGATTGACCAACTATGAGGTTTCCGGGAACGGGGCCGTACAATTAATGTCCAATGTTAAGTCACTTTCAAATCTCGGTGAAAAGAAAGGAATATTCTGTTAAGGGAATGTCAACTTTTTAATGATGTCAGTCAAAGAAAGTCAAAACCCTAAAAAGACAGAAAATATTTTTAGAAGTTAACTTTTTGGATCAAAAAGAAACTTTTTAAGAAAATTCAAAGAAGATTATGTTTCTTCTTTGATTTTGATGATTAACCAACAAAAATCACTATAGATTTTTGAAGGATATGTATGAACAAAAACTAGGGTTTATCCTAGGGTTTGTTGACGGCAATGAAAACTTGAACAAAACAACAATTGGTTTGTTGTTTGTAGAAGATTAATCGCCTGTTTTGAGTGATGTTTAAATACAATGAATAGATTCAAAGTATTCAAATGAGTGTTTGTTTGATGAAAACTGGATAGAACAATAACCGGGTAGTGTTTTATCCGAAAACCCTTAGAAACTGACGAGGTTTACAGAGTTTTGTGATGAACACGTTTGAAAATCGTGTATGAAACATGTTTAGAGCTGTAAACACACAAAGCTTCTACAAAATGAATGAAAACAGATTTTTCAATCTTGTTTTGAACATTTGATGAATGTTTAAAGTAGAAGAAGGGTTTTGTGAAGATTTTCAGCTCGAATATGTATGTTTTGAAGCTAATGAACCAAAGATATCATATTGTTGAATGAGAGGATCGAAAATCAGTGTATGATTTGAGCCAAGGCTCTGATACCACCTGATGAAATCAACCCAACAGTGTGACGTTTATGAACTTAGACAAACAATGAAGAACATAAACAGGTTGATTCCTCCCAAGGATCTTTTCAAATCTCTCAAACAAAAATATAACAATAGATTGTTATATTTGTATTCAACAAACAATAATCAGGGTGCGGAAACCCATGATTAATGCTATGATATCAGTGTGTGTGAGTGATTGCTAGTGATTGCTAGTGCTTGAATGATAATAACTGCTTGTTTGTATTGATTGTTCAAAAAGCTTACAAAAGATTAGGGTAGTATGCTATTTATAGCCTATACACAGAGCTATATACAATTACTGAACTACCCTTATGTAAACGAATATTACATAACTAATCCCAAGTCTATAAGCTGTCTGCTATAAATGATTAGCTGTCTGCTGTGGATGTTAAGCTGTCTGCTATGGAAGTCAGATAACATGTCCGTTGTACCTTGGATGTTGTCCGCTGTGAAAACTTGTGTGTTTGCTTGTATGTGTCTGCTGTGGAATGTTCATCCACTGTGGATGAACATCCGCTATGAACACTTGTGTGTGTTTGCTTGTATGTTGTCCACTGTGGAAATGTTCATCCGCTGTGGACTTAGGCATCCGCTGTGTGTGTTGTTCATCCACTTTGGGAACTTGGACTTGATCTTCATCCGCTGCATCTTCTTAGGCATCCGCTGTGGAAAACTCATCATCCGCTGCCGACACTTAGCAAAAATTCCTTTTTATCTACAAACCTGAAAAAGAAATTTAAGCAATATAAGTGAATGTTATGAGTATTAATGATACTAATGCATTTGTTAATGATTGTTTGAATGTTAGAACATATTATGTTTGATTATGACAAGCATTATCCTTTTTAAACATTAATTTACTAATGCACTTGTTGAGTCCAACATATATGTATATATTTATGTGTGTGTGGCATTCATTATTTATATATAGTTGTGATTAGTTATTCATAAATACCGGATGAATATTTAAATGTAGATGTATTTACAGGTGTGTGCATGTACATATATAACATATGTGTGTGTCATGATGTATGTATGTATGTATATATATACGTGTAGGTGTGCATGTATATAAGTATGTATGTATGCCGTATGCATATATATATACACAAACACACACACACACACACACACACACACACACACACACACACACACACACACACACACACATATATATATATATATATATATATATATATATATATATATATATATATATATATATATATATATATATATATATATATATATGAGTGCATGTATATGATTATAAATTTGGATGAGAAATATTGGGTTTGTCTTATTAGTATATTTGTTGATTTATTAGGATACATAGAATCAAATAACTAGATTTAGTATGATTTGATACTTATGTTTTATTTGTATGTTAGTTGTTTTAAATATGTTTAAGAGTCATCTTATTTTATTCATGAATTAGTTGGTGTAAGAGAGAATTATGTATTTTTATAGACACTCATGTCTTTTAAAGTTTTTATGTATTTATTTATGTGTTTTATGCTTATGGGTTTATTATTTATTATTTAATGTAAATGATTTGTATTTTATGATTCACAGAGTTATGATTATTCAATTTTGTTGATGATCCTTTGTTGTATCAAACGTTATTGGTTCGTTTAATTATTTTCGTTTATTGGGCCAATGTTAGAGTTCTACGTAGTTGATTATCGACCAAAGATTCATTTAGTAAACTATGTCTTCTAAGGTATCGAGCCTGAGGCCCATTATGGTCGGTAGGTCATAACTAATAATAACATGATGGCCCATTGGCCCATAAATATCGTGTGGGTCAAAACCCATTAAGCTTTGTGGCCCAATGGCCCAGTTAGAATTTGATGAGCCAAAGGCCATTAAGGTGTGTGTATGTGGGCCTAAGCCCGAATGTTATTGGGCCCATTCCATGGGCTCCAATGTCAAGCCTAAATGTCGTCGTGCGGCCTATTTATGTTTCTAAAAAAGTTTTTCGTGCCCAAAAATCAAGGTTGTCACATAAATAAAGTTTGTATTTATCATTTATGTTTAATTTAACTTCATAAAATATAATAATAATAATAATAATAATAATAATAATAATAATAATAATAGTAATAATTATAAGAGTTAAGTTTAGTTTTGCTACTTGAGGTTTGTTACAAATAATTATTTTCCTCCAAAAGATTAAGAATATTAATTTACCTCCAAAAGTTTCATAAATTGTTTCAATTTTAATCCAAAAGTTTCATTAGTTGTTTCAACTTTATAAAAAATAATGAAACTTTTAAAGTTAAATTGAAACAACATATGAAGCTTTTAGAGGTAAATTGACGTTTTTAATCTTTTGAAGGAAAATGGTTACTTTAGTCAAACCTTAAGTACCAAAATTGAAATTAACTCTAATAATAATATTCTATGATTTGTGCATAATCATTTAAGTTAGTGATAATTTCCTAAATGTAGAATTGGGTGTTACACATTTTAACCTAGTTTAAAAGTGTAATGGATTATTTGTTCGGTGTGTGACGTATTAGAATCATATGTCATTGGTAACAATGTTACGTTGTGTTTTGGGCATAAAAGTCCTACAAAAATACCAAAATCAAAACTCCAAAATTAAAAACAAACTCTACTTATTGCTTACTTTAACAAAATCAAAACTCTTAAGTTGTAACTAAAACACGAACCTAAAATACCCAAAAACCAATAATCATGTCTAGATCAAAGACTTGTTTCATGTAAATGTGTATAAACCTTTAAAATACATACTCTAGAATGTCAAAAGTTCAAATCAAGGCTAAAACACAAACATAATGGTTCCTTAGTCATCAATCTTCATTTCTTCATACAAAACAATTATAAATCTAGTAAAAAAAAGAATTAACTCTCAATACACCCAACTTTAACATGTCATTTTATGATTCACAAATGATGATTATACACACCGTGCTAAAATAGATTAAAAAAGAGGTTTAGAACTCACCTTAGCCTTAATTACCTGTTTTTTTATCAACACAATCTAAAGATGGAGATGAACCCTTCAAACTTTTGATTCTAAATGACATCCCACACCATTTTATGGTTACAATCTAATATTAGACTAGAGATTAGGCTATGAATATGACTAAAAGGCTAGAAACTCATCATATTCTTGAACTTCATCTTAATTTTTTTTATTTTCTTCTATATTTTGGTCAAATGAATGTGGGAGAAGATGATAGGGTAGGATTTCTACCAACATCAGAGGAAATTAAGGAGCTTTGTAATTCCCGTTTTCTTAATTTTTCAGTCAACACATGTTTACACATTAGCCCCCCAATTATACATTGCAGGACCGGTGAAGGGGGTCAATGCAATAATTTTACAGTGTTAGGAGAGTTAGAACACTTAGCAGAACAAATAGGAAACCGGCTTAAGATAAAACAAAGAACACAAGTAAAGATCAGAACAAGAACAAGATAATATAGTTTTCAAGAATGATGTATATTGCTCTCAAGTTCTTACAAAGTGTTACAAAGCTTAAAGTGAAATGACAAGTACTTGAGACACTTTATACTACATCCTACAGCCGGCCATACTTTGAAGGCTAGTAGAAACACTAATCTAGTAACAAGATCAATGTAAAGTCAAAAGGCAGATTGCCTTTTGACAAGTGACTATGACAAGCCATAGCTCACATCCTTATCTAATACAACATGGATATATAAGTTGGTGAGTCTTCAAAAATGGCAGTGAAAAGTAGTTCAGCTTTTGTCAAAAGGTGTTTTAGAAAAAGAAGGTCTTCTCTGTCTTTGGAAGAAATTAGTCTTTGGCTTTGGAAAAACTTTGTCTTTGAAGCTTCGGAAGACTTCATCTTTGGCTTCAGAAGATTTGGTCTTTTGGCTTCGGAAGATTTGATACTTAGCATAATTCACTGAGTTATATCAAATCTTCCGAAGTAACTTCCTTGTACTTCACATGTGTATACTGAGAGCTCTTTAGTTGCATCAGCCTCTAAGTGTAATCCTTACAAACTCATCCTAGGCTAATGCTACCAAAACTAAAGAAGAACTTTCGAGCTTGATCTTCATCTATTGACAGTCCTCATCAAAATCAAGACCATTCCCTTCATCATCAGTTGGTCAGGATTCCTCAGACTTTTAAAGTACCTCCTCATGTCATAGAGATCATGTAGAGGGAGGTCAGGTATGTTTTCCTAGAAGTACATGTCTTGACCCCCTTGATCTCTAGTGACATACCATCTGTCTGGTTAGTAGCAAATACCTAAGACAAGATGGGTCTCTCAGCAGCAAGAGGCTCTACAATGAGTGCACTTTGTTGAGCAGCCTCTTCTTGATCACCCTCAAGATGTTCTGACCCATCTCGAGTTACAGAGGTGGATACCTTGGACTTCTTCTTATTCATCTTATCCATTCTGATGGCCATCCTCTTCCTCTTTCTATACTTTAATTAAGAAGTCTGGCCTTGAGTACCAGATGGTTCTTGTTTGTCATTCTCAATTGGGTCCTTTTCCTTCATAGATTCGAAAGGAGAGGGATCAGGACCTTGCTGTGGGTCAGAAGATAAAGCTGGCTAAGATGTAGCACTTGGTCCAGGTTGTGTTATCTCTTGTGGTTCAACCTTGACCTCAGCTTCAGGTGCAGCCTGACTTGGTAGAGAATGCAAGTCAACTAGCTCACCCATTTTGATCTTCTGCTTGATCACCATAATGTGCTCATCCATAGTGGATAGAGACATTGGACCAAGTCTCCTTCCAGAGAACCTATACAGCTTCAAGAAGCTCACCTTCTTTTGTTTATCAGCAGACATCTTTTGATTTGCTCTGATGGTGGCTCATGACTTTGCAATCTCTTCCCTCATCTTCCTCTTAACAGCTTTTTGCTCTTTTAGCACTTCTTGCTCAAGCTGCTTAAGGTATTCAAATTTAATGTATTCATAAGATAGGGGAAGTAGGTCTGCTTCCTGATAGAGGCCTATGGCACTCAGGTAGGTTATCATGTTTTGCCTCTCTTGTTCCCTACCTACCAGAGTTTCTTGCTTAGTAGTCACAGCCTCTACCTTAGGGCTTTCTTGAACTGGGGAGAAGGTAGGAGCTTTGTAGAGTCTTTTTCTTTTCCTTTCTTCTTTGATTTTGAGGAGCAGTTCTGCATCCTCAGCTTCCTTCCTCTCCTTTGACACTTCCATGTCAGCAAATTCATTTAGTTCTTCTAAGAGAAGAAAGATAAGTTCATTGACATTATAGTTCCTAGACCTTAGATAGTTCAATCTGGCTGCCCTTAACTTATCTTCCTGAGTGTTTGGCCTGGTGGCATCCCTTATTGCAGCTTCCATAAAGCCAGGTGTCTTACTTGAACTCTCTCCCTTGCCTTCCTCTTCCTCTATCTATTCTCCTCCTCAATCTCCTTAGAGGTCATCTTCCTCTTCCTTTTGTCAGTCACTAACGTGTATGACTCAGGGTGGAGATAGCTTTGGCCTTCATTGCTTGGTGTTACACTTAAGCTCTGGCCAGAGAGAGGCTATAGGACACCTTCACCAGTTGGTGCCTCACTAAGGGTACTGGGTGTTGAAGCAATTTCTGTCTCAAGGTTCACATGTTCAACTACCAGGCCTTCAGCCAAGGTTTCCCATTCGAAGCTAATCTTAGGGTCCGCCTCAGCATCCAGTTGACCAACAGTCTTGTCTGCTAGCCTCTGTCTATGTAGCTTGGTTCTCCTTCTAAACTCTTCAAGCACCCTATCTTGAATCATTTCAGCTAACCTTGCAGCTTGCCTATTTTGACTTGGGTTGGCAAGTGGTAGGTCAACCAAACAGGTGTTTTCATAGTATCTCAGGTTGTGAAAGTTGAAGACTTCTTGTTGTCCCTAAGACCTAGAGATTACCAGGGCTCTCCTATCAGCATCATATCTCCATCCCACTATTGGATTTTCAGTAGGGTAGGATGGGGTAGACATTGCCCTTGGTATACCCTCCTCAAACAGGCATTAAATTAGGGAATTCGTATCAATGTGGGCCTCAGGAGGTTGTTGAGTATGGACAACTACAAGTGAGGGTGGTGAATCCTTTATGTCCATACTCTAGGTAAAACTCCCAGGTTCTATGTAGGTAGGACTTTCTCCCCTTTTTTGTTAGCATCACCCTTTTGTTTAAGGGAGCTAAGGGTTAGGTCCACCACATCCACAGGTTCTTATGGACCTGGTTGAGTTTGTCTGACAAGTCTCTTAGCTAACTTGCCCTTGAGATTGGTGATCTCAAGTTGCTGGTCACTAGCCTATCTTTGTAAGGTAGCCACCTGAAATTCCAGGTGACTTACCTTTTAAACTTAATAGGTGCATGTTTTTGATAGTTCTTGCACCTTTAGTTAGAGACTACCCTCGTATTCATTAGAAGAATCATGGGGGATGAGAGAATAGGACCAAAGTCTTCTTCCTTACCACCAGCTGTTCTTGGCTGCTGGATTTCCCCTTCACACTGACAGCTTCAATAGAAGTGTCAATGGGCTGGCTTAATGATGTAGTCACTTTCAACAGTGAGAGCCTCTTCCATATAGACTTCCTGAACATATTCAGGGAGGTCCACCTCTATTTAGGGTGAATGATGTGGGTTAGACATGGGTGATTCAGGAGCACTCATATCTCCTTGAGCAGTGGTGGAGAAGAGAGACTTATGGTGCTCACTAAAGCCAATATCCTCATCATCATAAAATTAAAGGTCAGGGATGGGTTGGTTTAAGTCTAAAGGCTAGGGTTGGTAGCTTTTCCCTGAAGGTTGATCACTTGAGTTTTGAGACTCAGAGTGATGGCTTAAGGCTGGGGCAATGAGCTCATTAGGCTAAGCATGAGGAACCTCAGCACTGATCAAAGAAGTAATGGGAGTGGTCTGCTCCTCAAGAGAAGTGAGAGCTCTTGTTTCCACTTCCTCCTGCATGGGTAGTTGTATGGGGTCCTGCTCACCTGAGTAGACTGAGTAGGGGTTCATTTAGATTTTCTTTTGTAGGTGATGGTTATTTGTGGCTATGTGGGTGGTGCAGATGTAGAAGGTGTGGGTTCAACATTGGCTGGTGCGGCCGAGTTGTCACCTTAAGCAATAAGCTCTAATATTTTTGGGACCAGGGCTCTTTCTAACCCTAAGAAGCCAACAGTGGACTTTCTTATTGTTTTGAAGATGCCAGGCTTCATCTGTCCCAGTTTAAGAGTATTACCTGTTCCCCTTAACTGTGAGCCCAATTCACAGTTAAGAATGTGTTGAACATATCTAAGGAGCATATAGTACTCTACGGAGTCCAAGTTAGCAAGCAAGTTTGTATAAACAATCTAGGAGTACTTGAACTTGACCCTTTGACCATCCCATAGACTATATAGGATAAGTCGTCAGGAATCTGGTGCCAACCTCCATGTTTGTTGGACAAAGAGTGGATTACCACATGGAGGAGGTACTTCCATTGAGAGGAAACCTTACCCTTCTTGAAGGTTCTGATAGAGTAATCCCCTTCATAGCCTATCTGCCAGAATGAGTGTTTACAGTAGATTTGGGGAAGGGCAACTTGCCTTCTTCATCATTCAGCTTTAGATGAGAGTTGATGGTGGATTGAGTGATTAAAATTGTCTTCCCCTGCACTATGGCGGACAGTACCTTCTCACCGTCCAAGATGACCTCTTGGCAGGTCCTCTAGAACTCTATAAGTTGTTCTTCATATAGTGGAAGGTCTATTGTGAGGGCAGTGAGGTAGTTTGATTAAGACAGGAAGCAGCAAACATCTAAGAAACCTGGATCTTTCTCAGACGATAACAGAGCAACTTGATTATGTTGCCTGTGTAGATGCATGGAAAAATCTAGTTGGTTTCAGGGTTCGGGGTCGGCCATTTTGAGAAGCTTAGAGGTGAAGAAAGGTAAGAACAAAGTCAGTTTGTGGGTGAATTTAGGGTTAGAACTTTTGCAGATGAAGAGGAAGGAGAAAGAGGGAACCGTTGAAGGTATATTTATATGGTTAGATTTGAGACAAAGTTAATGCAAAAGGATTAACTTTGAAATCTGAATGTCAGTCCCACCTCTAAAAAAGTGCCCAAAAAGGTAGTTTTCTTGGAAGACGAAATCTTCCGAAGGTAATTTGTCTTCGGAAGGTTTTGACAAAACTTCCGAAGCCAATTTGGCTTCGGAAGATATTCCTTAGTCTGATAAGAATGGCTTCGGAAGAAAAATACTTAGAGTATTTTTACTTCTTAGATAAATTTTGCTTCGGAAGATATCAAAATATCAGAAATTTTATTCAAAGAGAGAATAAAGCTTCCAAGACTTAATTGCTCTCGGAAGAAAATAATCCTTCAAGACATATAAGTACGTAGAAGCATATCTATGCTTCAGAAGATATATCATAATTTCTTCCAAAGGCAAAAGTATTATTAAGTAGTTATTAGTTTTGAAGACATAATTTTCTTTTGAATTCAACTTAATGTCTTCCGAAAGAAAACATATCTTAAATTCTCAAAATTATAAGGAATATCATTTTGGTAAATTTCTTCAAAAGTAAACTAGGCTTATATAGGTGATGATATATACAACTTAAGACACACATATTTGAAAAAATAATCTTGAATTTAGTTTAAGAAAATCTAGTCAAAGTTAATCATCCCAATAGCTGATACAAGATACTTAAATCTTTGTTCATCAAAAGCTTTTATGAACAGATCAGCATATTGTTCATTTATGTTAACTTTGACTAGTTTTATCAACCTTTTTCAAAATTATCTCTAATCAAATGATACCTGATGTTGATGTTCATTATCTTTGAGTGTTGTACAAGATTCTCTATAATAGAGATAGCACTGTTGTTGTGTATGTGGATGGGAGTATCTTTGAAGTTGAATCCATAGTCCAGCATCTAATTCTGAATCCAAAGCACTTGAGCACAGCAGCTTGCAGCAACAATGTATTCAGCGTCAGTAGTTGATGCAGACACACAGGATTGTTTCTTGCATTGCCATGAGACTATCCTTCCACCAAGAAATTGACATCCCCCAGATGTAAACTTTGCAGTCATGTTGCAGCCACCATAGTCACTATTTGTATATGCATACAGATTGAAGTCAGATTTCTATGGATACCAA
Source organism: Flaveria sonorensis (assembly GCA_025506505.1). Taxonomy (NCBI): domain Eukaryota; kingdom Viridiplantae; phylum Streptophyta; class Magnoliopsida; order Asterales; family Asteraceae; genus Flaveria; species Flaveria sonorensis. The sequence continues at coordinate 32,280,532 of CM046423.1, forward strand.
AGGCCCAGTTTGGGAGTACATTTGAGATATCTGAGAATTCTCTTGATAGCAACCAGGTGTGACATCATGGGGTTGGATTGATATCCTGTACAAATACATGTAGCAAACATGATATCAAGCTTTCTGGCTGTAAGGTACATAAAAGACCCAATCATAGCCCTTTAAAGATGTTCATCAACACACTCCCCCTCAAGATCAGGTCCTAGGGAGTGGTTTCTAGCTATGGGTGTCTTAGCAACCTTGCACTCAGTCAGATGAAATATTGTAAGTATATCTTGCACATACTTTTACTGGTTTATGAAGATGTTATTGTGAACCTGCTTCACTTGAATTCCTAGAAAGAAATTGAGTTCCCCCATGGCACTAATTTCAAATATATTCTTAATCAGCTTCTCAAAGTCTTTGTAGAGCTTTGGATTAGTAGACCCAAAGATGATGTCATCTACATAAACTTGAACCATCATCAAGTCATTTTCTGTTCCTTTGATGAAGAGTGTCCCATCAATAGTACCTCTCTTGTATCCGTGTTGACAGAGATATTATGATAGTGTCTCATACCACTTCCTTGGAGCCTGATGCAGCCCATAAAGAGCTTTGTTAAGCTTGCAGATATAATCAGGATGATCTGGGTCTGCAAAGCCAGGTGGTTGTTTGACATATACCTCCTCATCAATCACCCCATATAAAAAGGCACACTTGACATCAAGTTGGTAGACCTTGAATTCCTTAGATGTAGCAAAAGCAAGGAATATCCTAATAGCTTCAAGTCTTGCTAAAGGAGCAAAACCATCTGTGTAGTCAATCCCTTCTTCCCTTAAACAACTAGTCTTGCCTTATTCTTAATGACAAGTCCTCTATCATCCTTCTTATTCCTAAATACCCACTTGGTACCTATTATGGTCTTCCTATAAGGAAGAGGACATAGGTTCCAAACCTTCCATCCTTCAGAGCCTTTTCAATCTTCTTAGGCTTAATCTGGGATAAGAAACAAGAGTGAAGACAAATATTTTTGTCATGGGTTTGTCCTCATGTTCTCACCCCTGTCTTAACATCTCCAATGATGTTTATGGTGGGGTGTGACTTTTGGCTTCTCAGTTAAGGAATCATAGCAAGTTGCTTGGACGATTCTAAATTGGTGAAATTCAGATCTGGAGATTGAGCATCACCCACCATATCATCACACTTATCAAAAAAAAACCTTGATCCAGTGAGTGTATGACATCATTGATGTTGTCTTCTATGGAGTGGTTATCAGCATTAAGAAATTCTTGTCATTGTTGTGCTGACAGGATTTCCAACTATAGGGTTTGTTACCACTGGATCTGAAGTAGTTTTCTGACTAGGTCTTCTCAGCTCAAATCTTGGATCAGAATCTCCTTGTAAGGCCCCGTTCCCGGGAACCCTACAGTTGGTCAATCACAGCCATATTTATATCAAAACATATGAAGATTTATTAAGTAAATAAAATATTGCAGCGGAATAATTCATCAAAAACCATTTCATGCTTTAATAAATACATTTGCCAAGTAATACATCATCTTTTAAAAGATTACAAAATGTCACTTAGTTGTATTACAAAACAACATCATTATATTGCATGAGATGGATGCCAGTCTTGCCCGCCAAGTTGCTTCACCCTAGTGCCATCCTCAGCAACTAACTACCTGCCAACTGAAAATACATAAAAAGTCAGCGTTGCGGAGTGAGTTCTAGTTTTATATAATAAAATACTTTACCTTTAGTAAAAACCTTTTCTTTACTTTCATTCGTGATCATACAACATACATACATCTTGATAATATCATTTTTATCTTTTATCATCGTTCATAATCGTTCATTTCACACTTTTTCATTATCTTTCACTTCTATTTAGATCCTGTCATAAGCTATACCCTATCATTGGTGCACATAGCGACTACAGCCTTGGGGTTAAGCGACAAGGATCCCGTTTCGCACGTATCAATCAGTCACCAAGACTGACCCCCCTATGTGCACACCCTCATGGATAACATGAACACCATGTAAGAGCATTAACACTATGTAGGCGTATGGGCACTATGCAGGCACACGGACAGTTGGGTACATGGGAACACTTGGGCGCATGAAGAAAAACTTAGGCGTATGGGATAAACTTAGGTGCATGGGTACTATGCAGGCGCATGAGCACTATGCAGGCGCATGGATACTTGGGCGCATGGGAAAATTTAGGCGCATGAGCAAACACTTAGGTGTATGGGCCAAAAAATTTAGGTGCATGGGAACTATGCAGGCGCATGGATACTTGGGCGCATGGGAAAACTTAGGCGCATGAGCAAACACTTAGGCGCATGGGCAGTTTAGGCGCATTGGCACTATGTCAGTTCTAACTTACACTACTTTTAGTTCCCGATCATCATCCTAACATATTCCTAGCCCAAATCTATCATACTAAGCTCATAAAACAAGCATACAACCACATAATTCAGTCAAACATTCACAAACACACATACCCACATAAAACAGGGGAAACATACGTTTACATACTCAAGGTTGCAAAAATAATAGTTTACATGCATTTCTAGCCCCAAAACAAGTTTAAAAACAGAAAATTCGAGGATCTAGAACTCACTTACACCAACCTTCGAGTAAAACTCCTCCAAACTCAAGAGCACTTGGAGTTCAAACACCTAACTACACAAAAAACACACAACCAAACACAGAGAAACACATAAGCTCGGTCTACAAGCTAAAAACCAGCTTAAACCAAACAAAACACATAAAATCTTACCTTCTAGATGATCTTCTTCATCTTCTCTCTAGAAAACCGATGGAAAACTCTGTTCTTTTACTTTCGCAGTCGAGCAGTTGGTGAGAGCAGGAAGAGTGGGTGGCCATGCCCACTTTTTAAACATAATAATATTAAAGTTTGCCTCTTGCACAACTTTAACCCCTCAACTTGGGTTATTTCACATTTCTTTCTTTTTACTTCTCTTTTCTTTTCTTTTTCTTTCTCTTTTTTTAAATATCCGGGTGTTACAAGTCCACCCCCCTTATATAGGCTTCGTCCTCGAAACCTGTCACTCCTCGAACAGTTGGGGATAATGCTGTCTCATCTCTTCCTCGGTCTCCCACATAGACTCGGATCCCTTCCTATGTCTCCACTGCACTCGCACCAGTGGAACCACTTTATTCTGTAGCCTCTTCTCTTTTCTGTCAATGATGGCCACTGGTTGCTCCACATAATTGAGCCGTTCATCTACCTCAATATCCTCCAGTGGCATAATCATATCCTCATCAGCTAGGCATTTTCTCAGATAAGATACATGGAATGTTGGATGAATCCCATTTAACTAGTCAGGTAGCTCCAACCTATAGGCCACCTCTCCTACTAGAGTAATGATTCGAAAAGGTCCTATATACCTTGGGCTCAGCTTACCCCGCTTTCTAAACCAAATGATCCCCTTCCAAGGTGAAACCTTCAGCAAAACTTTATCACCCACCTTGAATTCAATCGGTCTACGCCTCTTGTCAGCATACGACTTTTGCCTATCTTTTGCCGCCTTCATAAAGGCCTTGATCTTCTCTAGCTTTTCAGTCGTAGACTCGATCACTTCAACGCTCCCCAACTCCTTCTGTCCGATGTCACCCCAACATAAGGGCGTTCTACACTTCCTACCATATAGCATCTCATATGGTGGCATGCCAATGCTGGCATGATAACTGTTGTTGTATAAGAACTCAGCTAATGGTAAGTGTTCGTCCCAACTTCCTCCGAAATCAATGACGCATGCTCGGAGCATATCCTCTAGAGTCTGAATCGTCCTCTCCGACTGACCATCTGTCTGAGGATGGTACGCCATACTGATATGTAGCCTCGTCCCCATCGTGTTGTGGAATCTCTTCCAAAACTTAGATGTAAACCGAGTGTCATGGTTTGACACTATAGACACCGGTACACCAAGACGAGTCACAATCTCCTTAATGAACAGATCCGCAAACCTATACGTCTCATGGATTAGCAAGAAATGAGCACTCTTCGTCAGACGGTCTACTATCACCCATATGGCATCATACCCTCTTGCCGTACGTAGTAACTTCGTAATGAAGTCCATGGTGATGTGCTTCCATTTCCACTCGGGTATATCCAAAGTTGGATCTTCCCGTATGGTTTCTGATGCTCAGCCTTCACTTGCAAGCAAGTAAGGCACTTGCTCACATACTCCACTACATCACGCTTCATACCCGGCCACTAGTAATCTTTCTTCATATCTTGATACATCTTTGTAGCACCGGGATGAATAGAGTATCAAGTCTTATGAACTTTATCCATGATTTTCCCCCGTATGTCTCCATAACGAGGGATGCACATCCGCCCGAAGTGGGTTGTAACTCTGAGAGTGTTTTCACCCATCTCCTAAACTAGACCTTTCATCCTTTCAGAGTTAAGGTGCTCTTCTTTCAACGCGTCTTCTTGGAACCCCTTTACCTGTGTCATCACATTAGAGGTCATCACCAACTGGAAAGCTTTCACCCGGATTGGCTCGGGTCTCTCCTTTCGGCTAAGGGCATCCGCCACTACGTTGGCCTTGCCCGGATGGTAGTGGATCTCACAATCGTAATCCTTGATTAACTCTAACCACCTCCTTTGCCTCATATTGAGATCCTTCTGCTCAAAGAAATACTTCAAGCTTTTGTGGTTAGTGAAGATAGTGCACTTCGTCCCGTACAAGTAGTGCCTCTAAATCTTCAATTCAAAGACCACAGTCGCTAGCTCTAAGTCATGAGTAAGGTAATTAGCCTCATGGATTTTCAACAGTCAGGACTCAAAGGCTATAACCATTCCCCGTTGCATCAGCACGCAACCCAATCCTGAATAAGAAGCATCTGAATAGACCACCAAGTCTTCATTCCCTATAGGTAACATCAAGACAGGAGCTTGAGTCAATCTTGTCTTTAACTCCACAAAAGTGTTCTCCTGTTCCAGACCCCATACAAACTTCACATCCTTGCGGGTCAGCTTGGTCAATGGTAAGGCTATCTTAGAAAAGTCTTGAATGAATCTCCTGTAATAGCCCGCTAAACCCAAGAAACTACGGATCTCGGATGGCGTCTTTGGAGTCTTCCATTGCATCACCACCTCCACCTTTGCCGTGTCTACCATGATCCCTTTGGAATTTACCACATGACCCAAAAACTAAACCTCGCGCAACTAGAAAGCGCACTTGGAGAACTTAGCATATAGCTTCTCTCTTCTAAGTGTCTCCAATACCTCACGAATGTGACCGGCATGCTCTTCTTCGCTCTTTGAATAAATCAGGATATCATCGATAAACACAATCACTGATTTATCCAACATCGGCCGACACACCCGGTTCATCAAATCCATAAAGGTAGCTAGCGCGTTAGTTAGACCAAAAGACATAATGAGAAACTCGTAATGTCCATAACACGTGCAAAAAGCTGTTTTAGGGATATCTTGCTCCTTCACCTTCAACTAATGGTAACCAGATCGGAGATCTATGCTCGAGAACCAACTGGCACCTTAGAACTGATCAAACAAGTCATCAATTCTGGGTAGTGGATATCGATTCTTCACTGTCAACTTGTTTAACTCACGGTAGTCTATGCACATCCTCATACTATCGTCCTTCTTCTTTACAAACAAGACCGGAGCACCCCAGGGAGAGATACTCGATCGAATGAACCCTTTGTCTAACAACTCTTACAACTGAACCATCAGTTCCTTCATCTCATGGAGCCAATCGATACGGTGCCTTAGCAACAAGTTGAACACCAGGTATCAAGTCGATTTGGAACTCAATCTCGTGTTCTGGTGGCACACCTGGTAAACTTCTTGGAACACGTCTGGAAAGTCACACACAACTGGTACGTTGGACAATTGTGGTACTAACACATCCACATCCTTCACGTAAGCCAGGTAGGCACTACATCCATGTTTCATGCACTTCTCTGCCACCACCATCGAAATCACCTTCGGAACCGTAGTAACTCGATCACCGTAGATCGTCACCGAACTCCCAACAGGCGCATTCAATCGGATCATCTTCTTGCGACACATAATATTTGCCTCATAGGCTGCTAACCTATCCATCCCTAGAACCACATCGAATCCGCCTAGGGGCATCACGAATAATTTAGCAGAGAACCTATCGCCTTCCAACTCTAAGTCATAATTCTCTATCAGATTAGAAATCCTGGTAGACTTACTAATGGTAGTTTCTACATCAAAGGGCTCATCAATCTTTCTACTCCTAACAGGCAACTTAGCATAGAAGGCAACAGAAATAAAACTCTTACTAGCACTAGAATCAAATAATACAGAGGCACAGTTTTGGTTTACTAGGAATGTACCTGACACGACATCGGGGTCCACCCTAGCCTCCTCCCGGGTCATCGTGAATACTTTGGCCTTTGCCTTCGGTCCCTCCTTCTCGACCCCTTTCTTCACCCCGGAGCTCTCGGCCCTTGGTCTCTTGCAATCCCTGCTCAGATGGCCCTCTTCACCACAGTTATAACACCTTACAACCCCACACTCTCTTGCCATATGACCGGGCTTCCCACCCTTGAAGCAGAGACTCAGTCCCCACTTACACTCCCCTGAATGTTCCTTGCCGCACTTACCACACCGCTTAGTCCCCGTACCTGCCGACACTACCCTCGGATCATCCATCCTTGCCTTCTTGTTGCTCGAGGTAAAACCACCATGACCAAACCGCTTCCTATTCCAGTTCCTGTCACCACCATCATTTTTGTTCATCTCCACCACTGCCACCTCTCTCTTAACATACAACCTCCCTACCAGATCAACCACCAACCTAAAAGTACTTAGCCGGGCGGCGATCATCTGCATGCGGATATCTACTGGCAAACCCTGAATATACCTCTTGATCTTCCTTGACACAGGCGTCACCTGATCTGGCACCAGCCTTGCCATCTCATTGAACTTGGTAGTATACTGCTGGTGTGTCATGGTTCCCGCCTCCAGCTGTAGGAACTCTCTCTCAATCTTATCAAGCTCCCTATGAGAACAAAATTCCTCAATCACCAACTTCTTCAGCTCACTCCACCTCATCATCTCAATTCGCCCTGCTACCATCGGCCTGGACAATGTTGTCCCACAAACATAAGGCCAAGTCCACAAATGAGTGGGTAGCAAATTTCACCTTCTGATCCTCTCGGCACTCACTGATATCGAGCACCCGGGCTAGATATCTGTTACGTCTGATGACACTGAGCCATTGGAGGACTCTTCCTCGATATCTCCCTCCAGGAGCCGGACGCGCTCCCAGTCACCGCATGTCGCAGCTCCTGCACGCTCACCTATCCCACCTATCGGGAATATGGGTGCACGTGTTATCACCCGCCCACGCAAGAGTACTAGGCCAGGACCCTCAGTCTCCTTTAGGATGCCACCTCCTCCTCCACCACCTGTTAGGACATCGACACCTGCACCATCGATGATTGACCCGCTCTGACACCATCCACGTGATGAGCACGGGATGCCACCGAGGCACAGCGTGTATGATGGCCCTAGTGTGCTAGCTGGTGATCAGTACTCCCAGTCTAGCCACCGGGCAAGTGACGTAGGACCTTCTGATGCTGCATTGGATGAGATTCTGAAGACCGTCCGTCGTCACGAGGTGACACTCCAGCACGCCACTCGGACCTCCCAGTCCGCCCAGTTTCAGGCCATGATGGCGTCACAGGGAGTCCAGCGGTTGGAGCAAGAGCGAAGGAAGAAGAACTCAGGGTGGCTAGGGTGGCTGAAGAAGAAATAGATATGAGAGCAGGGGGGAGATGTGGGATTATCTGTCTCTTAGAGAGTTGAAGGAAACAATTTTATTATTATCAGACACTATTATTATTATGTATTATGGGGGTGATGGCACCTTCCAAATTGTAAGAGTTTAACTCTGATGCATTTCTATTTCGTTGATACTATTAACCCTATCTATCTATGAAACTACTTCTTTTGGTGTTGATTCTGCAGGGTAATTTGTATTGAATTGCAATGTGATATGTCATGTGTAGGAATTTTGTCTTGTATTCGTTTTGGGTTGAACTGCCTTAAAATTAATTTAATGGAACATATTAAAGGTATTTAGTGGTGCGTATATTACACACTCTCCTGTTAGAACGTGGTATATTAGGATAAGTGATGCATGGGCTGTTGAAACCAAAAATTTATGAGATGCTAAACAAATTTATCTGTGATGCTACCAGAATGCCGACCAGACAAGGAACCCATATTGGAAGATCAGGAGCTACGAGTGGTCGTCATGAGGAAGCTAGACCAACCAGCAACCAACCCATTACTCCACCAGGAGCTTCCCATGGAGAGAATGTCAATCAGGGGAACGATGAGAGAATTGCCAACCACGTAGCACAACAAATTGCTAACGCCATCCCGACCATCATCGCCCAAATTAATGCGGACCGGAATAACCCCAGTGGTAATGGTGGATCTAGGAGCAATGAGGGCAACAATGAGGAAGTTGAAGCACTAAGGAATGGATGCTCCTACAAGACCTTCATGGCGTGCAAGCCGAAGGATTTCTATGGTACCGAGGGTGTGATTGAGACGTACTGATGGATTGACTAAATGGAAGCCATCCTACATATCAGCGAATGTAAGATGGAACACATGGTGAGGTATGCTTCCCAGTCACTCAAGGGATCAGCACTGGAATGGTGGAAGACTGTTACTCAACCCCAGGGAAGAAACGCTGCTAACCAAATAAGTTGGACCGAATTTAGGGAATTGATAACCAACAAATACTGCCCCATTAATCAACTGGAGAAACTGGAGTCTGAATTTCTGAGCCTGGAAATGAAAGGCCCTAACTACACCGAGTACATCAACCGCTTCTTAGCCCTGGCTCGACTGTGCCACATCTGGTGACACCGGAATCCAAGGGCGTAGCACGTTTCATTTGGGGACTACATCCTAGAGTCAGGGGTATGGTTCGATCCTCTAGTCCCCCAACCCTGCAAGCTGCGGTCGACTTCACCAGTAGTTTGACCGATGATCTAGTCAGAGCTGGATGGACTGAACAAAACAGAATAGAGGAAAGGAGGAAGCAGATGGGTGAGAAGAGAAAATGGTTTGAGGGGAAGAAGACAATTGGTAGCAGTAGTGGGTCAAACAAGAAGAGTTTTAAAGGTATGAGGCGTGAAGACCAAGGTGGAAGGACTCGGAAGCTATACTCGGGAACAAGCCCATTTTACAACAAGTGTAAACTGCATCATCAAGGGGAGTGTAACCCGATGCCATGCTTCCGATGCAAATGACCGGGTCATCTGATTAAGGATTGTACGTATGTGCCAGGTAAACAATGCTATGAGTGTGGAGATCCAGGACACATGAGGAATAAGTGTCCTAAGCTAGGGAGAGATAAGGACGCCAGACCCAATAAGCCCAAGGGATGAGCATTCGTGATGGATCCAGCCGGTGCTTGTAAGGAACCTGATGTGGTCAATGGTACGTTCCTTATAAATAATCATCCCGCTACCGTTCTATTTGATACTGGAGCAACTGCTAGTTTTGTCTCTAGCGGGTTTAGGCCTTTGATTGACTTGAGTGCATGCGTCCTGACTGATACGTTTACCGTAGAATTAGCTAACGTTAACATCTTAGAAACTAATGAAGTCATCCAGGATTGCTTAATGAACCTAGAAGGTAGTACATTTAAGATAAACCTGATGCCTATTAAGCTAGGAGGATTCGATGTGGTTGTTGGCATGGATTGGCAGGCTAAGAATAGACTCGAAATCGTGTGTGATGAGCGCCTACTTAGGATACCATTGAACGACGGGAAGGTGTTACTTGTTCATGGTGAAAGATGTAACATGCTATATCTTATGATATCCCATTTGAAGGCAACCAAGAGTCTCATGAAGGGATGCCCAGCTTTCATAGTTTACGTGATAAAAGCCAAAGACGAAAAGAAGATTGAGGATATACCAGTGGTTTCGGAATATCCGGAGGTATTTCCCGAAGACCTACCGGGACTCCCTCCAACCCGTCAGGTTGAATTCCAAATAGACCTATTGCCTGGTGCTGCACCGGTAGCCAAAGCACCGTACCGACTTGCCCCTCCCGAGATGAAAGAACTAATGCTACAAATCCAAGAGCTACTCGACAAGGGGTTTATACGACCGAGTGTGTCTCCATGGGGTGCCCCGGTGCTATTCATGAAAAAGAAGGATGGGACCCTACGTATGTGTATTGATTACCGGGAACTAAACAAACTGACAATAAAGAATTGTTACCCTCTTCCGAGAATCGATTACCTATTCGATCAACTGCAGGGGGCAAGCTACTTCTCCAAAATAGACTTAAGGTCAGGGTACCATCAACTGAAGATAAGAGAGGAAGACATACCCAAAACAGCCTTTAGAACTAGATATGGACATTATGAGTACCTGGTTATGCCCTTTGGACTGACTAACTCACCAGCGGCATTTATGGATCTCATGAACCGAGTGTGCCGCCCATATCTAGACAAATTTGTGATTGTATTTATCGATGAGATCCTGATCTACTCCCGTGGAAAGGAAGAGCATGAGAAGCACCTTAGGCTGATTCTTGAGTTGCTCAAGAATGAGCAACTATATGCCAAGTTCTCCAAATACGAATTTTGGATGCGGGAAATCCAATTCCTAGGGCATGTCGTAAATGAAGACAGAATTCAAGTGGATCCTTTAAAGATAGAGGCCATTAAGAATTGGAGAATTCCGGAAACTCCTACCGAGATAAGGCAATTCCTTGGATTGGCCGGATACTATAGAAGGTTTATCAAGGACTTCTCGTGTATTGTACAATCGTTAACTGCCTTGACCAAGAAGAATACAACTTTTGAGTGGGAACAAGAGTAGAACGAAGCATTCGAAACACTCAAGGAGAAACTATGTAGTGCACATATCCTCGCCCTCCCAGAAGGAGTTAAAGATTTCGTGGTCTATTGCGACGCCTCGCGTCAGGGACTGGGATGCGTGCTAATGCAGCGTAACAAGGTAATTGCTTATGCATCCAGACTGTTGAACAATCATGAGAAGAACTACACAACGCATGATCTAGAATTGGGTGCCGTGGTATTTGCACTCAAAATGTGGAGGCATTACCTCTATGGCACGAAGTGCATTATTTACACTGACCATTGAAGTTTGCAACACATTCTTGATTGGAAAATGCTGAACATGCGTCAGAGAAGATGGGTTGAGCTATTGAATGATTACGAATGCAAAATTCGCTATCATCCCGGCAAGGCCAATGTAGTGGCGGATGCCTTGAGCAGGAAAGAAAGAGAAAAACCCCTTCGTGTCCGTGCCTTAAGGATGAGTGTGTATACTGACCTTGTTTCGAGACTAAAAGAAGCTCAAGGTGAAGCGCTAAAGGAAGATAATTAAGCAGGGGAGTTGTTAACAGGAATGGAGAAGTGGTTAGAATTGAGAAACGATGGTATATATAAATATGAAGGAAGAACATGGGTACCAAAGTACGGGGGAATTAGAGAGGTGATCCTAGACGAAGCCCATAAATCTAGGTACTCGATTCACCCCGGAAGTGACAAAATGTACCAAGATCTAAAGGCACTTTTTTGGTGGCCTGGAATTAAGAAATCAATCGCCGTATACGTTGGGAAGTGTTTAACGTGCGCCATGGTGAAGGATGAAAATCAAAAACCGTCAGGGATGTTACAACAGCCTGAAATTCCAGAATGGAAATGGGATAACGTCACAATGGATTTTGTTACAAAACTACCCAGAACTTTCAGAGGACATGACGCCATCTGGGTAATAGTTGACCGGTTAACTAAATCGGCTCACTTCTTGTCGATTCGAGAGGACAACGACCTGACGAAGCTGGCCCAACTGTACATCGACGAGATAGTGACCAGGCATGGGGTGCCACTATCATTCATCTCCGACCGTGATAGTCGTTTCACTTCTCGTTTCTGGAAGTCACTCCAACGGGCTTTAGGAACCCGTCTGGATTTAAGCACTGCTTACCACCCACAAACTGACGGTCAGAGTGAAAGAACCATCCAAACCTTGGAAGATATGCTAAGGGCTTGCGTGATTGACTTTGGAGGGAACTGGGATAACCATCTTCCTCTAGTAGAGTTCTCCTACAACAATAGTTATCACGCAAGTATAAAAGCAGCTCCCTATAAAGCCCTATATGGCAGGAAATGCCGATCACCGTTGAGTTGGAATGAGATCGGGGAGAGTCAAGTAATGGGACCCGACATTGTGATGGAGACCACCGACAAGATATTTAAAATTAAGGAGCATTTAAGAGCGGCCAGAGACCGTCAGAAGAAATATGCTGACAGAAGGCGAAAACCTTTAGAGTTTCAAGTGGGTGACAGGGTAATGCTAAAAGTAGCACCATGGAAGGGGACTGTGAGGTTTGGAAGAAATGGAAAGCTAAGCCTGAGATATATAGGATCATTTGAGATACTAGCGAGAAATGGCCCCGTGGCGTATCAATTAAAGCTATAGCAAGAGCTAGGCCACATAGATGACACCTTCCATGTGTCAAATTTGAAGAAGTGCATGGTAGACAAAGCCATGGAGTTACCCCTGAAGGAAGCAAGGATTAATGACAAGTTGAACTTCATTGAAGAGCCTGTAGAGATTACTGACCGGCTGGTCAAGAAACTCAGGCGAAGTCGCATACCCAAGGTCAAGGTAAGATGGAATTCTAGGCGAGGACCTGAATTCACTTGGGAGCGAGAAGACGAGATGAGAAAGAATTATCCACATCTCTTCAGACCCACCCGTTCCGGAACTTATCGAAGCTAAAATTTCAGGACGAAATTTCCTAAACAGTGGGAGAATGTAACAACCGACCTCCAGGTCATAACCCTAACCTTTAACCCCTCCCACATCATTATCCATACAATTAATATTAATGCAATATCACTATTACTATTACTATCAGTGTTATTATTACTATTGCTATTATTGTCATTTTTGTTATTTCATGTGTCATTTTGCATGAATTTGTCAGATCTAGCCTTAGCATAGAATAACTTCATGTTTTGGGAAAGTCAATTAGTCCGTTTCAAAATTTAATCTTAATTGAAACAATTTAATATGTGTGCATACACACATAATTCACGGTTTAACATATACATATACATACTTAATACTTAAACAACTAATAAAAATTACCCACTTAATAATACTACACAATAAAAAAATTTCATTTAAAATTTAAAACTAATAACACCCCACAAAGCTCCAAGATCGGCCGCCCCTTCACCCCCCCTCTCCACCAATCTTTTCTCTTCTACACCACCCAAACTTGCCACCATTCCCCTCCACTCCTATTACATGCAACACTTGAACCCACCCACATTTCTGACCTCTCACTCTCTTCCCTCTTCTCTCGAATTCTCTCTAGCTGAAAGACACACACACCCATGGTTCCAGCTTCATTTCAGCCCCCTAGTCGAAGTTCAAGCATCAAACATCATCGGTCAAGCTTCATACTAGCAAGAGGGTGCTATCTTGTGAGCCTTTGACACACGGTTTCATCAAACTCGACTCTTCCAGCCCTTGTTTGAAGACTTCCAGACCGTTCTGTCACTCTACACACTCTCTAAATCGTGAACCATACAAGAGTAAGCTTCATCCTACCCGAAACAAACTATGTCATGTGTTATTCTTTCTTCTATCCACCAAAACCCTTACTTTCTTTGTTCTAATAGAAGTCCACTGCTATCATCTCATTCCTGAGGAGCTTTTAACTTCACTAGAGGTATCTCACATGAAATATTGGTCATGCTATGGGTGGAACACAAGTTACACCTAGAAAGCCCTCTTTTGGGTGACTTTGACACCCATGAACTTTATGTTTTGTAACCCTCCGTAACCAAAGCTTGGGAGCTTAAAAATGGTTTTTAAACCTCCTAACAACCTGTTTTGAAAGTTACAAAACGATTTGGTGGTGAATGGGTACAACTAATATGTTTTACACATGTGTAAAGGGCTAAAATGGTAAAAATCTCCCAAATACAAGCTTATATCATGGTTACATGTTAGATCCGAGTATTAGAACTGATTTTCAGTAGTTTTTGGATGTTATTGGGCATATGAAATGTTTTCAAAAGCTGAAAATTTAAAATAGTAGGGATTATAGGCATTTTGGACTTATACGGGGACCCGAAAAGGTGGTAAATTGACTTGAAAATATGAGGACATAGTATAACCATGTTAAAAATAATTCCAGGCTCTAAAACGGTTAACAAAGTTAAATTGGTCGAATTTGTGGTTAAATGGGTCTAAGAACAATTTAAATGAAATTTTTAGTTAAAAACGGGCCTCAACCGGGTGATTTTTGGATGAAATTCATGGAAATACAAGAATAAACCTAAAATCTATGGGAAACTTGTTATTTCAGTAAGATTATAACTTTAAGACTTAAAGATGGTGAAAAATTGGTCAAACATGATTTCGAGCGATCGGTTTCGGGTAAAAACGCGCTTTAACGGGTCGAACTTAAAAACGAGACTTTCAACAAAAAGGGCTTAAGAATACATTCTTAACAGATTATAAAAACTTATTAAAATTCCTTAATATAATACTTCAAATTTTAAGACATAAAATTATAAGGTTTAATACTTAACCGTTAAAAACCCCCGGTTTCACCGTAACCGGTAACGTAAAAACACATGTTTACCAACTAAATTCTAAAGTTCTAAAAATTGGAAGTTTAACTTGATTATGATGTATTATTTAACTCCAAAATCTGTTATCTTGTCAAAAAGGCCATTAAATGTAAAGAAGCAAACTTTAGGGTAGAAATTGTAAATTCTGAAACTTGAGGGGCTAAACTGTAAATTCTGCTAAAACTCTATAAAACGACCCTATGAACATGTAATCACTTGGTAACTTAATTTAACTGGTATCAATGACCTAATAGTGTAAAAACCTATAATTATCCATAAGAAACCATGGCTTACTATAAAAGGAAACTTTCTAATGCAAGCCTTGGCAAATCTAAACTAGTTGAACATTTAACCCCTTAACACATTATTATCTACCTCGTATGACCTTAGAATTAGTGGCTTAACACTTAATCTTGTTGGTAGGTTTCTAAACTTGAAACCTTCCCGGTACACGAAGAACCCGTTACTTGAAGCTCTAAGGTGAGTTCTAGTGTCCCCTTTTTACTACTGTTTTTGGGGTGAAGCATGCTCTGTTTAAATTGAGCTTTTCTGTGCTATAATATGCTGCTATATGTTGTGGAAATGTTAGAACCTGCTTTTACTTTTATCACGATCATTAATTCTTATGTGAACCGCTTGTTTTATATGAGTAGATCTACTTGGGGAATCCCCCACACACAGTGCCTTCCTTGATGAACGGGAAGGGTACCACATTGAGATCCTGCGGGGTTGTTTGTGGCATGTGACAACTTTTAATAAGATACTAAGGTGAACCATCCGGCAGGTATGGTCCACCATATGAGGCTCAGTTCTTCCCTCGGGATTAGCCGGTGTAACATAACTTTAGAAGAGGCTAGCCGGGACTAAGTGCAGGGTTGATTGTGATCCCCAAAACTATGATACTATGATCTATGACTTTTAAATCAAATGTGGATTCTTTTGAATCCTTTTGTTTTTTAACTTTAAGCACTTGAATTCACCAACTTTTTAGTTGACACAAATTTCTTTTGAGCATGTTTCAGGTAATCCTTGAAGGGAGTCTAGCTATGTAGAAGACTTGACCTAGCACCGTGACCATGGCAATGGCTTGTTTTGATTTTCAAACAATTTGGACTTATTTCTATTTATTTCGGTTGGGAACAATTTGTATTGTTGAAAACTTATACTCGTATGGGTGGTTAGACCCACATCTAGCCCGGTATTTCTTTAAATTGTAATGCCATGTGATGTTCTCTCCTTTTGTGCTCTTATGATGGTTTGTCTACCATATATTGTTACTAGTCTGTGACGTCCCACCCTACCTGGGCCCGGGGTGTGACAGTCTTACAGATAGTAATGTGTGTGGAGGAACTATCTCACTTGGACCCAATCCCTTCCTATTCTGATAAAAAAATCTTTGCATGAATGGATGAAGATATGATGTTCTTGAAGGTTTCCTCTTCAAGAACACACTTTTCTGCCTTGGCTTTGCTGATCACGAGCTTAGCCTGGCATCCAATTAACTTATTAGATATTTGATTGGAGTCCTGTAGTTTATATGCTCATGCTTAAGAGTTGAAATTATTTTCTCTAAATATTCTATTATAAATTGATAATCATTTTCAGCACTTTTGAAATTAGCTTTTAAAATTTTCAAGGACTCAAGGTCAGATCTCACTTTCAGGTTATAGGACCTATACATATTTACTTTAGCAACACATTCAGGAGTACAAAGATGTTCTAATACCTTGGCTTCTTCATGGTCAGCCATCAGTGCTTGGTTGGGAGAAACATCTTCTACCTGAAAGCTCCAGTCAGAGCCTCCTTCTTCAACAACAACAACAGCTTATTATTGTGATTGGCTTGACTTCTCAGTTCTGGGAGCAACATTAGTGTAGTTAGGCTTTGATTGTGCTTGGCCACAATTAGTCCTTGGTGCCTTGCACTCCCTAGCAAAGTGTCCCCCAGTTGTAGCACTTCACTTTGCTTTTATCCAGTCCAAACTTTCCACTGGATACATTGCTGGGAAACTTTCTTCCAGTTCTCTTGTAGAACTTTTTGCCTCTATGAGTGAGAATATCCATTTGCTAAACTATCTCCATATACTCCAGGTCATCTGGATGGATACAATCCAAGTCTTCAAGAGTGAAGAGAAAGTTGCCACAACTTTCATCAACATACATAAAGTCTTGAGAAGAGCTTGTCTCTTGGAATGGGCTTCCTTGGATGTAGCTCTCCCTTGGTGTCTCAGAGAAGGTGATGAAAGGACACTTTTAAGAGTTGTCAGGATAGTAGATAAGATGATGTTGTAGTTCTCTACTATCTAATCTGGTTGTCGAGACTCGATCAAAAACAAGTTAATATATCGGTCTTAGCTACCTTTATTGTGTAAGGGTAAGTAAGGTCGTCTCCACAGGGAATATGTGGAGAGTATTTTACAATATGACTCGATTACTTAAAGATACTAACTTTATAATTAAAGATTGGAAATTTGGATGAAATTAAGAACAAAATTGCTAAAAGCAACAAACTTTGAAATGAATTTACTTAAATAATGAAAAACAATTACTTCCGAGTTTCCAATTCCGCAAGATCAACAATTGGTTTGTTTAACCTAGGGTTTGTAAGAAACAATACTTCAAGATCTTAGCTTTTGATTAAAGTGACAACATAGGAACAAGCTTTTAAGATTCATTCAAAGGATACAAATGGCTAAAAAGTGATGAAATCCAAAAATTAGGTAAGGTTACCTTCTTTGAAGGTATATTATTGATATCAATGCATTTTACATTGTGAGGCAAAACATTGGCCCATATTTTTTGTTTTTGTTTACTTTTGTAGGGCACACTAAAATTGGCCCTCTTTTAATTTTTCGCTTTTCGAACGATATGACCTTTTTCAGCCTATATTTTTATATAATTTGAAAATGTTCTTATCGACTTACCGAAGAACGAGGCTTGGCACTTTGGCCACTTTTGAGCACATGATTACCTACCCAATTTGGATTTCATCAAAAACAAAACTAGAACAATAAAAGGCTTCATATTTTACTTCTTTTCATTATATATGTCATTGAGTACCAACTTGACTTCCTTTTCATTTCTAAATATTGGGTATGATCTAAAAAATAAAAATAAAAAGGGTTTTTTAGATTCTAAATCTAGATCCTAATGCATTTATCATCTTTGTGCATAATTTGGTTTCTTGCTTGAAACATTCGATATGAATTATTCTTTTAACTTTGAGAACTTAATGTAACTTATGCATGAAAGGTCCACCTTCTAGCTTATTACCCTTTGTTAGATAAATCTAAAGTCTTTTTCCTCTTCTGAAACATAAAAAAGAATCTAACCATGATCGAAAACCAAAAACCATGCTTTAGTAGGTAATTAGTTAATGATTTGTACTTAAAGATCCAATCTTTACATATTTTCAAGCTTGCTTGGGAAATTTTTTTTCAAAAATTTTAAATCTTTTTTAATTTCTCTTATTTGGCACATTTCTCAATACATTTTCTCATATTTGACGCTTTTCTCAATACATTGTTTCTTTACTTCCCCCATCCCCACACTTAAGATACATTGTCCCCAATGTATGGTTTTTCAAACATGAATAAACATTGTGAGGATGAGGTTATCGGTTAAGATTCAACCACAAACCAAAAGAATGAAATTCTATGTACTAAGTGAAAACAATTACTATAACAAGAATAAAACAAATCATAATTGAACACAAAACAAACAAGATAAGGAAGGAGTACATGGACCTGATCATAATCATTAGTGAAAGTCGTCATCAATTGATTTGTGACTCCCCATACTTGAGTGCTTGCGTCTAGCGATTGAACTATCAAAACAAAACAAAACAAAGAAACACGAACTAATAAAAGAAATAAAACTCACTTTTGTAGGAATCACGATGCATTTAGCGTATGCAATAAGCCTTTAAACCCCTCGATAAACCCTAGTGGATGAGTTGTAGTCTAGTGAGGGTTTCTAGTGAACACACCCACAATGTTCTCGGGTTGCCTCCCGCAAGTGCTAAGTTTTAGGTTTTCAGCCAGACCATACCTTTAACCACTTATGGTTGTCGAAGTGCACTTTTGCCTACTGGGTTCCCAACAAATGCTTAAAAGTTGACATGCCAAATCCATAGTTGCTTCTGAGTTATAGGCATGTAAATTAAGAAATTGTTGCATATGCACTTTTCAGTAAATTGTCCGACATCTTGCATTCGCACTTTCCTAATCTTTGTCCTGACACCTTCTTCTATAACTTTGTTGATTGGTATTATAAGTATAGGTGGAGGTTTAGGATAAACTTTGATTATATCAATCATTGACTTTTTAAAAGATTTGTTGTCTTTCAGTGAGACTGCATATTCTTTTTCTTGCTCTAGAAGATCCATCGGCTCTTCTTCCACATCATCATCATAACTATCAACCACCACTCATTCTTCACATGGCTCTTCAACAAACGAGGGAATTTGTGTGGTAGTAATCTTCATGGCCTCATCCTTAACTTTTACAGATGGTGAGATGGACTCTTCTAATTCTATTTTCAGTAATAATGTGTCACGCTTGATAGTTAAGTAGTAAAGTCATTCCTGATCTAAAAGATGATGTTGTGATAATAACTTATCGATCTCGGGCAATATCAACTCCAATTGAGCAATACTTTTTCCTTCTCAGATTGAAAATCATTTTGAAATGGCATAGCATTCTGGATAACAATCTCTTGTTTAGGAAATTGACATTGATTCTGATCCTCGTATGTCACCTGAGAGTATTCTTGATAATAGTCGTTATAATTCTCCAGATAACATGAGCCTTGTGCCATCTTTGGTTCATAAATGTTGCAATCTAAATCTTGTCCAAAGTTAAGTTCTTCTCTGACTGATAATATTCTTTATAGTATGGTGAAGATGCCTCGTAGTACGGATAAGATCATGGTACATCATCAAATAGACATCCAATAAATATATTTTTTTCTCATATCTTCAAACTTTTGCAAGTACTCAGGGCAATGATCTCGTGTGAACTGGACTTCCGCAACCAGCACATGAATAATAAACTCGATTCATGGTGAGTTTTAACAATTTGATAGTAACCTGTAAGACATAAAACACCTAGCGTAGCACCTAACTGAACAAAAGAAAATAAAAGAAAAGAAAAGAAAACTAAAAAAATTTACAAAAAATACCACTTTGCGCACTAATTCCCCGCAACAGCGCTATTTTGATTTGGTTGTAGAGACTCGATCACAAGTTAATATATCAGTCTTATCTACCTTTATTGTGTAAGGGTAAGTAAGGTCGTCTCAACAAGGAATATGTGGAAAGTATTTAACAATATGACTCGATTACTTAAAGACACGAACTTTATAATTAAACATTGGAACTTTGGATGAAATTAAGAACAAATTTGTAAAAAGCAACAAAGTTCGAAATGAATTTACTTAAATAATGAAAAACAATTACTTCCGGGTTTCTAATTTCGTAAGATCAACAATTGGTGTGTTTAAACTAGGGTTTGTAAGAAACAATACTTCAAGATCTTAGCTTTTGATTAAAGTGACAACAAAGGAACAAGCTTTTAAGATTCGTTCATTCATAATGTTACCAATTTACCTATATCAAATTGTCTACTTTTCTTAATGAGCTCACGATGCAAGGAAACTGAAAACTAATAATTAAGCACACAACTTTATTTATAAGTAAACCTTTTAAATTAATAAAAACATAAAACTTCATTCAATCACTTAATGTTCATTACAAAAAACCTAATCACAAAATACCAATTGTTTCACTTAACTAGAATCATACTCCCGAAAGCAATCACGAAAAGCCTAGCCACACATCATCTTCATTATGCCGTCAATATTGAATTGGAGAATGTTCGTGGATGATTTTGGGAGTCTTGGAACACCAAAAATCACTTAAATTTCATCACTTTTCGTCTCCAAGAAGTTATAGATCGAATTGGGGTTGATTTGGTATAAATAAACTTCAAAAACCACAAAATTCGGATGTTGTTAGGCTACCGGCGTATCATACGCCCACCGGCATATGATAGCCGTCTCATACACCCAACTTTCTGTTCCTTATTTCAAATATGCCTACAAATACGATGCCAATACGCCACCCATACGCCGACTGACGTGTTATACGCCCATACCCGGGGTATCATACGCCGGGTCTCTTTCTTGACCTTTTTTTTTTCCATTTTTTGATATTTACATCTTCACTCCTTCAACATTCATCTTTGGCTTCTTTTGCCTTAAATTATGCTCCTTTAAGCACCAAACACGTATGAATCAAAACATAAACAAGGTAAACTTATTCCCCAATAATCACGATGTAAAATCAAGCATTTAGATCAATTAAACACTAAAATATTGACTCGTGATCACTATCCCTTTCAACCATAAGGAGGGTTGAACTTTGTTGATTGCTAGAAAAGCTGCTTGATGGATTTCGCATGTTTATCTCCATTTGGTAACCACTAAGGATACCATATAACTCTGTGAGAGTAAGGGTAGAGAGGTTTTTGTTGGGTTTTCACAAGTTTATCAGAGTCATTTTATCCTTATAAAATGAAAAACGCAGCGGAAGTGGAATGAAAAACTTGTTACAGTTAATATATAAACCAATTTATATATCTGTTAAAAGAAAACCCATAATGGATCGTTATATGAAAAATCATGCTTACAAACAACCATAGGGTGTCAAGAATTCTACCTCTCGAATGGGACCGAGGAAGAAGATCTTTGAATAGAAGCTTCCAAAGCAGGAATCCTCAAGATTTTCTACCCCAAGCTTCCAACAAAACACCAGGTTGCTAGGATTTTCTTTTCTTGAATCGGGTTCAGTTGTTGGTTTTTCTTGACCGATCGAGAGTAAAGCTACAGGAACACCGATTGCACCTTTGTGTGTTTTGTAAGTTATCAGAGAGAGTGTTGAATGCAATCATATATTGCACGTCCTATGAAACTGAATTTCAGAGTGAGAGAAAAGTGGGCGGGACCCATCCCTTCAACCCATCCGCATTTCTCTAATATTCATCCGCATTAGTAAATGCGGATGAACAAACTCTATCCGCATTTGTAAATGTGGATGAAGTAATTCCTTCAGCATTTCCCAAAATGCACATCCTCATTTGCAAATGCGGATGAGGAACATTCATCCACATTTCTTCAGTAACACATCCGCATTTGTAAATGCGGATGAGTAAAAGAAATGCGGACAAAACACTTGTATTTTTTGTTCAACCATTTGAATAACAATACAAAGTACTCTCTCTTTAGAATAAATTATTCATATAATTTATTCATAACACTAGTGAAATATTTAGAAACCCAATTTCTAAATACTTCAAGTGTCAATATTTATTTACATGATCATATCATAAAATAAATATTGCAGGTGTTTGTCTAGCTTGTTATTGGGTATGACCCGACTTGGATCATAACGTACTACCCACATCAATTCAATATATGTCTTGGGCAGACTGTTCCCAACAATCTCCTACTTGCACAAGATACATAGAGAATTGATGCAAGCAGTAAATACCGCCTGACAACTGTTTACTACCCCTAATACGCATGACGAAGTGCCAATCAATAACATCATCTTCCTCAAGTCCCTAACTTGAAATGATTTCGGTGAATCTATCATTTATCCTTTTGTTATAGATGTCATGTTAAATCCAGAGACATAGAATGATCATTCTCTGTTGATTTAACTTAATCAGGCCTCAGACATCATACTCTCAACGAATAAGAGGAACAAATCCCATCTTAACTACATACGTTTCTCACAATCACCTCGTATCACACCTGAAACTAGCCTCATGTACTGACCATTGTTTTAGAACAATGAAGAACTAGATCAAAGTATAATATTTGGTGAATATCGAAACCCAATATGTATCTCAGGTCGGAGGATACAATGATATTTGCCTTTACTCAAATTTACTTATGATCAATTACACAATTCCATGCAGTAAAATTTGAGAGTGGGTCTGTCCAATATTTGTATCCCACAAATATTTATGAACCTTGGTAGCAACCTCTTGAATATCCCCCAATGCAAGTTCATAATAGTCTTACTTCATATTTGTTCCCACAAATATGACCGACTACGAACATTTAGAATAATAAACATATTCATGGATTTAAACATGCTAAAATGGAACATAACTCATAGTATTATAATCATATATAAATATGAGTCAAAATAACAATTGTTCTGATATTTAAATACAAAATTGATCAAATCCAATCACTAGAATATCAAAGTCCTAAGGCACAAGTATGACTCTCATGCTTTGGCCTTTCAAGGAGCTTCGTGAGTGGATCCGCAATATTTTGATTGATGTGAACTTTACGAATACATATCTTTCCTTTTTCAACTTCATCCCTTATGTAGTTAAAACTCTGCTCAATGTACCTTGTCTTTTGATGTGCACGGGGTTCCTTGATTTGAGCAATCGCACCCTCATTATCACAAAAGATTTCTAGGGGATCTTGATTGGTAGAGACAACCCCTAGATCGGCAATGAATTTCTTTAACCATGCAGCTTCCTGTGCTGCCAATGAAGCGATGATGTATTCTGATTCAGTAGTGGACAATGCTACCACATCCTGCTTTGAACTCTTCCAGGACACTGCCCATCCATTCATAATAAAGACATACCCCGATTGTGATCGAGAATCATCTCGATCAGTTTGGAAACTCACATCTGTGTAACCCTTTACAACGAGTTCCTCTTCACCAGATCTGTATATTAAAAACATATCCTTAGTCCTCCTAAGGTATTTCAATATACTCTTAACAGCCATCCAATGACTATTTCTTGGATTCTGCTGATATCTGCTTGTCATGCTTAAAGCGCATGACACGTCTGGTCTAGTGTATATCATTGCATACATGATGGATCCTATAGCAGATGCATATGGGATTTCCTTCATCCTTTCTTGCTCATCCATTGAGCTTGGACATTGAGATGCACTCAATATTGTCCCTCTTTGAATAGGTACCAAACCTTTCTTAGAGTTTTCCATCTTGAACCTTTTCAAGATTTTATCAATGTATGCACTTTGGTTTAAACCTATCAACCACCTTGATCTATCCCTATAAATCTTTATTCCCAAAATATAGGCGGCTTTACCAAGATCTTTGATGAAAAAACAACTTCCAAGCCAGGTTTTAACACCTTCCATGGTTGGAATGTCATTTCCAAACAGTAATATATCATCAACATACAATACAAAGAATGTGATGATGCTCCCACTAGCTTTCTTATACACACAAGCTTCATCAGCGTTCTTGATGAATCCAAACCTTATGATCTCTTCATCAAAACATTGATTCCAACTTCTTGATGCTTGTTTCAATCCATAGATTGATTTCTTTAACTTGCATACTTTATTAGGATATTATGGATCGACAAAACCTTCAGGCTGAACCATATAGACATTCTTTTCGAGATGTCCATTAAGGAAAGTAGTTTTGACATCCATTTGCCAAATCTCATAATCATAATATGCAGCTATGGCAAATAATATCCTAATTGACTTTAGCATTGCCACAGGCGAGAAGGTCTCATCATAATCAACCCTTTGAGTCTGAGTGAAACCTTTTGCTACAAGTCTTGCTTTATAAGTATCCAAGTTTCCATGCATATCAGTTTTCTTCTTGAAAACCCACTTACATCCAACCAGTTTGGAGTTAAGCGGTGGCACAACCAATTCCCACACTTGGTTGTCATGCATGGATTGCATCTCTACATTCATGGCTTTAAGCCACTTGTCACAATCCGAATCAGACATTGCATCATGGTACGTAGTTGGTTCATTCGAGTCAACTACATAGCATCCATTCATGAAAAATCCATATCTTTCAGGTGGATAGCTAGTTCTACCAGATCTGCCAACGTTTTGTGTGTATTGATCAACCACTTGATCATTATCAACAACCTTTTGTTGATTGCTAGTATCAACCAAATGTGTATCGGCTTGTGGTTCTCGATTCTCGTCAAGTTCCACTATTCTATCAGTAGTTCCTTCCATAAGGAATTTAGTTTCCAAGAACTCAGCCTTTAGAGCAAAAAATACCTTTTGCTCTGTTGGATTGTAGAAGTAATATCCCATCGAGTCTTTGGGATATCCTACAAAGATACATTTAGTGGATCAGCTTTCTAACTTGTTTGGGGTGTTTTGCTTAACATAAGCCTCACAACCCCATACCTTAAATATGATAATGATGGAACCCTTCCATGCCATATTTCAAAAGGTGTCTTATCCACTTTCTTGGTTGGGGCCATATTCAGAATACGGGCCGCAGAGAGCAATGCGAAACCCCAGAATGATAGAGGTAGTGTGCTTCTAGCCATCATAGATTGAACCATATCCAATAGGTTTCGGTTTCTCCTCTCAGACACACCAATATGCTATGGTGTTCCGGGTGGAGCAAGCTGTAAGACAATCTCACAACTTCTAAGATGATCTTGAAAGGCATCACTGAGGTATTCACCTCCTCTATCTGAACGAAGAACTTTGATGGTTTTGTTGATTTGATTTTCTACTTCATTCTTGAACATTTTGAGCGTTTCCAAAGCTTCATGTTTGTGTCTCAACAAGTAGACATAACCATAACGACTATAATCGTCGATAAAGGTAATGAAGTATCTTTCACCATTTCTTGTCATTGCTTTAAAAGGACCACATACATCCAAATGTATGATTCCTAATAAGTCTTTTGCCCTTTGGTTAGTACCACTAAACGGTTCCTTGTTCATTTTTCCTTGAAAACAAGATTCACACTTATCAAATGAACCCTCTTCATTTGCTTCTAAAAGACCATTCTTTTGAAGTGTTTGAATACGACTCTTGTTTATGTGACCAAAATGACAATGCCAAAGATATAATTCACTTTAACCCATTTTAAGTTTCTTGGTGCTCGACTGGTATAACGAGTTATTAAAGGATGAGTCATCATGAACCAATTCATAAATACCATTAAAAGGCATAGCCTTAAAATAAAATATATCATCCATAATTACACAAATACCATCGTTTACAAACTTTAATACATGACCAAATTGATTTAGAAGGGAAACTGAAATTATGTTCCTAGTCAAACTAGGAGCATACAAAACATTCTTCAAAATGACTTCCAAACCACTTGGAAGCTTTAAGATATAGTCTCCTTGGGCTTCGACATCAACCTTTGCTTTGTTGCCCATATAGTGACTAGTATCCCCCTTCTTAAAATGCTTATTTCTTTTGAACCCCTGCAACAAATTGCAAATATGAGTTCCACATCCGGTATCTAATACCCATGTGTTTGAAGAAATAACATTAAGGTCAATATGGATCATAAAAGTTGTACCTGAGGTCTGTCCAGGTCTGTCCAGCATCCCTCTTGTTTCTTAACTCCTTGAGATAGATTGGACAATTCCTCTTCCAATGTCCTATCTCACCACATTCAAAGCATGGATCGTTCTTCGTAACCTTTGGCTTCTTTAGCCTCGGTTTTGGTGGTCCCACTTTAGTCTTTCCCTTACCCTTTCCTTTGATGTACCCTTTGCCTTTGGCAACATTTACCTTGGGTTCGGGGTGATGCCTCTTCTTGTTGCCACCCTCATTGATCGTGAAAACCAGTAAAACCCTTTTACCCATCCCTGCCTCGGCTGTTTTAAGCATTGCATGAAGTTCCCCAATGCTCTTGTCCTATCCATTCATGTTATAATTCATGATAAAAGTCTCAAACTTCTTGGTTAGACCATTAAGGATCAAATCCATGGCCAACTCTTTTGAGACGGGACAATTTAGCCTTTCGAGGCGATCAATGTGGCTTTTCATCTTCATCACATAAGATGATACAGATTGGCTTTCTTCCATTCGACATGCATGAAGCGCTCGAACCGTTTTGAAGTGCTCTACCCTTGCTTGTTGAAGGAACATTTCCTTTAGCTGGGTAATCATGTCGTATGCCCCGTAATGTTCAAAATCCTTTTGAAGCTAGAGAATCATGGTTCCCAATATGAGGCAAGAAACCTGCACAGAATCCTCTGTGTGCTTAACCCAATCCTCGTAGGCATCAACATCAACAATGTAACAATGTTGGGTTCATCGGGAATAGGATCGTCCAACATGTATGATTTCTTCTCTTGCTTGAGAACAATTCTTAAGTTTCGAAACCAATCCATGAAATTATTGTGATTTAGACGATCCTTTTCCAGGATAGTTCTCAGTGACAGGTTATGGACGTTCGGGGAGGTAGTGTTGTTATTATTTACGGCCATTACTACAATATAAACAAAGTTCAATTTTAGTATTCATAAAATGACATTTTAACTATTAATACTCTTTCATGTCTCATAGACAATTAATAATTAAAATCTAAAATCCAACATTACATTCAAATAATGGTTAGGTGACCTTTATCCCATTATTCAAATTAACAAGGTAGTCAACTTTTGACAATTGCAACCCTTTGCAACTTCTAGTTTATGGGATCGGTTAAACATCTTTATGTTTAGTCGCCATGTTTAATCCCATCAACACCATTGTATGCCATGCTTCGGTGACCCTATTCACATGGTTTCCAACTCAAGTCGTCCTACTTACACACACGTGTGAGTTTACACATACAGGTGGTTAGGTGACCTTTATCCCACAAATATGTTAAACCCACCTCAAACACACAAGTTCCCTAAATGTGGTTAGGTGACCTTTATCCAACAAATAGTTCCTAAGTGACTAGAGTGTTGTATAAAAGGATGGTGTTAAACTTGTTTAAAAGGGATTTTGTTTCCATCAATTCTAGTTATGAAAACATTTTGTACCTTATATTTGCATGCATTCAGATGCGTGGTACACGAGTGAAACCAATTTCCAAGGTTCCTTTAATAAAATCCAATTTTATTGTGAAAACATTAACCTTTAATAAAACCATTTTATTACCCATGTTAATGTTTCCAAAAGAACCGTTTGCAGCTTGTTGTTGATTTGAAATTGTTTAATAGTGCATATCCAAATATCACATGAACAATAAATTAAATCAACCATACAAGCAACACATATAACAAGTTCATAACCATAGCCAACTAATTTAACATCACTTGTTGACCGAAACAAGTGAGTTATACGGTCATTTCCTAAGGGTAACACTTATGTCGGTGAACTCCCACTTGATCCTGCATCCAAATGCTTCAAGTGTCCACTTTGCGTTGTGATTCTCCCATTCGATTTGAGCTTCCAAATGGACTTAAATTCTGCACCAAACCCTTTGGGCCTTCAAAATATGTTTTCGGTTATTAGGCTCAAATCCCATTAAGAGCCATGAAGCCCTTTGGGCACAAAATTGGCCCAAACCAAAAAACATTCTTGTTGCATCTTCTTTTACAAAATTATATATCCTATATACATTTTCTAATAAAAGTGAAATGCAACTAATCTATTAATTTCACATACCAAATGAAAATAAATAAATTACATAGCCAATAGGAAGAACAAATAAATTTAATTATTACAACCCTTTGAATAATCAAATACAAATCACAACACAACCAAATACAAGGTCTCGGCTAGGTTATGAACATAAAATCTACATATCCAAATATGTAAGCAAAATCCGAGAGTTTTCCCCTTGAATCACAGACTTTCTGTTAATGTATAAACAAACTGAATATCATGATTCTTGTCCAAACAACTTAAATCATCCAAATGATTAAATTTTTCAAGACTATAATATGCATGTAAAGTAGAATCTTGAAAAATAGGGGAAACATAGACCTGAATTTTCGGTCTGTTGGTGAATAACAGCAAGAAACCAAGAATTCAGTCCAGATGAAGCATGTATTCATATAACCAGCTCTGATACCACTGTTGGGTTTTCTCAAGTTTATCAGAGTTATTTTATCCTTATAAAATGAAAAACGCAGCGGAAGTGGAATGAAAAACTTGTTACAGTTAATATATAAACCAATTTATATATCTGTTAAAAGAAAACCCGTAATGGATCGTTATATGAAAAACCATGCTTACAGACAACCCTAGGGTGTTAAGAATTCTACCTCTCGAATGGGATAGAGAAAAAAGATCTTTGAACAGCAGCTTCCAAAGCAGGAAACCTCAAGCTTATCTACCCCAAGCTTCTAACAAAACACCAGGTTGCTAGGATTTTCTTTTCTTGAATTGGGGTTCAGTTGTTGGTTTTCTCGACCGATCGAGAGAAAAGCTATAGGAACACCGATTGCACCTTTGTGTGTATTGTAAGTTATCAGAGAGAGTGGTTGAATACAATCATATATTGCACGTCCTATGAAACTAAATTTCAAAGTGAGAGAAAAGTGGGCGGGACCCATCCCTTTAACCCATCCGCATTTCTCTAATATTCATCCGCTTTAGTAAATGCGGATGAACAAACTCTATCCGCATTTGTAAATGCGGATGAAGTAATTCCTTCAGCATTTCCCAAAATGCACATCCGCATTTGCAAATGCGGATGAGGAACATTCATCCACATTTCTTCAGTAACACATCCGCATTTGTAAATACGGATGAGTAAAAGAAATGCGGACAAAACACTTGTATTGTTTGTTCAACCATTTGAATAATAATACAAAGTACTTTCTCTTTAGAATAAATTATCCATATAATTTATTCATAACACTCGTGCAAATATTTAGAAACCCAATTTCTAAATACTTCAAGTGTCAATATTTATTTACATGATCATATCATAAAACAAATATTACAGGTGTTTGTCTAGCTTGTTATTGGGTATGACCCGACTTGGATCATAATGTATTAGCCACATCAATTCAATATGTGTCTTGGGTAGACTGTACCCAACAGTTTTTAGTTCTTTTAATAGCCATACTGTAGTGTGTCCATTGTTTTGGAAGAGAGAATATGAACTTCCACACAATGTCCCTTGTAAGATAATATCAGAAGATTATAAGGCTGATGCAACCAAAGAAGCCAAAACAACCAAGGGTCTTCCTGCATGCATGCACTAGATGTAGAAGGTAGAAGTGCTTCGGAAGTTTTACACTCTACATCAGAAAATTAAGTGTAAAATCTTCCGAAGCCAAAGTCCAAATCTTTCGAAGCCAAAGATGAAGTCTTCCGAATCTTCAGAGACAAAGTCTTCCAAAGCCGTTTTGTTGTGAAGACTGATTTCTTCCAAAGACAGAGAAGACACGCTTTCTCTGATCTACTTTATAGAAAGCTGACACACTTTCCGCTGCAACTCTGAAGACTCACCAACTTGTATGAGTTGGTGAAAAGTCCATGCTTTTATAAACAGTAGAATAAGATCTTTGTCTGTAACTTCCTACTTTTGTACCAATAAAACTTTTTATATTAGAAAGGGATGTGAGCTATGGCATGTCATAGTCACTAGTCAAAAGGCAATCTACCTTTTGACTCTGCATTGATCTTGTTGTCTAGATTAGTGTTTCCTACTGTCTTTCTATGTATTGACGGTTGTAGAATGTAATATAAAGTGCCTCAGGTCCTTGTAATTCTAATATGCTTTATAAACACTTGTAATAGAACCTGAGAGCAATATACAGCATCCTTGAAAACCATACTTGTTTGTTCTTATTCTTAGTTTTGTCTCACTAATTACTTGTGTTCTTAGTATCATCATACTCAAACCCAGTTCCCCATTTGAACTGTTAAGTGTTCTAAACCTCTCCTCATTGTGAGACTGATTGTATTGACCACCCTTCACATGGTCCTGAATTGGTATCAGAGCATTTTAGGCTTTTGATTGTAAGATCTCACCATCTTTAATCCTTTCACTCTCACAAAATACTTAACATATCAAATGGCAACTGTCACCAAGGCTGACATGGAAACTAGTACCATGACTAAGTCCCCACTGATCACTCCTAAAGACTTTGACATTTGGTGTCAAAGAATTGAAGGCTTCATCAAGTCCCAGGACTCCAAGATGTGTGGGTCAGTAGTCTCTAGACCTCATGTACCATCCACCCCTTCAGCTACTACCTGTGGTGGTATGATACCCAAGGAAGTGGCCAACTATTTTGATGAAGACTGGAAGAAAATTGATATTGATCAGAAGGCCATGACCGCCCTCCAAACTACTCTTCCAAACTCTATCTATAGAGGTTTCAAGAATTGTAAGACTAAAGCAACTGTGGGATGCACTGAAGCTGATGTATGAGGGGTCCAATGAAGCTAAAGATAACAAGAAGGACCTCTTGAAGCAGCAGTTTGAGAACTTCACCTTCAAAGCAGGTGAAACCATGACTCAACAGTACTTCAGGTATGCTGAGATTATGGATACTCTTGTTGATGCTGGAGTAACTTTGGAGAAGAGGGATAATGTAAGGAAGTTCATGTCCTCTCTTCCCAGACAATGGACACACTATTATGTGCTCATTAAGAGGACTGAAAACCTCAAGACCCTTACTCTCACTAAGTTGTATGGCATACTCAGTAGTTACCAAATGGAGATGAATATGCAAAATTCATCTGGTAACTCTAGCATCCATCAGAGTTCAGCCCTTCATGTGGTTGAAAAGGACAGCAGAGAACCACAACACCACCTTATCTGCTACCCTGAAACCTCACAAAAGGGGCCTTTCATCACCTTCCTGGAGACACCAAGGGAGAGCTACATCCCTAGAAGCCCATTCCAGGAGACAAGTTCTTCTCAAGCTTTTATGTCTTCAGATGAAAGTACAGGCAACTTTCTTTTCACTCTTGAAGACCTGGACTGTATCCATCCAGATGATCTGGAGTATATGAAAATAGTCCAGCAGATGGCTCTTCTCACTCACAGGGCCAAGAAAATCTACAAGAGGACTTGGAGGAAGTTTCCCAGCAATATGACCAGTGGAAAGTTTGGGCTGGACAAAAGCAAGGTGAAGTTTACAATTATAACCAAATGGGACACTTTTCCAGAGAATGAAAGGCACCTAAGTCAAATGGTGGCCAAGCATAATCCAGGCCAAACTACACTGAATAAGCATACCAGAATGAGAAGCCCAGGCAACATGCTATAGTTGCTAAAGAAGGAGGCTTTGACTGGAGCTTTTAGGTGGAGGATGCTGCACCAAACCAAGCACTTATGGCAGAACATGATGAAGCCAAGGTATTGGAACACCTCTGTACTCCTGAATGTATTGCTAAAGTCAATAAGTATAGCTCCTATAACTTAGAGATGAGATCAGATCTTGAGTCCTTAAATATCTTAAAAGCTAATTTCAAAAGAGCTAAAAATGATTATAAACTAAAAATAGAAGATCTAGAGAAAACCATTTCAACTTTAAAGCATGAACGCACCAACTACAGGACTCAGATCAAAGATCTCATCACTAAGTTAACTGAATGCCAGGTTGAGCTTGTGATCAGCAAAGCCCAGGCAGAAAAACTTGTTCTTGAAGAAAAGACCTTCAAGAACATGATATCCTCATCCCTACATGCATAAGTTTGTTATCAAAATAAGCAGGGACTGGGATCTACTGAGATAGTCCCTCATAGATCCCATTGCTGAAGAGGATAAGAAGGAGATAGTGAAGGATTTGTCTGAGAAGAGTGAAGAGGACCATCCTAAGAAGGGACACTATTCTCCTGAGGAGAGAGATGAAAAAGCTGGGATGACCAAGTCTTAAAGAAAGAACTAGATCAGGAGAGCCAAGATAAAGGCCAAGAAGGCTCAAGAAATCAAGCCCACTTTTAACTCTAAGCAGAAACAAGTGTTTATCTCTGCAGGGTTTGAAGTGGTGAAGGCTGAAGACCCAACCATGAACTCTAGAACCCGGAGTTCTAGTTTAGTTTCAAATCATCTCAGCAAGGAGAAGAATACTAATCAGCTGTGTACCACTGCTACACATCCTGACCATCCAACTCCAAGAGCAAGCCTCTCCCTAAGAAGCTTGATCCATCATCTGTGAAGGTGAAGATGGAGAAGGAAAGTGATCAAGTTCAGTTTTCCTCTCAGAAGAAGACTCTCAAAAGGAAGCAAATGGATTGCATCATGTGTGGTAGTACTTCTCATTTGGCTAAGGATTGCATTTACAATACTAAAAGTACCATCCACATGATCAAAGAGAAAACTTCTAAGAAGAAGAAGGAGAAGCAAGCTTCGAAAGGAAAATATGTTTCCTTCGAAAGCTCCAAAGTGAAGAAGAAGACAAGTGAAAACTTGCCTTCGAAAGAAGTTTTGGTCTCGGAAGAAAGGAATGCTTCCGAAGTACTAAAGCATGCTGCAGTGAAAGCAAGATCTTCCGAAGGTCCAGTCTCCAAAACTTCAGAAGTTGTTGAAACTTCCTAGTGTTGAAGCTCAAGTCCAATCTTCCGAAGATGGTGTGGAAGATGAAGAAAGACCTGGTGACTAAAAGTTCTTCATCAACAACAACTAATGATCTTCAAATGTTGAATATAGGATCTGTTACTGTTATATTGTCTTTAGATCACTTTGAAAAGCCCAAGACCAATGAGGCTTGTGTTTCCAAGTGTAACTAACCACTTCTTTTTATGCAAGAACAACTAAAGACCAAGGGAAATGTGTGGATCATTGA
This sequence comes from Flaveria sonorensis, assembly GCA_025506505.1. Classification (NCBI taxonomy): domain Eukaryota; kingdom Viridiplantae; phylum Streptophyta; class Magnoliopsida; order Asterales; family Asteraceae; genus Flaveria; species Flaveria sonorensis. The sequence continues at coordinate 32,313,757 of CM046423.1, forward strand.
TAGTGGTTGTTCCAGGCACATGACTGGCAATGGTTCTTTGCTTCATAATTTTGAGAAAATTGATGAAGGACCAGTTGCTTTTGGAGGAGATGCTGGTGGTTACATCACTAGAAGGGGCATGGTCATAAATGGTAAGCTCACCATTGAGAAGGTAAATTTTGTTAAAGAGTTTGGATACAATCTATTGAGTGCATCCCAATTTAGTGATCAGAGACACAACATGCTCTTTACTGAGCATGAGAGCATTGTTCTCAAGCCCGGGATGATCATTCCTCAAGAGCATATCCTGCTCAAAGCCCCCAGGAAAGGGAAGATGTACAAGATGGACTTGCAGGAAACATCTCCCTTAGGAGAAGTTTCTTGCTTTCTATCTAAAGAAAATAGTGATAAGTCTTTCCTCTGGCATAAAAGAATATGCCATGTAAACTTTAAAAACATGAATAAATTAATTAAGAATGATTTGGTAACTGGAATGCCAAAGAAAGAGTTACAAGTGATGATCATTGTGTTACATGCCTGAAAGGGAAGCAACACAAAGTGTCTCACAAGCCAAAGGAAAGGAACTCTATCACTACTCCCCTACACTTATTACACATGGATCTCTTTGGCCCCACCAGTGTAATGAGTCTAGGAAGGACCTCATACTATTTAGTGGTCATAGATGATTTCACAAGATTCACTTGGGTTTTTTTCCTTAGAACCAAGGATGAGACTCCTGAGATCTTGAAGAATTTCATTCTAAAAATTGAGAATCAATCTAATCACAAGGTCAAGACCATAAGATGTGATCAAGGAATAGAATTTAAGAACCAAATCCTTGATACATTTTGTGATGAAAAGGGTATTACAAGACAATATAGTGCTCCCAAAACTCATCAGCAAAACGTTGTTGCTAAGAGGAGAAACAGGACACTTATTGAGGCTGTAAGAACCATGTTGTCTGACTCTAAACTGCCCATCACTTTCTGGGTAGAGGCTGTTAAGACAACCTGCTATGTGCAGAATAGAGTTTTAGTAGTTAAGACTCATGGTAAAACTCCTTATGAGCTGTGGCATAAAAGGAGACCATTCATTGGTTTTCTCAAGTCATTTGGATGTCCATTCACCATCTTGAATACCAAAGATCAGGTAGCCAAGTTTGCTGACAAATCAGATGATGGACATTTTATTGGATACTCTTCTCAAGCTAAGGCTTATAGAGTATACAATCTTAGAACTAGAGAAGTTGAGGAGTTAGCCAATGTGACTTTCAATGAGCACACTCCTAGTGTGAAAGGTTTTGGTCCGGATTGGCTATTTGATCTTGATTTAGTTACTAACTATTTTAGCAAGTCTTGTGAGGATGTTTCAGGATCTACAGGTAACATATCAATAGAAGATCCTGACCTAAGATTTGAGCTGAGAAGACCAAGCAAGAATACTACTTCAGCTTTAGTGGTAACTAACCCTGCAAATGAAGATCCTATCGGCACAAACATGACAAATTTGGCTGATACATCTGTGATGCCTTTAAATTCTAGCTCAGAGGTTCAAAACTCAGATGAAGGAGCTTCAAATGTAGAAGGAAATAGAGGTGGTGACAGTGATCAAGAATTTCTTGATGCTAATAACCACTCCATAGAAGACAATATAAATGATGTCATACACTTATTGGATCAAGTCTCACTTGATAAGTGTGCTATGGCATCTTTATAAGTCAGTTGACTATGGCATCTTTATAAGTCAGTCAAAGTATGTACAAGACATACTTACAAGATTAAACATACTTGATTGTAAGGTTTCTAAGACATCCATAGCCAAAAACCACTCCCTTGGACCTGATCTTGAAGGGGAGTGTGTGGATGAGCATCTTTACAGGGCTATGATTATGTCTCTTATGTACCTCACAGCTAGCAGGCCTGATATCATGTTTTCCACAGGCATCTATGCAAGATATCAAGCAAACCCCAAGATGTCACACCTGGTTGCTGTCAAGAGGATTCTTAGATACCTCAAAGGTGCTCCTAAGCTTGGCCTTCGGTATCCAAAGAATTCTAACTTCAATCTATATGCTTATACAGATAGTGACTATAGTGGCTGCAACATGACTGCAAAGTCTACATCAGGGGGATGTCAATTCCTTGGTGGAAGGATGGTCTCATGGCAATGCAAGAAACAATCATGTGTCTCTGCATCAACTACTGAAGCTGAATACATTACTACTGCAAGCTGCTATGCTCAAGTGCTTTTGATTCAGAATCAGATGCTGGACTATGGATTCAACTTCAAAGAGACTCCCATCCATATAGATAACAACAGTGCTATCTCTATTACAAAGAATCCTGTGCAGCATTCCAGGACCAAACACATTAACATCGGGTATCATTTGATTAGAGATAACTTTGAGAAGGGATTAATAAAACTAGTCAAAGTTAACACAAATGAATAATATGCTGATCTGTTCACTAAAGCCTTTGATGAAAACAGATTCAAATATCTTGTATCAACTATTGGGATGATTAACTTTGAGTAGATTTTCTTAAAACTTAAATCAACTTTATTTCTAAAACCTATGTGTCCTAAGTTGTCTATTTTATCACCTTCATAAGCCCAGATTATTTTGGAAGAAAATATTTAATGATATTCCTTAGATTTTTGAAAATTTTTCAAAACATATTTTTCTTCGGAAGATTCCAAGTTGCCTTCGGAAGAAATTTATCTCTTCAAATTAAATAACTACTTATAAGAAATTTACCTTCAGAAGAAATTCTGAGAATATCTTCTAAAGTTTAAATATGTTTCTAAATACTTGCATGTATTTGAAGGACAAATATCTTCCAAAAGCAATTAAGTCTCGGAAGATTTATTCTCTTTAGAATAAAACTTCCAAGTCTTAATATCTTCCGAAACCAAATATGTGTCGAAAGAAAATTCTCTAAGTATTTTTCTTCCGAAGCAAAATTTTCACAACTCTTAAGAATATCTTCCAAAGCCAAATTTGCTTCGGAAGCTTTTTCTCAAAACATCCGAAGCAAAATTATCTTCGGAAGATTTTCAACTTCCAAGAAAACTACCTTTTTGGGCACTTTTTCATAGGTGGGACCGACATCCGGATTTCAAAGTTTATCCTTTTGCTTTAACTTTGTCTCAAATCCTTTTCATATATATTCTCACAATGGTTCCCCCTCTTCTCACTCTCCTCTTCATCTACAATTCTCTAACCTAATTTCACCCACAAACCGCCTTTGTTCTTATCTTCCTTCATCACAAAGCTACTTCAAATGGCCAACCTTGACCGTAGAAACCAACCTGATTTTTCCATCCATCTTCACAGGCAACATAATCAGGTTGCTCTGTTAGACTCTGAGAAAGATCCAGGTTTCTCAGAGGTTTGTCGTTATCGTTCTTTGACCAACTACTTCACCTCCTTCATCATTGATCCTCCTCTCTATAAGGATCACTTAACAGAGTTCTGGCAGACCTGTGAAGAGGTCACCATGGACGGGGAGAAGGAACTGTCTGCCACAGTGCAGGGGAGGACAATCTTCATCACTCCGACCACCATAAACACACATCTTTAGCTGGATGATGTAGAAGGTGACTTGTCCTTTCCTAAAGATGCAATCAACCACTCCTTTGTGCAGATGGGCTATGAGGGTGACTTCTCAGTCAAGACCTTCAGGAAGGGGAAGGTCTCATCTAAATGGAAGTACCTCCTCTATGTTGTCATACATAGCTTGTCCGACAAGCATGGAGGATGGGACTAGATTCCAAAAGACCTCTCCTTTATAGTCCATGAGATGGTTCAGGGGGTCAAATTCAGGTATTCTCAATTTGTATATACCAGTTTGCTTGCTAACTTGGATTCCCTAGAGTATTACATGTTCCTGAGATATGTCCAACACATTCTTAACTTTGAACTGGGTAGACAGTTAAGGGGAACAGGTAATATTCTAAAACTGGGATAGATGAAGCCCGACATCTTTAAAATAATGAGGAAGCAAACTGTTGGCTTCTCCGGGGTAGAAACAACCCTAGTCCTAAAAATGTTTGAGCTCATTGCTCAAGGTGGCAACCTAGCAGCACTAGCTAGTATTGAACCCACACCTTCTACCTTCCAACCACAAATACAACCCTCAATAACCATCACCACTAGAGAAAAACCAAACAAACCCCTGCACATGCTATTTAGCTTGTGCAGGACCCCATATCACCAACCATGCAGGAGGAAGTGGACACTCGAGCTCCCACTTTCCCTAAGGAGCAAACCACTCCTATCTCTCAAATGATCAGTGCTGAGGTTCCTCATGCTCAGCCTGATGAGCTCACAACCCAACCAGCCTTAAGCCTTTACTCAGAGTCTCAACACTCTAGTGAACAACCTTTCGGGGATAGTTACCATCCCCAGCCACTGGATCTCAACCAACCAATTCCTAGGCTTCAGTGTGTACCATGAGTCTCTCTTCTCCACCCCTACTCAAGGAGAGATGAGTACCCCTATCTCACCCATGTCTAACCCACATCATCTACCCCCCACTGAGGTGGATCTTCCTGAACCTGTTCAGGATATCCATATAGAAAAGGCTCTCACTTTAGAGAGTGACTACATCAGTCAGATCTCGACCATGGCAACCCAGCCTCTTGACACTTCTCTTGAAGTTGTCATGATGCAGGGGAAATCCAACCGCCAAGAACACTATGCTGGTGATGAGGAAGAAGACATTAGTCCTATTCTCTTATCCCCTGTGATTCTTTTGATGAAGATGAGGGGAGTCTGGAACTAAAGGTGCACACATTGACTAAAACTTGTACCTATTTAGTCTCCAAGATTAGTCACCTGGAATCTCAGGTGACTATCTTACAAAAGAGGGTCAATGACCAGCAACTTGAGATCACCAATCTCAAGGGCAAGCTAGCTGAGAGACCACAAAGAACAACTCAACCAGGCCCATAAGAACCTGTGAATATGATAGACTCAACCCCAGCTTACTTATGCAAGAAAGTGATGCTACCAAAAAGGGGGAGAAAGTCAGAACAATCATAGAACCTGGGAGTTCTTCTCAAAGTATGGACTTAGAGGATTCACCACCCTCACTTGCAATAGTCCATACTCAGCAACCTCCTCAAGTCCACATTGATGTGGACTCACTCATATACAACCTATTTGAGGAGGGTATACCTAGAGCCATGTCTACCCCATCTTTTCACTCTGAGAACTTAATCTTGGGATGGAGGTATGACAGAGAAAGAAGGGCTCTTGTCATCTCTAGAGCTCAGGGTCAACAAGAGATCTTCAATTTTACAAACCTGAGTTTCTATGAGTGCATCCATCTGGTTGATCTCCCACTTGTCAACCCAAGCCAAAACAGACCAGCTGAGACATTAGCAGATTGGATTCAAGGAAGCGTGCTTGAAGAGTTCAAGATGAGATCAAAATTATATAGACAGAGGCTAGCAGGTGAGACTTTTAGTTAACTGGATGTTGAAGTGGACCCTGAGATTAGTTTTGAAGGGAAAGCTTTGACTGAAGGCCCAAAAGTTAAGCCTGTGTACCTTGAGATAGGATCTCCTTCAGCACCCAGTACCCTCAGTAAGGCACTAGCTAGTGAAGGTGCCTTACATCCTCTCTCTGGCCAGAGCTTGACTGCTGAACCAAGCAACAAAGGCCAAAGCTCTCTCTACCCTGAGTCACCAAGGCCTGTGCGTGACAAAGGGAAGTGGAAAATGACCTCTGAGGAGTTAGAGGAGGAGAAGAGAGAGAGAGAGGAAGAGGAAGCTAAGGGGAAAGAGTTCAGAAGGGTCCTCAGGCTTCATGCAAGCTGCTATCCGGGCTGCCCCCAGCCAAACACACTCAAGGTGATGAGTTGAGGGCAGTCAGGCTAAACTACCTGGCGACCAGGAACTATAACGTTGATGAACTCATATCTCTCCCCTTAGAAGAGTTGAATGAGCTGGCTGATATTGAGTTGTCAAAGGAGACGAGGGACGCAGAGGATGCAGCATTGCTACTCAAGATCAAAGAAGAAAGGAGACTGAAAAGGCTCTACAAACATGCTCCTGTCCTCTCCTCAGTTCAAGAAAGTCATGGTACAGAGACTATGGCGGCGGCACAACCTCAGGTAGATAGGGAAGCTGAAAGAATAAATATGATCAACTACCTGAGTGCCGCAGGACTCTATCAGGCAGCTGCACTTCTTCCCTAATCCTTTGAGTACATTGAGTTTGAATATCTAAAGCAGCTGGAGGAACAAGCTACAAAAGAAAGAAAAGTTGCTAAAAGAAAGTTAAGGGAAGAAGCTACAAGATCAAGGGCCATCATCCATAAAAGCCAAAAGAAGTCTGAAGATAGACAAAGGATGATGAGCTTCTTAAAGCTGTATGGATTCTCCAAAAGGAGGCTTGGTCCTATGTCTCTATCCACCATGGATGAGCATTTAAGAATGATCAAGCAGAAGATCAAAAAGGGAGAGCTTGTAGACTTGCATTCTCCACCAAGTCCTGCTCAACCTGAAGTTGAGGTGCAGGTTGAACCCCCTAGACAACACAACCTGATCCTAGAGTTGCATCTCAGCCAACTTCATCTTCTGATTCGTAGTAGCGTTCTTTTCTCTCTCCATCTGAACCTGTGAGAGAAGAGATCCTAACTGAGAGGAACACAACAGAACAATCTGGTGCTGAAGACCACTCCTCTCAGTTGAAAACTTCAAAGAGGAGGAAAAGGTTGGCCAGGAAAAGTGTTTCAAAGAAGAAGAAGACCAAGGCATCCACCTCCACAGCTCAGGATGAGTCAGATCATCCTGAGGAAGTACATGAAGAGGTTGCTCAACTAACTCCTATTCAAGTAGAGCCTCTTGCCATTAGAAGACCCATCTTGTCCTGGAGTTTTGCTGCTAATCCGGACAGATGGTATGTCATCAGAGATCAAGGAGGTCAAGATGTCTACTTCTGGCAAGACATGCTTGATCTTCCTCTACATGATCACTATGATATAAGAAGATACTATAAGAGTCTGAGGGATCCTGACCAAATGATGAAGAGAGGCTTGGTCTTGATCCTGATGAGGACAATCAACATCTGAAGAACTTATCTGTTTTGGTAGCATCAGCCTAGAGGGAGTTTGTAAGATCATATCAGAAGATTATAAGGTTGATGCAACCAAAGAAGCCAAAACAACCAAGGGTCTTCCTGCATGCATGCACTGGACGTACAAGGTAGAAGTGCTTCGGAAGTTTTACACTCTACATAAGAAAATACTCTAAGTGTAAAATCTTCCGAAGCCAAAGTCCAAATCTTCCGAAGCCAAAGATGAAGTCTTCCAAAGCTTCAGAGACAAAGTCTTCCGAAGCCATTTTGCTATGAAGACTGATTTCTTCCAAAGACAGAGAAGAAATGCTTTCTCTTATCTACTTTACAGAAAGCTGACACACTTTCCGCTGCAACTCTGAAGACTCACCAACTTGTATGAGTTTGTGAAAAGTCCATGCTTTTGTAAAGAGTAAAATAAAGTCTTTGTCTGTAACTTCCTACTTTTGTACCTGTAAACCTTTTTATATTAGAAAGGGATGTGAGCTATGGCATGTCATAGTCACTAGTCAAAAGGCAATCTGTCTTTTGACTCTACATTGATCTTGTTGTCTAGATTAGTGTTTCCAACTGTCTTTCTAAGTATTGACTATTATAGGATGTAGTATAAAGTGTCTTAGGTCCTTGTAATTCTAATATGCTTTGTAAACACTTGTAATAGAACTTGAGAACAATATACAACATCCTTGAAAACCATACTTCTTTGTTCTTGTTCTTAGTTCTGTCTCACTAATTACATGTGTTCTTAGTATCATCATACTCAAACCCAGTTCCCCATTTGAACTATTAAGTGTTCTAAACCTCTCCTCATTATGAGACTGATTGTATTGACCACCCTTCACACGGTCCTGCATCCCTATTCTCAAGCTTTAATCCAACATTCATGAGAGTATCTATAATCTCAACATACCTAAAGTATTGTTGAGTCATAGTCCTGACTTGCAAGCAAAGTTCTCAAACTACTGCTTCATGAGGTCTTTCTTATTTTCTTTGGTTTCTTCAGACCCCTCATACATGAGCTTAAGTACATCCTAGAGCTGCTTAGCAGTTTGCACTTCTTAAAGCCTCTATATATAGAGTTTGGAAGAGCAGTTTGGAGAGCGGTCATGGCTTTCTGATCTACATCAGTTTTCTTCCAATCTTCCTAAGAATAGTCAACTATTTCCTTTGGAATCATCCCACCTCCAGCAGTGGCTGAAGAGGTGCTTGGGATGTGAGGTCCTTCAACAACACATCTCCACATCTTGTTGTCTTGAGACTTGATGAGCCCTTCCATACATTGGCACCAAGTATCAAAGTCATCTGGAGTGATCAGGGGAGACTTTGTCATGGTACTGGTTTCAATATTTTTCTTTGTGAGAGCTGCCATTTGAGCTGGTAAGTGTTTTGTGAAACTGAAGAGATCTAAGATAGTGAGATCTTACAATCAAGAGCCTGAAATGCTCTGATACCAATTGTAGGACCGGTGAAGGGGGTCAAAGCAACAGTTTCACAGTGTTAGGAGAGTTAGAACACTTAGCAGATCAAATAGGGATCCGACTTAAGATGAAACAAAGAACACTAGTAAAGAACATAACAAGAACAAGATAATATGATTTTCAAGAATGATGTATATTGCTCTCAAGTTCTCACAAAGTGTTACAAAGCTTAAAGTGAAATGACAAGTACTTGAGACACTTTATACTACATCCTACAGCCGGCCGTACTTTGAAGGCCAGCTGGAAACACTAATCTAGACAACAAGATCAATGTAAAGTCAAAAGGCAAATTGCTTTTTGACTAGTGACTATGACATGCCATCGCTCACATCCCTATCTAATACAAAAAGGATAAAATTACAAAAGTAGAAAGTTACAGACTCAAGACCTTAATGTATAGTTTGACAAAAGTATGACCTTTTCATCAAAGCATATAAGTTGGTGAGTCTTCAGAGGTGGCAGCGGAAAGTAGTTTAGCTTTTGTCAAAAGGTGATTCAGAAAATCATGTCTTCTCTGTCTTCGGAAGAAATCAGTCTTTGGTTTCGGAAGACTTTGTCTTTAAAGATTTAGAAGACTTCATCTTTGGCTTCGAAAGATTTGGTCTTTTGGCTTCAGAAGATTTGATACTTAGCATAATTCACTAAGTTATATCAATCTTTTGAAATAACTTTCTTGTACTTCACATGTGCATGCTGAGAGCTCTTTGGTTGCATCAGCCTCTAAGTGTAATCCTTACATACATCGACGTCTTGCATCCTTATACATTGGCCACCAATGCTTAAATAATTTACAATACATAAAAAATATCGGGATGCTACACATATGGTATACCAAAATACCAAACTAAGATTAGGGTATCTTTCAAACAACAAATTTAAAAAAGGGTACACCCACAACCACCATTCGATGATAATCAAGGGTTGGTTGGAACTCGACTAGGGTTTGAAGGTTTACCTTAGACGTTGCGATCTGTCTAGAATAGCCAATGCGGCAACCTATCTGATTTGGAAATCCTTCATTGCTGTCATGAACATTGATCTGATGGAAAAGCAGATGTGCCTTCATCATTGATGTGCTGGAAATTGACTTCCGGTTGTTAATTTTTGTCACTCTCATCTCTTTCTTTGGTGTTGATGAACCAAATGGAAAAGAATAGACAATGGGGATATTTGTTAGCCAAAAAATCCTTCATTTGGCCAGAGATCAGTTGTTGGTTTTCAATCTCTCTCTCTCTCTCTCATTACTTTCTCAATTGTCATTGAATCAAATGAAAAAACATTAAAGAGAACGGTAAAGGAAGAAAAACTTGAAAAATTTAATGTATGTATGTGCTCTTTATGTAAACCACAAAACTTTTTGTGACAAAGTTGGAAGAGGCCCAAACTTAAGTGCAGGTAACACTTCCTGATTAATATAAAGGTTAAATTTAATTTAATATATTAACTAAATTAGAAAAACTACAATGACATTATCCGAACCCAATAATCAGCCCATTAAAATCAAAACCCGTTAGAAATTATATATTTGTTGTACAAGTGTAAATCATATAAAGAAGAAATGGTGATGAGAATTGGGCGGCAAAAACCTGAATTCTAACGTCATGTCAGAATACTTTTCTCTCTTCCTCCTCTTGACGACGGTGGCACTCACAACCGCCACCAATCTCCACCAACTCTCATCCACGTCGCCTGCACCTTCTCCGGCGACTCTATCAATCACTCATGCACCCAATCCACCACCGCCACCACCAGCACCACGGGAGTACATGCAGCAACAACAACTGAAGAACATAATCGACGCCCTAATCGGCGCCGGAGATTTCGCCGCCTGGGCAAACATCCTCTTCAATCCCTCTTCAAACTCATCGATGCCCGCATCCACCATCCCACCCTCCGCCACCATCTTCGTCCCCGGAAACGACGCTCTGTCCCGCCTCTCCGGCGCTGCGACGGGCGCCTACTCCTTCGACCCATTCATCATCCCCTACCACGTCATCCCCCACCGCCTCACCTTCTCCGACCTCCGCCTCCTCAAGGCCCACACCCGCCTCCCCACCCTCCTACCCTCCAAGACCATCCTCGTCACGGACGACACCCCCTCCCACTTCACCATCGACGACTCCCTCATCACGCAGCCTGACATCTACTCCAACGCCGCTGTCTGCGTCCACGGCGTTGCCAACATCCTCGACTACACTCTCTACGGCGACGCCGATCAGACTCCCCCGCCGATCATTCCGCCGCCGCCACTGCCCTCCGCCGATGATGCCTCTAATCCCGAGCCGCCACAGGTTGCAAGTTCAGTGGGTGTTGCTTCATGCGTTGATTTCTTCATTCATTTTGTTGCAGTTGTTTTGCTTTGATCTATACTATATGCAGTTAATTGAAACAAACCCTCTTCAATTTTGTTTAATTTCAAGATCGTTTTCTTTGGGATTCTTATGAATAAGAGGGAAAATGATTAGATTGAAATAATCGTCAATTTACTTGTTCGTTAATTTTTGATATATGCGTGTGTGTGTCTCTCCTTTCCTGTTCTTGATGAAAGATAACTCTTTTAAAATATGGAAGTCTAATAACTTTTGTTATATTCTAGAGTTGGATATGAAAGAAAAATAAATAACATCTTAAATCCTTTGCAAGTTTTCGAATTGGGTAAAAAGTAAAAAATATATCTTCCTTGAAATGGTTTATGGTTTATATGTATCCAAATTAATCAATTTTATATGTTTAACAACGTAGCCTTATGAACAGTGATGCAAAAGAGTTATCAGTTAGTGAAACAGTTGTTGCGTGCTTTGATCAAGATATACATGTAATTTTTTTTTCTAAAAATAAATTTCATTAAATTTTATTAGTTGTTGTTATTCCTTGACTTTAGTTTTTCGTATTTTAATTGTTTTTTATTCATGTTCTCCTTGAGAAGGAAAACGATAAGTTATTTCCAAATATTTTCCTTCATCTTCTATTAAAGTTTTATACTTAAGACTATATTGAAATGTCAGTGTAAGGGAATCACTATTACGGTAAGCATTTTCTGGTTTGATTTTCTGCTTTTTAAAGAAAAGGAGATACCTTAGGTTAATAATCTTTGCATACATGATCCAAGTCCAAGTGCCATCGAATGAAAACACCCTAGAAAGCATAATATATTTATGAGTATCAACATGTGCTTGAAATAATCTAATCCGCAAGTTCATAAATTATAGTAAGATGTTGGATGATTGTAAGTACCGCCATTTTGGTTAGCCTACTAGTAAGAGTAAAAAATATCTAAAATATATTATGGTTTAAATTATGATATTAAATAGATTAGAAGTTGACGTAGTTTAATAAGAATAAGAGTAAATGGATGTGTGAGTCACTGAGTCGTAGCTTCTAAAAAGAAGTTGTAAATGAGTAGTTTATAAAGTTTCAACATCGATTTATAGATTTATTGATGAGTTGAATTTAGTATAACTTAAGCACTATCCTTACCTATGAATCATTCGTGAGTTATCTAAAAATGGTATGTGTTGCTACAACAAAATTTGGCTCGTGTGTCTTCTTCGGGTTTAGCTGAATCTAGTGTCCCCGATTCATTCCCGAGCTTGGAACCTAGCTGTAACCACAAAAAAGATATATGTTAGAGGGCCCGAGGGGACTAGCCCCGAGGGCACTCTAACACTCAAGTCAGTAATTTTATACAAAGATGAATTATGAGACATTTATATATAACAAATAGACATAAATACAAAAGATAGAAGAGTATAAGAAGGAGAGAGGTTGATCTGTGATAGACATAGGATGAGTGTTCTTGAAGTGATGACAAAATGGGTTGAAGATTTAGCCTCTAGAATTGAGAGGGATGCATTAGAAGTGAGGGGGTATGAGCTGATGTCCCAAGTATTGGTATGTGATAATATATTTAGACCCCCAAAATATTGGATGTTAAAGTTTCTCTTTGATCTTGTGTATTCCACTTTGAGGGTTCTGAACTCCTGGTACATAGCCACTATCTGGGGCTTGGGTATCCTTCTATTTTGGTATAATAGATTGACTTGGTTCCTACTAACATATACATGAGTTGACTTCTTTTATTATGATGTAAATGGGAGGGAGAGACTTTCTAGGTAATTTTGACATCCTGTTACTTCCTCTCTATGGATTGTCCTTTTCCCACCATGATGACTTAGGCGGGTTGTCCTTGCCATAAAGCATAACTGGTCTTGGCTTCTTAGTATGTGACTAACCTTGTCGAATGGTCAGATAGAGCCTGGCTTTCTGTGGCAAGGCTAGGATGTGGTCACTTCATGCAAGGGGTGATTATCTTTAGGCTAGAACATACTTAAGTCATCAGTATGTTAAGCGCTTGAATCGAGTTGGTGTAAACGAAATCAAGCCAGCTACTTAAAACTAAACTGACGTTTTGATTATAAACAAGTTTGAGTCCAAGATTCATACATCAAACATTATTAAGTTTGCAAATCTCTACGATACTTTAATCAATATAAATATAATAGCATTTGTATAATCAGATATAAAATAATGAAAGCACAGATTGTCACACATCTAAGCTTAAATCAAAACTCTTCCAAACTACATCGTTTTGTATAATGTTAAATAAGATTCATGACTCTTGGGTTTTACGTTTCATCCCTACGTCGTGTTGTTGAGCTTTACGCCATTAATTTTGTATTTGAAAATTTTTCCCTTGGTTGAAAAATCATATTTCATCTTTGATTTTTTAGGTTTTAAATCAAAACTTGATTTTCTAAAACCAACGTTTGCTTTCCTAGAAGCCTGCCACTTCTAATTTTAATTACTAAATAATATATTACCATTGGTCATATGCTAAATATTGCTCGTGGTATCTGGGTGAGAATTGAATTAGATAGTAAACTTTTGAGTTAATTACACGATTGGTCCCTGTGGTTTGTTCATATTGTAATATTGGTCCCAACTTTTGAGAAATTACAGGTTTGGTCCCAACTGTTTGTCTAACCATAACACGATTGGTCACTAGCACTAACTTTTGTTAAGTTTTTCAGTTTAGTGATTGTGACAAGACCATATTACCCTTGAACTAAAAACATTATTAATAAATGTGGGACCATTTTTTTGTTATGTATAATATAATATATACACACACAAAACAAAAAAGTCAAACATCACCCTTAAAACCCACTCCCATTGTGACCTTCCGATCGTGACCTCCTCGCCATGACCTCTCCGCCGGCAACCACCCTCCAATAGTCGGCGAAAATGGTGGTTTAGGCGATGGCGGTCATCATCAACCAAACTACACAAATAAAAAACCCTTGTTTTCTAAAATCTTAGTTGCATATATCATTAGTTCATCATCCAACACCAAAATCAACAAACACAAGAGTCGGTGAGAAGTCTCGTCGAAACCGAAGTGATGAAGGCGACTCCTCCTCCGGCAACCGTCGCAATCGCCACCACACTGGAGGACGACGCTTACGACGCTGTACGCACACAGTTGAACATCGGTCACCGGAAAAAAGGCCATCGGAGTCTGGCCATGGCTCCTCCTCGACTCCACAGGCCATGCTCAGATCATCGAGGCCGGAAAACACGCTATCATGCGCCGCACCGGCCTACCTTCTCGAGGGCCCCGGGTCGAGCCAACAACCGATGCATCTTGAAAACTGAATTAACTGCAACAACTTCATCTTCTCTAAGATCAAGCATTGCAGGTTCAAGATCAGCTAAAGTTGCAGCATTAAACCCTCTTTATTCAAACTCAACATGAATTGTATTAGCCAATTACGCCAATTTCCACCCAACATCCTGCAAATGATCGATGTCATCACCGGGCCGAAGAGCTAGAGTTTGCATCAATGATGGCTACTGCATACCCTGTTTCATGCTAAAATCGATCACATGAACCTTCTTCTTATGAGGGGTTGGGGTGGTAGGCGATGGAGATGGTTCAGAGTGGTGATTATGCCGGTGTGGTGGTTCCAGCTGTAGTGGTATGGCAATGGTTTCGGTAGTGGTATAGCGGTGGTTCGGGTTGTGTTCCGGCTGTGGTGATGTGGCGGTATACGGTGGTTCCAGTGCTATACGGTGGTGGTATGGTGATGGTCTGTGATGCGGTGGTATAGTGATGATGGTGGTATGGGGATGGTTGGTGATGGCGATGGTATGGTGATGGTTGGTGATGGTGGTAGTGGTGGTATGGTGATTATGCTTAATTGAATTGTATTTTTTTTAAACAGGGATAGTTTGGTCATTTCAAAAAAGTTAACCTAAAAAACTAACGACCATCCACTCCAGTGACCAATCATGTTACGAGTTGGTAAACAGTTGGGACCAAACCTGTAATTTCTCAAAAGTTAGGAACAATATTGCAATATGAGCAAACCACAGGGACCAATTATGTAATTAACTCTAAACTTTTTTAGGGTTATTGAATTTTAATAATCTCAACGTTTATTTATTGGCCGGGATTAATCACAATTAAGGAAATGCTTACGGACACTCCTAACTTTAAACTTATCTTCTTCCAACGATTCCTTACTAAATAAAAGTTAATACCGTTAGTTTTTTTATGACGTACAATACTTATATGGCCAAAATACTAAGCATATATGGCCAAAATACTAAGCAGAAGGTTGAAACCAACCACCAGATCCGTCAATCTGAAACTTTTACACCTTGAAATCCGTCAATCTTCACCTCTTGATCAGAACCACTTGACACATTAGAGATAGATTTTAGGTGACGATGGAGGTTGGACACCCAAAAATGAACCTGATAGATACTGGGAGGCGGCGGAGTTGAAAAATGGTTCAAAGTTGGCACCATTTTATTAAAAAAACTAACAGGGGTTAAGTCTCAATCATATCTTATCTGAAAATATTATTTTTAATTTTTTAAGTTTTACAAACTATTTAATATTTTATTAATTTAACCATGTAATTCACGTGTTGATATATGAACATTAGAAGATGAAGTGTACATGAAAATTGGCCTTCATGGACTTGAATTTAAAATGGAGTAAATTTACGAGAAAATGTTTTGAAGTCAATTAACAAAAATACGTAGTTTTGATGTAATTTTAAATAAAACGATGTAGTTTTGAAGAGTTTTATATCTAAGCTTAGATACATCACAATCTCGTATTGTTTTTTACATATAACATATAAGGGTAGATATAGTAAAAAGGGTATTAATCTAAAATGCATAAAAAGAACTTGACATATGTCCTTATATTGTTTAAAAATGGATGTTACTGTGTCTAATTCATCAAGTCACTGTGTTAAATATCAATTTATTGTATCAACTAATTTTCATCATTGCGTTTTATGTTTTGGATATTCAATGTCATTTTTATCATTGTGTTTTTCAATAATGTTATTTATTAATTTATTTTTTAAAACTCATAATATTCAAGATTACACAATGACAAACAAAAAACATAATGAGCCATTTTATCAGTGTTTTATGTATTATTATCTTATTATCGTGTTTTACAATTATAAGTACACAATTATTATATTTATCAATGTTTTTTTTTTTAAATTCATGGTGTTCAAGATAATACAATAATGAAAAAAACACAATTAGTCATTTTATCATTGTATTTTATATATATTATAAAACATGTTTTTATCTTATCATTGTGTTTTATAATTAAATGTACAAAATGATGTTATCTGCTATTGTGTTTTCAAAACTCTTAATGTTCAGGATAACACAATAACGAGCAAAATCCACAAGGAGTCATTTTATCATTGTGTTTTATGTTTTATATCATTTGTGTTCTTTTTGTTATTGTTTTCAATGCAATAAATTAATTAGTTATTTATTTATCATTGCGTTTTACATACTAGAAATATACAGAAGTGTTATTTCATCATTATCTTTTTGAATTCACCATTTTAGATAAAAGACACAATACTATTCTAAAAACACAACTAACAAAAAGACCCAATGAAATTATGAATCCAAGGATCGAAACAGGAATTATCAGATTGATTTTAACAAGTGCTGATTGCGGAATTATCAACACTTGATGTTTAATGGATGATTAATATCAAATTGATCAACGGGTAATAGAACAATCAAACATAAATATAAAAACGCACAAACCAAGAATTGTTCAACAATCACAATCAATCGATTGTAATGCTCTGTTACTATTGATAAGTTGTTGTTGTTGTTCTGTGTTTTTTCCCCTCTAATGATCTTGTTGCTATCAATATATAGAGATCATGTTCCTATTCTGTTCTTAATTAATTACTGATCTTTCGCTATCTAGTTGCTATACTTAAGCTAACTTCCTATAGTTATGCGTATCCTTGCCTTATTTATCGACATAGGAGTTCGTGATTTACAATGAATTAAATTTGAAAACTGATGTTGTTGATATGACATGAAATATTTGCTTGAAATAAATGTCTTCCATCTCCATTAATGATGTTGCTCTGCCACGTTGACTTGTTTACTTTCTGTTGACAACTTGAAGTGTTAAATAGTCTTCCGTAGGAATTTATTCTTCCGCAGGAACTTAGTCTTCCGCAGCAACACTTTAGTCTTCGGGGCTTGTTCTTCTGTGATTGTGCTTCCACAGGAGTTCTTGTACTTGTTCTTCAGTGGCAATCTCTCTTTCAGTAGCTTCACTTGTTCTTTAGCCTTGTTCAACTGATGTTCTTCCGTAGGAGATGTATGGAAGCACATCAGTTATGCTCCTGAGAACATCTCCGTAGAAACACTTATTCATCTGTAGTTTGTTCTAACACTAAGTCAATTTTCCAAATTGACCATGTCTAATGTTTCCTGCAATCATACATAAATCAACACACATATAATATAGTTTATCTTATAAGTCAATCAGAATATTATATTATAAAAATGATATTTACACAATATGATTACAAGAGTTGATCTATCATCTAAACCTATACATACATGAGTTTTAGACCTAACAATACTCCCCCTTAGGTTTAGACGCTAGTAATCATGGGTTTAGGTCCTTTAGCTCTTGAACTCTTTCCAAAATCTTTGACTTGAAATATTCCACGGCATTCCTTTGATCTTCATACTTATACTTGATCTGCCGTCTTCCCATTCTCTTCAACATCTTGTATTTCAAGCCCAGCATATCCTCTTCTGTGGTAAGTGTTGCAACAACACTATTGTTAGACACCACCTCCAATTCATCCTATTCTAAAATTCTTAATTCAGTTATGGGCTTGATCTCTGTTCCCATTAACTGCCCAGCCTCAAACTTTCTCCTCTTGTGTGCCTTAGCATGTAGTTTGTCTATGACTTGAATCAGATGAACATATAAGCACAAGTCATTCTATGCAGTTTGGATATGTAACTTTGGGAAGTATTTATCATGTAAGTATGAGACATAGCTTGGGTGCAGTAGTTTGATGTTAGGATAGTTCAGGGAATTCAGCTGGTGGACTATGCTGTTGAGGTTCTTCAACCCACAGTAGTTCCTGAGGTATGTCCTCTACCTCATCTAGGACATGAGCGAACATCTCTACATCTCCTCCCTGGTATTGTCCTTTCAGCTTATTCAGGAGTGATCTTCCCAGGTGAGCTTGTACACAGACATCACCATCTCTTGCAATGTTAGTTGTTCATTGATGATGAGTTGAAGGAATCTTAGGAACATGTGCATTTTGTTCTCTTTCTGCACCCTTATGTGATCACATAGGCAGCCAAGGATGTACTTAGAATAATTGTACTTTCTCCCCTCAAGGATCCTAATAATTCCTGATGAAATGTGCCTAGAGAAACTATCCAATCCTAACTTTCGATTGGAGATACACTTCAGATAAGTGTGGCAGAAGAATCTGTACGGTTTGCTCAGCCTCCCCTTCTTGATCTCACCGTTTCGGTAGTCACCGTCATAGCCCATCAATCCAAATACTTTCTGAATGTATTCATGGTCGAATACATCAGGGTGGCCTTCTTCATTATCTCCGAATTCTAGTGCCCTTCGGATTGTGCATTCATCAATCTGCAGTTGTAGATTTCTGACGGTAGCATATATGACGTGTGCTTCATCTTCTTCCTCCACCCTTGCCAAGTCCCAGAAATCTATCATGTGTGATTGATAGATAACAGGGTCTGCGGTTAGTGCATAGTAGAGTCTTGACCTTCTCAAGTATCTGATGATGTCTATGCATTCGTCCTCCACTTCTGGATTCAGGAATGCACAAACATTGTGATCTTTCACAAATCGATTGGCCATAATGGCTGTGTTGTTCGAGTGGCGTGAGGATTGTTTGTTTGGGACGATTGATGTCAATGAAGAAGTTGAGAGTGGTTTTGGTAGAGAGGATTTCTAGGTCTGAAAGGCTTTTGGGAGTGAATAGAAAGGCCAATGGTCAGGATGCCCTTTTTCATACTTTTCCAGGCTATTTAACCTTATATTAATGACATGGGACCCATTTACCCTTTTTACCCTTCCAAGGTTATCCACAAGCTTATGCTTCCGCAGAACATCTACGGAAGGCAAAAACTTTGCTGTTTTAACCTTAACTTAATTCTTCCGCAGGAACATCTACGGAAGACAAAATTTATTATGAATTTGTTGTTTTATCCGTAGGTTACCAATCTGCGGAAAGGCAATTATTATTCGTTTTAATGAATGATCTTAAACACAATGTTAGATCATTTGTTGTTTGCTATTGGACCTTGTTGACTCTGCTTCATGGAAATTGTGCAAAATTGATTTGGTTAAAACCTTCAGATATCCTGCAGCCAAGTTAGTGCTCAAGTTCCAACTTTCTTCATTTAAAAATGTAACACATTTGATACTCAGATTTTCATGCTGATCTACTACTCCCCCTAAATTTGTGATTAATCATAAAATTATGCATTTATCAAAATTTTATAAAGAATAGCATGAAAAACAGTGAATCTGTCCGGCTGATAATCATAGAGACACGAACAAATTCCTTATTAAAGTTTGTTACAGGAAAATGTATCATATACTTGAGATCATACTATGAACCAACCACTTTCCTGCTTATTATTTTTGATGTTATGGTGTACTTGATCTAGTGCATATTGCAAATATTATGATCCACGTAAATTCAATCAAGAGTGTATAGTCAACATGTCATGCTTGTTATCATGTTTTAGTAAAAATTAAAGAGAAACAATGATGGATTCATCATGCAAGGTGCGTGTAAGTTAGTCCCCCTGAACTTAATCAATTCATCACTTTATCAAACTTAAACCATGTTCCGTAGATTATAAGCTCTATCTTAAGATTTCTTTGAAATCTTATTAATGCTGAGATTGTTTATATGCTCTGTGAACTAATATACAGTTGATCCTATTGGATTCTTTTAGAGCAGTTCCTTTTAGAACATTGATGATTAGCATCAGGTCACCAGGTCTTTACTTACATAAAACAGAGGTGCCCATTGACCCAGGTCTTTGCTTACGCAAAACAGAGGGTTAGGATGCGCAAAGATAGAGGTTATAAGGTGTTACAACATAGTAAGTGTGCATGTGTGAGTAATTGATCACATCAGGATAAGACTTACTTGGTTGTTCCATATAATGACTTGTCCACCCTTAGTCATCTTGACTTTATGTTGAGCATGACAGAGTTTAGTTTCCACTCGAGCTGAACCTATTCACATATCCAACACATCTGATCAATAGTTAGATGATTAGTTGAAAAGCAAGAATATATATCAAGTAATAGTGTACTATCATATCCCTGGTACATTAACTGCCTTATGAAGAAGTTTGTTTTGGGAATGTTTGTTTCTTTCTCATATGATTACAAGTAATGGACAAGTAGTGCTGTTTATGGTGTTTTGGTCTAATCTAAGTTGATCATGCCTAAGGATTCAATTAAGAAGTTAAATCTAACTCAATCAAAGGCCTTAGTGAATAAATTAGCAAGCTGATTTATTGTGTCCACTTTGATCAACTTGATTAGTCCCTTTTTTGAACAGTCTCTCAGAAAATGGTATCTGATTTCTATATGTTTAGTTTTACTATGTTGCACTGGATTAGCAGTGATAAACATAGCAGCTGAGTTATCTATATGGATTGGTGTATGAAGAAAATTGTAACCATAATCAAGTAGTTGGTTTTGCAACCATAAAACTTGAGAGCACCCAGCTGAAGCAGCTATGTACTCAGCCTCAGCTGTGGATACTGAAACATTTGTCTACTTTTTGCACTGCCAAGAAACAAGTCTTGGTCCAAGGAATTGACAACCTCCAGTTGTTGATTTTCTGTTGTTGTTGCAACCTCCATAGTCACTGTCTGAGTATGCATACAGTTTGAAGTCTCCTTCTTTGGGATACCAAATTCCCTTTAGATATCTGAAAATTCTCTTCATTGCATTTAAGTGTGACTCCTTTGGATCTGCTTAGTACCTAGCACAAACACACACAGCAAACATTATGGTAGGTCTACTGGCAGTTAACTACATTAAGGATCCTATCATAGATCTGTATAATCTTTGGTCAACAGACTTCCCTGTAGGATCTGATACTATCTTATCTATGGTAGATGCTAGTGTTTTGCATGATGAAGATTCAACAAGATTGTATTTCTTTAGTGTTTGAAGTACATACTTCTCTTGATTGATGAAAATACCATCAGGTTTCTGATGAACTTGTAGACCCAGGAAGAAAGTTAATTCTCCCATTGAACTCATCTGAAACTCAGATTGCATCAAACCTTCAAAGTCTTCACATAATCTCTTGTTTGTTGATCCAAAGATGATGTCATTAACATATATTTGGACAACTAAGAGATCTTGATGTTTATGTTTGAGGAACAAAGTTTGATCAATGGTTCCTCTTCTGTAGCCATGCTTTAGTAGGAATGCAGACAATGTGTCATACCATTTTCTTGGTGCTTGATGAAGTCCATACAATGCTTTGTTAAGCTTGTACACCCTGTGAGGGTAGTCAGGGTCTTCAAAGCCAGGGGGTTGGGAAACATAGACTTCTTCATCATTTTTACCATATAAGAAGGCACACTTTACATCCATTTGGTAAACTGTGAACTTCTTGTAGGCAGCATAGGCTAGAAATACTCTGATGGCTTATCCTTGCAACTGGTGTAAAGATGTAAGGAACATCTAAAGATTAAAGCCTGATGCAAACAAAAGATACCAGAACAACCAAGTCTTCCAGCATGCACTAAGGAACAAGGATGAACTAGCTTTGGAAGTCTTACCCTCACAAATAATTCTAAGTGTAAGATCTTCCGAAGCCAACAGTTCAGAAGAAGTTGCTTCCGAAGTTTCACACTTATCAGAAAAAATATTACAAGATGAAATCTTCTGAAGCCAAAGACCCTTTCTTTCGAAGCCAAAGATGAAGTCTTCCGAAGCTTCACAAAACAAAGTCTTTTGAAGCCATTTTGATGAGAAGACTGATTTCTTCTGAAGACAGAGAAAATATGCTTTCTCTGAGTTACTTTTTGATAAAGCTATTATACCTTCCGCTGCTGCTCTGAAGACTCACCTGCTTTTCATTAGTTGGTGAAACTTCCATACTTTATCAAACTATAGAAAAAGGTCTTTGCCTATAACTTTCCATAATTTTTCCTGTAGACTTGTCTTATTAGATAAAGTCAGTGAGCTATGGCATGTCATAGCTATGGCATGTCATAGTCACTAGTCAAAAGGCAATCTGCCTTTTGACTGTAGATTGATCTTGTTGTCTAGATTAGTCAAATCCTAACTGTCTTTTTGTTTGTTGACAGTTGAATTTGTAGTATATAAGAGTCTCAAGTTCTTGTAACTAAGACATACTTTAACACACTTGTAATAGAGCTAGAGAATCAATATACAACTTCCTTGAAAACTTTATCTTGTGTTCTTGTGATTTTGTTCTTGTTTCACTTACATTACTTGTGTTGGCTTAGTATCTTTTAAATAGTTACCAGTTCCCTATTTGAATTGTTAAGTGATCTAAAGTTCTCTCCTCCTGTGAAGTAATTGCAAACTTAAGCACCCTTACCCGATCCTGCAATTGGTATCAAAGCGTTACAGGCTCTTGATTGTAAGATCTCACCATCTTTAATCCTCTTAGCTTCACACATAACTTAACTCTTAAAATGGCAGTTATCTCTAAGGCTGATATGGAAACTGGAACTATGACAAAGTTCACACTAATCACTCCTGAGGATTTTGACACTTGGTGCCAAAGAATGGAAGGCTTTATCAATTCTCAGGATTCCAGGATGTGGGAGTCTGTTATCAATCGACCTCATGTACCATACACCACTTCGGCTGCTGCTGGTGGTGGTATAATACCCAAAGAAAGGGCTGACTTCTCTGAAGAAGACTGGAAGAAGATTGACATTGATCAGAAAGCCATGACAGCCATTCAGACTGCTTTTCCAAATTCCATCTACAGAGGTTTCAAGAAGTGCAAGACCGCTAAACAACTGTGGGATGCACTGAAACTGATGTATGAGGGATCCAATGAAGCCAAGGAAAACAAGAAGGACCTCTTGAAGCAGCAGTTTGAACATTTCACCTTCAAGACAGGTGAAACCATGACTCAGCAGTATTTCAGGTATGTTGAGATTGTGGATACTTTGGCTGATGTTGGAGTAACTATTGAGAATAGGGATATTTTTAGAAAGTTCATGTCCTCTCTTCCCAAACAATGAACATACTATTATGTGGTCATTAAGAGGACTGAAAACCTTAAGATCCTGACTCTCACTAAGTTATATGGAATACTCAGTGGATACCAGATGGAGATGAACATGCCAAACCCATCTGGTAACTCCAACACTCACCATAATTCTGCCCTTCATGTGGGTGAAAGGGATAGCAGAGAACCACAGTACCATCTTATCTGCTACCCTGAAACTTCAAAAAAGGGCCCTTTCATCACCTTCCCAGAGACACCCAACGAGTGCTACATCCAAGGAAGTCCATTCCTAGAGACAAGCACCTCTCAAGCCTTTGTCTCTACTGATGAAAGTTCAAGCAACTTTCTTTTCACTCTTGAAGACCTAGATTGTATCCATCCATATGATCAAGAATACATGGAGATAGTCTAGCAGATGGCTCTTCTCACTCACAGAGCCCAGAAGTTCTACAAGAGGACAAGGAGAAGGTTTCCCAGCAATGCTGCCAGTGGCAAGTTTGGACTAGACAAGAGCAAAGTGAAGTGTTATAATGTAACCAGATGGGTCACTTTGCCAGAGAATGCAAGGCACCTAAGTCAAATGGTGGCCAAGCATCATCCAGGCCAAATTACACTAAGGGAGGGCACTAGAATGAGAAGCCAAGACAGCAAGCTGCTATTGCTATTGAAGAAGGAGGTTTTGACTGGAGCTTTTAGGCTGAAGATGCTTCACCAAATCAAGCACTCATGGCTGACCATGATAAGGCTAAGGTACTAGAACATCTTTTCTCTCCTGAATGTATTGCTAAAGTGAATAGATACAGGTCCTGCAACTTACAAATGAGATCTGATATTGAGTCCTTGAATATCCTAAAAGATGATTTTAAAAGAGTTGAAAATGATTATAAACTTAAGATAGAAGATCTAGAGAAAACAATTTTAACTCTTAAACATGAGCAAACAAATTACAAGACTCAAATTAAAGATCTTATTACCAAATTGACTGAATGCCAGGCTAAGCTTGTGATCAGCAAAGTCCGGGCTGAAAAATGTGTTCTTGAAGAAGAGACCTTCAAGAACAGCATATCCTTATCTCTGCATGCAAAAGTTTGTTATCAGAATAAGTAGGGACTAGGATCTACTGAGATAGCTCCTCCACACACTCTATTATCTGTAAGATCTCCAAGGTGTGGAACTAGTGAAGATGAGCTTCCCCTCATAGACCCTAGTGTTGAAAAGGATGAAGAGGAGATGGTGAGGGATGACTCTAAAATGAGTGAAGAGAGTCAATCCAAAAAGGGTCACCGTGCTCTTGAGGAGAGTAAGAAGGCTGGTATGACAAAGACAAAGAGAAAGAACTTGATTAGAAGAGCAAAGAGAAGATCAAAGAAGGCTCAAGAGATCAAGTCCATTTTTGACTCCAAGTAGAAACAAATGTTCATCTCTGCAGGGTTTGAAGTGGTAAAGGATGAGGAATCAACTACAAACTCTAGTACCCAGAGTTTTAGTACAGTTCCAACTCATTCCAGCAAAGAGAAGGCTGAATTGCTATGTACCACTGCTACACAGTCTGAACCATCCTCCTCCAAGAGCAAGTCTCTCCCTAAGAAGCTTGCTGCATCATCTGTGAAGAAGAAGCTAGAGAAAGAAAGTGTTCAAGCTCAGTCTTGCTCTCAGAAGAAGACTCCCAGAAGGAAGCAAATGGACTGCATCATGTGTGGTAGTACTTCTCATCTGGCTAAGGATTGCATCTACAATCCTAAAAGCACTATCCACATGATCAAAGAGAAAGCTTCTGGGAAGAAGAAGGAAAAGCTAGCTTTGGATGGAAAATCTGTTTCCTTCGGAAGCTCCAAAGTGAAAAGGAAAACAGGTGGTAAATTGCCTTCGGAAGGAAAAATGGTCTCGGAATACTTCTGAAGCACGAAAGCCAGCTGCAATGAAAGCTAGATCTTCCAATGGTTCAGTCTCCAAATCTTTCGAAGTTGTTAAAACTTCCGAAGCTTTGAAGGTCAAGCCCAATCTTTCGAAGGTGGTGTGGAAGATGAAGGAAGACCATGTGACTGAAAGTTCATCATCAGCAACAACAAATGATCCTCAAAGCCTGAACATAGGATCACTTACTGTTTCATTGTCTTCTATTAACTTTGACAAGCCCAAGACCAATGAGGCTTGGGTTCCCAAATGTAACTAAATCATCTCTTTTTGTGCAGGGGCAGCTTAAAACCAACAGGAATGTATGGATCATTGATTGTGGCTGCTCAAGACACATGACAGGCAATGGCTCATTGCTTCAAAACTTTAAGAAGTTTGATGGAGGGCTAGTTGCTTTTGGAGGAGATGCAAGAGGTTACATTACTGGCAGGGGCATGGTCTCAAATGGTAAGCTCAGCATTAAAAAGGTAAACTTTGTCAAGGAGCTTGGATATAATCTTTTTAGTGTGTCCTAATTTTGTGACCAAAAACATCACATGCTCTTCACTAAGCATGAGTGCATTGTTCTTAAGCCTAGGGTGGTCATTCCTTAGGAGTACATCCTGCTCAGAGCCCCTAGGAAGGGAAACATGTACAAGATGGATCTGCAAGAAACAACTCCCTCCGGAGAAGTGTCTTGCTTTCTATCTAAAGCAAATAGTGATGAGTCTTTCCTCTGGCATAAAAGAATATGCCATGTAAACTTCAAAAACATGAATAAATTGATTAAAAATGATTTGGTAACTGTAATGCCAAAGAAAGAGTTTACAAGTGATGGCCATTGTGTTGCATGCCTGAAAAGGAAGCAGCATAAAGTGTCTCACAAGCCAAAGGAAACCAACTCCATCACTACTCCCCTACACTTGTTACATATGGATCTGTTTGGCCCCACCAGTGTAATGAGTCTAGGAAGGACCTCTTATTGTTTAGTAATCACAAACGACTTCACAAGATTCACTTGGGTCTTCTTCCTTAGAACTAAGGATGAGACTCCTGAGATCTTGAAGAACTTCATTTTGAAAATTGAGAATCAATGTGATCATAAGGTCTAAACCATAAGATGTGATCAGGGAACAGAATTTAAAAACCAAATCCTTGATACATATTGTGATGAAAATGGTATTTCAAGACAATATAGTGCTCCCAGGACTCCTTAGCAAAATAGTGTTGCTGAGAGGAGAAATAGGACACTTATTGAGGTTGCTAGAACCATGTTGTCTGACTCTAAACTGCCTATCACCTTTTGGGCAGAGGCTGTCAACACAGCCTGCTATGTGCTGAATAGAGTTTTAGTAGTTAAGACTCATGGTAAGACTCCTTATGAGCTGTGGCACAAAAGGAGACCATTCATTGGTTTCCTTAGGTCATTTGGATGTCCATGCACCATCTTGAATACCAAAGATCAAGTAGCCAAGTTTGCTGAGAAATCAGATGATGGACACTTTGTTGGATACTCCTCTCAAGCTAAGGCTATAGAGTATACAACCTTAGAACTAGAGTAATTGAGGAGTCAGCCAATGTGACCTTCAATGAAAACACTCCCAGTGTTAAAGGTTCTGGTCCGGATTGGCTATTTGATCTTGATTTAGTTAGCAACTGTTTTAAGAAATCTTGTGAGAATGTTTCAGGATCTATAGATAATATATCAACAGGTGATCCTGACCCAAGATTTGAGCTAAGAAGACCAAACAATAATACTACTTCAGCTCCAATGGTAACTAACCCTGCAAGTGAAGCTCCTATCAGCACAAGCATGACAAATACTGTTGATTCATCTGAGATGCTTTCAAATTCCAGCTCAGAGGCTCTAAATCTAGGTGAAGGAACTTCAAATTCAGAATAAGATGGAGGTGGTGATAGTGATCAGGAATTTCTTGATGCTGATAACCACTCCATAGAAGACAACATTAATGATGTAACCCACTCATTGGATCAAGCTTCTCTTGATAAGTGTGTTGATGTGGTGGGTAGCACTTCTTTGCCAGATCTAAATTTCTCTAACTTAGATCTCTCAAATCAACTTGCTGTGATCCCTCGACTTAGGATCCACAAGTCACACCCCACCACAAACATCATTGGAAATGTTGACACAGGGGTGAGAACAAAAGGACAAACACATGAGAGCAATGTTTGTCTACATTCTTGTTTTTTATCCTAGATTGAGCCAAAGAAAGTTGATGAGGCTTTGAAGGATGGAAGCTGGATTGAGGCAATGCAAGAAGAGTTGCTTCAAATCAGAAGACAGAAGGTGTGGAACTTATGTCCTCTTCCTCAAAGGAAAAGTGTCATAGGAACCAAATGGGTATTCAGGAACAAGACTGATGATAGAGGGATTGTCATCAAGAACAAGGCTAGACTGGTTCTCCAGGGGTACACTCAAGAAGAAGGAATTGACTACACTGATGTCTTTGCTCCTGTAGCAAGATTTAAAGCTGTAAGAATATTCCTGGCTTATGCTGCATCCAAGGATTTCAAGGTCTACCAGCTTGATGTAAAGTGTGCCTTTCTCTATGGGGTGATAGATGAAGAAGTTTATGTCAAACAACCACCTGGATTTATAGACCCAGATCATCCTGATTATGTCTGCAAGCTTGATAAAGCTCTATATGGACTGCATCAGGCTCCAAGAAAGTGGTATGAGACACTATCAAAGTATCTTTGTCAACATGGATACAAAAGAGGTACTATTGATGGGACTCTCTTCATTAAAGAAATAGGGAATGACATAATGCTAGTTCAAATATATGTAGATGACATCATCTTTGGTTCAACTAATCCAAAGCTCTACAAAGACTTTGAGAAGCTGATGAAGGATAGATTTGAAATGAGTGCCATGGGGGAACTCAACTTCTTTCTAGGAACTCAAGTGAAGCAGGTTGAAAAAGGCATCTTTATTAGTCAGTCAAAGTATGTACAAGACATACTTACAAGATTCAAGATGATTGATTGTAAGGTTGCAAAGACACTCATAGCCAGAAACCACTCCCTTGGTCCTGATCTTGAGGGGGAGTGTGTTGATGAACATCTCTACAGGGCTATGATTGGGTCTCTTATGTACCTCACTGCTAGCAGGCCTGATATTATGTTTGCCATATGCATATGTGCAAGATATCAAGCCAACCCCGAGATGTCACACCTAGTTACTGTGAAAAGAATTCTCAGATACCTCAAAGGTGCTCTTAAACTAAGCCTTTGGTATCCAAAGAATTCAAACTTTAATCTGTATGCTTATACAGATAATGACTATGGTGGCTGCAACATGACTGCAAAGTCTACATCTGGGGGATGTGAATTCCTTGGTGGAAGGATAGTCTCTTGGCAATGCAAGAAGCAATCCTGTGTGTCTGCATCAACTGCTGAAGCTGAATACCTTGCTGCTGCATGCTGCTGTGCTCAAGTGCTTTGGATTCAGAATCAAATGCTGGACTATGGATTCAATTTCAAGGAGACTCCTATCCACATAGACAACAACAATGCTCTCTATTATAGAGAATCCTGTGCAGCACTCTAGAACCAAAAACATCAACATCAGGTATCATTTGATTAAAGATAATTTTGAGAAAGGATTAATCAAACTAATCAAGGTTAACACAAATGAATAATATGTTGATCTGTTCACTAAAGCTTTTGATAACAGAGGTTTAAATATCTTATATCAGCTATTGGGATGATTAACTTTGAATAGATTTTTCTTTAAACACTTAATCAACATTGTTTCTAAAAATTATGTGTCCTAAGTTGTCTATATTATCACCTTCATAAGACCAATTCTCATTGGAAGTAAATCAATTTTTTTTAATATTCCTTAGATTTGTGAAAATTTATTATTTTGTCTCGGAAGAACTCAATTTACCTTCGGAAAAAATTTATGTATTTAAATCATTTAACTACTCATAGTTGATTACCTTCGGAAGAAACTCTTAGAATATCTTTCGAAGCTTAAATGTACTTATAAGTACTTAAATGCATTCAAAGAACACGTGTCTTCCGAAAGCAATTTCATCTCGGAAGATTTATTATCTATGGATAATAATTTTCTCAGACTTAGTTCTTCCGAAGCAAAATTTATGTCCAAAGAAATTTCTTTCAGTATATTCTTTCTGAAGCCAAATTTTCACAACTCTTTGAAATATCTTTCAAAGCAAAGTTGCCTTCTGAAGCTTTTCTTAAAAAACTTCCGAAGCAAAAATACCTTCGGAAGATTTTCAACTTCCAAGAAAACTAACTTTTTGGGCGCTTATTCAGAAGTGGGAACCACTTGCGGATTTCAAAGTTTATCGTTTTGTTCTAACTTTGTCTCAAATCCACTGCATATATCTTCTCAACGGTTCCATTTCTTCTCTCTACTCTCACAATCTTTAACCTAATTTCACCCCAAACTCACTTTCTTCTTCCTTTCTTAACTGATAAGCTTCACCATGCACCTACACAGGCATCACAACCAAGTTCCTATGTTGAACTCTAAGAAGGATCCAAGCTTCTCAGATGTTTGTAGGAACCTTTCTTTGTCTCACTACTTCACCTCCCTTACAATCGATCCTCCTCTCTATGAGGATCAGTTGCTTAAATTCTGGCGGACCTGTCAAGAGGTTACCATGGATGGGGAGAAGGCACTGTCTGTTACGGTGCAGGGGAGGATAGTTTTCATCACTCCGGCCATCATAAACACCCATTTACAGCTGGATGATGAAGCAGGTGAACTGTCCTTTCCAAAATTTGCTGTCATCCATTCCTTCCAGCAGTGGGCTATGAAGGTGACAGGAAGGGGAAGGTCTCATCCCAGTGGAAGTACCTCCTTCGTGTCATCATACATAGCTTATCTAACAAACATGGAGGATGGGATCAGGTTCCAGAAGACCTCTCCTTTATAGTCCATGGGATGGTACAAGGGGTCAAGTTCAGGTACTCTCAGTTTGTTTACATAAATTTACTTGCTAACTTGGACTCCTTAGAATATTACATGTTCCCCAGGTATGTTCAACACATTCTTAACTGTGAATTGGGACCACAGTTGAGGGGAATAGAAAATATTCTTAAATTGGGACAAATGAGGCCCGACATTTTCAAAATCTTGAAGAATCCAACTATTGGCTTCTCAGGGGTAGAAACAGCCCTTGTCCCACAAATGTTTGAGCTCATTGCTCAGGGTGACAACCTAGCAGCACCAACTAGTGTTGATCCCACACCCTCCACTTCTCAACCACCTCAAACACAGCCTACCATCACCATCACCTACAAAAGAAAATCCAAACGAACCCCTGCACTTGCTACTGAGCATGTGCAGGCTCCCATATCACAACCCATACAGGAGGAAGTGGAATCTCGAGCTCCTACTTCCCTTGAGGAGCAGACCACTCCTATCTTTCCAATAATCAGTTCTGAGGTTCCTCATGCTCAGGCTGATGAGCTCATTACCCAAACATCCTCTAGCCTTCACTCTGAGTCTCTAAACTTAAGTGATCAACCTTCAGGGGACAGCTACCATCCCCAACCTCTAGATCTCAACCAACCAATACCCAGCTTAAAATTTTATGATGATGAGGACTTAGATTTTAGGAATACCATGAGTCTCTCTTCTCCACCCCTGCTCAAAGAGAGATGAGTATTTTTGACTCACCCAGGTCTAGCCCACTTCATCTACCCTCCACTGAGGTGGATGTTCCTAAACTTGTTCAGGAGATCCATATGGAAGAGGCTCTTACTTTTGCAAGTGATAACATCAATAGGACCTCAACCATGGCAACCCAGCCTCTTGACACTACCGTGGAAGCTGTCATTAGGCAGGGGAAATCCAGCAGCCAAGAACACCATGCTGGTGATGAGGAAGAAGACTTAGGTCCAATTCTCTCATCCCCTAGTGATTCTTCAACTGAAGATGAGGGGAGTTTGAAACAAAAGGTGCACAAACTGACAAAAACATGCACGTACTTAGTTTCAAAGATAGCTCACCTGGAATCTCAGGTGACTATCTTACAGAAGAGGGTCAATGACCAGCAACTTGAGATCACTAATCTTAAGGGCCAGTTAGCTAAGAGACCAAGGAGGACAACTCAACCAGGTCCACAAGAACCTGTGGATGTCTTGCACCAATTCCCCAGCTCATCTAGTAAAGAGGGTGATGCTACCAAAAAAGGGGAGAAAGTCTTGACAGCCATAGAACCTGGGAGTTCTTCCCAGAGTATGGACATTGAGGATTCACCACCCTCTCTTGAACTTGTCCATACTCAGCAACCTCCTCATGATAGTGGTCTAGACTTGCTCATCCAACAACTGTTTGAGGAGGGAATACCAAGAGGAATGTCTGCCCCTTATGAGAACCCAATCAGGGGTTGGGGGTATGATAGTAGTAGGAGAGCTCTTGTGATCTCTAGAGCTCAGGGTCAACTAGAAGTTTTCAACATTTCCAGACTGAGCTACTATGAGAGTATAAATTTGGTGGATCTGCCACTTATCAACCCAAGCAATAACAGACAAGCTGCAAGATTAGCAGAAAGGATCCAAGACAAGGTTCTAGAGGAATTCAAATTGAGATCAAAACTACATAGATAGAGGCTAGCAGGTGAGATCTTTGGTCAACTGGATGTTGAGGTGGACCCGAAGATTAGCTTCGAAGGGAAAGCCTTGACTGAAGGCCCAAAGGTTGAACCTGTGAACCTTATGACAGGATCTCCCTCTGCACCCATTACCCTTAGTGAATCACCATCTGGTGATGGTGCTTCACAACCTCTCTCTGGCCAGAGCTTGATAGCTGAACCAAGCAATGAAGGCCAAAGCTCTCTCCAGCCTGAGTCATCAAGGCCTATGGTTGACAAAGGCAAAAGGAAAATGACTCCTGAGGAGATTGAGGAGGAGAAGAGAGAGAGGAAGAGGAAGCTGAGGGGAGAGAGTTCAAGTGGTTCCCCAGGATTCATGGAAGCTACAATCAGGGCTGACTCTAGGCTAAACACTCAGGAAGATGAGTTAAGGGCAGCCAGTCTAAATTACCTGGGAACCAGAAACTACAATGTTGATGAACTCATCTCTCTCCCTTTAGAGGAGCTAAATGAACTGGCTGACATTGAATTGTCAAAAGAGAGGAAGGAAGCAGAGGATGCAGAATTGCTCCTCAAAATCAAAGAAGAAAAGAGACTTAAAAGACTCTACAAAGATGCTCATGTCCTCTCTCCAGTTCAAGAAAGTCTTGAGCCAGAGACTGTGGCCACTGAAAAACCTCAGGTAGTTAATAAAGAAGAAAGACTAAAGATGATCAACTACTTGAGTGCCACAGGTCTCTATCAAGCAGCTACACTTCTTCCCTTATCATATGAGTACATAATGTTTGAATACAATAAGCAGTTAGAAGAACAAGCCAAAAAGGAAAGGCAAGCTGCAAGGAAAAGATAAAGGGAAGAAGCTGTAAAGTTAAGGGCCGTCATCTATAAAAGCCAAAAGAAGTCTGCTGACAGACAAAGGATGATGAGCTTCTTGAAGCTGTATGGGTTCTCTAGAAGGAGGCTTGGTAATATGTCTCTATCCACAATGGATGAGCATATAAGGGTGATCAAGCAGAAGATAAAAAGAGCAGAGCTGGCGGACTTGCATTCTCCACCAAGCCCAGCTCAACCTGAAGTTGAGGTGAAGGTTGAACCTACTGAGACAATACAACCTAAACCTGGAGCTACATCTGAGCCAACTTCATCTTCTGACCCATAGCAGGGTCCTTCTCTCTCTTCTTCTGAACCTGTGAGAGAGGAGAACCCAACTAAGAGAGACACAACATAACCAACTGGTACTTAAGACCAATCCTCTCAATTGAAGAAATCTGGGAGGAGAAAAAGGATGGCCAGAAGAAGATCCACTTCAAAGAAGAAGAGAAGAAAGGCATCCACCTCCCAACCTTAGGATGAGTCAGAGCATCTTGAGGGAGTGCATGAAGAGGTCTCTCAACAAACTCCAATCATAGTAGAGCCTCTTGCTACTGGAAGACAAATTCTGTCATTGACATTTGCAGAAGATCCAGACAGATGGTATGTCACAAGAGATAAGGGAGAACAACATGTCTACTTCACAAATGACATGGTTGAACTTCCTCTGTATAATCTCTTTGACATGAGAAGGTTCTATGTAATTCTGAAGGATCCAGATCTTATGATGAAAAAAGGAATGCTGAAGATCCTGATGTTGACTATCAAAATCTATAGAACTTCTCTGTTTTGGTAGCATCAGCCTAGGGGGAGTTTGTAAGGAACATCTGAAGATTAAAGGCTGATGCAACCAAATGATACCAGAACAACCAAGTCTTCCAGCATGCACTAAAGAACAAGGATGAACTAGCTTCGGAAGTCTTACACTCACAAATAAGTCTAAGTGTAAGA
The DNA here is from genome assembly GCA_025506505.1 of Flaveria sonorensis. Classification (NCBI taxonomy): domain Eukaryota; kingdom Viridiplantae; phylum Streptophyta; class Magnoliopsida; order Asterales; family Asteraceae; genus Flaveria; species Flaveria sonorensis. Next base: position 32,347,222 of record CM046423.1, read on the forward strand.
TCTTCCGAAGCCAATAGTTCAGAAGAAGTTTCTTTGGAAGTTTCACACTTATCAGAAAAAATATTACATGATGAAATCTTCCGAAGCCAAAGACCCTTTCTTCCGAAGCCAAAGATGAAGTCTTCTGAAGCTTCATAAGACAAAGACTTCCGAAGCCATTTTGATGAGAAGACTGATTTCTTCCAAAGACAGAGAAAATATGCTTTCTCTGAGTTACTTTTTGATAAAGCTGCTGTACCTTCCGCTGCTGCTCTGAAGACTCACCTGCTTTTCATTAGTTGGTGAAAGTTCCATACTTTATCAAACTATAGAAAAAGGTCTTTGCCTGTAACTTCCCATAATTGTTCCTGTAGACTTGTCTTATTAGATAAAGTCAGTGAGCTATGACATGTCATGGTCACTAGTCAAAAGGCAATCTGTCTTTTGACTGTAGATTGATCTTGTTGTCTAGATTAGTCAAATCCCAACTGTCTTTTTGTATATTGATGGTTGTAGGTTGTAGTATATAAGAGTCTCAAGTTCTTGTAACTAAGACATACTTGAACACATTTGTAATAGAACTAGAGAATTAATGTACAACTTTCTTGAAAACTTTATCTTGTATTCTTGTGATTTTGTTCTTGTTTCACTTACATTACTTATGTTGGCTTAGTATCTTCTAAATAGTTGCCAGTTCCCTATTTGAATTGTTAAGTGATCTAAAGTTCTCTTCTCTGGTGAAGCTAATTGCAAACTTAAGCACCCTTACCCGATCCTGCAAAAGACTTCATCATAATCTATCCCTTCTTCTTGTGTGTAGCCTTGTGTAATTAGCCTTGCTTTGTTTCTAACAATTATTCCTCTGTCATCTAGCTTGTTCTTGAATAACCACCTAGTCCCAATTGGATGTTGGCCTTCAGGGAGATCAACTAGATTCCAGATCTTCTGCTTTCTAAATTGTTGAAGCTCTTCTTGCATTGATTCAATCCAGCTATTGTCTTTTAATGATTTAGTTATGTTTGGAGGAACTACTTATGATAGAAAACAAGAGAACAGACATATATTGGCTGCTCCCCCTTGTCTTCTTGTAGATCTGCTATTAAGTTCACCAATCATATTGTCAATTAGATAATCCTTGTGAGTTCTAACTGTTGGAACATTGTGAACATTGATAGATGAATCCAAGTTGGTGATATTAGTTGATGGAGATAGAGTCAGCTGGGATGAGGAATCAACAAAGTAGTCAAATGCCTCTGTATGTTGATCTTGTGAAGCTGAATGTTGTCCATATTCATGCACTTGTGTTTCTGCAGATGTGTTTATAACTTCCGCAGCAGTTGAAGAATCAGCTGCTGATGTTGTAGTTGGTTTATCTACATGTGTATAAGTAGTCCACATGATCTCTGTTGTGTTTGGATCCTTAGGTGATGAAGGTGGATCAGCTTCGGAAGTTGGAATATCTACAAAAGTAGGATGCATTTTTGTTGAAGAAGGAAGTTTTGTTGGAGAGGGAACTTCCACTGATGTAACTGGTACTTCTGTTGATGTTGAATTCTCATTTCCATCAAGATGATCATAGCCTGTTTGAGTTGTATGTTCAACATCAATAACACTTTGATTATGTGTCTGAACTGCTCTTGGTGGATCAGCTATCAATGGCACTTCACCCATGTTTGAAGGAACATAAGGATAACATGTATCCGCAGGACCTGTCACATTCAAGTAACCAATGTTAAATGAGTTTGTTAATGCATCTATATCAAACAACCAAGATGATCCTTTTACAGATTGTGTAAACATGGATTCATCAAAAGACACATTATGAGTTTCTTCCATAATGTTGTCATGTGGAATATATACTTTGTATGATTTAGATATTGATGAATACCCAACAAAGAAACCATCATATGCCTTTTCAGCAAACTTTCCTAATTGTTCTTTAGTGTTTAAGATAGACACATGACACCCAAAAGCTCTAAGATATCCTATGAAAGGTTTTCATTTAAATACAAGTTCATAGGGTGTTTTGTTGTGTTCTTTGACTATTAAGGTTCTATTTTGAACAGTGCATGCTGTATTCACTGCTTTAACCTAAAATGTTATTAGGAGCTTTGAATCAACCAACATTGTTCTTGCTGCTTCAATTAGAGTCCTGTTTCTTCTTTCAGCAACTCCATTCTATTATTGAGTTCTTGGAGCACTGAATTGTCTAACTATCCTTTTATCCCTGCAAAAAGAGTCTAAAATATAATTAACAAATTCAGTTCCATTATCACTTCTTAAACTTTTTACTTTTAGATCAAGTTGATTTTCTATCTTGGTGATAAACTCCATTAAAACTTCTAATGTTTCACTTTTATGTTTTAAGAAAAATACCCAAGTAAATCTAGTGAAATCATCAACAATCACCAAGCAGTATTGCCTTTTTCCAATGCTTAACACATTGGTTGGACCAAAGAGATCCATGTGCAATAACTTCAGTGGTGTTGTGTTAGTGTTAATATTTTTGGATTTATGTGATACTTTGTGTTGTTTTCCTTTAGAACATGATGAACAGTGATTAGAACAGTAAAATTCTTTCTTTCCTTTAGAACATGATGAACAGTGATTAGAACAGTAAAATTTTTTCTTTGGAACACCAATGACTAAGTCATTTTTCACCAATTTATTCATGTTTTTCATGTTGGAGTGAGCCATCCTTCTATGCGATAGTTGAGATTCATCTTCTGATGACTTAGAAATCAGGCATGTTTCTTTGCTTGTTATTGATGTGTTGTTCATGTCCAACACATAAGTGTTGCCTTTTCTTGGTGCTTTAAGAAGGATCCAGTCTTCTGGGATTTTGAAACCTGGCTTAAGAATATAACAGTCAGTGTTATCAAAGAATGTGGTATAGTTTTGATCACAAATTTGAGAGACACTTAATAAATTGAATTGTAAATTTTCACAAAAATTAACTTTCTCAAACTTGAGTATACCATTTGTTACCATTCCTTCACCAATGATTTTACCTCCCTTCTTATCCCCACCAAATGCTACATATGAAGCATGTTTATGTTTGAAATCATGGAGGAGAGAACAGTTTCCTATCATGTGCGTGGAACAGGCACTGTCAACATACCACTTGTTGTTAGCCCTCCCTGGATATTCCTGCAAAACATAATGAAATTAATTAGAAAGTGAAGCCCAAGCCTTGATGGTATTGGGCTTGCCATTGTTATCTAATATAGTTATTTTCATGGATGAGCCTTGATGTTACTAAATTATTTTTAGTTTCAATTGTTTCATTATGTTTTGTTTTGGGTGAGGATGATTATTTTGATGATGATGATGTGGTACTTTCATCTTGGTTCATACTGACTTGCTCAATCACTTCTTATTTCAATGCCTTTTTCATAGGACTTGAGATTGAGGCTTGCCCTAAAAATGTTTCTGCATCCTTTGATTTAGACTGAGGCACATGGTCACCTTTTCCAGAGTGATCAAAGAAGTCATCATCTTCCTGCAATTCTTCCTTTTTGTGAGGTGTCTTGATTTGAACATGTCTTTCTTTCATTTTCTTTGTTTGATTCTCAACAGATGTTTCCTTTGTCTTTGAATTCTTTTGCTTTTGTTGCTGCTTCTTTTGTTTTGAAAACTTTGAATCATCATACTTAGAAGATTGTGAGTCTGATTCAGTATTTCCTGCTTGTTGCTTCTTGAATACCTTTGTTTTGTTCTTTTTGTTGAAGAAACATTCTTGAGTGGAATGATTATGTTTGTTGCATATTGCATAATATTTGTTAAAGTAACAATCAGAAGTCATATGATTGTTCATATTGCATATTGAGTAATAGCTACTGAAGTAGCATTCTTCTGTGTTGTGATTGTGCATATCATACCATTTACAATACTTCTTTTCAGCTTCACTGTCAGAATCAGCTTTTACCTTTGTCTTTTTCTTGATCATTGCCTTCTTTTGCTTCTTTAATTCCTTTTCAAATTTTGCAGCTGATGATTCTTTACCCTTACCTGACATGATGTCAAAAGGTTCTTGTTTATAAGCATCTAGTTTTTGTTGTCTCTTAATTCTTTGTTCATTGGATGCTTCCACAGATGTTTTCTTTTTCTGTATTCCTTCTACAGATGACTGTTTTGGAACATGTTTCTTATACTTTTCTACGGATTTATCTGACTTCTTCTTCCGCAGGTGATCTGCGGAGGTGAGTTTTTCTTCTTCTATGGTTCTTTTTGCTGAATTGCTGTTGTGTTGGTTGAGTACATGAATGCCTTCATTTAGTTCACCAATTCTTGTGTAAATGGTATTCAACAAATTTCTTTGTTTTGGTGGATAAGGAAGTTTTATTTCATCCAACACTTTAGGAATTAGATGTTCTTTCATCATAGTTTTTCCCTTTCCCAAACTAGTAATTTTAGGCTCATCACCCTCATCCAGATCATCACACTATTTACCACTTCATTATTTTCATCTTTTGACTCTGTTTTTATGCTAGACACGAAATGATTTGATAAACTGTTAGTCATGGACTCAGGTAGGGTGGTGTAGTTGTCATTTACTGGTGGTGCAACAACATGAAATCCCAATCCAGATTTATTCTTTGACTCAATATGAGAGTTTAATAGTTTCTCATACTGTTGTGATGACAATTGGAATTTCTTAAGTATCACTTTAGTAGATGCATGATCTGACATAGACTTTGTTAATGAAATAGTCAAATGCTCAACTTGCGCTTTCAGATTGTAATTTTCAGACACAAGTTTATCTAAATCTTTTTGTAATAAATTGATTTTTACTTGATAAAGTTTGTGTTCTCTTACATGTGATTCATTTAAAAGCAAAGTTTCTTTTACATTAGCAGCCAATTGTTGAGCATGAGTTCTATATCTTTCAACTTCATCAACACAGGTGAAAGAACATAACCTTTCTCTTACCCTCTAGCCATTGGTGGAATCTTGTTTTCCATGTTGGCCATTAGTGCTTGATTTTCTTCCATTACATCCTTTTCATACATGCTCCAATCACAGGTACCATCCTACAAAATAATTAACCAGTTTCTTTAGAATTATTGGTACCTGATGAGTTGTTTGTTGATGGTGGGGATGAGTTGGTCAGCTGAGGTTGCGTGAAACTCCTTTGACTTGATTGTCTAGAGTCATTTGTTTATTGCTGATTGCTATTGCATTCCCTTGAGAAGTGCCCATAGAGATTGCACTTGAAGCATCTCACTTTGGACTTGTCAACACCTTTCTTAGTCGATCTTCCTCCCACTGACAGTCGCTTGTTCCTTTTCATGTACATTTTAGCTCTGTAAGCTATCATTGCCATCTATCATTGCAGATCCATCTCTTCTACTTCATCAGGATGAAGTTCTTCAAGGTCCTGTTGACAGAAGTGAGCAGGAGTCAAAGTGCTACCCAAGTAAGCCTGGAAGCTTGAAATGAATGCTGCAAAAGCTGCCTTTTGTTCTTCAGATTCCAGAACCACAGTGATTGGTTCTGTTTGATCACTGTTCTTTTTGATCTTGGATTCATCAGCCTTTCCTTTTAACTTTTTGTTTTGATTGTTTTGAGAGCTCAATTTGGAAAACTTGGCAGCATAGAAGCTTGTTACCTCTTCATTGTCACTCTCAACACATGAGTTGTCTTCATCTTCATTGGAGATGAACGCACTACCAACACCCTTTAATTCCTTGAATTGGTACGGTGCTATAGGTTCTTCAATGCTCTTGTTTCTTGTCTTCTCGTCTAACTCCAAAGCTTTTACCTTTGCAATCAGAGCGTCTAGTCCTATCGACTTCAAATCCAGTGTGTTTTTGAACATAGACACAGTCTGTGTCCAGCTTTCTGGTACTGCATGAAGCATCTGTTTATTTAACTCCTTGTTGCTGTACTTCAGTTCAAAGATATTCATCTCTGTAACCAGTTGCATAAATTTGTGGAGTTGTTGAGGGGCTGACTCACCCGCAATATGATGAAAAGTTTCATACTGTGAGCGAAGTGTATCCTTCTTTATGCTTCTAATCTCATCACTTCCTTAACACAAAGTGTGCAAGATTTTCCGTAACGAGTGTGATGTTTTATATGATTCACACTTGATCAATAGATCTTCAGGCAAAGCCATAGTAAGCATGCTATAGGCTTTGATATCGATTTTGACTTTCTTTGCATCATCAGGTGACAGATTTTTCAGACTTATGGGTTGATTATTGTCCTTATAATCCGATCCTAAGGCAGGAGGATATATGGACCTTCTGTAATCGAAACCCATAGATCAGAATCTGTATAATTAACATGATTCCTGAACCTGATTTTCCGAGTTTTGAAATCAGATTTGTTTTCCAACTTCGAGGTTGATACGCACCAACCACTGAATTGCTCATGTTAATTATTTTTGTTAAATATCAAAAATCAAAAATTGTGTTTGAATAAACCCAATTAAACAAATCAAATTGATAGATCAATTGATCTAGATCAATGAGCACCAAGCTCTTATACCACCTGTGAATCCAAGGATCGAAACAAGAATTATCAAATTTATTTTAACAAGTGCTGATTGCGGAATTATCAACACTTGATGTTTAATGGATGATTAATATCAAATTGATCAACAGTGAATAGAACAATCAAACATAAATATAAAAACACACAAACCAAGAATTGTTCAACAATCACAATCAAGCGATTGTAATGCTCTGTTGCTATTGATAAGTTGCTGTTGTTGTTCTGTGTTTTTTTCCCCTCTAATGATCTCGTTTCTATCAATATATAGAGATCATGTTCCTATCCTGTTCCTAATTAATTGCTGATCTTTCGCTATCTAGTTGCTATACTTAAGCTAACTTCCTACAGCTATGCGTATCCTTGCCTTATTTATCGGCATAGGAGTTCGCGATTTACAATGAATTAAATTTGAAAACTGATGTTGTTGATATGACGTGAAATATTTGCTTGAAATAAATGTCTTCCATCGCCATTAATGATGTTGCTCTGCCACGTTGACTTGTTTACATTCTGTTGACAACTTGAAGTGTTAAATAGTCTTCCATAGGAATTTATTCTTCCGCAGGAACTTAGTCTTCCGTAACAACACTTTAGTATTTGGGGCTTGTTCTTTTGTGATTGTGCTTCCGCAGGAGTTCTTGTACTTGTTCTTTAGTGGCAATCTCTCCTTCAGCAGCTTCACTTGTTCTTTAGCCTCGTTCAACTGATGTTCTTCCGTAGGAGATCTACGGAAGCACATCAGTTATGCTCCTGAGAACATCTACGTAGAAACACTTATTCATCCGCAGTTTGTTCTAACACTTAGTCAATTTTCCAAATTGACTAAGTCTAATGTTTCCTGCAATCATACATAAATCAACACACATATAATATAGTTTATCTTATAAGTCAATCCAGAACATTATATTATGAAATTGATAATTACGCAATATGATTACAAGAGTTGATCTATCATTTAAACCTATATATACATGAGTTCTAGACCTAATAGAAATACACTAGAGACACAATGAAGAGCAGACATCATATGAACATAACAAAATATTATCTTTTTATATAACGATGTTGTTTTAAAGATAAAGAAATACTAGTTTTAACTATATATTTTTATAAAAGTTTAATGTCGTATATAAAAATTATGAACGTTTAAAAAAAGAAGAGAACTTGAAAAATCAACAAATTTGTCTTGCCTAAAATACATATTTAACAAACTTTTTTCAAATAATTTAATCTCAGCTGATGATTTAAAAGATTAATGATTAAGACTACTTTTTACACTTTTTAGATTGAAGTGTTTCAAGTGGAAGAACGTTAGTTCGGTCATTTGATGCTAGGGATGTTATTGAACATTTTTTTGGTAAATGGCATGAGTACTTTCATGCAAAGGAGAAACATCTAGTGACATTATTAAAAAAATTGTTGAACTTGATGATGATGGAATGCCGTTCAAATTGAAATTTTTAATGTTGTTTTCGAAAATGATGCTTGAATACATTGAAAGTGGTAAGTGGTAAGTGTAAGGTTATATTTCTTATGAAAAATACCTATTTTGTGGTCTGTAATTGTTTGTATTTTTAAAGTTTTCCTTTGACTTGCTATTGTTGGGTATTGTTTGAAAACTTTAACAGATTAAAGTTAATAAATATAGAAACTTATAGTATCAAAAGTTAGAGGAAGCATTTAATGATTAATCTAATTAATCAAACCCAAATAGTTATCCAAGTGCACATGTATAAAAAAGTAACAACCATAGGTTGGTTAAAGATTGTACCTTTGATGACAAAGCTCAGAGTTTTTCATCTCCGGAGTAACAAATGACGTCGCTAGATGATCTCGAAGCAGAAAAAATTAAAAAGGCTCCAAACTGGGAAACCTCTTAGTTGGCCTTCAACATAACAACATAGTTCAATGAACTGGAAACCATAACTCATTACAGCGGATGCGAAACTATAATTAAAAGTGAACATTAACCTAGGCCATAATTTGATTTCATAAAACACTTAGAGTAGGAATGCCAAGTTTTGATGTCTAGTAGCCTGCTAATCCATGCTAAGAGGTCCAGAGTATATTAACATCCAAACCTGTGTCAATCTAACATGCAAAATTAAAAATCAGCAAAGCTGAGTGAGTTCTAGGTTTAAATAACGTTTAATAAAACATAAACGTTTATTCATATTATATAAATATTTAACACACACATAACATAGGCACAATCAAAACTACTCATCTTGCACATATTATAGATACATATTGTATTACATATACTCCGTCAACTACCATATCATAATTTGACCAAAGGGAACATAACATTATATAAACTTTTAACACACACATAACATAGGCACATCCAAAACTAATCATCTGGCACATATTATAAATACACAATCTATTACACATACTTAACTTCCATATCTTAATTTGACTAGAAGGCACGTAACATACACACACACCCCCCCCTACACACACACACACACACACACACACACACACACACACACACACATATATATATATATATATATATATATATATAATTTTATTTGTGCGAAGTGTACGAATTGATAACAACCATTGATCTAGGGAATTAGTGGTTCAAATTAGAGATTAGAGTAATCACGTAAGGAAAGGACTAGAGGGGTAGATTTAGAAATAGCCTACAATTGTTGACTTTTTTCAAATTCTCCAAAGTTTTTTAAATGCATATAACCTTTTTATACAACATTAATTTTTTAAAAAAATTACAAAATCGAGCATTTTATTCTCTTTAATTTGAGTATAATATTGTTATACTTTTGTTTTTCACAAAATCAACATTTTTTGAGAAATGTGAATGTGTTGTGTGTATAACTTGCATGATTATAATTACATAGTTATTAAATTAACTTGGGTAATTATCATATAACTTGCATAATTATAGCAATAACTTATGTAATTGTTCTTTATAACTTGAGTAATTTTAACTTGCGTAATTACAATTACAACTTGCGAAATATTGAATATAACTTGCGTAATTATCCATCTTATATGCGTAATTATGGTGCAGACAAATTTACCCTCTCCCAAAAGACACGTGTCATGCCTTGGTGACTTTGTACACTTCGCACGGTTCTTACACTTTGTATAGTAACCTTCTTCTATATATATGTTGGATCAGGTTAAAGATTTAACAAGAATTTTCTGGTGGTAGTTAATCATATGCGAAATCTAAGTTAAATGCTTACTAAGAAACACAAATACTTTGAGTAAATATCAGTGCAAAAGATGTTCTTTCAAAGTATTGATTAATCAACACTAAGTACAAAGAGTTACAATCAGCAGATAAACAAGTGGCTTAACTAGCTTACCTCTCAATTATACAAGTATGAGGTTTTATATTATAAAATCTAAACAATTAGAATAAACTATTCTATGTTCAGAATGTCTAACAAGACAGACAATCGGCATAACAGACTTAAGGCTGCTTTAGTACTATGTTGTCTCCAAAAGGCAGAACACTACAGTCGTCGGTATAATTAGTCTTGTCATGTGTAGAAGTTGATCAGCAGTGCATCCATTTGATTGATGATACGCAGTCCATCATACTTCATCACTTTTAGTGTTGATGAGCATTGGTTCAGCACTTGGCATATGCTGATTGGAAGTGAATTAGCACTTGGCATTATTTGGAAGTTAAGAGCCATGTGCTAAATCCTAAGTTTTTGGTAGCTTCATTCATTTCATAGATCAAGAAATTCCCCCTAGAATGATGCTACCAAACTCTATCTTCATCCTTCTAGCATCCTGATTAATAATAGTTCATACATGTATCCTTTTCTGTCTCTTAAGGGGTTTTCAAGAGGCAGATTGACCAAGTCCTTCAAGTTGTGCAGAGATAGTCTAAAGAGGTCATACTCCTTGACTTAAGTTTTGCTGACACCAGCAAAGGTTAGACAGAAGGTATTGATTGAGGAATTATAGCTCCAATGTAGTTAGGTCATGAATGCTAAAAGGAGTCATATGTAGAACATCTTCCTCTTTGTCTCCACTTTGTTCTTATTCAACCTTGTTTTCATACTTTATCTTTAGAATGGAGGCCATGGATTTGTATTTGTCTGGCATTCCTTCATACTCTGAGATCAAAGTGAACATCTTCTTTAATTCTTCAAGGTTGAGGTTCAGAACTTCCAGCTCAATCAGAAAGAAAGACTTAGACTTATTCTTTCTTTCAATAAAGAATCTTTCAGCTTTCAATTCATACCCACATTTGATAATGGTTGTATCATCACCTTCTAAATCTTCTTCTTCCTTAGATTCTGAGAGTTCTTCTTCTTTCTCTAGATTTTCTAAGCCTTGTCTTACTCTTCCAGTAGGAGTGGTGATGATCACTATATCTGTTCAATCATCAGACTGGCTATAGGTTGAAGATTCAGCAGTTTTAGGAGCTTGTTGGACTGTTGGAGAAACCTACACAGTGGTTTGAGCAGTTTGGATGGTGGGAGGAGATGACTATTGTTAAGTGCTGGGTGTAGGGTCGGCAAATAGGGTGACTTCAACAACATCAGACTTTTTCATTTTTCTTTTTTATTCTGAAGCCTTCCTTGACTTTTCTAGATGAGACTTGTAGATTCTCATCAACACCTTCTCTACTTTCTTTGCCTTAGAGTCATTGCTTGTATTCCTTAGCTTCAATATGGTGAGGTTAGCTATCTTAAATCTTTAAAGTAAACTAGTTAATTTCTTGAGTAGGCTACCCTTCCAACTACTGATCTGGTGATGAGGTATGTGCCTTTGTTCTAATCATATTCTCATTCCACTATTGGATCATATGCTAATAGTGGAGCGTCAAGAATTTCCACACCAGTCTCAGTTTTGACTAAGGACAGTGCCTTTTGAAGGAGCATCTTGGACTTCTTATTTCTACATCCAAAAATGCTGAGGTACTCATTTATTTTCTCTAAGATATCAAGGGGAAGATCCAATACTTCATTTTCATGGTCATAATACATGATCTTTCTATTTTCCTTCTAGACTGCAATCTTTTTCATTTGAGATACGTACCTATTGGTCCAACTAATCGATTGAAGGTGCTTTTGATGAAGGTTTAACACAAAAATCCACAAGATATCGCTAATTCTAATATGTTGTGGACCATGTAATGATGAGATATGAACATCAATCAAACATAAAACCCATTTGTAAGAGAATAAGATGAATAATGCTCAAAAGTATGAAATATCAGCTCCTATCAATACACAAACAAGAAAAGAACTCAAATCTGTAATAATCAATAAAGTTCCAAGAGTTACATAATGAAGATCAAAGAAACATATATATACAAGACCTAGTTTCGCATACTGCAAAACTATATGCACCATGGCATGAGAAACTACCGGGCAAAACTGCTGTATCGCATGCTGTTTCGCATGCCACAGAATGCGAAATAAGACAAAATTAAACTACATCCTATTACATTAATATCTAAGCTGAAATAAACTATAACTAAATAAAAATAAATGGTAAGGTGAATACCACACTATTCTTGATCATCAATACTCCCCCTAGGGGGGTATTCACCTATCGGGTCTTCAGGATCAGCTCCAGCCTTTGCCTGCTCCATTAACCGGGCCAAATCTCTAACTTCGGCCTCCAAATCCTCGTGTTCTTGCACACACTTTTTGAGCTGCTTGATTTCCAATCTCACCCCTAGCCCTGTTCGCTACCCTCTCAAACAAGCTCGCCTCTGTCTTCGTCTCTTCTCCAGCTCCGAATTTAATCTGGTTCTCAGCACAGTGTCTTCAGATCTTCATCACTGAATGAAAATACCTCCTCACTACTGCTTCTCCAGTTTGATTGTCATAGAACCACTTCTCGAATTTCTGCAGTCTTGAAGGCTGTTAATTAGGTATCCTCACTCTGTTTACGGTCTTCGCAGGCTTTAGTTTCAACACAATCTTTCCTTTCCTGGTCACCCAATCAAGATCCTTCTTTGACCTTCTCCTCTCAGGGTTCATGTATCCAAAAGCTTTAAAGTTGTCCTGAACGCCCTGACGGATCTCATGCTCTAACATTTTGGCACGTTCGCTCAAGCCCAAGTCAAGGAAGGGAATCTCAGCAAGTCTCCTTAAATCCCACTTAGGAAGGATCATGAACGCCTTCCTTTTGTGCATATATGAGATCCTGCCTCCATGCCTTTTGATCATAAACATTTTCAGCTTCACGTTGTATTTCCAGCTCACTATCTTCTTGTCCGTCTCCTTCCTCCCTGGTTCTTGAATGTTTTGGAAGAGAGGTGTTAGTTTCAATAGTTCTTCATCCTTATAGTACCAGTCCTCTCTGTTCATCTTAACCACATCTCGGACAACTGAACTCCTCTGAGCCATATAAGTCATTGGCCTCTCATCAACTATATAAAACTCAGGCTTAGAATCATAGTCCACTAACTGTTCCTCCACTTCTTCCTCCTAATCAATTAAATTTAGCGCAACATGCCCTTTCTCTTCTTCTTGACCCTTATTCCTTATTACCTAATTCCCTATTAGATCAGTATCTAAGTCAAAGCCCATATCAATGAATCCAACCTCAAACACCTGATCAACATTTTCTTTATCATGACTCCTTCACCACTACCTCCAGCAACGCCTCCACCAGCTTCAACACCACCACCAGCTTCATCCCCATCACCAGCTTCATCACCACCTACACCACTTCCACCAGCTCCATAGATTCCAGAACCACTACCTCCAGCTCTCGATCCTCCTACACCGCTCACACCTGCTCCTGATGTCTTATGAATAAAAGGGAACTTGGATGTGTAAGTCATTTCCCTGATTTGTTTAGCACTTAGTACATCAACAGCACCAGCTGATCTCCTCAGATCACTTGCTTCCTCCAATAACCTTCTGATCAGATCCAGTTGGCTCAATATAACTTTCTTCATCTCCTCTATCTCTATATCCCTTAGTTTCACCCTCTCCTCTGAGTTAATCAGTTTGGTATTGATCATGCTTAGCTCATTTGATAAGGATCTGTTAACATTTCTAATCACATCCTCATCAAACTCTGATCTGATATCCCTCCCTGGCCTCTCAGCTTCTCCTGCAGGCCTAGTCTTAGGAATGACTGGCTGCTTGCTCTTACTCCTCTCCTCCCGTATTAGGGAATCAGCTCTAACATGAGAGGATGATTTCTCTACACCCTTCTTCTTCCTCTTCTTCCTCAATTCCTCCTTAATCTCATCGAGTTGTTCTTCGAAGGTCAAATCAGTCTCCTTTGTATATTTCTTTCTATTTCTAATCTCTTCTACATTTCCCCTAGTTTCAGCTGTTCTCCTTTCCTCCAGTGGAATTAGAGTCTTGATATAGTTCCACCTCTCTTCAGTGTACATGCTCTCCAGCAGATATGTGATCTTCCCTGAGAAATCATGCTTGGAGGCAGCACAATCTACAAAGATCCTTGGGTTCATCGGAGTAAATCTCAGTTCATCCCTAAGCTTAGGTGAGTTTGGCTTTAAGTAATCTAGAATGATCTGAATAAATCTAGGATAGAGCAGCCACTTATCCTTCTTCCAAGCCATGATGTTCTCTAGCAAATAATCATGAATGATCTGAGCTATGTTTGCCTTTTCCCTTTACAAGACATGATCATAGCTGTGAACCATCTCAGATTTAGCCCATCTGATCTCCCCTTCCTATGATCCAAACAACTGATAAACACATGAGCTATGAACCTCCACTCCTTCGATAGAAATGACTTCTTGATTTCCTTCCTCTTCTCAAAGTCGGTTCCCTCATAACCAATATCTTTAAATGCTTTAATAACCTCTGAATTAGTCATCTCAATGCTCTCCCCTGTTTCATCCTCCAGATGCAGGGCCTTAGCCACTGACTCGACCGATATCTCAAATAGCTCTCCATGGACCGACACTCTGATAATCCTCTGCTTGGCATCATAATCAGCCATTCTCCAGAACTCTCTGATCTGTTTCTCATCTATAGTGGGAGAGTGAGAAATAGCATAGAAGATGGGAGATCTCTTTCACCAATCAATGACATCTCTATATCTAGCAGACTTTGGATCGTGATCGTTTAGATACGCCACCATGTTTGATCTGGGATCAAACTTTAAACTCCCCATAATAACTCTAGGTGAAACCGAGAGTTTGTTAGATCACAAGAGATTACAAAACATTTAAAATACTATAATTCTAATTCTAATTATCTATTTACTATTTATTATAATTATTATATTTTTATATTTTTATTTTAATAATAATTTTTTTATTATTATTTTTATTTTATTATTTTTTTTGTTAATCAATAATATTATATATATATATATATATATATATATATATATATATATATATATATATAATTTTTAAATTAGTTTCACATATAATTTCGAATGAAGAAACTATTGTTTCGCATGAAAGAATATAGATTCGCAAGAACCGACGAAACTGAAGAGAGTACACGAAAGAAACTATAGTTTCGCAGCCAAGACACAATAGATTCGCATGGGTATGAGAAACTATAGTTTCGCATTGGAAAGTATAGTTTTGCATGGACTACGAAACTATAGATTCACATGATCCGGTCGAAACTGTTCAGTACACACGGGCAGCATGACTAGACAGTTTCGCACAAATCAGAGAACTTTCATTCAGTTTCGCATCATCGCACCTTAGTTTCGCACATTGAATGTGCAAAACCCAAAAGTCACCGAATCAATTTTAGTCTAAAAACCAAAACAAAATATGATTCACGGTTCAAAACATGTTCAGGATTGAGGTTTACCGGTTAGATTTGCACAAAAACACTTCGAATATCGGTTTTGAATTCTTGGTGAAAAGTTTGGTTCGAGTTCAAAATTTTTTGGGAATTTTGCAAATGGAGAAACAACCGATGAAACTAGTTTATATACACCGTAGTTTCACATATTCCGAACTATAGATTCGCATTTCAAAACAATAGTTTCGCACCCCCAATGAAACTATAGTTTCGCTTGCAGAACCAGGTCAGCGAAAGAGTAGTTTCGCACTGTGAAATAATAGTTTCGCACGGTGAAATAACAGTCTCACATGAACCAAAATTTTAATATAATCATATTTTTATGTAAAAAGAAGACTTCTCAACCCACGAGACTTGACAAAAAGAAGAATTTGAAAAAAAGCACAGAGGCAAGGATATCGGACACGCTTTTGCAAGAAATCGTCTAGAGAGTCGAGGATTGGCAGGATGCCAATATGCTTGTCCATTTAAACCCATGCCGTATTCTTTTCAATGAAGACTTGTAACATAATTTTATCATGTTTTGGGTTCACTTAAGAATGCTCAAGAAACTTGGTTGCCACAGTCATTTGGCAAAGTACTCATCTCGTCATCATGGTTTATTGAGTTTAATCATTGATTCTGCTTGAAATTTTCTGGAATGGACTTAATACAGATCATCTGGCATCTATAGATGTACAAGATAATGATGTATGATAGCAGGATAATCAAAGCTCAAGGTCTATACTCTCGTATAACAGAGGAGATCATTATTTAAGCCAAATAATGAGAGCTCCGGTCTATACTGACCTATAACATAGAAGATCATCATTTGAGTGTGTTGATGAGAACTTCAGGTCTATACTCACGTATAACAGAGAAGATCATCACTCCAGGTCAATGCTTATGCATAGAAGAGGAGTTGGACACACAATTTATTCAAGGCTTAGAGATGTGGGAAATTTGAGAATTCAAGGTCAAACACAGACATCAGCCACTCTCAACATAGATTTTGACAAGACTTGTAACTTTATGCAAGCCGAGATGACATGGGCATAAACCTTATCACTGAGGTTAATTCTTAGTTAAGTCACACAATCACCATCTACTTCATTTTAGGCCATTGGACCCTACCCGACATATCCCAACACAACGCCTCTGACCTCCTTCAGACACTATACAAGCTTCCTAAATCCTACTCAAAAAATAAGATAAGATTATATACACAACAACTTAAAGTGAAACAAAACAAAAATATAAAATGGTCAAAGTCTATTCTCCCCTGAAATTTCTATTAAAGTGCAACAAAAGTAATTTACTTTTAAACAGGGATACACTTTGGGGAAGTGTGGGTTTTGAAGCTTCTCAGCACATGAATTATAAAGATATTTTTTTAAAAAGAAATCAAACACAAATCATATATAAAATATTTACAGGTCACCGCCAGAATTTGCCCTTAAAAATATATTAGACCCAACATGTTAATCAATTCATAAAAACGAGGTTTATCAAAAGTTTTTATGAAAAGATCGGCCTTTTGACTTTTGGTGTCAATGGGAATAATATCAATAAAACCCTTTTTTGTGCATCTCGGATTGCATGAATACTTCTTTCAATGTGCTTGGTGCGAGTATTATGGATTGGATTTTTGGCAATTCTAACAGCCGCTTCTTTATCGCAAAAGAGCGGCGTGTGAAGAAAATTAATCCCGTAATCCATTATTTGATGTTGAATCCACAGCACTTGACAGCAACAACTTGAAGTAGCAATATACTTAGGCTCACCTGTTGATAGAGAAACTATTGTCTGCTTCTTACTTTGCCATGAAACAAGGCAATCCCCAAGATATTGACATCCGCCGGTAACAGACTTTCTATCAAGCTTACAACCTTCATGATCGCTGTTAGAGTACGCATGAAGATCAAAATTTCCTCCCTTTGGATACCAAAGACCCAAACAAGGAGAGACCTTCAAGTAGCAGAAGATACATTTAATAGCTTTTTCATGAGATTCCTTTGGATTGGCTTGATATCGAGCGCAGTAGCAGACAACAAATGTAATATCTAAATGACTCGTGGTGAGATACATTAGGGACCCGATCAAAGAACGATAACGGTGAGCATCAACTGGCTTTCCATTGTCATCAGGGGTTAGTCAGATTTGTGCAGAAAATGGAGTAAGCTCAGGAGAAGCATCATTCATGTTGTACTTTGATAGGATTTCCAGAATGTATTTCTCTTGATGAATGAGAATTCCATCTATCTTTTGTTCAACTTGTAATCCTAAGAAGAAGGACATCTCCCCCATCATGCTCATTTCAAAGAGCTCTTTCATCACTTCTTCAAACTCTCTACACAACTTCTCATTCGTTGAGCCAAAGATGATGTCATCGACATATACTTGAACAATAAGCACATCTCCATTAACCTCCTTCTTAAAAAAAGTCATGTCACATGTCTATAGTTCCACATATGAACCCTTTTCCGAGGAGATACTGTGTTAGGGTTTTATACCAGATTCTAGGAGCTTGATGTAATCCATACAAGGATTTATCCAGTTTGTAAACGTTTATAGGAAAATCTGGATCTTTGAAACCCGGTGGTTAACAGACATAGATCTCTTCGTCAATAGCTCCATACAGGAATGCACACTTGACGTCCATCTAGAAGACTTTGAATTTTTTGTAGGCAACATGAACTAGGAAAATTTGAATGGCTTCAATCCGGGCCACGGGGGCAAACACCTCAGTATAATTAATCCCCTCCTCCTGAGCAAATCCTTGAACAACTAGCCTTGATTTGTTTCTAATCATAACCCCATGATTGTTTGTCCACTTGATCATTGATACAGTGCACTTGATTGACAAACACAAACAAATCCCACTGATAACACAAATACAATGATATTTGTGTACAAAATAGATCAAACACTATAAAATAAGGATGAACAAGATGAACACCTCAAGAACATTCAATAAAACCTTTGTTTGATCTATATTGATTTGCATAAGATATTGTTTACATGGAAACCCTCAAATCTAGCTCATTCAAGCTTACTAAACACACTAATGACTCTAGCTATGTATAGTCTAATGATAATTAGACTTAATGACAATTAGCCCCCTAGACTATCATTAAAACTTAAAAATGACTTAAACATAAATAAATATATTTTGTTGACACAAAATATATTTATTAACAATAAACTCCTAGTCATTTATATCTTCAACGTCTCGTCTCGGTTCTTCATCTCGAACGCGTCTGTTTGACTTTTCCGATGACTTTGACAGTGACGTTGACATTTATTGACTTTGACTGTGTTGATAATATAGACTATCCTTTTCAGACCCAACAATACTCCCCCTTAGTCTATTATTATCAACGTCTTTCATCGTGATCAGCACCGATAAGTCAACTATATAATGATCTTCAATCTCCCCCTAGATTGATGATCTGGTACCAACAATCTTTCATCTTATAGGCTCCCCCTTTTTGAATGCTCCCTCTTTTTGTGTGCATCATGAGAATGATCAGGAATAGCATCTCCAACTCTTTATTCTTAAGTGCTTCAGAAGATGTAGGAGAAGGAATCCTAGCTCGGTATCCTCTGCAAACTTGAGGAACAAGTTCTCTGGAATGGTACTTTGCTCAGTTGATGATCGGCCATCAATTATAGCAAGAATCTATAACACAATTACAAACACATTCTACACAATTATCGTTAGATCATTTCAACAATACAAATAAACCCGTGTTTATCTGAATGTGCAATTTCCCGTGAAATGCATGTGAAAATGATAACATTTTAATAGCATAATATGGAAGACTTGAAAAATGATTTAAAATGAATATTTTATTTTATTTTATTTTATCAAATTACACCAAGAACTAATTTGATCATGAGATCACATCCTCAAGATATACGAAAGCACAAAGATGTATTTGAACAGCGACAAGTTAGTGAGATCACACTGATACAGAGTCTGGTCATAATTTTAAGTTTTTGAAAGCCAAAAATAGTTCAAAAATGATTGTTGGTATATTTGTCCAATTTAAACCCTTGCCTTATCCTTTTCAGCAAGTGACCTGCAACTGATTTTATCATGTTTTAGATTTAATTAGAGAAGCTCAGGTGATTTGGTTCCCATAGACATCTGGCAAAGAACTTATCCCATCATCAGGGCTTATTGAGTATTATGATTAACTTTGCTTGACTTCCTTTGAGTTTCAACAATGATCTTAGTTAAGAATCACTGTGCTTTTATTTTAGGGAACAGATGATGAGAGCTCCAGGTCTATTCTTACGTATAACAGAGGAGATGATCATCTAAGCGTGCTGATAAGAGCTTCAGGTCTATACACACGTATAACAGAGAAGATCATCGCTCCAGGTCAATGCTTCCATATAGCAAAGGAGATAAGCATGAAATATACATCTGAAGAGCTAATGAGAAGCTACATTTAGGACTTGGGGATAGGGCGATTTTGAAAATGTCAAAGTAGAGATTTTAAACTCTCAACCCATTTTTGACAGGACATGTAACTTTGTGCAGGCCGAGATGTCATGGAAATGATCCTTATCACCGAGTTCTAAAGCTTTAGTTAGTCTACAGAAACACTGTTTACTTCTTTTTCAGGTTGAGCCTACCAAGCATATCATATAACGAAACTGTCTTTTTCAGATTTTAGAATATTAAGTGATACAGACATGTACATCAGTTACTATCATTTCTCACAAAGTACAAGTCATGCAAATAAACATACCAAGAAGACATACTATCATTTCTCAGTCATCCCAAATCAATTTCTTAATTCTCGTGAAATTTTTTTTATTCTCCCCCGAAATTTCTTTTTAACTGCCATGAAACAAAAAAAGAAATTTCCCCTTTTTTATTTTTTTATTATTTTTTTATTTTTTTTAAGTATATAATAAACGGAATTGAAAATAGAATTTTACTAAAGAAAATCTTCCAAATTATACTAGCAAAAACATGAGAAATGAAGTAACAAGAAAAATGCAGTGATTGTGAATGGTAGATAAGAATCCAAAATGTGGATGAGATACCATAACCTGTTTGTTCCGCCTCAAATTTGAATTAGAAACAATCCCAGTCAGTAAACCGGATTACTGATAGGTCTCCTAAATTGTTCCTGCACTGATGAACAGATTAGTTAGAGAGGGGGAGCCAGGCAATCATGGTCTTGGGAATTCCTTTTTCATCAGTGTATGTAACCTGTTTAAGCACACACTCTTTTGAAAAATCATTTATTTCTTTATCCTTTTCTTTTTGTTTTACTTTTCAAATTTTTTTCTGTTAAATTACTTTTGATTTGAAAGAATTGAATTTGGAAATCATTTTCTGTTTAAGAATCGAAGGAAGAGATTTTAATTTTGAAACATTGGTCTTTTTCATCTTTGAATCATGTGAAACCGGCTTCACATGAGAAGGTTTGGATAGATTGTTCTTCATCCAACCATTCAAAGATATGTGCTTTTTACCTTTTGAACCCAAGAAACAACCTGTGTTATCTTTACCTCCCGAAGCTTGCCTTTGAACCTAAGGGCACTTCTTTAGCACATGACCTTCTTTTCCACATCTAAAGCAAGCCTTGAAAGGCTTTTGGTTCTTTATAGTCCTGTGGAGAATAGGAGAGGGTGGAGCCTGCTTTGAGGTTGATGTAGCTTGTTGACAACCTTGATGCTTCTTCTTTTGGATATATGGAAATTGAACCTTTTGAGGCTTTGTCAATGTGGATTTCGAACTGGGCTGTGATTTGATTTGTGATGTTCCAGGAGCTGAGATCTGAACATTCTTCTGAGTACACTTTTGAATGTCTGGTGATTTGGTAGACTTGGAGGCAGATTTGTGGCAAGCTTGATAGATAGCAGATGAAGATGGTGAGTGCTTCTGCTGAGCTTTGGAGGAACTGCTGATTTGCTTAGCAGTTGGAGATGAGATCCGTATAGGTCTTGATTCAACTGTTGGAAGCTTTTGACACTTGATAAATTTAGGTGACTTGATGATCTCTAGTTCATAATCAGAACTTGTCCAGTCCTGTATACACAAGTCAGCTTCCAATGGATCTTGATTGATGACTCTTGTTGTGTCGGTTTGTGTTGTTGAGTTCTGATTGCTTGATGATTCCACAGTTGTTTCTTCTTTGACGAACTTGACAGGAACAAATAAAGGGATGTTACCTGTCTTGAATTTGTTAAAGAAGTTACTGGAAACAACTGATACTAGTTTTGAAGCATCAGAGGTGGAATTATCATTTTGCAGATCAAATCCTTGCTTGATGAGCCCCAAACCTGCAGGAAAATCATATTCATCTCAAACCTCTTTATGATTAATGCTGCTTAAACCTGCATGTAAACTATTAGTATTTACAGCTTTAATTAAATCATTAGATGGATAAGGTTGAGGCATAGGAGAGTAACAGTAAGTGCTAGGAGGAGGATAAACATATGAAGTTTCACCACATCCCACACTCATTTTAATTCTAGCTCCCCTTTGCTTAGAGAATAGTTCTTCCTGTTTCATCCCTGATATCATCCATTTATCAAGTTTAGTTTTAAGCTTGCTAGTCTCAAATTCTGCTAATGTGACTCGTTCGCTCAAAACATTAATCTCGACATTCTTTTCTAAAAGATTTCTTTTTAAAAGATCATTTTTTAAAGCTTCTCATAGTTTAATAAAATATTTAGACTCATTGATTTTAAGTTCTTTGTTTATTCGTTTCAATTCTTTTTCATTTTCTAACAATAATCTGTTAGCTTTATAAACCCCGAATAAATGAATTTTGCAGGGAGGAGAACACATGTCTTGAACTATCTCATAGGGGAGTCCTATAACTATCTTTTCAATAGCTAGGGCTTTTTCACATTGACATACGGGAGTGTTCTTTTTGTACTATTCCTCCTTAGCAGCTCTCTTCTTAGCTTCCTCAGCTTCATCTCCTTCTGGATTTCCTTCATCCTGAACCTCCTGCTTCACTTCATCTGTTTCACTATCCTGTAGCTTCTAAATTTTACACCAGCTTGCACAGGCATCAACATCACTAACACTCTCACCTTGAGTATCACAGCTGAATTCTTTGAAAGGATCAAAATCCTCAACATAATTCTCATCACTGTTTACCACCTCAGCCATCAATACATGGTTGACTTCTTCTTTAGTTTCTTTGATCTCAACACTTGAAGATACACCACCATACATGAATTGACTGTACTCTTTTCTTTTCATATCCAAATCAAATGACTTCAACTTGTTGATAACTTCCATGAGTTTGTAGTCAGCAAAATTTCTTTTGTGTTTTAACAGCCTAACTTGTGGACTCCACTGTGGAGGAAGAGAGTCCAAAAGTTTTATGACTTGTTCATAGTTTCCCAGCTGGTCATCATAATTCTTAAGGTTGTTTTCCACCATCAGAAATTGATCAACAACATCAGATATATTTTCATCTTTCATAGCTGCAAAAGAATAAAACCGACTTGGTGCCATTTTGGCGTTGTCTGATTCGAAATC
The DNA here is from genome assembly GCA_025506505.1 of Flaveria sonorensis. NCBI lineage: Eukaryota > Viridiplantae > Streptophyta > Magnoliopsida > Asterales > Asteraceae > Flaveria > Flaveria sonorensis. Next base: position 32,369,974 of record CM046423.1, read on the forward strand.
GGCAGAAAATGACATTTTTTTTTAAAATATTAAAATTCACTTTAACACCCAAAACTAAAATTATTTTTCCAAAAATTGTTGAATGATATTCTCCCCCCGAAAAAAATGCTTTTAATGTCAACTTTTAATGGTTTCTAAATGATATTCTCCCCCAAAAACTAAAATTATTTCGCTGGCAAATTCGCTAGCAGTTTCTCTCCTAAGTTCGCTGGTAATTTCAGCAGCAGTTTAGCCCAGCAATGACACACAGATGCTAGTTTCGCTGGATAATTTCGCCCGAAACTAGTTGAACTTTCGTTCAGAGAACAATTTGGCAGCAATTTCACTAGGATTGGCACACAAACACTATGAACTTTCGTTCAACACATGTACTTTCGCTGGAACAAAGAAACCAGATCCAAAAACCAAGAGCAGCTGTAATTTAGCTAGACGAGCTGTAAATTCGCCCAACGTATCTGAACAGCCTTTTTCAGCATGAAATCAGCTCAAACTCATCCAAATCTCAATGAGGTTGAGATCTGATGATTCCTATAGCTTCCCACACTAAAATCGAGCAATCTTCAATCAATTTCTATATCCAAAACACGCACATCAGATCGAAAATGAATAGAATAGTGACTTGAACTAGAAACCAAACAAAGATCGAATAATCAAGAGCACAATGGCTCTGATACCATATTATTGGTCCACTTGATTGTTGATACAGTGCACTTGATTGACAAACACAAACAAATCCCACTGATAACACAAATATCAATGATATTTGTGTACAAAATAGATCAAACACTATAATAAAGGATGAACAAGATGAACACCTCAAGAACATTCAATAAAACCCTTGTTTGATCTATATTGATTTGCATAAGATATTGTTTACATGGAAACCCTCAAATCTAGCTCATTCAAGCTTACTAAACACACTAATGACTCTAACTATATATAGTCTAATGACAATTAGACTTAATGACAATTAGCCCCCTAGACTATCATTAAAACATAGAAATGACTTAAACATAAGTAAATATATTTTGTTGACACAAAATATATTTATTAACAATAAACTCCTAGTCATTTATATCTTCAACGTCTCATCTCGGTTCTTCATCTCGAACGCGTCTGTTTGACTTTTCCGATGACTTTGACAGTGACGTTGACATTTGTTGACTTTGACTGTGTTGATAATATAGACTATCCTTTTCAGACCCAACAATGATCATCTGGTTTGTTCTTGAATACCCACTTTATACCAATTGGATACTTATTTGGAGGAAGATCAACTAATTGCCACACTTTCAATTTTCTGAATTGTTGAAGCTCTAATTGCATTGACTCCACCCAGCTTGGGTCTTGAAGAGCGATGACCACATTTTTTGGGATAGTTTGAGATAGAAAGCAAGCAAAGAGACATTTATTGATTAGCCCTGATTGGCTTCGAGACCTGACACCATCAGATATTGAACCAATGACATAATCATGTGGGTGATCTTTTAGGGTTTTAAAGTTAGTGTTGAGGGTTGAGGAATTGGATGAAGTGGGTTGTTGGGAAGATGGTTGTGAGGTGGATGATGGTATGGTGGATGGTTGATTGGAAATAGGACTATGTGACATTTGTGATGGTGTTGAAGGGATTTGGGTTTTAAGTTCAGGTTGATGTTGAGCTGGGAGATCCAGTTGAAGATGAGGTTGTAGTTCAGGATAAGGTTGAGGTAGTGGTTCTGGTTGTGGTTGAGGTTGTGGCTGAACAAGAATAAAGGGTAGACCACTTGATGAAGAATGTCATTATTAGGTAAGAATGGCAGATTGAAGGAATTAAAAATAGAGTTTGAATCATAGAACCAATCTGGATCAGAACTAACATTGGAAACCTTGGACTCTTGCCAATCAACATAGAAAGAATCTTGCACTATTCGTGTCCGTGTGTTGTATACTCTGTAAGCCTTTTGAGTTGAAGAGTATCCGACAAAGACATTCATCTAACACTACTCAAAACTTGGAATTATGAGCTTGAGTATTCAACAACGTGCAAGAGCAACCGAAAGGATGAAAAAAGTCAATCAACGGTTTTCGCTTGTGAAATAGTTCATATAGAGTCTTCATCTTGTCTTTCACAGTTAGAACTCTATTTAGAACGTAGAAAGCACAGTTGACTGCTTCTACCCAGAAAATAATAGGAAGTTTAGATTCTATGAGCATAGTCCATGCTTCTTCAATAAGAGTTCGATTCTTTCTTTCTACAACACCATTCTGCTGAGGTGTTTGGGCATCGCTAAATTGTTTAAGAATCCCTTTGCCTGCACAGAATGAATCAAAGATCTAAATTCTAAATTTTGTTTCGTTGTCGCTTCTGATCGCCAAAACTTTCTTGTTGCTGATATTCTCAATGGTTAAAATCAGCTTCTGCAACGCCTCTGGTGCTCCCCTTTATGTGCTAGGAACCGAACCCAATAATATCTGGAATAATAATCTGTAACAACAAGATAATAAGATTTCTTAGCAATAATCTTCAAACTTGTTGGACCAAACAGATCACAATGTCATAACTCAAGAGGATTAGAAATAGAATTTTCTTGTTTAGGCTTGTGTGATTTCTTGTGCTAGCACAAGATATACATTTTTTGATTACAGAAAAATCCTTTTGTGGTAAACCTCTGACAAGATTATTTTTAACCAACTTGTTAATATTTTTAAAATTCACATGGCCTAAACGTCTATGCAGAGAAATGACTCAAAGGGAGAAGCTTTGGACAAGAGATAGGTCATGGTGGAGGTTGATTCTTTGGAGTGCATATCAAGCAAATATGTGTCATTCTTCCTTGGAGCTCGCATGATAACCAAATCATCTGAAACTAAAAATTCTGGCTTAAGAAACAAACATTCGTTAGATTTAAAAAGCACGAGAATATTCTTGTCACAAACTTGTGACATGCTCAGAAGATTGAATGCTAATTCAGGTACGAAGTTAACCGATTCCAAGGTTAAAGAACCATTGGATACCTCACCTTGACCTATCATTTTACCTCCCTTTTTATCACCTGCAAAAGCAACATATCCTCCGTTGATTATCCGATAATTGGTAAGAAGGTCCTTCAAGCAAGTCATATGCCTGGAACATCCACTATCTACGTGCCAAGTGCTGTTGATAGCCCTTCTCGAATGTTCCTGGCAAATGAATTAAAGAAAATCATTTAGACACAGGGACCCGAACCTTAACCGGCTTGGTTCTAGGAGAATATGAATTTGTACAAATGAAACTATTAACAAAATGTTTTATTCTATTTCCAACGGTTATCTACGTTTCTATTTACAACCTCTGGGCAATGCTTAACAATGTGTTCATCTTTTCCACAATTGAAACAACGAGATTTTAGGCCTTTTCTTTATCTTTTTAGATAGGAATATCATCCATAATAATCTCTTCCTCATACTCAGACATAAGAGAATCATAATCACTATAAGTGACGTGCACTTCCTGTGATTTGTTTTCTGAGTCAAATGATCTCTCATGATTTGTGGATTCTCTTATCTCTGAAATTTTACAATCATGTGAGGATGTTGTTTCACTTGGAGTAGTGATCCGAATAGGAGTGAAAGTGGAATTAAGAAGAGAAGTGAATTTTTCAAAACAGTTTGATTTTGAAAAATGTTTATCGCCTTTACTGAGAACACCAACTTTTTCATTAATGCTTAAAATATCAACTTCATTTGATTCAAACATTATGGAATGAGAACAACTGGAATGCAAACTATCCAAACTACAATCTATGCTTCTAGAAGTATGTCTACAAAAGATTTTTTGGAATCTGAAGAACTAGAACTACTACTGCCAAGACCTCTATATCTTCCATAATCATAATCTTCCCGAACCTCTTTATGATTCACCCCTTATAAACCTGCAAACAAACTGTTAGTATCCTTTTTAATTAAATCATTTGTAAGATGACATGTAGGCATTGGAGAATAGCAAAAGGTACTAGGCGGTGGGTAAACATGAGTGGTTTAACCACAACCCAACCCTGTCTTAATTCTAGCTCCCCTTTGTTTGCTATAGAGTTCCTCTAGCTTCATTCCAGAAATAGTCCATTTGTCAAGTTTTGTTTTAAGTTTAGTGGTCTTGAATTCAGCTAAAGTTACCCTTTCTGTCAAAGCATTTACTTCCATGTTTCTCTCAAAAAGGGTTCTTTTTAAATGATCATTTCTTTTAAAGCTTCATTTAATTTTACAAAAAATTTTGCTTCATTTTTGTTAAGTTCCTCATTTACCCTTCTTAGTTCCCCTTTATGTTCATTTAATATATTTTTTACTTTATAAATCCAATACAAATGAATTTTACAAGCAGATGAACACATGTCTTGAACTACCTCATTTGGAATCTCCATCACCTTCTTCTCTGTAGCCAGGGCCTTCTCACAGTTGCAAACCCTTGATTGCACCTTCAACTCCTCTTCCTTTATAGGTTTTCCATCTTCACTCTTTTCTTTCTTTTCACAAGCATCAACCACACTAGTCATTACCACACTCTCCTTCTCCTTCTCTTCACAAGCATTCTTTAAACTATCTTTCTCTTCACACCCCTTCCTTCTTTTTTCTTCATTCTGCACAACCTCTGCAATCCAGCTACCAGGGCATGATTGATTTCTTCTTCAGTCTCGGCTAACTCAGCACTCCTGTCAAAGTTAGTTAGCAGAACTGTTTCCTTCTTTTTCTTGTTCTCTTCCTTATCATCAATTGGAATGACCCTATTAACTCCAGTTCCAGGTTCAATGACGATGGGAGATGGACATTCTCTTTTAAAATGCCCAAGCTGTTTGCAGTTGAAGCACCTGAGCTTTGATTTGTCAAATCCAACCTTTGCATTTGGTTTCCAAAATTCTTCCTTCCTATTCTCTCCATGAATCTTCTCACCCTTATAGTGATCATAGCCATCTGCCACTGAAGATCGGCTTGCTCCATATCATCAGGATCCACCTGGATACATATCTTCCATAGTCATTCCTCTTCCCTTTAGTTCACCAGCCGCCAATGCTTCATAACTATGAACAAATAGACCAAATAGAGCCATACTCTCCGAAAGAACCAGTAGAAGATTTGGCGATTTTGATGTAGATCCACTGCTTGTAGTCTTGTCGGAGGTGCCAGTCATACCACCATAAGATGACACATGCTTTGATGAGTTTGAACTAGATGAAATAAGAGCAACATTCTGTGAATAAGCTTGAGATTAAAGCATTGCTTGATTGTATTCTCTTCGTTTTAGGTCTAACTCAAAGGACTTCAACTTGTTGATTATGTCTATAAGTTTGTAATCTAAAAATCCCCTTTCTTGCCTCAACATCCTCACTTGCAGACTCCATTATGGTGGTAGAGAATCTAGCAGCTTAATGTCATGTTCATTGTTTGACAGCTTCTTATCATACTTCTTTAGTGTGCTAGTAATAGAGAAAAAGCGATTGGTGAGATCAGTGAGACTCTCATTTTTGTGTCCAATAAAAGAGTTGAATTCCTTTTCAGCTTGAGGGGCTTTATCCTTGAACAATTCCTCTTACCATCATAGAATTCACATAACACATCATATAAAGCCTTTGCACTTTTATACTCACCAAATATGTTGTAGATTTCTGCTAATAGGCACAAGGTTAGAGCACTGAAATCATGCTGATAGGAACAAGGTCAGAGCACCGAATGCCTTTTGATCCTAATCAATCAGCTTGATGTCTCTCTCAGAGTATTTCGTCAAATCTGTAATTTGAATGGTCACATTGTCTTCTATTAAAACAGGCACATGAGGTCCTTTCACAATTGACTCCCATTAGGTGTGATCAGTGTACAGGAAGAAGGCTTTTAAACATCTTTTCCAATCATCAAAGTTGTCACCATTGATTAGCTTAGGAGGTCTATTTGGTGCCACACTCTCAAGATAAACAAGAGTATGAATTGTCGTCATTGAAATTTGATTAATTCAAAAACTAGTAGTTTCGCACAACAGAATGTAGTTTCGCACAAGAAACAGTAGTTTCGCACAAGAAACAGTAGTTTCGCAGGTGATAGTTTTGCACGCAGAACTTAGTTTCGCAGCTCATTTCTGCAATAATTTTGGCAGAAACTATTGAACTTTTGTTCAAAGAAAATGAAAGATAGTTTCGCAAGGAAACTAATCAAAATGAAGAACTTTCGTTCTAGATTCGCAAAGGAATCAAAACCACCGAAGATCAGTAGTTTCGCAAGAAGAACAACAGTTTCACACTTTGAATATGAAAACCCCCTTTTTGCGAAAAAGACCCAAAAATAAACAAAACTCACTCAGATCACAACCAATTTGAGATCTGATGATTTTAGAGGTTTCCCAAGTTTACACCACACTTTTGTCAATCAACTTCCATGGATAACACATGTAAAATAGCTTCGAAATGATTAAAATGATGAATATGTCAAAGCTACCCAAAAAAACACAAACAATCAAGAGCACAAAGTCTCTAATACCATATTGTTGGTCCAACTGATCGAATGAACATGCTTTTGATGAAGGTTTAACATAGAAATCCACAAGATATTACTAATTCTAATATGTTGTGGACCAAGTAATGATGAGATATGAACATAAATAAAACATAAAACCCATTTGTAAGAGAATAAGTTGAATAATGCTCAAAACTATAAAATATTAGCTCTTAGCAATACACAAACAAGAAAAGAACTCAAATCTGTAATAATCAATATAGTTCCAAGAGTTACATAATAAAGAACAAAGAAACACATATATACACGACCTAGTTTCGCATACAGTTTTGCATACTGCGAAACTGTATGCACCATGGCATGAGAAACTACCGGGCGAAACTGTAGTATCGCATGCAGTTTCGCATGCCACAGAATGCAAAATAAGACAAAATTAAATTAGATCCTATTACATTAATATCTAAGCTGAAATAAACTATAACTAAACAAAAACACACGGAAAGGTGAATACCACCCTATTCTTGATCATCAGTACCCAACACCCAAAACCTTGGTTTCTTTGAATATCTTCTCCTTCACCTCTGGATCAATCACCTTTGCCTTTACCCCTCGTTTTGGCATAATATTCTTTTTGGGAAAGGCTAAAAAGATTGGCTAATTTTTATCAAAGGTAGTGGAGTCAGAGTCAAGAGATGCTAGAGGCTCAGTCAGCAGATGGGTAGACTTTTGAACCAATTTCATGGTTTTAGTTTGCTGTCTTTCCCATTGCTCCCTAGTTGCTTCATATTTTGGGAGCTCAATAACTGTAACTCTCTTCTTGATTTCTCTAATATTCAGGTCAAGAGAAGACTAGTATTTTTGGAACATCTTCATTTGTTGCTTGTTTGTGATCTCCTGTCTGACTCTCTCTCTCTCTCCTTGTTTTCTCTCTAGATTAGCTCTCTTCTTTCTTGCTAACTCTACTAATTTCTCCATTTTACCATTAATTATAGCTATCAGCTTTGATCTCGTCTCAGCAAGGCTCCATTCCATGACTTTATTGAAGTTGAATCATTTCAACTCAAGTTGAGCTGCTAGGAGACTTCTTTCTTGATCTTTTTTCTACCTTTTCTGAGAAGGGGCCTTTTGTATTAATTTGACAGTTGGGGACACTTGAGCTTGCTGAGTTATTGTCCTTTGAGTGCTTTCTATAGTCAACCTAGATGACTTAGGTCGCACTCTCTTGATAACTTTGGTCTTTGGTTTGTAGCTGTTGGTGCTAATCTGCTAGGTTCTCCACCAATGTTGAATCTTTTTCTTCTTTTAGCTCTAGATTTTTTTTCACTTTTGATTAATGCAATGATGTTCTTCTTAGCAGAAGATTCTTGAACTCTACCAACATGAAGTTTTATTAGTTCAATCTTCAACCTTCTGTGGGAAAAGCTCCACCTTCTTTGTCATTATAAATTTGGCCTTTAACTTTTGAGTTTCAATTTCTTCTTCAGTAGGCATAGGTCTCTTACTCTTGTTAGAGGTAGAGATTATAGTAGGTCTGCCTGCTGAAGGTCCAATAGGTACACCTGATGCCACACCAGCTGATTTGGTATCACAAGTAGATGTCTAATCTCTCTCAGCATCCTTGGTGACTTCTGGGCCATCAGGTTCCACATTCACCTCAGAGCTAACTAGGGTCTCAGTTTGAACTTTCGGTTAACCAAATATCACCTTAGCTGATTTCTTGAGTTCAGACTTAGGTGTTTCATTACGTTCTTTATGAAGTTGGCTTGGTTTAGCTTCTAGAGACACCTCATGTCTTTCTATGTCATCTTCCATGATCTGGGTTCCTCTTGTACAAATCATGATTATTTATGAGGGTTCATCTACCAAATAAGCCTCTTGTTTTGAAATTTTGGCAGTTGCATCAGCAGCTTATTTTTTTAGCTCTTCTGTAGCTTCCGAAAGCATTCTTAGTAGAGGTGCTTCATTTTCAGCAGATGCCTTAGTAGAGGCATCAAGTCCTAGCACAAGCTCTCTCTTTGATAGTTCTTCATTAAATCTTTTTCTTTTAAGAGAAAGCAAAGAAGAAATGTCATACCTTTTCATTTCAGCCATTCTTCTCTTGCCAAGTTGAACCTTTTGGTTCATCCTCATCACCCTTCTTGATTCCGCTTCTTTTTTCTCCTACACTACCATAGCCATACTTATCTAGAAGCTCATTTAATTTAACTTCTGCTTCAGATAGAGCCTTATAGTATTCAGTCCATTTGGAAGAGAAGGAGATTGGCGGTGAAAAGTGTATAATTTGATTAGCCAATCCCTAAAGGATGTCTTCAGCTTCTTTGGACTAATCTTCCCCATTTTTGGTAGCATAATCTTAGATTCCAGATGACAATAATTTGATAGAGGAAGACACATCCAAAGGTTCTTGTGGTATTGGTGACACTTGGAGGCTCAAGATGATGGATTGTTGAAGCTCAATAGTTTCCTGTAGGGATTCAATCTTGAGTTCAAGGTCTATTGACTTAGCTGCTAACTGGTAATGAGTTGTAAGTTGTTGTTTAAGTAAAGTAACTCTTGCAGCTTGGTCTTGTAGAGTCTTGAGTTGAGCTTCCACCTCAATGACTCTGTTTGCTGATGCCTTCAGTAGAGATAGTTCTCTAATTCGAGAACTATGGCTCTTTCTCCATAACCATAAAGGCTTGCATTATCAACTTGTAAGGCATTTGATTTTGAGAAAGGTCAAGGTTATGTGCCATCAATTCATGTATTTGTTTCAGGCTTTCCTCATCCACAGGTGTGGAATCCTTGGGACAATATGAGGTCCTAGGCCGAGCCTCTGCACCCTTACCATCAAATGTGGTTTCTTTGCGCCCTGGATTCCTCTCCTCAAGAGATGATTTTATAAAGACATTCTCAAGGTGAGTTTCTATGGTTGAGGTCCTAGTTATGATGTCTTTGTCCCGTTGATCAATTGATGGATCAGCAGTAGAGATAGTCTCTTCCATATTGCCCCTTTCACCCTTAGGGTAAATTTCTTCAAATTGAGGATGGAGTTTGGATGTTTAAGCATACATATCAGTCTCCACTGTCTAAAATGTAAGGGATGGGGAAGACAGTAGGTCATGCTAAATGGAAGCTGGAACATCTTCATCCTGGGTAATAGACATGTGGATGGGAGAATGAGGAGTTTAGTTTAATGGCTTAGGATGTGTGCCAAATCCTAATTAGACTTCTTCCTCAAAAGTTGTCTTAATGATGGGGGTATCTATAAGATCAAGAAGATTATCTTAAAGGTTGATGCTAACCAAAGATCTCTTAGCATGCAATGAAGTACAAGGAAGGAAGTATTTCAAAAGATTTGACTATGTATAAAGAAAATAACAAAGTGTCAAATCTTTCTTATCCAAAGACAAAAATCTTCTGAAGCCAAAGTGAAGTCTTCCAAAGCTTGAAGACAAAGTCTTCCGAAGCTTGAAGATTGAACTCTTACGAAGACTAAGAAGACTAACATACTTTTGACAAAAAGCAGAAGACCTTTCTGCTGTCAGCGCTAAAGACTCACCAACTTATACAAGTTGGTGATTACCTTTTTACTTTTGTCAACTGTATAATATGATCTCTTTTTTGTAACTTCCTACTTTAGTACTTTTATCCTTATTGTATTACGGATGTGAGCTATGGCCTATCATAGTCACAAGTCAAAAGGCAATCTACCTTTTGATTCTACATTGATCTTCTTGTCTAGATTAGTGTCCAGCTGGCCTTCAAAGTATAGCTATCTATAGGTTGTAGTATAAAGTATCTCATGTATCAATCTCAGGACTAAGCTTTGTAACACTTGTAAACACTTGAGAGCAATATACATCAACCTTGAAAACCAATCTTTCTGTTCTTGAGTGTTCTTACTTGTTATATACTGTTTCACTGCCTGGTTCCCTATTTGTTCTAGTTACTGTGTTTAGTTGATAATCTCTAACTATGAAACTATTGTTGAACCACAACCGATCCTACAATGGTAGAGCTATTCAGGCTCTTGATTGCAAGATCTCACCATTTTGAATCACTTTTCAGTTTCACATTCACTTACTTACTCAAATGGAAGCTCTTTCTAAAGCTATTATGGAAACTGGCATAATGACTAAGTTTCCATTGATCACTTCTGATGATTTTGACACTTGGTGCATGAGAATGGAAGGCTTCTTCAAGTCTCAAGACAGCAGGATATGGAGATCTATAGTCTCTGGACCTCACATCCCAAATTCTTCTTTAGTAACTCCTGGATTTGGGATAATACCCATGGAAGTGGCTGATTATTCTAAAGAGGACTGAAAGAAAATAGACATTGATCAGAAAGCCATGACCGCTCTTCAAATTGCTCTTCCCAAATCCATCTACAAAGACTTCAAGAAGTGCATGAGTGCAAATGAATTCTGGGATGCACTGAAGCTAATGTACGAAGGATTTGAGGAAGCCAAGGAGAACAAGAAAGACATAATGAAGCAATAGTTTGAAAACTTCACCTACAAGACATGTGAAACTATGACTCAATAATACTTCAGGTATGTTAAGATTGTAGACACTCTAATGGATGTTAGAGTCAAACTTGAGAATAGGGATGTAGTGGGGAAGTTCATGTTCTCTCTTCCTAGAGAATGGACACGCTACTGTGTGGCCATCAAGAGAATTGATAACCTCTCTACCCTCACTCTCACTGAGCTTTATGGTATCCTGAGCGGTTACCAATTGGAGATGAAAAATCTTTCTACTAGCTTATCCAACACCCAAAAGAGTTTAGCCCTTCATGTGGTTGAAAGAGACAGCAGAGAACCACATCATCATTTTATCTGCTACCCTGACAACTCACCAAAGGGTCCTTTCATCACCTTCCTCGAGCCACCTAGAGAGAGCTATACTCAAGGATGTCCATTCCAAGAGCCCAGCTCTTCTCAGGCCTTTGTGTCTTCAGATGAAAGTTCTGGAAACTTTCTCTTCACCCTTGAAGACCCGGACTACATCCATCTAGATGATCTGGAGTACATGGAAATAGTCCAGTAGATGGCTCTTCTCACTCATAGAGCCAAGAAGTTCTATAAGTGGACAGGAAGGAAGTTTCCAAGCAATGTGTCTAGTGGAAAGTTTGGAATGGACAAAATCAAAGTAAAGTGTTACAACTGCAACCAAATAGGCCACTTTGCTCAGGAATGTAAGGCACCAAGAACAAATGGTGGTAATACACAGGCCAGGCCAAACTACACTAAGGTAGCTCCAAGATCTGAGAAGCCCAACCAACTAAAGTAGCAAGCTGTAGTTGTTGTTGAAGAATAAGGCTTTGATTGGAGCTTTTAGATGGAAGATGTCTCTCGAAACAAAGCCCTGATGGCAGATCATGATGAATCAAAAGTTTATTACCAGAACAGGCAGGGACTTGGATCAAATGAAATAGCTCCTCCACACACATTACTATCAGTCAAAGAACCAATGTCTGGAACTTGTGAAGATGAGCTACCTCCTATTGATCCTATCGTAGAGGAAGATGAAGATGAAACCAAGGAAGAAGATATAATGAAGGGTGAAATAGAAATAAATGAAGAGGTTCACTCTAAGAAGGGTCACTATATCCCTGAAGAGAAGAAGAGACCAGAGATGGCCAAGTCTATAAGAAAGAACTTGATCAGGGCTACAAAAAGAAGATCAAAGAAAGTGCAAGTGATCAAGCCCACCTTCAACCCTAGGCAAAAAAAAGTTTTCATTTCTAATGGGTTTGAGGTGAGAAGACTAAAGACTTAACCAAGGACTCTAGTATCAAGAGTCCTAGTTCAAGTCTAAGCAATCCTGGTATGGAGAAGAAGGTTGAACCAATATGCACCACTGCTGCACTGGCTGGACCATCCAACTCCAAAGGCAAACTTCAACCTCAGAAGCATGATGCATCATCCAAGAAGATAAAGAAGGAGCTGGAAAAGGCTCAGGACAAACCATCTTCTTAGGATAAGACTCTTAGAAGAAAACCTATGGAACGTATCATGTGTGATGGTTCAACTCATTATGCTAAGGATTGCATTTACAATCCTAAGACTACCATCCACATGAATAAGAAGAAGACTTCTGAGAAGAAAAATCATTTTCCCTCGGAAGCATTAAGGTGACCCAGAAGAAGATAGGTGGAAAACTATCTTCGGAAGCAAGTTTGCTCTCAGAATAAATGAATGCTTTTGAAGCACTGATGTCTGCTGCAGTGGATGCAAAATCTTTTAAAGGTTCTGTCTCCAAAACTTCCAAAGTCATAAAAACTTTTGAAGTTTTGAAAGCCAATTTTAATCTTCATAAGATGGTGTGGAAGATAAAGGAAGGACATGTGGCTGAAGTTTCTTCATCAACAATAGCCAAGGATCCCCTAAGCTTGCATATAGGATTAATAACTATTGACTATCTTTAGTTCATCTTGATAAGCCCAAGACTAGCAAGGCTTGGGTTACCAAATATAACTTATCATCTTTTCTCATGTGTAGGAACAGTTTAAGACCAAAAGCAATATATGGATCATCGATAGTGGTTGTTCTAGGCACATGATTGGCAATGGCTCTTTGATTTAAAACTTTGAAAAACTTGATGGAGGGCTAGTTGCTTTTGGAGGTGAATTAGGAGGTTACATTATTGGAAGGGGCAGGGTCATAAATGGTAAGCTCAGCATTGAAAAGGTAAACTTTGTCAAGCAGCTTGAGTACAACCTTTTGAGTGTGTCTCAATTTTCTAACCAAAGACATCATATGCTCTTTACTGAGCATGAGTGCATTGTTCTCAAACCCAGGGTCAACTAGTGAAAAGCTCTACAAAGAATTTAAGAAGATTATGAAGAATAGATTTGAAATAAGTGCCATGGGGAACTTAATTTCTTTCTAAGAATTCAAGTGAAGCAAGTTGATAATGGCATCTTCCTAAATCAGTCAAAGTATGTACAGGACATACTAACTAGATTTCATCTGACTGATTGTAAGGTTGCTAAGACTCCTATAGCTAGAAACCACTCCTTAGGACCTGATATTGAGGGGAGTGTGTTGATGAACATCAATACAGTGCTATGGTTGGATCTCTTATGTACCTAACAGCCAGTATGCCTGATTTCATGTTTGTTACATGCATATGTGCAAGATATCAAGCCAACCCCAAGATGTCACACCTAGTTTTTATCAAGAGGATTCTTAGATACCTCAAAGGAGCTCCCAAATTGGGACTTTGGTATCCAAAGAATTCTAACTTCAATCTGTATGTATATACAGATAGTGACTATGGTGGCTGTAATATGACTGGTAAGTCTACATCTAAGGATGTTTGTTCCTTAGTGGAAGGATAGTCTCATGGCAATGCAAGAAGCAATCTTGTGTATCTCCATCAACTGCTGAATGTGAATACATTGCTACTGTAAGCTGATGTACTCAAGTTCTTTGGATTTAAAGTCAGATGCTAGATTATGGATTTGACTTCAAGAAGAGTTCTATCCACATAGACAACAATAGTGCTATCTTAATCATAGAGAATCCAGTGCATCACTCAAAGACAAAGCACATTAATATCAAGTATCATTTGATCAAAGATAATTTTGAAAAAGGATTGATTACAGTGGTCAAAGTTTACACAAATGAACAATATGTTCATCTATTCATAAAAGCATTTGATGAACAGATATTTAAATATCTTATATCAGCTATTGTGATAATTAACTTTGAGTAGATTTTCTTAAATTAATTTCAAATTTGGTTTTCAAAATGTGTGTGTTTTACTATTGTCTAATTTATCACTCATATAAGCCCTGTTGATCTCGGAAGAAATTTTCCTAAGTAAATATTCCTTAGAATTTTAAGAAGTATGGACAGATTTTCTCTTGGAAGAAATTGATTTGACTTCAGAAGAAAGTTATGTCTTCAAAATTAATAACTACTTACTAAGGGAGTTAACTTCGGAAGAAATTCTAATATATCTTCCGAAGCTTAAGTCTGCTTCTAAGTACTTATATGTTTTGAAGGACAGTTTTCTTCTGAAAGCAATTAAGTCTCGAAAGTTTTATTTACTCCTTGAGTATAACTTCTGAAGCTAAATATCTTCCGAAACCAAATCTGTCTTGAAAGCAAAATTACTCTAAGTCCATTTTCTTCCAAAGCACTTCTTCTTAAACTAAGGAATATCTTCTAAAGTCAATTTAGCTTCAGAAGCTTTCTTTCAGCTTCCTAAGACAAATTATCTTTGAAAGAATTTAAACTTTCAAGATAACTACTCTTTTGGGCACTTTTTCAGAGGTAGGACCTATATCCGGATTTCAAAGTTTATCTTTTGCAATAACTTTGTCTCAAATCCAAGCCTATAAATAGCCTTTCCAATAGGTCTCTCTCTCTCTCTCTGTCTCTCTCTCTTCTTCATCATCTGAATCCTTCAAGCCCTAAATTTTTATACAAACCCTTGTTCTTTTTCAATTCTCTCTCCCAAAAGCTTTATAAGTGGCCAACCTTGAACCCCAAAACAGGGAAGCATCATTCATCATGCATCTACACAGGCAACACAATCAAGTTGCTCTGTTATCTACAGAAAAAGACCCTGGTTTTTTAGAGATTTGCAACTTTCTTTCACACTCCTCCTACCTAACCGCCCTTAGCATTAACCCTCCACTTTACGAAGATTAACTTTTAGAGTTTGGGAGGACTTGCCAAGAAGTAATTATGGACGGTGAGAAGGTACTCTCGGCTACAATGCAAGGGAGGACAATTTTTCATCACTCCAGCCTCCATAAACCAGTATCTATAGCTATAGATGATGAAGATAGTGAGTTGTCCTTCACCAAGGAGGAAGTCAATAGATCATTCCATTAAATGGTCTACGAAGTTGACTACTCAGTCAGAACCTTCAGGAAGAGAAATTTATCTTCACAATGGAAATACCTCCTCCATGAGGTTATCCACTCATTATCTAACAAGCATGGAGGATGGGACCAAGTTCCCGAAGACCTATCCTAAATAGTCCATGTAATGGTCTAGGGGATCAAGTTCAGATACTCTTAATTTGTTTACCTAAATTTACTTGCAAACTTGAATTCCCTTGAATATTATATGTTCCCTAGATATGTCCAGCACATTCTCAACTATGAACTGGGTAGACGGTTGAGGGGAACAGGTAATATTCTAAAACTGGGATAGATGAAGCCCAGTATATTTAAAAAAATGAGGAAAACCACTGTTAGTTTTTTCATGGTAGAAACAACCCTTGTCCCCCAGATGTTAGAGTAAGCTGCTCAAGGTGAAGACTTGGCAATCCTAGCCAATGTTGAACCCACACCTTCTTCACCACCACCTACACAGCCTCAAATCACCATCACCTACACTAGAAAAACCAAATGAACCCCTGCTCAGTCTATTTAGATTAAGTAGGCCCCCATATACACACCCCTATACTATGATGATAATGACATGGGATTTAATGAATACCATGAATCTTTTTACTCTTCCCCTACTCAAGGAGAGACGAGTACTCCTAACACTGCTATGTGTAGCCAACATCATCCACCCATTACTGAGTTGGACCTCTCCAAACATGTTCAAGTGGTCCATATGGAAGAGCCTCTAACTTCTACAAGTGATTGCATCATTCAGACCATAACCACGATAACCCAACTTCTTGGTACTTCTTATGATGTTGTCACAGAGTAGGGAAATCCAGAGACCAAGAACAAACATCTTATGGTGAGAGGGATTACTTGAGTTATGTACTCTCAGTCTTCTGATGAAGATGAGGGGAGCATGAAACAAAAGGTGCGAGAACTGACAGCTACATGCACATATCTTGTTTAAAAGGTTATTCACTTGGAATCTCAGGTGGGTACCTTACAAAGGCAGGTGCTCAATCAGCAACTTGAGATCACCGATCTCAAGGGTAAGCTAGCTGAGAGGCTGCCAGGCATGCTCAACCATGGCCATAAAAACCTATGGATATAATGGACCTAACCTCCAGCTCACTTCTATAGGTAAGTGATGCTACAAAAAAGGGGGAGAAAGTTACTACAATCCTAGAACATGTGAGCACTGCCCAGAGGATGGACATTAAAGATTCACCACCCTCACTTGCAATGTCTAGACTTAAGAACCTCCCCTAGCCCATATTAATGTGGATGCCATCTTTCAAAGCCTATTTGAGGAGGGTCTTGTACCAAGGGCCATGTCACCTCCACCTAATCCTGCTGCAAATCTAATCGTAGGATAGAGGTATGACATCAATAGAAGGGCCTTTGTGCTTTCTAGATTCCTGGGTTAACAAGAAATCTTCAACATCTACAACCTGGGATTCTATGAAAGCTTCCCTCTAGCAAACTTGCCACTTGTCAACCTAAGTCATAGGAGAGGATTCAAAGGAGAGTGTCTGAGAAGTTCAAAAGAAGAAGAAGCATTTATAGACAAAGGCTAGCAGGGAAAACAATTGGTCAACTGGATACTTTGTTGGACCCTAAGATTAGCTTTGAAGAGAAAGCCTTAATTGAATGCCCAGATGGGGAAGGCGTCTCACAGCCTCTCCCTGGCTAGAGCTCTGATAAAGAACAAGTGCAATAAGGCTAAAGTTCTCTCCTTCCTGAGTCACACAGGCCAGTGATTGACAAGGGAAAGAAGGTTCTATCTGAAGAGGAGATTGAGGAGGAAAAAAGGGAGAGGAAGAGAAAAGCAAGGGAAGAAAGACAATTAGAGAATCATAGTTTCTTGTAGGCTGCAATCATGGTTGCCCAAAGGCCAAACACTTAAGAAGATAAGTTAAGAGTAGCCAGATTGAACTACCTGGGAACTAGGAAGTACAATATTGATGATCTAATCTCTCTTCCCTTGGATGTATTGACTGAACTGGCAGACACAAAGGTGTCTAGAGAGAGGAAGGAGTCTGAGGATGCTGCTTTGTTTCTTAAAAAGAGAATTATACTGAGCTTCTATCCTCTCCCTAGTTCAAGAGATGCCTGAGGTAGAAACTATGGCTGTAAAGAAAGAAACTCAATTAGGCAAAGAACAAGATAGATAGAACATGATCACCTACTTGAGTGCCACATGTTTCTACCAGGCAGAAGCTTTACTCCCTTTATCTTATTATTATATAGAGTGTGAGTACCTTAGGTCGCTAGAACAAGAAGTTCTTAAAGAAAGAAAAGCTGTTAAGAGAAATATAAGAGAGGAAGCTAAAAAATAAAGGGCCACCATCAAAGCCAACAAGAAGAAATAAGATGATAGACAAAAGATGGTAAGCTTTTTGAAGCTGTATGGGTTCTCTGGTAGGAGGCTTGGTCCCATGTCTCTATCCATAATGGATGAGCACATCAGGGTGATCAAGCAAAAGATCAAAAGGGGTGAGCTTCAAGACATGCATTCTCCTCCAAGTCAAGCTGCATCTGAAGCTAAAGTCAAGGTTCAACCCAAATAGACAATAGAACCAAGACCTACTGCTGATCCATAGCCAACTTCATTTTCTAACCCATAATAGGACCAAAACCAAGAAGGGAAAAGAAAGAAAAGGTGATCAAGACCAACCTTCTTAGTTAAAATTTAAAAAGAGGAAAAGGATGGCCATCAGGAGAGACTTAAAGTTAAGAAAGAAGAAGAAGTCTAAGGCATCCAACTTTACACCTCAGGATGAGTCAGAACATCCTGAGGGTCAACCAAAAGAGGTTGCTCAACTAACTCCCTTATATGTAGAACCTTTAGCTACTAAGAGACCCATCATGTCTAGGGTGTCTTCTATAAACCCAAACAGATGGTATGTCTTAAGATATCAAAGAGGTCAACAAATACTCTTCTAGCAAAACATACTTGACCTACTTGAGCATGATCACTTGGACATGAAGAGATACTATGAAAGCCTGAAGAATCCTGACCAGCTGATGAAGAGAGAATTACTCCGATTCTGATGGCTTTAACCAAGTAGAAGATCCAAATTCATATTAATCTTCATGTTTTGGTAGCATCAGCCTAGGGGGAGTTTGTCAGATCAAGATGATTATCTTAAAGGCTAATGCTAACTAAAGATCTCTTAGCATGCAATTAAGTACAAGGAATGAAGTTCTTTGGAAGATTTGACTATGTATAAAGAAAAATAACTAAGTGTCAAATTTTCCGAATCCAATGATAGAAATCTTCCGAACGCAAATTGAAGTCTTCCAAAACTTGAAGACAAAGTCTTCCGAAGCTTGAAGACTGAACTCTTTTGAAGACTAAGAAGACTAACATACTTTTGACAAAAAGCAGAAGGCCATTCCGCTGTCAGCTCTGAAGACTCACCAACTTTTACAAGTTGGTGATTACTATTTTACTTTTATCAACTGTACAATATGGTATCTTTTTTGTAACTTCCTACTTTAGTACTTTTATCTTTATTGTATTACAATAGGATATGAGAGATGGCCTATCATAGTCACAAGTCAAAAGGCAATTTTCCTTTTAACTCTACATTGATCTTGTTGTCTAAATTAGTGTCCATGTAAGTTGTAGTATAAAGTATGTCATGTATCAGTCTTAGGACTAAGCTTTGTAACACTTGTCAACACTTGAGAGCAATATACATCAAACTTGAAAACCAATCTTTCTGTTCTTGAGTATTCTTACTTGTTATTCATTATTTCACTTCCTGGTTCCCTATTTGATCTAGTAAGTGTGTTTAGTTGATAATCTCCAACTATGAAACTATTGTTAAACCACAACCGATCCTATGATATCTCGTATTGGTTTCTCAATAGAGTGTTTGGACCCTAATTAACGGCTAGTGGGGATGGTGTGGGTCTACTTTGAAGAAGGAAGTAAAACATTTTACTTTGAGCCTTGTTTAGGTGTGGCTGACACCTTTGACTTGGCTTAGACCCGAGTCTCCAGCCTTGCCTTTTTGAGTGGAGGTGATTTAGGGGCTAGCATCTTCTTAGTAGAAGGTGCAAGGGTTTGTTTTTTGAAAGACACTTTAGGCTTTAAAGTGGAGGGAGTCAGATCAGTAGTGGTGGGTGTAGCTATGTTGTCACCCTAAGGCTTAGTGACCTCAAGCATATGCGTAAACAAGGGAGTGACTTTCCTTGAAAGTAATTTAGGAGTTGCCCTGATCTTTTAGAAAATTTCTTTGTTTAAAGTTCTTAAGGCATGTATACCTCCTTTATGTTTAAGTTTGTTACCAGCTCTTTATTAAAATCAATTGACTGAATCTAGGGTGCATTAAAAACATAAATTTTTCTGTAGCAGTTACATTTTTGTAGAGATTTTGGAAGATAAAGTTAGAAAAATTATAACTCTATTGTTTCACAAGTCCATGGATAGACCCTGCTAAATCCAAAGGAACTCGATCCCATCTACCCCGACTTATTGGATAAGCAATGAAGAAAGATATGAAGCCATGATGAATAATTCTCCAGTTGTGATATACCATTGATTTGGAGAGGGTGGATGTTGGGAGTGGTCCTTCATATCCCATGTCCTTCAAAGTGGCACTCACCACTTCTTTGGAGAAGATACACTATTTTTGTATTTGAATTTGAGATGTTGATGAATTGTTGAGCAAGAGATGGTGATCTACAATCCTTGCACCACTGTAGTAAGGACTTTGGTTTAATTCTCTCTTTAAATAGAGCATATACCTAAAATTGCTTGATATGTGGTTCACAAATTAAAAGGTTGACTATAATTGCAAAAGGGTAGTTGCTAATGCAGAGGAAATGAAGAACATGATCATAGACCGAGTCACCAATGGGTTCAAATGAAGCAGCTATGTTGTGATTTGGTTGGATTTCTTGGTTAGGAGCAGCCATTTGGAAAGATTTTGATAAATTGTAGAGTTTTGAAGGGATGTGTTTTTTAAGGTTTTACTATTGAGTGAGTGAAGAAGATGAATATGGTGGGAAGAAATTCAGATTTACAATATATGGATAATATATAATAACATTATTTTAAAATTGTTTACCACCGTAACTGTAAATCCGACGGTTTTTGTGATGATGAAACAGTCTTTTCAAAGAAAATATTGTGCCACTACATATCAAAAGCTAGAAGTGGTCCCTACCGGATCTTTGCAAGACACGTATACTATCTACCAAGTGACTCCTATTTGCAGATTTTGCGATAATCGGCACACACCCAGTTTTGTTATCAAGAAAGTAGTTTTTCACATTTTTTATCAGATTTCATTTTGTAAATCATTTAATTATTTAAAGTTTATCATCCCAATAGCAGATACAAGATATTAAAACCATGTTTCATCAAATGCCTTTGTGAAAAGATCTGCATATTGTTCATATGTATGGACCTTAATTAATTTAATAATTTTCTTTTCTAAACAATCACTATTGAAATGATACCTAATATAGATGTGTCTTGTATTTGAATGCTGAACTGCATTGTTGGTGATTGAGGTGGCACTGTTGTTGTCAATATGAATTGGAGTATTCATGACGGTTAACCTACAATCTCTAAGTTAAGTTTGGATCCATAGCACCTGAGTACAACAAAAAGATGTAGCAATGCACTCATCTTCTGCAGTTGATGTAGACACATAGGTTTGTTTCTTGCATTGCCTTGTAACCAATCTCCTCTTTACAAATTGACATCCTCCAGATATGGATTTCTTGTTGATGTTGCATCCTCCATAGTCACTATTTGTGTATCCATAGGGATTGAAGTCAACACTCTTAGGGTACCATAATCCTAACTTAGGTTCTCCTTTAAGATACTTCAAAATTCTCTTGGCATCCATCAGATGTGACACTTTTTCTATAGCTTGGAATCTTGACCACAAGCATATGGCAAACATAATATCTGGTCTGCTTGTTGTAAGGTACATAAGGGATCTTATGATGGCTCTAAATTGTTGTTGATCAACTTCTTCCCCCATAAGATCAACAGTTAAATAACATGTTTTGGGTCATTCAAAAAAAATAAAAAAATAATATGTTTTGGACATAGGGGTTTTAGCAGCTTTAGCATCAGTAGCTTGAAATCTCACTAAGATGTTTTGAACATACTTAGATTGATTTACAAAGATTCCATAAGGTGTTTGCTTCACTATTAATCCCAAGATGATGGTAAGTTCTCCTATTGAACTCATCTCAAACTTGGACTTCATAAGACTCTCAAAGTCTGTACACAATCTCTTATTTATTGAATCATATATAATGTCATCCACATATATTTGCACCAAAATGATATCTAAATCAACTTTCTTGATGAATAGAGTTTTGTCTATGGAACCTTTGGTGTATCAATTTCTCAGAAGAAAGGTAGAGATTGTCTCATACTGTTTCCTAGGAACCAGATGAAGCCTATAGAGAAATTTATCCTATTCATAGTCAAAATCTGGATACTTAGGATCTTTAAACCTGAGGGGTTGAAAGACATAAACCTGTTCATCTATCTCAACATAGAGAAATGCACTCTTTACATTCATCTGAAACACCTTGAAGTTTTTTGAGGCAGCAAAAGCTAGAAAAAATCTGATAGCTTCAAGCCTAAAAAAAGAGCAAAGACTTCATCCTAATCAATCCCTTTTTTTATGTGTACCCTTGTACCACAAGTCTTGCTTTGTTCTTGATAACAATGCCTCTATCATCCTTCTTGTTTTTGAATACCCATCTAGTTCATATTGCAATCTTTCCCTTAAGAAGTGCATATAGTTCCAGACCTTTTGTCTTTCAAATTGAAGAAACTCCACTTGAATAGCTTCTACCTAGCTATTGTCTGTTAAAGTTTCATTTACTTTCCTTGGTTCCAATTGAAAAAGGATGCATGAGAAAAAATAGATGTTTGCCTCATATGTCTTGCTTCTTGTCTTAACATTAGTATTAACACTTCCAGTGACCTTCTCAACTGGGTGCTTTTTATGCATTCTTAGTCTTGGGATCACTTGGAATTGTTGAGAAAGATCCAAATTGGAAAAGTTTGTTCTAGGGAGTTCGGTAGGTGTATTATTTTGAGTGGCTAGATCAGCCGCCTAGTTCACTCCTTCTTCGGCACTTGCCACACTTGCCCCTATTTCAAGAGATTTTCTAATACCACAATGATCATAAGACTCCTCATTTGATGAGTTATCATGAGCAAGTGATGGTTGGTTCATATTATTTATGGTACTAGCATCTGCTTCTACTGAATGTGGTTGGATTATATCAGCAGTTGATTTGTTAAGACTAAGACCATGAGGTAGATTAACCCTGTAGTCTTTAGTACTTGTGACTTATGTGTTTGTTGATCTGTCGAGTGAGTCTTCTTAAACAATTTTAAGTAAATGGTTAAAATCATTTCTAAATCCATTTAGATCAAACACCTAACTTGGGGTATTTCCAACATTATTTGAGGAACTTTCATTAAACATTACATTTTTAGATTCCTCAATGGCGTGGTCAACTTTGTTATATACTCTATAAGCTTTGGCTTGTGATGAGTATCCTACAAAGATTCCATCTACTGGTTTTTTAGCAAATTTGGATAAGTAATCTTTGGTATTTAGAAGGGTGCATAGATATACAAAAGGCCTTAAGAACCCTATGAATGGTCTTCTCTTACTTCACAATTCATAAGAGGTTTTTTCATGTGTTTTAACTGCTAACAGCGTGTTTTAAACATAGCACGCTGTGCTGACCGCTATAGCCTAAAATGTTATAGGAAGTTTTGAGTCAGACAATGTGGTACTTGCAGCCTCAATAAGTGTCCTATTTCTTCTCTCAGCAACTCTGTTTTGCTGAGGAGTTCTAGGAGCACTATATTGACTAGCAATACCTTTGGATTCACAAAAGAATCAAGAGTGCGGTTTTTAAATTTTGTTCCCTGATCGAGTGCAAGTAATTCAAGGTTTATTTGATCTAATTATGTGATTTTACATCATGATTATGGTGGAATAGTTTCAAGTTGTTTGTGTTTTGATTTATAGGTGTTATGAGCTAAAGGAGGCTTATTTGGGAGAAAAAAGGAGCAAAGCATGAAACTACAAGGACTAAGATGTAAACATAAAAAGTTACAAAAAAGGCAAAAAATTAGGCATATCGGCGTATGATACGCCGGGTATGGGCGTATGATACGCCGGTTATGGGCGTATAATACACCGGTCGGCGTATTGGCGGCTTATTTGTGGCCGTATTTGACAAAAATTACAAAAAGTTGGGCGTATGGATGCTGAGGGAGGCGTATTATACGCCAACCCTGGGCGTATCATATGTCGGTCATCAACAAACACCTGAATTTTGTGGATCTTGAAGTTTATTTAAGCACATCCAACCCCAATTCGAAGGAGAACCTTTCCCAGCTGAAATCTAGCAAGTTCAAGGTGATTTTTTGTGCTTTCAAGCTTCCCAACTCCCATAAAATCATCATTGATCATTATCAAAACAAGATTGAAGATTCAATGAAGACCATGAGTGGCTAGTTCTTGCTTGATTGCTTTCGGGAGTACAATTCTTGTCAAGTAAGGCAATTGGTATGTTTGATTTGGTTTTGTATTGAACAATGGATTAATGAATGAAGGATTGTCTTTTGATTGATTTAAAAGGTTTATTTATAAATAAAGTTGTTTTCTTGATAATAAGTTTTTGGTTTTCTTGCATCGTGAGCTCATTAAGAAAAGTAGACAACGTGATATAGGTGAATTGGTAACTTTGTGAATGAACGAGTCTTAAAAGATTGTTCCTTTTTACCACTTTAATCAAAAGCTAAGATCTTGATGTATTGTTTCTTACAAGCCCTAATTTAAAAGTATCAATTGTGGATCTTGCGGAATTGGAAACCCGAAAGTAATTGTTTTTCATGATTTAAATAAATACGTTTCAAAGTTTATTGCTTTTTGCAATTGTGTTATTAATTTCATCCAAAGTTCCAATTTTTAATTACAAAGTTTCTGTCTTTAAGTTAATTAATTCATATTGTTAAACACTTTCCACATATTCCCTGTGGAGACGACCTTACTTACCCTTACACAATAAAGGTAGCTAAGACCGATATAATAAATTGTTTTTGATCGAGTCTCAACAACCAGATCATTCCCTAATCACACCTAATAATTTCAACATTTTGATCAATTTGGTTCTCAATTTTAATGATAAATGATTTTAATTTTTCAGCAATTTCATCTATTATTGCTAAACAATATGATTTTCTTTTCAAACTCTTTAAACCTGTGGGCCAAACAAGTCCATGTTTAACAGATGTAAAGTAGTTGTGACTAAATTCAATTCTTTGGACTTATGAGAAGATATGTGTTTCTTTCATTTTTGACAAGCAACACAATGGCCAACACATGTAAACTCCTTGTTCGGTAGTCTTGTGACTAACCCATTCCAAACTAGTTTGTTCATGTTTTTTAGGTTTACATGTGCCAATCTTTTGTGCTAAATGGAGGATTCATTTATTGAAGATTTGGAAATGAAACATGATGCATTTCCCGAAGGTGATGCATTCAACATGTTGAATATGTACATATTGTCTATCCTTAGAGCTATTAAAGGTATTTTATCATTTGGAATTACAAGTCCAGAAGATAGGGCAATACATTCATGCTCTGTGAAGAGAGTTTTGTGTTTTTGACCACAAAACTAAGACATACTCAGCAAATTGTAATTCAACTCATTCACATAGTTCACCTTATCAAAGCTTACATTTCCATTTCTAACTATCCCTCTGCCAGTAATGTATCCTCTTTTTGTATCACTTCCAAAGGCAACAGAACCACCATCATATGGTTCAAGATTCAGCAGGCATAATCTATCACCTTTCATGTGCCGAGAGCATCCACTATCCACAATCCACAAGTTATCTTTGGTCTGCAGATGTCCTTTCACATTAATAAGTTGGTTAGTGATGAATGGGGACTTAAGCTTGTTTAGTCTTGGGTCTTGTAGATTTGAGCAAGATTTTATCAGTTTTAATTGCTTGAAATTTTGATTTCATGTTTTGGGTTATCTAAGGTTTTGTCACGTTCAATAAATGTCTTTGGTCTCCAGCTTTTCTTGTTCGCTTTGGATTTGATGGACTCTTTGAAATCTTTCCTGCTTTGATGATCTTTGGAAGTCTTTTAAGATGATGAAGATTCCTCAAAAGTCTTGTTCTTTGTGTTTGCAACTGCTAGTTTGTTTGGTAGACTCTTCAGAACTGCTGAATTTTTCTTGAAATCGACACTTGGCTTGTTTGTCTTCCAAACAGCCTTGTGAGTACCATTTTTTCCTTTAAATGGCTTGTTGACAGCTATTGTGGAAACCATCGATTCTGCTGGATGGATCGAATATTGCAATCGTATTGTTGCTGTTTATCAGATCTGTGATGCGAAATCTCACAGACCTGTTGATGATTTCATTTGAAGATCTATATTCAAGATAAACATGTATGATGATGAATGAATGATGAACAATTCAAGAACACATAATCATAAAAATTTCATTCATTCATATGTATGTTCGCTAGGAGATTATAAGGGAGTTTGCAAGAGGTTTCTCTCTCACACACACTTAACCTTGATTTCTCCAGTGAATGCTATGGATTGTTTGTGATTGTTCTAATGTTTATGGCTTTTTGCAAGCTTAGCAGTTAACTCTTCAAGTTTGATTTGTTGTTGAACAATTTTATCTTGCAACTGGTTCATCTCTTGAGTTAAATTGATGTTTTGTTGATTTAATGTCTTGATTTGGGCTTGATCATTTCATTGAGATTGTTCCATCTCTGACCTGCATTTTATCAAATCATTAGACAATGTGTTGTTTGAGTTTGAAAGATCACATAAATGTAAGTGCATCAGTTCTTTCTCAATGTGACTGATGTACAACTGAATGTTTGTGTCAAACAATGAATTGTTGTTCTTGTTTGATATGTTGCTGATGTTTGGTTGTTTGCAACTTGTGTTTGATTTGCTACTATTGTTTGAGTGGTTACAGCTTGATTTGCTTTGTTTGAATTCTTGAAACCTCTTTCTACCTGTAGCAAGAAAGATAGCTCGGTTTTTTGAAACACGAGTGTCAGTGAATGATGTTAAATTTTCTATTTTGTTTAAAAACAAAAATGATTTGAAAATTTGTTTTGTGTTTAAATTGAAATCAAATTTTAAACTCTAATTGAATCCAAAGAACGTTGAAACTCAATATAATTAGATTGGCCTAATTAAATAGTTAACTTTGTTTAATTACAATTTAGTTAAGCTGGACTAAAATTAATCTAGCTTAATTAAAAGTAATAAAATTTGAATCGACTCAAATTTTAATTGATTCAATTCAACGTGCTACCCGAAACTTTTGTTAACCCTATCAAATTTTGTCACACCCCGGTCACAGTTAACGTTTCAATTTAAAATTTGAATTTGTTTGTTTTTAAAAACAAATATAAATATTAAAAATATATATATTTTAAACAATATTTATATTTTGCTGGTCAAAATAAGACCATAAGTCAAAATTAAAAAATCCCAATTTCTCAAAAAGCTTCTCTGCTCTCACTCTCGATCTCACTAACACCGGTAAATCGACATCAACAATCGTCGACCCAAATCAACCAACAATTTCAGACTTTTGGTGGTCGATTGGTGTTCACACCGACGGAGGCAATTGATGGTGTGGTTGCGGTCGGTGGTGTACACCGATGGTTGAATTGCGGTGTTGGTTCAATGGAGGTGCAGAATCGAAGATTTCAGGGTGATTGGGGGTTCTTTTGTGGTGTTCGAAGGTCGACAAGTGATTGGGGTTGTTGCGGTCGGAGATTTGGGTTCACTTGTCCGCTGTGGACAAGTAATCGAAGGGGACCGAAATCAATTCATCCGCTGTGGCTTCAAATCGTTCGTCCGCTGTATGTTTCAAAATCTATTCATCTGCTGTGGCTTCAGGTTGTTCGTCTGCTGTGGACAAATTTTGTCATCCGCTGTGGACATATGTAACTCGTCCGCTGTGATTGATGCTTGTCGTCCGCTGTGAACGAGGTAAGACGTCCTCTGTGGACTCAAATTGCTCGTGCGCTGTGTGTCGAGGATGTGAACGTCCGCTGTATGTTGGTGGTGGTCCGCTGTGAGTTTAAAATTGAATGTCCGATGTGAATTAAAGGTTGTTCGTCCGCTGTGTATGATCTTGGTCGTCTGCTGTGACTGAATCGTCCACTGTGGATACTGCGGACAGGTTGTTTAAGTCCGCTGTGTGTTGTTTTAGACCTATTCAATTCAAGTCCGCTGTATGTTGCTTCTGTTTGTTTGTGTTGATTCAACATCCGCTGTGATGTTAAAAGTCTACTGTGGATGCTGTTTTGTGTTGTTGACAGATTTGTGTATGATGATTGGGTCAGCTGTGGATGTTGTTTGCTGTATTTGAAGATGATGAATGTGGTTATGAATGATGATAATGTTGGCGATTTATGGTGGTGAATGGTGTTTGATGGCGGGTGAATGGGTGTGGACAGACTTCTGCTCGTCTGCTTGGATGTATTTCTTCATCAGCTGTGAATACTTAGACAAATTGGATGTTTGTCGGCTGATGAATTTGTGCATTAGCTGTAGATGTAATACATCAGCTGTGGACACTTGGTTGCAAATGGTATGAAGGTTATCAGCTGTGGAATTAGAACATTAGCTGTGGATGTAACACATCAGTTGTGATGATAGAACATTTAGTCAAAAATCAAATTCAAGTGTAATTTGTGTAATCTTTGTACACTTTGATTATGAATGAAATTTCAATTTCAAATACACAACTTGTTGTATGTATGATTGTTGAATGATTCTTGAATGATTGTATGATGAACAAATGTATCAAAATCTAAATCAAATCAAAGATTTGGCTGATTTTCAGATTTCAAAGCAGTTTGACTTTGAAAAAGTCAAACTTCATGTTCTTGAATGAACAAACTTTTGATTCTTGGGTTTCTGATGGAATTTGATAAAATCAAAGGTTATAATAGCTGTAGATAAGTGATTCTAAGCTAGAACAACAATCAATTTCATATAATCATCACCTAAACTTGGATTTAAACACATAAAGAACACAATGAAAAACAAAACCTAAATATAAGAATCAATGTTCAAAAATGTATGTTTTGGATGTTAAATATGATAGACGAACCTTATATTTGATGTTTCTAAGCTAAAACCACTATCAATTTCAGCTAAACAACATAAGATTCGTGATTTTTGATGATTTTCCTTAAGAACAATGAACTTTTCTCAAGAACACAAAATTTTCAAAAATCTTCAAATTTAAAAGTTGTGGATGTACAATTGATATGAAACTTTGCAGATGTGTTAGTTATCACAAACTAAAGCTATTAGAAGCTTAAATTCAATCAAACAACAACAAAATCAAAATTTTATGTTCATGAGCATTTGAAGACTTGAAGAACAAGTTTGATTAAATCTTCAAATTAGTGGCTCAAATGAACTTCAATTGATGTGAAAACTTGCAGATCTTCATAAAATAACAAATCTAAGCTAATGGTAGCTTGATTTCATCAAGAACAACAACAATTTACAGATCAAACTTGTGGTTCAAATTTTGGAGAAAAATTTGAAGAACAAGGAGCCAAGCTCTGATACCAATTGTTGAAATCAATGATTCTGCTGGTGGATCGAATAATGCAATCGTATTGTTGTCGTTTATTAGATTTGTGATGCGGAATCTCACAGACCCGTTGATGATTTCAAGTGAAGATCTATTGCAAGATGAAATGTATGATGATGAATGAATGATGAACAATTCAAGAACACATAATCATAAAAAATTCATTCATTCATATGTATGTTCGCTAGGAGATTACATGTTCATCTTGCAAAAGATCTTCACGAAATAACAAATCTAAGCTAATGGTAGCTTGATTTCATCAAAAACAACAACAATTTGCAGATCAAACTTGTGATTCAAATTTTTGAGAAAAATTTGAAGAACAAGGAGCCAATGCTCTGATACCAATTGTGGAAACCATCGATTCTACTTGATGGATCGAATATTGCAATCGTATTGTTGCCATTTATCAGATCTGTGATGCAGAATCTCACAGACCTGTTGATGATTTCAAGTGAAGATCTTTACAAGATTCAATGTATGATGATGAATGAATGATGAACAATTCAAGAACACATAATCATAAAAATTTCATTTATTCATATGTATGTTTGTGATGAGCTCAAAATCGATCGATCTGTGATGATATTGTGATACAATTCAATCAAAACAAACACAAGTAATCAAATCTAAGCAAACATATCACAAAAATTCATAGTTTCATTGATAGAATGCATAGATAATACAAGTGTAGAAAGAAAATAGTTACAATTCGTTAGATGAATATCTATCTCTCTATACACATACCTTATCTATGCTATTTATACTATCAATATTTACATAAAAGTCCCTATACTATGACAAAAATAAAAGACACACAAAGACAAATGTTAATCTTTAAAGAAGCATCTACAATACTCCCCCTAAGATTTACATGTCTTCAGTCTTCAAAATCTTCAGTCTTCAAATCTCTTTCTTCAATCTTTGATCTTCTTTCTTCCGTCTTCTTTCTTCAGTCTTTATCTTCAATCTACTTTGATCTTCATTCTTTAAACTTCAGTCTTCTTCTTTATCTCTTTCTTCAATCTCCTTCTCTATCTCCAGCTTTGATCTTCAGTCTTCACAAGGCAAAGAAATCTTCTGGTTCTTCCTTGATCTTGAACATTGGTTTCTCCTTGTAAATCTCTTGCTCCATTAGAGCTTTTATAATAGCTGCTTTGAATTTTCCTGCTAAAATCCCTTGTTCAGGCTTAGCTTCATTTGTTTTGATCTCCATATTGTTCATTACTTCCAAAGTTTGCTTAGAAAGACCTGCAATATCAACATTTGCATAACATTCTATAGGTTTAGAATTGTCTTTGCAATAAATATCCAATACCCCTTTGCTTGAAATTCTCATGAATTCAATGTCTTTGATATCTTTCTTCACAATATTAGCGTATGCTAATGCTTTCCTCAAAGATATCCTCTCCATTGCTACATTCATCACCTTAATTATAGACATAAAATACTTTTTGTCATTCTCAGCAGTTTTTGGACTCACTTTCTCAAACTTTTGAATTGATAAGAAAGAAATGTAACTAGGATGGAGTAGCTTAAGTTCAAATACACCAAACAATGTAATCATATCTTTATCCTAATCATCTACATTTCTAACCAACATCAATTCATACGTTTTAGAATTATAAAACATCTTAGAATCGGTTTTGATTGTTGAGATCCATCAATGACTTTCAATCCAGGATTTGTGACTTTCTCAAAATACTCATCACTAAAAGCATCCAAGAACTTTTCTTCACCAACATCTTTATCAACTTCTTTTCTCTTCTTCTTTAATGATTGAAAATACTGCTTATCTTCTTGATCACACCTTATTTGTAAGAATGAACTCATTCTGTTTATCCCTATGTGAAGTAACTCAATAAATAATTCTCTATGTTTAGCTTTTGAATGGTTGATCAAAGGCAATCTGTCTAATTCTTTCAAGTCTTAAACTGGCAGCTTAATAATACTTGAAAAGAAATGATAAACATCACAAATTGCATTGACTCTTTTAATCAAGAATGCATCAAACACTTCATCATACTTCCAAGCTATGATCTTGACCTCTTTAGTGGTATCAGGAACAATCATGGCATTCAACAAATCTGAAATAGATTGTCCTTTCTGTAATACATTACGCACAAGGTCACCAGCGGATCGTGCTTTGTTCCATAATTGCTTCTGTTCCATTGATACTTGATATCCTTGTCTTTCTGTTTCTGGAAACATCTTCATCAGTTCTCTTCTTCTCTCGTAAGCAGAACTTTTCTTCTCCATTGCTTTGATCTCTTGAGGTTTCAAAATCCTCGTCCTCTTTGTTATCTCCAAGTATTGAGGATTATCCATATCAAGCACTATCATCTTGTTTGTTTGTCTTTCAGTTTCTTGGAAACTTCTTACTAAGTTCCTTAATGATTTACCTTGCAATCTGTTCAATTTCTTTCGTGGATAATTACGTGACTGTAACCACGTTTTGAGTGCAGTAATGCTCATATCATCAGGGTTAGGATGATGTAACTCAGATGTAGACAGTTCTTCAATGTTAATGCTTTCTTGTAATGGGTTCCACTCCCCATGTTCTATGACAATCTCATCTGGATCAATTGGTGCAACTGATTCAGCTGAAATGCACTTCTTAAATTCTTCATTAATCTGAGACACAATTAAACCATCCAGAAAAACTCTATTGTACTTCATTTTAATCAGATAATTGTACCTTTCTTCCACATCCACAGGTATATCATCATGGCTTATATCAATCGGTGAATAATGTTCATCTACATTGGCTTCAACCAGATCTTCATCATCTAGAACTTCATTATACCATTCATCATCAAATTCTGCTTTTATATCATCTAAAGCTCCAATGGTTTCTTGTATATCTTAATCTTCTTCATCTATACTTGCATATTCATCAATCACTTTTTGAACTTTGAATGATGAATCAGGTAGTACTAAAACATCAATATCATCTAATTTCCTCTTTCCTTTATCTAAAACAGGTATTCTTTCAACATCAATAGGAGTAACTTTAGAAATAATCATCACTTCAGGAGATGGAGACTTTTGTTTTTCTTTCAACTTTTCTAATTCTTCTTTCAATACTTCATTTTCTTCATTTACTTTCTTTAATCTTTCTTCCATTGAATCAAAATCTGTCATCATTACCTCAAAAGTCTTCATATTATCATCTCGACTTTTTCTCAAATCATCTATTAACTTGTCTTTCTCTTTCACTTCTTCAATCAAACTTTCATTGACAGCTTTCAACTCTTCAATTATCTTTAATTGATTCAACTTTTCTTCATTCAATTCATCAATCTTCTTTTGTAAATTTTCTTCTTTAGTTAATGCAAACTGATCATTATGCTCTACCATTTCTTCAATCATACTTGCAATTTCTTCAATAGATTGTTCTTCACCTTGATTAATTTCTTTAGTATCCTCATCATGAATTTCTTCAGTAGCTTGGTCAATTTCTTGTACATCTTCCTCACTTTCATCATGAATTTCTTCAGTAACTTACTCAGCGTCTTGTATAACAACATCATGATCTATTTCCATTCCATCACCATCATGACCACCATCATCATCATCATCATCAGAATCAGATGAGCTAGAACTATCTTCTTCATCATCAATGTTTTCATTATCATCATCATCTTCTTCATCCTCTTCAGCTGGTACTTCCTCAATCAAATCAGCTGGGTCAATAGGCTCGTCCTCAGTTAAATGATAATGATCAATAGTGATATCCACTTCATCATTAGCAACATTAAGAATATAATCAAATAATGGAACATTCTGAGCTCCAGTAACCATTGCCAGTCTCTTATAAGATACATCAGACATATGCTCTAGCATCATAGTTTCACCACTCATACCATACACACGTATGTCTGGATACTCTTCATTTGTGATCATCTGAAGAAATCTAGGATACATGAGATACTTGTTCCTAATTCCCTTTTCAAGATTAAAGATAAAACCATTTAGAATCCACTTTGACATATTGAATCGTCTATTTGTAGTCAGTGCTACAATGAGTGATGCAATGTCAACTGGGAAAGAATTCCATCCCGTACTTCGTTTTGACATGCAATGTTGGAAAATGTAGCATATAAGCTTCCAATGATTATACACACGAGCATGGAAGAATTGTTTCTTTAGAAAATGCTCAGGGTGTCCCGTTTCCATGAATGTTTGTCTACATTCATCAAATGTTAGCTCGGATAAATCTTCTGGATCATTAGGTCCTAACCTCAAGGCTTGTCTAATTGAGTCTTCAGAGACTTCAATCATTCTAAAATTTGTTATAAAGCCTCGGACCACTTTAGCTCCATTATCATCAACATCAACATATGCCATGCTCCAGAACTTCTTAATCAGACGTGCATAGATAATCGGTTGGTAGCACATGGCATATACGTACTTCGTCCGTAATATAAATCTGATCATATCTTCGTATCTTGCAGCATCTTGAATATCCTCGATTAATAGCGCAACAACGTTGTGTTTCGGCTCGAACTTTAAATCAGCCATCTGCAAAATGAACAAGAAATTTAGACTTTTGAATGTTGAAGATTAACTCAATTGAAAGTTTATTGACTTTTTAAGAATTTGTGTATTTTAACCAATTTAACAATTTGCACTTGAAATTTCTAAGAATTGAACATTCTGTTCAAAATCAGAAATTCTTTCAAGTTTAGTTTCATTATGATTGACACAATTTAATTCTCAATTTTTATTTTAAAACAGATTTAAATGTGAATTTTTAATCAATTTTCATTTTTATTTTAAAAAAATATGTTGAATGATTGTTCATCTTCATCCTCAGTCGATGAAGATTCATCACATAATCAACTTTGATGAAAAACATATTTTAATGCATCAATGAGATCGAAATCATGTTTGTATTAACATTTAATCATCAATTTCAATTCATTATACTCATTTCATTCACAATCTTAACAGATTCATTAGACTAGGGTTCGTGCGCCCAAATAGGTCCGATACGCCCAAATCAATCAACCTGTTAACTGAAATTTCTAAAATTTTGATCATCAACTTACATTTAGAATCGAATAATCACTATAGAATGCAAGATAAGATCAGAAATCAATCGAAATGAGTGAATCAGTGGTATATCGAGTGTCTGGGTTTGAGAGTGTTCTGTGTTCAGGGGAGATTTTGAAAATGAAATCTGAAAACACAAAGTGTTGTTTATATACTAAGTGAAAAATTTTTAGGCGCATGAGCACTATTTGTGCGCATGGGCTTAGGCGCATGAGCACTGTTCAGATGCATAAGCACTGTGTATGCGCTTTTGCACTGTTTAGGCGCATAAGCACTGTGTAGGCGCTTTAGCAGTGTTCAGGCGCATGAGCTTAGCTGAAACGCCCAATACTTTGACACTTGTTTACACTTGGAAGCATGGGAACTGTCTAGGAGTATGGGAAGGATAAAACGCCCAACACTTTGCACATTTTCAGACTTAAGACAACTGTTTAGACGCATGATAACTTTTTAGACGCATGAAGTTGTCTGAAACATCCAACACTTGTACAAATCTTGAAAAATCATCATGCTCCTAATCCTGGACTTATGAATTGTTTAGGCGCATGAGATGACTTCCATGTGTCCCAACACTTGTAATTTTTCAGATCTTCCACCTGTACACTATTTAGACATATTAGCACTGTTCACATACTAATATTAAAACAGTTAATCACATTTTGACTTTAATTAGTCAAATTTTGACTTTCACCCAAAATTTTCAAAATTAACCCTCAATTTTGAACTTTTGACTTTTAAATTTTTATTTTTATTTTTATTTTTTTATTTTGAAATTTTTAATTTTTATTTTTGACCTTTTTATTTTTGTTTTAATTTTTCAAAATAATTTCCCGTCATTTTAGTCTCTAATTTTTAACAAAAAATCTCGTTTAACTTTTGCAAGAAGCTTTTCCATTAAAAATATTTTTCAGGTTTATTTTTACATTTTGTTACACACACATGCTTGACATATGTAGCATCATCCTTTCCAACCAAAACATTAGATTTTGATTTTTCATGATTTTACATATGTAGAAATTTGACAATGAGTTTTAACTCTTTTTACTCCCCCTAAACTTTTAAGTTTAACAAAACTTAGAAGTTTCTTGAATTTTGTCACATGAAGAGCAAACTAATCATTGTTAATGTCACACCCCAACCTTAACGGCGGAAACGTCGAGATGTGAGGGTTAAGATTGTTCATGCCACACAACGCTAATTTAAAATGACAATATTATTAAAACTCAATATTCAAGACATACATTTAAGAAATAGAATATGTTCCAAAACATAGGAATTTCAACGTTCAATGATAACAAATGCATTTTTATTTTATTCTAGGTCCAGTCTTAGATGTGACATTGTCTTCATAG
Source organism: Flaveria sonorensis (assembly GCA_025506505.1). Taxonomy (NCBI): domain Eukaryota; kingdom Viridiplantae; phylum Streptophyta; class Magnoliopsida; order Asterales; family Asteraceae; genus Flaveria; species Flaveria sonorensis. The sequence goes on from CM046423.1 coordinate 32,405,359, forward strand.
CAAGCTAAGCATTATCATTTTCTGAAACATGTTAAAAATAAAAGGTCAACTTAGTGTTGGTGAGTTTTCCATAATTTTCATACATAAATATATATATATATATATATATATATATATATATATATATATATATATATATATATATATATATATATATATATATATATATATATAAGATGGTAATTCATGTCATAGGTTATTGAATAAAGTAACTAGGGATGGATGAACAAATGTAACAATCAAACCTTGACAGATTACAAGATTACAAGATTAAACGATTAGCTAAGTGTACTTGGATTAACCAAGTAGGCTTGTCAGGCCCATAGATCTATGACGTCGCCAGGCTAGCAATAGTTAATGATTGTACATATAATAGTCATCACATGGTAATTTCTAAAGTTCAACTAATCACAACAAATAAGATGAATTACCCAAGTGTTTACAAGATTTCGAACGAGTTTACAAGTGCAATTATCATAAAGTTAATATGTTTCACCACAAAGTGTGAAAATATATAAAAGGGGTATGAAAAAACTCACATGATAATAAAGGATGCACAAATAGTAAGTCTTGTATATAATGCCGAGGATTCGTTAACGTTCACCTAAATGAACGACGTGCGAAGTTAATCATGATAATTATGGTGTTATATTTATAAACCATTTAACCCATGATTTTTACATTATTAAATAGATGTAATTTGTTATTACTTTGGTATTTAAATGTTTAAATAAGAATTTTGGTGATTAATATTATTAATAAAAGTTAAACTTTTATTATTAATTGGTCATTATTTACTATAGTAATTTTGTAGGTTTAAAGGATTAAAACAATTTTATTGATTGCAATAAGTATACATTTTAAATGTATACATATGTATTTATTTCCTTAAACTATAAATTTTATAACAATTAGGAATTTATTAAATTGGTATTATTTAAAAATTAAATGAGATTTATTAAAATTTAAAATTAATAATAAATCGTATTTTGTAGCAATTTTTTATAATTTAAAATAAAGAAATGAGAATTTCTTAATTGAATTTCTAAGAAATTAAAAAGGAATTAATTCTATTAATTTTCTGATTAAAATTGATTTTTATATTATTAATAATAATATTTAAACAGTTTCTGAAATTTAATTATTAATAAAAACCCTTTTTAAAAAAAAATTGGCAGGGCCTCGGGTTCGAACCCGAGTCCCTTGCCAAGGCAACCAACACTCAAACCACCGGGCCAAAGCCCCGGGTTGTGTTAACTTCCAATCTGGAAATTTTAAAACCAAACTTTTAGATAAACTCAATTTCCACCCAAGAAACCTAGTTACAATCCGATCGATTTGATCAACAGTTCGTTGATAATAGCCAAATCAACCATGGGGCTTTTGTTCCCCATGTAAAAACGAGTCAAAAACCCAATGTAATTACCTGATTTGGTTATAGGATCAAGAATTTCGACTCGAGTTGATGTTGCGGCGGTTGTCGGATCAAATTATGATGTGTGTGTGTTTTGGTAAAATTAACAATGCGAAGTGCTTAAGAAAGTCAATCATAAGTTGTACCCTCTGTTTATATACTTTGATGATAACCGATTCGAGTCTAATAAGATCAATTTCCAATCGAGAGTTACGGGTGAACGATAATTGGGTTAAAGGCTGTTTAAATGCAATTACTCATACCGTAACCTTCGACACGATTAGCTGAACGTTCGAAATGGTTTAATTGTATTGATAGTACGGTTTAATTGGAGAAACAGATTTGGTTTATGGTGAAAATCGGTTTCAAGTTCGAGACCTCCATTTTCGCATTTAAAGCCAAATCAATACACCCATGCTTGTTGAAACGTACTTACGAACCGATTTGGATCGGTTTCAGGGTTAAAAGCTAACTTTTCGATGGGTTTAGGGCTTGCCGGTGCCGCGCCGGAGTCTCGCCGGCCGGCGGCCGGGAAATCGGGGAAAGGGGGGTTGGGTTTTTAAAAATATTACACTTAGGTCCCTTTGGTTTTAAAGTTTATAATTTAAGCCCAAAGTTTTTGGGTTTTAATTTAAATCAATTTACAGTTTGGCCCCTGTGGTTTAAAGGTTATTATTTCATGCCCAAAACTTAATCCTTGCAAGTTTTTATAATATAAACCTTATATTTCTTTTATTATTACTAATGTTAATTTTTTTTACTATTATTAATATTATTTTTTTATTGTTATTTATTATTATTATTATTATTATTATTATTATTATTATTATTATTATTATTATTATTATTATTATTATTATTATTATCATTATTTACTTAATTATTTAATAAGATCTAAATTATAAGGATGCAAGAAATTACAAATAAGTCCTCGAATTTACATTAATGACAAATCACACCTTTAAAAGAGATAACGATGATTAACAAACATTTAACAAAATTACGAGAGTTCACAGTCTCCCCAACTTTAAGGAATTTCGTCCTGAAATTAAAGACAAGACTAAACGAACAGATAGGGATATTTCCTCTTCATGTGATCCTCGCGTTCCCAGGTGAACTCAGCTCCACGTTTGTTTTCCCAACGAACCTTAACGATCGATGTGGTAGATGTTCGGGTCTTCTTCAGTGTTCGATCCATAATCTCGACAGGTTTCTCAACGAAATGCAACGACTCGTCAATTTGGATTTCCTCCAAAGGAACATGCAAATTTTCATCGGCCAAGCATTTCCTCAAATTTGAGACATGGAATACAGGATGAACCCCACTAAGTTCAGAAGGTAGTTCCAGTTTGTAAGCCACTTTCCTAATTCTTTTCAGAATTTTGAAAGGTCCTACAAAACGTGGGGCTAACTTACCCTTCTTCCCAAAGCGAACAACACCCTTCCATGGAGAGACCTTAAGAAGAACCATGTCGCCAACTTGAAATTCCAACGGTTTTCGTCTTTTATCGGCATAACTCTTTTGACGACTTCTAGCCACCTCCAGGTTATTTCGAATTTTGGAGACTTTGTCGGTCGTTTCTTGAATAAGTTCAGGACCAGTAATGAAGTTCTCACCTATGTCGGTCCCACAGATCGGAGAACGACATTTACGACCATATAAAGCCTCGAATGATGCCATCTTGATACTCAAGTGATAACTATTGTTATACGAAAATTCCGCTAAGGGCAGATGCGTATCCCAGTCACCACCAAAATCAAGGACACAATTGGATTGTTCGCTCGGTTTGACCGTCCGTTTGAGGATGGTAAGCCGTGCTTAAATCCAATTGAGTACCCAAGAGTTCTTGCATGGAAGACCAGAAGTATGAAGTGAATCGAGCATCACGATCGGAAATAATATGCAATGGCACACCATGACGACTCACAATTTCATCGATGTAGATACGAGCCAATCTTGAAACTTTGTATGTGTCTCGTATTGGTATGAAATGTGCCGTTTTGGTCAAACGGTCAACAATCACCCATATGCTATCATGGCCACGAGAGGTACGTGGTAACTTGGTTATGAAATCCATGGATATGTGTTCCTATTTCCGTATAGGGATTTCAGGTTGTTCAAGTAGACCACTAGGTCGTTGATGTTCAGCTTTGACTCTTGCACATGTGAGGCACTTGGAAACATAAGACGCGATATCTTTCTTCATTCTCGGCCACCAATATTGGCCACGCAAATCCATGTACATTTTATCAGACCCGGGATGAATGGAATATTGGGTTTGATGAGCTTCGTTCATGATGAAGTGACGGAGATTATCGTGATTCGGAATCCAGAGTCGGTTCAAGAAATACCACATGCCGTTCGGTTTTGTCTCCAGTTGTGACCGAACGCTATACGCCAGATCGTCATCTTTCCCTTCCTCGGTTAACGCCGCTTATTGAGCCTCGCGGATGCAAAACTCGAGATCACTATCAATCCTTTTGTTTTGAAGCATGATAGTGGCTTCGTTAACATCCACATGAATCTCGGTGTCAAATTCTCCTAATGTGTCAAACCATTGTCTTCGATCTCGGATTTCTTGAAGCGAGACAGTCTTGTTGTGGATCTTTCGACTCAGCACGTCGGCTACAACATTCGCCTTTCCAGGATGATAGCGAATGTCACAGTCGTAGTCGCTAATTAGTTCAACCCAACGTCTTTGTCTCATGTTGAGATCCTTTTGATTAAGCACATGTTGAAGGCTCTTGTGATCGGTGTAGACTATGCATTACGTGCCATAGAGATAATGTCACCAAATCTTCAAAGCAAATACCACGGCGCCAAGTTCGAGATCATGAGTTGTGTAGTTCACTTCATGAACCTTCAATTGTCTCGACGCGTAAGCTATGACCTTACCTCGTTGCATAAGAACATAACCAAGACCTTGACTAGACGCATCGCAATATACAGTGAAGTCATCGTTTCCATCGGGAAGGGTTAGGATAGGAGCATTACACAGTTTGTGTTTCAACGTCTCAAACGCATCTTCTTGTTTGGGCCCCACTCAAAAAGTCTATTCTTTTGAGTTAGCGCCGTAAGCGGTTTCGCAATCTTCGAAAAGTTTGCAATGAACCTACGGTAATAACCCGCTAAACCCAGAAAAGAACGAACCTCGGTTGGGGTCATGGGAACACACCAATTCTTCACGGCTTCTATCTTTGCAGGATCAACGTGAATTCCTTGGCTATTCACCACATGTCCTAAGAATTGGACTTCTTCAAGCCAAAATTCGCACTTGGAGAACTTGGCATATAATTGTTCCTTCTTCAAAAGTTCGAGAACTTGACGTAGGTGCGACTCGTGATAGGTCTTTGTCTTGGAATAGATGAGAATGTCATCAATAAACACGATCACGAATTTTTCCAAATACGGTTTACATACCCGATTCATGAGATCCATGAAGACAGCAGGTGCATTAGTCAAGCCAAAAGGCATAACCGTGAACTCATAATGTCCATATCGAGTACGAAACGCGGTCTTTGGAATATCATTGTCGTGAACACGTAATTGATGATATCCAGAACGTAGATCGATCTTCGAGAATTGTGTAGCTCCTTGAAGTTGATCGAAGAGATCATCAATTCGAGGAAGAAGATATCGGTTCTTGATAGTGAGCTTGTTGAGTTCCCGGTAGTCGATGCACATACGGAAAGAACCATCTTTCTTCTACACAAATAGCACGGGTGCACCCCATGGTGAAGAGCTAGGTCGAATGAAACACTTATCGGTCAACTCTTGCAGTTGACTAGCTAGTTCTTGCATTTCAGACTATGCAAGACGATAAGATAACTTAGCCACGGGATTTGCACCAGGAATCAGGTCGATTTTGAACTCAACTTCTCGTACAGGAGGTAACCCACTAAGATCCTCAGGAAACACCTCGAGAAAATCCCGCACGACAGGTATATCCTTTAGTTCTTTACCCTTGGCTTTCGTGTTAACTACATAAGCCATGAAAACTACGTAGTTTTTACTTAAGCACTTGCGGGCCTTGATACAAGACATGAGTTTGAGTCTTTGGGATGATCTCTCCCCAAAAACTTTTAAGGTATCACCTGATGGTAAAGGAATTCGAATGCACTTCTCAAAGCATATAATTTCCGCATGTTGCTTGGCTAACCAATCCATGCAGATAATAACATCAAATCTCCCTAGTTGCATAGGAATGAGGTCGATTAGAAAATCGTGCTCGTTAAGACTTAAGGTGCAATCGCGTATCATGACGCCGACTTCGACAGACTTGCCATCGGCTACTTTGACCATAAAAGATCTCTCTAAATTAGAACGCAGCTTGGAAAGAATAGGCTCGAACTCTAAAGACACGAAACTCTTATCCGCACCCGAATCAAACAGTATAGAAGCATAACGACTATTTACAAGATACATACCTGCTCAAATAATAACCTATTATTGGCATAATGAACGCAGGTAGTGATTTTACAAGACAAAAGAACAATTAAAAGAAATTAATGACGTACCATTCACCACGTCGTTGTTGGTTTGAGCTTGGTTGGAGTTGATGTTGAAAGCCCTTCCACAAGCCAGTGGCACAGTTCCCGCATTGCGGGGGCATTGTGGACGGACATGACCCGGTTCGCCACAGTTGTAGCAGACTCGGTTTCCAGCCAACGCCGTATTATTAGGAGCACGAAGGCAAGTAGCCACCAGATGCCCATACTTTGCGCACAATGAGCAAACTCGATAAGGAGTGTTACTCGCGTGATGGTACTTGCAAGTATTGCACATCGGGTGCGGCCCAGTATAAGCCCTCACCACGGGGGCTTGATTTGCAACGACAGCTTGCCTTTGAGGGGCATTTGGTGCTATCACCGCATAATTACGAGCCGGTGTGAACTTGCGCTTCTTGCCTTTGAAAGACGACTCGGACTTCACCTCCTTTGTAGCCTCGGGAGTCACCTTCACATCAGTCTTGGCACCTTTTACCACCAAAGTACCAGCTCTAATATGGTTTTCAGTGAGCTGGGCAGTGATATTAATCGCCTCCTCCAAAGTTGTAGGCCTACTACCCACCACGACATCTTGAATTTGAGGTGGTACTCCCTTAATAAACTTCTCGATGTTGCGGGGAACGGTATCCACCATGTGAGGTAGGAGCATGCTCAACTCATGATGCCGGGTGGAATAAGCCAAATGATTCCCACTATCCTGTTTGAGGTTCCAGAATTCCTCCTCCAGCTTTTGCAATTCACTCCTCGGGTAGAACTTTTGGATCATTATGTCCTTAAATTCTTCCCAAGGCAACGCCAAAGCAACTTCAGTCCCTCGGTTCCTTTTCTCACTATTCCACCAAGTGAGTGCCCGTTGTTGAAGGACACTTGCAGCATATCGGACCTTGAGTTCATCGGGACATTCGATGACGATAAACGTATTCTCCATACTTTCGAACCACTCGATAAGTCCAGTGGCTCCTTCCTTTCCACTAAAGCTAGTGGGTTTGCACGAGTGGAAGTGCTTGAATATGCAAGTGCGACTATTCCCACCTTGGTTGTTGCTATTTTCCCCTTGACCATTGTTGTCACCACTACCATTGTTTCCATTGGCGTTGTTGTTGTTGTTGGCCATTAGGGTGCTGCTAAGTTCAGCAACCATCGTTGGAAGTACAGCGCCCATTTGCCGGACGATCATTGCAGCGAGTTTGCGGTTGGAGGTAGCACGTTTTCCATGATGACGAGACATTCTATAAGATAGAAATAAAGAAAAATATTAGTATTTGGAGATAAACCAGTTCAAAGAAAATAGGAGTTTTAGATAATTTATATTCAGCCAAGATGGTTCCATTTGGTATCACATAGCCAATAGGAACATGAACACGTCGAGGTGACTCAATCCTAATTTCCTCAGGAAAGATGTGTATGTTGACCATAATTTAGCACTCATCCCAGAAATCCCCAGGTAAGCATAACAGGTCTCGCAATGAGATTTATATGAAATGCTTGCCTTAGCCAGAGGGCCTTTTGCCAGGAAATCCAGAATGTTTATATGTCACACACTTCCCTAAGGCTATCAGAATTAAAACCTCGATGAGAATTTCAAGATTTAGACATATCGTCTAAGGAATTTTTTTTTCCACTCAATAAAATACGTAGTTTTCCTCACGTAGTCAATAATGAGACTTAGAAAAGATTAGACCCGGTAGAAACGTAGTGGCATAAGAAGAGGATTAGAAAGTTGGGGTTACAAGGTTCAAGGCATATTCCTAAGGCACTATTTTCTAAATGTCAGCAAATAGCACATAAGGGAATTTGTCATGCATCAAGATAGACATATAAGCATACTTACAAGATTATAGCAATTGTCAAGTAAAGGGTCCCTAGTTTAACCATAGTCTAGGCCACCATTTCTAATAACCTAAATCCCTATAGTTATGGGCTCTGATACCAATCTGTCACACTCCAACCTTAACGGCAGAAACATCGAGATGTGAGGGTTAAGATTGTTCATGCCACACAACGCTAATTTAAAATGACAATATTATTAAAACTCAATATTCAAGACATACATTTAAGAAATAGAATATGTTCCAAAACATAGGAATTTCAACGTTCAATGATAACAAATGCATTTTTATTTTATTCTAGGTCCAGTCCTAGATGTGACATTGTCTTCATAGCAAGCTAAGCATTATCATTACCTGAAACATGTTAAAAATAAAAGGTCAACTTAGTGTTGGTGAGTTTTCCATAGTTTTCATACATAAATATATATATATATATATATATATATATATATATATATATATATATATATATATATATATATATAAGGATGGTAATTCATGTCATAGGTTATTGAATAAAGTAACTAGGGATGGATGAACAAATGTAACAATCAAACCTTGACAGATTACAAGATTACAGAATTAAACGATTAGCTAAGTGTACTTGGATTAACCAAGTAGGCTTGTCAGGCCCATAGATCTATGACGTCGCCAGGCTAGCAATAGTTAATGATTGTACATATAATAGTCATCACATGGTAATTACTAAAGTTCAACTAATCACGACAAATAAGATGAATTACCCAAGTGTTTACAAGATTTCGAACGAGTTTACAAGTGCAATTATCATAAAATTAACATGTTTCACCCCAAAGTGTGAAAATATATAGAAGGGGTATGGAAAAACTCACATGATAATAAAGGATGCACAAATAGTAAGTCTTGTATATAATGCCGAGGAATCGTTAACGTTCACCTAAACGAACGACGTGCGAAGTTAATCATGATAATTATGGTGTTATATTTATAAACCATTTAACCCATGATTTTTACATTATTAAATAGATGTAATTTGTTATTACTTTGGTATTTAAATAAGAATTTTCGAGATTAATATTATTAATAAAAGTTAAACATTTATTATTAATTGGTCATTATTTACTATAGTAATTTTGTAGGTTTAAAGGATTAAAACAATTTTATTGATTGCAATAAGTGTACATTTTAAATGTGTACATATGTATTTATTTCCTTAAACTATAAATTTTATAACAATTAGGAATTTATTAAATTGGTATTATTTAAAAATTAAATGAGATTTATTAAAATTTAAAATTAATAATAAATCATATTTTGTAGCAATTTTTTATAATTTAAAATAAAAGAAATGAGAATTTCTTAATTGAATTTCTAAGAAATTAAAAAAGGAATTAATTCTATTAATTTTCTGATTAAAATTGATTTTTATATTATTAATAATAATATTTAAACAGTTTCTGAAATTTAATTATTAATAAAAACCCTTTTTAAAAAAAATTGGCAGGGCCTCGGGTTCGAACCCGGGTCCCTTGCCAAGGCAACCAACACTCAAACCATCGGGCCAAAGCCCCGGGTTGTGTCAATTTCCAATATGGAAATTTTAAAACCAAACTTTCAGATAAACTCAATTTCCACCCAAGAACCCTAGTTACAATCCGATCGATTTGATCAACAATTCGTTGATAATAGCCAAATCAACCATGGGGCTTTTGTTCCCCATGTAAAAACGAGTCAAAAACCCAATGTAATTACCTGATTTGGTTATAGGATCAAGAATTTCGACTCGAGTTGATGTTGCGGCGGTTGTCGGATCAAATTGTGATGTGTGTGTGTGTGTGTGTTTTTGTAAAATTAACAGTGCGGAGAGCTTAAGAAAGTCAATCATAAGTTGTACCCTCTGTTTATATACTTTGATGATAACCGATTCGAGTCTAATAAGATCAATTTCCAATCGAGAGTTACGGGTGAACGTTAATTGGGTTAAAGGCTGTTTAAATGCAATTACTCATACCGTAACCTTTGACACGATTAGCCGAACGTTCGTAATGGTTTAATTGTATTGATAGTACGGTTTAATTGGAGAAACAGATTTGGTTTATGGTGAAAATCGATTTAAAGTTCGAGACCTCCATTTTCGCATTTAAAGCCAAATCAATACACCTATGCTTGTTGGAAACGTACTTACGAACTGATTGGGATCGGTTTCAGGGTTAAAAGCTAACTTTTTGATGGGTTTGGGGCTCGCCGGTGCCGCGCCAGAGTCTCGCCAGCCGGCGGCCGGGAAATCGGGGAAAGGGGGGTTGGGTTTTTAAAAATATTACACTTAGGTCCCTTTGGTTTTAAAGTTTATAATTTAAGTCCAAAGTTTTTGGGTTTTAATTTAAATCAATTTACAGTTTGGCCCCTGTGGTTTAAAGGTTGTTATTTCATGCCCAAAACTTAATCCTTGCAAGTTTTTATAATATAAACCTTATATTTCTTTTATTATTACTAATGTTAATTTTTTTTTTACTATTATTAATATTATTTTTTTATTGTTATTTATTATTATTATTATTATTTATTATTATTATTATTATTATTATTTTCATTATTTACTTAATTATTTAATAAGAACTAAATTATAAGGATGCAAGAAATTACAAATAAGTCCTCGAATTTACATTAATGACAAATCACACCTTTACAAGAGATAACGATGATTAACAAACATTTAACTAAACTACGAGAGTTCACAGTTAAATTGCTACACACAGAAAACATGCAAAAATTAAAATGAAAGCAGAATAAAAATCTAATATTCACAATGAATCATGTCTGCAGTGAGATCATATTAGATATGATCAGCACATTGAAATAAAAAAATGATGGATAGTCACTGACAGTAATTAAATCCTGATCAAGTGTGTTCCAGGTAAGTATTTCTGCAGCAAAGGAGACACTAAATCTAAGGACAGAAAATGAGTGCTTTTGGCAAGGTACTCCGCACACTCACTTTTTCAACTCTTGGATTTCTTAAGGTACGATTAGATATGACATTATGTGAGTCACACTTAGACTTAGAGAGGTTAATTCTTATAAAGATATGCAAGAAGTCACTATTCTCAACTTGTTAACCTGATATATACTATAACCAGATCTCATTTGGTGTTTGTGCACATTGGCATCTTGTTACATCAGTGAGTATATCCAGGTCTGTAATCACTTACAACAAAGGATATCTCATCACTTCAGGTCTATGATGACTCATAACAGAGAAGTGTTAGATGCATTAAATAATTAGAGCTCAATGGTTATTCATATCGCCATCAGGTGTGAGATTATGTCTTAACAAGCAATCAATTTGAGAAATCAACGCTACTCATTACTGCTAAGATAGACATACATGAATGCATGAGTGATTTAGTTTAATCAAAAGAATTTACTTTTTCAGTATAATTGCAAGAGCTTACCTGCACAACATATCTGATCATGTCAGACTGTAGTCATACGCGAAGTATGCAACTGATCATACTAATGTACTGTCATTTCTCACGTATTGCAAAACAAATTCATTCCTATATAATTAATAAGGAAAAACACTATTTTTTGTGATTTTTGGTTTTATATTTTTATCTTTTGTTTTTCAATTTTCTATTTTTGTATTTGGTTTTCGTTTTTCTAATAAACATGCACACACAAAAATAAAATCAGGCAATTAACTTTGACAGGTTCTCTAACTGTGTCCTATTCATATAAGGGAGGGTTCTGATCATATTTAGACTCAATTAACTGAAATACTCAAAAACCAATTTTTACATGTGGTTAATAAGACCAATTGACTCTACCAAATACTCAAACCATCCTGGTAAGAAGGCTTTAGTAAAAAGGTCGGTAAACTATTTTTCAGTAGCAATTTGAATCAAAATGATTAAACCTTTTTCAGAGTTATCTCTGAGAAAATGATATCGAATTTCGATATGTTTTGTTTTAGAATGTTGGATAGGATTAGCTGTAATGAACATAGCAGCTGTGTTATCAATGTAAATAGGTGTTTTAAGAAAATTAAACCAGTAATCCAGGAGTTGGTTTTGTAACCAAAGGATTTGAGAACATCCTGCTGAAGCAGCAATGTACTCAGCTTCTGCAGTAGAAACAGAGACATTTGTTTGTTTCTTGCATTGCCATGAGACTAATCTGGGTCTTAAAAATTGACACCCACCCGTTGTTGATTTTCTATCTTGACAACATCCGCCATAATCACTATCAATATACCCATGTAACTCGAAGTTTCCTTCGTAAGGATACCATAGCCCTAAAGCCGGTTTACCTTTGAGATACCTGAATATTCTTTTGACAACAATTAAATGGGATTCTTTCTGGTCTGATTGATACCTTGCACAGACACAAACAACATACATAATGTCTGATCCAGATGCAGTGAGATACATCAAAGAACCAATCATCGATCTATATAATGTTTGGTCTACTAATTTTCCTTTCGGATCAGGCTCAATCTTGGCGTTTACATTAGTGTGAGTTTTAATTGACTGACGATCTTGCAGCTTAAATTTTTTCAAGAGTTTGTCGACAAACTTCTCTTGGTTGATAAAAATACCATCTGCAGATTGCTTAACTTGTATTCCAAGAAAGAAATTTATCTCTCCCATAGAACTCATCTGAAATCGAGATTTCATGATTTCTTCGATTTTATTGCACATTTTTGGACTTGTAGAACCAAATATGATATCATCAACATACACTTGTACACATAAAAGATCACCAGCATCCTTCCTTGTGAATAAAGTTGGGTTGATTTTCCCTCGCGTGCATCCATGTTGGATTAAGTGCTGTGACAATGTCTCATACCAGATTCTAGGGGCTTGATGTAGTCCATATAAGGCTTTGCTCAATTTGTACACACGATATGGATATGTAGCATCTTCAAAACCTGGAGGTTGCTTCATGTACGCATCATCGGTGATAGAACCATACAAAAATGCACCCTTTACGTCCATTTGATACACTATAAATTTCATGAAAGAGGCATAAGCCAGGAAGGCACGAATAGATTCAAGTCTTGCAACTGGAACAAATACTTCATCATAATCAATACCTTCTTCTTGAGTGTATCCTTGTGCAACTAATCTCGCTTTATTCCGAATAACAATTCCTCTATCATTAGTTTTATTTCTGAATAACCATTTTATGCCTATGGAATTTTCTCCTTCAGGTAAATCCACCAGATTCCACACTTCTTGTTCGCGGAACTGTAATAATTCTTCTTGCATAGCCTCGATCTAACCATTGTCCTTTAACGCTTTGGAAACATTTTTAGGAACAATTTGAGAAAGAAAGCAAGAGTATAAGCAGAAGTTTGCTTGTTCTTGTGAATAAGAGATGTTGGAATCTCATCTCCTTGAACATGAACATTTAGATTGGATTGATTCAAGTTGGAAAGCTAATGCAATAGGCTTGAAGAATATGGATTGAAATTGGGAACTTGAGTTGGTGAGTTGATAAAGTAATCAAGATTACCATAATCAACTACATCACCAGAAATAGATGATGTTCCAGACTCAGGTTATACAATTTCTGTACCATCATTAGGAATTAGTTGTGACACATCTTGGTTTTCTGAAACTAAATGATCATTATCTTGATGAGACTGATCATCATTATTAGACTGAATAATAGAATCTCTAACAAAAGAAAAGAAGGGGTAGTCTAAGCTTGAATCATCTGCATCGTCAGAATCCGAATTGTCACTAAATGAACCGAGATCTCCTTGAATTTTCTTTTCACCTGTAGAATAAAGCAAGTTAGATTGGTTAAACAAGTTGGATTGAAAAGAGTTTGACAATGAATCTAAATCAAATAACCATGCAGGACCATTTGACACTGATGGAAAAGAGTTTTCAAGAAATTTAACATTGAATGTTTCAACTATAATGTTAGTCCTAGAGTTATAAACTCGATAGGCCTTTGAAATAGATGAATATCCAATGAAAAATCCATCATCAGATTTTGATTCAAATTTTCCTAAATAATCACTTGAATTCAAAATCATAACCGGACAACCAAAATATTTAAGAAAATCTATGTTTGGTTTCCTGCCAAACATTAACTCATATGGAGTTTTCAGTTTGTCATTAACAATTAACGAACGGTTCTGAACAAAACATGCAGTTGATATTGCTTTATCCCAGAATGTGATCGGAATTTTAGCATCGGCTAACATGGATCGTGCTGCTTCAATCAATGTTCGGTTCTTCCTTTCAGCAACTCCGTTTTGTTAAGGAGTTCTGGGAGCACTGAACTGATGAGCTATTCCTTTCTCTGCACAAAACATATCAAGAGTTAGATATTTGAATTCCGTCCCATTATCACTTCTAATTATTTTTACTTTTTGATCAAGTTGAGTTTCTACTTTTATGATGAATTCTTTTATTAATTCAGCCGTTTCAAATTTAGCATTTAGAAAGAAAACCCATTAAAATCTTGTATAGTCATCAATGATAACTAAACAGTAAGATTTTCTTCCAATACTCTTCACGTTGGTTGGTCTAAAAAGGTCCATATGCAACAACTGAAGGGGTTTGGAATTTGAGTTTATCAGCTTGGACTTATAAGATGCTCTGTGCTGTTTCCCCTTTAAACATGCTGAGCATAAATCAGTGGTGGCAAACTTCTTTGATGGAAGGCTAATAACATGATTTCCTACTACAAGCTTGTTTATATTCTTGAAGTTGGAATGTCCGAGATGTCTATGCCAAAGCTAGCTTTCATCATTTGATGCTTTAGCAAAGAGAAAAGTTATTTCTGTAGAAGAGTCCACTTGAGACATATCCAGTTTGTATACATCTCGGTCTCTGACAGCTTTAACAACCACGCTATCCTTGCTTATCTGAAATCCTGGCTTCAAGATATAACAAGAAGAGTCATCAAAAAGTACAGAGTAGGATTTATCACAAATTTGGGATACGCTTAACAAATTAAAGTTCAACTGTGAACAGAAGTTGACTTTATCAAAGCTTATAATCCCATTGGATATTGTTCCTTCTCCGGTTATTTTTCCTCCTGCATCACCACCAAAGGCGACATGCGTTCCATCTTTTAACTTTAAATCTTGTAATAAGGCCTAATTGCCTGTCATATGCAGGCTACACCCTCTATCCACATACCAAGTATTAATTGGTTTTCTCTGGAGTACCTGCAAAAGAAAACAATTTAAGGTGAATTATCTACCCAAGCCGAAATGGTCTTGGGTTTTCCAAACTTGTCAACAATAGTAAATTGTTTAAAGTGAAGTTTGTTGACATCAGGTTTATTCTTTATGAATTCACCAATTCTGTTATTTGTAACAAAATTATGCATGTTTGGAAAATTCATGCTTTTTGACTGACCATTGTTTGAAAATTTTTTGTTTTCAAAACTTTTGTTATTAATTCTCACTGACCTTGGAATGAAATTATCATTGAAGTATTGTTTAGGTCTCACTAGATTATTTCTTTTGAAAGAGTTCAAACCTAAGGAGGGTTGGTGTGTTAATCTTTGAAAATCAATATTTTGGTTTCTTTTATATTGCAGATTAACATAACCTTTGCTTACTGTTGAGGTTGTAAATCCTCTCCTCTGTGAATTCTTTCTAAAGTAACAATCTTTAGTGTTGTGAGTTTGATCATCACAGTAAGTACAGTATTTGTTAAAATAACACTCTGAAGTTGAGTGATTTCTCATATCGCAAATGTGATAGTATTTGTTGAAAAAACATTCAGCAGTGTTATGATTGCACATGTCACATATTTTGTAGTACCTCTGTGGAGTTTTAAACAATAGTTTGTTAACTTTTGATGTTGACGCAACATTTGTTCCTTGTTTAGGTTTAGGCGTCAAAAAGTTAATCTTTTGTTTTTGATTTGACAAATTTTGTTTTTGATTTGACATAATTTTCTTTTGCACATTTTGTTTTGTCTTTTGAACATGAACTTCATTCTTTGTTTCCTTAGATACAAATCGTTTAACGATAGCGGAAGACTTAGAATCTGAACCTGTTTTCAGATCAGAGGTTGATTTGTTCTTAGGAGTTTGCTTAACATCTTGAATTGAATTCATGTTTAACATACCAGCAGACACAAATTTAATTGGTTTAAATTTATTTGTTTGATTTGTTGTCTGTGTCTAATTTTCTTTAATTTGATCATTTTTAGCTTTATTCATTTTTCTTCTTCTTCTCTGGTTCCTTGATTTTGTGGAACTTGATTTTACTTGAGATTGAACATCTTCAGTGAAAGATTCTTTTTCATTTTCTTTCTTTTTTTGGTCCTTTTGCTATTTAATAAATTCAGGATTATTTAGACCATATGAGTTAGAATCTTCTGATGTTACTTCTTCTTGTTTAGCTTTATCTTTGGTTTTGGAGTTTTGGTTATCATTTTTAGTAATTACCTCCTCCAAGACAGATTCGTTTGGAACAAAAATTTTCTTGCTTTTTGGTCTTGGTTCATAAGATTTAACTTTAACCGAATGACCGTTTTTGATCTTTTATGTATCCTTTTCTTCAAAAATTTCCACATTTTTTTTTCTCTTCTTCAGCATCACAAATCTTGGTCTTGTTTTGAAAAGATTTTAATTTTGCCTTGTTTTCTGGTGAGTGATCATGAGTGTTAAAATTTCCTGGTAAGGTATTTGTTATTGATTCTGGCATCGGTTCATGAGTGAAACCCAATCCTGCCTTTTGTTTATCTTTTCGTTCATTTACCAGCTTTTCTACAATAGTTTTAGAACTTTTAACTTTGGCGAGATCAACTTGAGTTGCTGCATGAGCTATATTCTCCAGTTCAAGATTTTTTGTCATCTCTTCAAGTTGTTTTGATACAATTTCAAGTTCTCTTAGAGTTTTGTTCCAAGAATTTTGAAGAGAGATAATCTTTTCGTCAGATACTTTATGATCATTTTTAAGTTTGGTATGCATTAGTTCTTCTTGCTTAAGTTTTTCACAAATTTTGTAAGAATAATTTCTGTAGTATTCTACATGCTCGAAGCAAGACTTTGTGCATAAATTTTCTCTGACTTCTGATGGAATTTCAGAATATTTAGGAGGAGACGTTTCAGAGTTAGAGCTTTCAACATTTGGTTGATCAGATTTTGCCATCAAAGCAACTTCCTCTGAATCTTCCTTGGGATCAGACTTGTCACTCCAGTCATAATCTTCTTCTTCATTCTCAGAATCATATTTAGCCTTTGGATCATTGTCGTCTGACCAATCTTCGCCTTGAACTTCTGCAATAAGGGATAAATTGGATGTTAGATCAGCAGTAAATTGCTCAGCATAAGCACTCCAATCATATCCATATTTAATGTTGACAACTAGAGCTTTCTTAGGCTCTTCAGATGACTTAGATTCATCTTTCAGTTCAGGCATTGGTAAGCTTTGGTATGGTTTTTGGAATGTCTTCTGAGATGATTGTTGAAATTTCTGATTGCTTGAACTCGATTGGCCATTCCCTCCTTTGTTTCTAGGAGCTTTGCATTCTCTTGAAAAGTGGCCATAACTATTACAGTTGAAACACCTTGACTTAGACTTATCAAATCTAATAGTCTAGTTAGCACTTGGCTTGTAGTTCCTGTTCATATAAGAGTGTTTCTGTGTCCTGTATGCAATCATCACCATTTGCCAATTCAGATCCATTTCCTCCACGTCATTTGGGTCCATTTCAAATAAATCCTGCAAAACAAAATCTAATTGAGTTAAATGACTACCTTGATAAGCTTGAAAACTAGCCATAAAAGCAGTAAAAGTATATTTGGACTCTTCATCCTGTAATAGGATGTTAATGACATCTTTAACTTTGCTAGATTTAGCAGAGTTAACAGATGGAGTCTCATTTTGAGGTTTAGAACTTTGAGGCATAGGAGGAGACTGAGGTTGTGGCTGAGATGTATAAGCAGGAGCACTTGTATAAGAAGAATCAGTAAAGAACCCTACTCCTACAAACAGATCACCCTATTCTTCAGGTAAAGTCTCAGTTTTAGCCATAAATGCATTTTCCACTGTACTTGCTGGAGATGCAACATATTTGTACTAAGACATTGAAGCTGCTCTGTCATTATTCCTTGAGCTTTCATCAATTTCAACAGACTCAATTTTGGCTATCAATAGATCAAGATCCATAGGAAATTTCTCAGTATGCTTTAACAGTGTAACTGTTTGATTCCATGAAGATGGAAGAGCATTGAGAAGCCTAAAGTTTAGATCTCTTAGATCATTTTTGATACCAGCTGTTGAAATCTCAGTTGTGAGTTGCACAAACCTATTCATCATTTGGTTTATGGTTTCACCAGATAAGTGCTCAAATAGTTCTAATTGTCTCTTCAATTTCTACTTTTTGAGATCTTGAATTTCTTTACCTCCTTCACAAATTATCTTCAAAGCTTTGTACATGGTATATCCCATTTGATATCCATCTAGTATTGTTATGACTTCAAGAGGTAGTCCTTTACACATCAGAGAATATGCTTTTATATCATTCTTAACTTTCTATAAATCATCACCCTGCAATCCATCTTCAGGGTATGGTTCTAGAGAGTCTTTAGTGTGGACAAATCCTCCATCAGGACCATCTGAAGTGATAGGAATGTGAGGACCTCTTTCTATTGATTTCCATAGATCAGTATTAATAGAATTAAGGTGATGTTTCAGTCTAAGTGACCAATTCTTAAAATCAGCTATGTTCTTCAGTTTAGGAACTCTGTTCTCTGAGTCTTCTGATTTCACCATTTTTAATTTTGTATTTTAGAAAAAGATTTGTTTTTGTTGTTTTTAAGTTTTTGAATTAAAACAATGAATTGAAAATATTTTTGGATTTTTAAGTTTTTTTTTTTTTTTTAAATTTCTGAAAAATTTCTAAGTGTTGATGTTGATGCGCCTAAACAGTGATGAAGCGCCCAAACAGTTGACTTAGAAACGCCTAAGGGAATGCCTCAGAATAATTCTCAAAAACGCCCAATCTGAAATGCGCCCGAACAGTTGTGAAACGCCCAGATTAAAACGCCTCAACAGTTGTAATGCGCCTGGTCCACACTGGTAATACGCCCCAACAGTGGTGAAACACCTGATCCAAAAATGCCTTAACAGTGCAAAAACGCCTGAATAGTTGTCAAGCGCCTAACACTTAGGCAATTTTCAGTAGTGTTTTGACCTAATGCGCCAACTTCAACAGATTCAAACGAACTCAGATCTTCTGAAATCCTTCAAAACTTGATCAATTAACAATCCTCTAACTTCAATTTCATCAAATAACAACAACAAATTGATCATTGGCTTGAAAATCAGTTCGACTGATGAAGAACAAGTTCTAACACTGATTTGAACAATTCACTGAATTTGAACGAATTGAGCTGCAAATTGTGATTCAATTCATGTTTTTGATGATGAAACACAACTGAAATCAACAATTATTTGATTGAATTGCTTATCATTCATAGCTTCAAGTGATTCAAAAGTTTGACAGTTTGAAGAACTCAAATCACTGAACCAATAGCCCTGATACCATTTGATGAGCTCAAAATGGATCGATCTGTGATGATATTATGATACAATTCAATCAAAACAAACACAAGTAATCAAATCTAAGCAAACATATCATAAAAATTCATAGTTTCATTGATAGAATGCATAGAGAATACAAGTGTGGAAAGAAAATAGTTACAATTTGTTAGATGAATATCTATCTCCCTATACACATACTGTAAGGCCCCGTTCCCTGAACGCTTACAGCTGGTCAATCATCGCACACAAAGCATAAAACATACATTAACTATACTAAAATGTTGCAGCAAAATTCTTTTAAACAAACCATCTCATTATAATTGCTTTTGCAAAATAATACATCGTTGACGGGTTACAAAATATTACTCGTTGCATTACATCACAAAAACATTATAATTTAAACAATGGATGCCATCCAAAAATACCAAGTAGCTGCCCCGTGCCATCCTTAGCAACATTACCTGCCAACTGGAAACACATAAAAGTCAGCGTTGCTGAGTGAGTTCTAGTTTTATAAAATAAAATACTTTTCTTTTGTTTAAAACCATTCTTTCTTTACTTTCACATGTGATCATGCATCACACGTACACATAGATAATAATTTATTATTATCTTTCATTACCATTCATTACTTCCATTCCGTACATTTCATTCATTAACCTTCCTTCGTTCATTCCTTCCGGATCAATGTCATCAGCCATACCCCAAACGTAGGCACAAAGCGGGCACTGGGCCGAAGTTTATCAGACTTCCATTCATTGCGCACAAAGCCTGGCACCAGTACCGGGGTAAGCAACAAAGATCCGGGTCAATCTCATGGATTGAATCCCTTATGAGTCTTTTGTGACAACACAGTCACTCACCTCAACTTTGGCATACAAGTCTTTTGTGACAACACAGTCACTCACCTCAACCTTGGCTTACGAGTCTTTTGTGACAACACAGTCACTCACCTCAACTTTCGCATACAAGTCTTTTATGACAACACAGTCACTCACCTCAACCTTGGCATACAAGTCTTTTGTGACAACACAGTCACTCACCTCAACCTTTGGCATACAAGTCTTTTGTGACAACACAGTCACTCACCTCAACCTTTGGCATACAAGTCTTTTGGGACAACACAGTCACTCACCTCAACCTTTGCTTGCAAGACTTTTCCATTCATTCATTCATTACTTCGTTAATGCATGCATTCTTTCATACTTTACGTTCCTCTTTTCATTATCTTTCGGTTTGCGTTACATAATACTTTCCATTTATTTCCATAATCATACCACGTAAAGCCATGGAAAATAACATGCATAATAAGGAACATAACATAGACATAACCATACCATACATAGCATCATCACATCACAAATG
Organism: Flaveria sonorensis; assembly: GCA_025506505.1. Lineage (NCBI taxonomy): Eukaryota > Viridiplantae > Streptophyta > Magnoliopsida > Asterales > Asteraceae > Flaveria > Flaveria sonorensis. Next base: position 32,425,985 of record CM046423.1, read on the forward strand.
ACATCATAAAGTCAACTTACATCACCCCCGGGAACATCCCAAGTCAAAGCCTACACTTTACATTTTCCCCAAAATTTCAGAAAAATATTCTAAGGCATAGGCGCATGAGCACTATGCAGGTGCATGACCTTTCAGGCGCATGGGAACACTTAGGCGCATGGGAAACTTTCAGGCGCATGGGCACTATTTGGGCGCATGACCCAACACTTAGTCTCCTGGGCAAATTTCTAGGCGCATGAGTGCCTAGGCGCATTGGCAGTTTTGAGCGCATGGAACACTTAGTCAATCTCAGCCTATTCTAGGTGCATGGATACTATTTGGGCGCATGGGTTTTGGGTGCGTGGGGGACACTTAGGCAAATTCATCTGTTGGGCGCATGGGCCAAATCCAGGCGCATGGGCAACCAACACATACTAATAACATCATAATCAGTCCCAAATCATCAATTCATCATTTTTAAACTTAGTTCTAGCATTAAAGCATCATAAAATGAACATGGCATCATCAAAACATCATAAATCACCCAAATCATAACCCACCCACATTCACACATACACATTCATAGGGGTATAAAACCCACATTCATAAAAACACATATACATGCATTTCCAGCCCTAAAATTAGTTAAAACATGTAAAAGGGGGTTGTAGAACTCACCTTTGACAAACTTCAGGATGAACTTCTTCAAACCCGATTGTACTATGAGTTCAACCACCTAAAACCCACCAAATCACACAACCCGAACACACATACAAACACATAAGCATACAACCGAGGCATAGGCCGGCCAAGAACAACTTAAAATGATGAATTCTTACCTTGAATTCGGTTTCTTGTTCTTCCTTCTTCAAAAATCCGAACTCTGCTCTTTCTCTCTCTAGAAAATCCACATGAAAAGATAATATGCAGAGAGGTGTGGGTGGTCATGCCCACTTTATGCACCCACTTTTATACTTTTTGTCATTTTGACACATTTAGCCCCTCAACATGGGTTAAATTATGTTTTCTTTCTTTTATACACATTTATTCTTTCTTTCTCGTCTTTTAAAATTTTCCGGGTGTTACACATAGTTTATCTATGCTATTTATACTATCAATACACAAGGAACAATATTTACATAAAAGTCCCTATACTATGACAAAAAATAAAAGACACACAAAGACAAATGTTAATCTTTAAAGAAGCATCTATAGTTTGCTAGGAGATTACAAGGGAGTTTGCAAGAGGTTTCTCTCTCACACACACTCAACCTTGATTTCTCTGATGAATGCTATGGATTGTTTGTTATTGTTCTAATCTTTTTTGGAGTATAAATGACTACACTTAGTCATTTATACTCTTTACAAAAATAAGAAAAAATTACATTTAAGCATAAATGATTTACACAAATATAGTTCAAAGTCTGATAAATTCTCTATTGCTGATGCGTAACTGCCGGGTGCTGACGTCATTCGAGACGACTGCTGATGTTGACTGTTGACTTTGACCACAGTTGACCTAGTTTGACTTTGGTCAATTTTCTTCGTTTTGATCATATCTTTAGCATATCTTCACCGTGTCGGTTTTGGTAATCATCATGAGATTTGGCACTTAAGTTTTGGTAAGTATCATCTTTAAATAGTCCAACAGCTATAGATCCTTCTGAGGATCTGAGATATTTGTTGAAGTGAGCTAGGAGATTAAATGGATAGCATTTTTCAAAATGACTATCTTCCCCACATATTAGGAATATAATCTTCATCTGCCGCCTAGCTATCTTAATCTTCAGTTTGAGTTCTTGTAACTCCTTCATCTCTTCCTTCTTTCCTCTCTTAATCAACTCATGTTTAATGAAATCTTCAAGTATCACCTTCTTCTTTGAAGTTTTCATGTGCTGATTTTCTTTAGTACCACTTGTGTTCTTGTTCAGCTTGTGGTCAATGTGAGTGGAAAGATCAATCTTCTTTCTTCGAAACTTCTTGTTATGAACTTTAACTGCTTCAGAAAAAGACTTTTGAACAAATGGTTATGGTCTCTCTTCTAAAGAGTTTGAGGTTCCTGAATAACAGTTTCTATTGTGTTTCTTCTTTTTGCAGGTGTGCATTGCGTGGGGTTTTGACTTGATGGAGGGGTTTGACTCGGTAGACAATATGTTGACTTCAAAAGATGAATATTCTTTGACAAACTTCACCTTTCGAATTACATTCTTTTTATCCTTAACTTAAAGTTCTTCCATCCTCTCCATCTCTTCCTCTTCCTTTTCTCTCTTCTCTTCTTCTTCATATACCTCTTCAACTACTTCCACTTTTTCTTCTTTCTCTATTATCTTAGCTTTTTCAGTAGCTGACTTTATATAATTGGATCAGCAGATACTTGCTTTCTTACCTCCATGTTGCACTTAGGGGTGTATGTTAGAGTCTCTATCAATGGTGGTTCTATAGTATTGTACCATAACCCTATCTTGGTTTGATATAACTTTTGTGAGTTTTTAATGAAAACAAGCAATGTTTTAGACTTCTTAGTTTTAACATTGTATTTTTCAACATAATCTTTAGCTATAGCTAAATCATATTGTGTTGATCATATTTTAGTTATGAAACAATCTTTTATAGCTCTATTATCTTTTCCTTTTAAACTTGATCATTTTTCTTAAAATCAATTTTAAGAAGATTAATTGATTCCACATCTTTCATGTGATCTTGATTGTGAAATCGGTACAAGTTTACCTTAGCAATGCACTTAGGTATACAACAAGGTTTAGAAGTTACCTGAGGTGAGAAGATTGAACTTCTAGCCATCAATGCATTATTGATGTGAGTGATTTCCTCTACATGAAAGCTCTAGTCAATCACCTTTTCTCCTGTTGCTACAGGTGTTGTATGCCTTTGATTACCATAGGTAGAGGGGTGATAAAGAAAGGTTGTTGCTGGTTTGTAGTTCGATGAGCTTGGTGGAGATAGGTTTGACTTAGGTGCTTTGTATTCTTTGGCAAAATGTCCTAGTTGGTTACAGTGGAAACATTTTACTTTGCTTTTGACAAACCCAAATCTTGATCTTCTCTGCTTTTAAAACTTTCTTCTTGTTCTCTGCTGTAACTACTTAGCACTAAAGGAGATCATGGCTATTGGATAGTTGATATCCATCTCTTCAAGATCATCTGGATGGATGAGTTAAAGATCTTCTTTAGAGAGTTAGAGGACTGCTAATTCCACCTCTTCAAGATCATTTGAAGTTGGTTTGCTCACTAACAAAGGCTTATTTTGATGGGTAGTTTGGCGAGAAAGATGATCAGGACTGCTGATTCCATCTGCTGAATGATGGTGAGGACTGAGATTCAACAGTTGTAGATTCTAGATAGCTGATCACAAGTACTTGATGAGTTACCAATGGAGCTTGATAAACTTAGAAGTGATAGGATTCTTGGATAGGTTCCATAAGTGCTGATGACTTTCGGGAGTTTGATGATCTGCCGAGTGATTCTTCATCAGCATCCATCTCTATCTTGTAGGCACTATAAATTCCATATAACTCCTTAAGAGTTATTGTCTTCAGAGTCTCAGTTCTTCTGATGGACATAGTGTAAACTGTCCATGTCTTCAGTAGTGACCTCAAGAATTTCCTAAGAATATTACTATGCTCGATCTTCACTCCAGCTTAGAGTCTAAAAGTGCAATATATCTAAGATATGTTGCAGTCATGGTTTCTCCCCTTGTGAAACCAAAGTTTTCAAACTTTCTCTTCAAGACATGTCTCTTGTTCTCCTTCATGACTTTAGTTTCTTTAAACCAAGCCTTCAATGCTTCCCACAATATCTAAATAGTTGTGAGTTTCTTGAAGCCATAAATGATGCTGTTGGGTATGCTCATTCTGATAAGCCACCAAGCCTTTGAATCTGTTGGACCAAAAGAACCAATGAGCCTGATCAGAAAAACCTTTAAGTCCCACGGACATTACAACAACTGAAGTAGTCTGCAACAGCTGAAGACATCAACTGAAGACAAAGTCTGAAGTGAAAGAGCTGAATACAAAGTCTGAAGTGAAAGAGCTGAAGACAAAGTCTGAAGTGAAAGAGCTGAAGACAAAGTCTGAAGTGAAAGAGCTGAAGACAGTCTGAAGACAAAGTTTTAGATGTTGTCACAACAGCTGAAGAAGACCTCTTCAGTAGTTGTGATGGTTTCCTTTCAGTAGTTTTATGTTTCTTGTAATCAGTACTTGTAGGTTCAGTAGTTTTAGTTTCATCTTGTACTTAGCATACTCTGAGATGTTCAGTTGTTGTGAACATTCTCAGTAGTTTGCTTACTTTCAGTTGTTTGTAATAATTCTGTTAAATGTCACTATCAAGTGACATCAGCAGACGTCACATTCCTTTATATAAGGAATGTTGACCTAATTGTAAGGTGGGACGAGCAGCTATAGAAAACTTAGAAAAGCTTAGCAGCCGCCACACCGAAGCATTGTGTATAATGATATTATCCATTTTGAAGAAAACCCTCTTTCTCTATAACCGTGTACTGTTCCATTGAATATCTATTGTGTTCTTGTTATATTTGTCTAATTCTTGTTCTAATTCAGCTGCGATTCAACTCTAATTGATCAAACTTAGATCGCTGATCCTGACAAATGGTATCAGAGCAGGTTAATCATTGATCGGTTTAACAATTGATCATTGAAACTGCTATTTCGATATCTAAAGTTTGATCGAATTAGCATATTTGCAAGAATTGGTTATAGAGATTGGTCTTCTGCTGCTTCTGGTTAGTCAATTTGAGTTTCTTCTTGGTTCATATTGAGTTTGTTGTGTTTTTGTGCTAAATCTTTTGAAACTTGATTGAATTGGTTCGAATCTGAGAATGACTACTCCTTCTAATGACCCTCACAATACTGGCTCCTCAACCAAGCCTCCGATGCTGGTTAGGAGTGAGTATAACATATGGCAACGAAGAATGCTCCATCACCTGTCTGTTAACAGTTCAGGTTGTTGGACATCTGTGGTTCACGGTCCACACAAGCCTATGGTGAACAATCCGGAGACCAACCAAATGGTTCCGAAGAAGAAGGAGCAATACTCAGATGAAGATCGTAAACTGTTTGAGATTGATGCTAAAGCCCATGGAATTTTGGCCATGGCACTGCCTAATGAAATCTATTCTGGGCTTATGCATCATGAAACTGCTCATGACCTCTGGAATGCTTTGAAGGAACAATTCGGAGGAACTGATGAGGTCTTAGCAAACAACAGAGAAATCCTCGCCCAACAATATGAGACTCTCTCTCATAGGAAGGGTGAGACACTGACTCAACAGTTTGAGCGTTTCTCCTGCTTGATCTCTGAGCTGAAAATGGTCAAGCATGAGTATACTAACAGCCAGATGAACAACAGATTCCTCAGATCACTGCCTGAGAGATGGGACACATACACCATTGTCCTACGCTCCAGTGCAAATCTGGATAGCCTATCTCTCACCCAACTCCATGGGAAACTGCTTACATTTGAAAGAGAGATAGAGCAGAAAAGGAAACTGGCATCATCAGGAAAGCTCACTGATGACTTTGTACCAGGGAACACTGCCTTGGTCGGTCATGAGTCAGAATATGCTGGATCAGAAAGCCATTATGATGAGCATATAGATTTCTCTTCAAACAGTTCTGATCATGCATTTGTTGGTGTTGACAGTCATTCTGGGTGTAATAGTGATAATTTATGCTTTATCATGGATGATTTGATGGGTATTGCTGATGATGATTTAGAAGAGATGGATATTTTGAGCCAAATGGCCTTGATCAATATCAGATCTCAAAAGTTCTACAAGAGAACTCGTAGGAAATTTCCAGGACTCTCTGGCAAAACCAAAGTTGGTTTTGACAAGAGTAAGTTGAGGTGTCACAAATGCCACAGGCTTGGGCACTTTGCAAGAGAGTGTAGATCAACTGGATCTAACTCCTCTGCACCTTTTGTGACCTTTCCAAGCAATAGTTCACAAAACAAAGGGCAACATCCTGCTAGTTCTGGTCATCACTCACAACCTCAATCTCCTGCATATTTTGTCCCTCAGGGTCCAATGCCATATCCATATCCCTTCTATTACATGCCACAGCCAAATCCAGTTCAAGTTCCTATAGCACAACAACCTCAAGCCCTACCTGAGCCTCAACCATCTCCATCACAATCTCAACCTCATCACAGCTTCTTCACACCAGGAGTTGTTGACTGGAGCAGCTCACCAGATGATCTTTCTGGTTTCAATGAGCAATTATTTGCTGGTGCTGGTCAACATGGTGGTGAACATCCTTTTGGGAATCTTGCTCTCATGGCCCTGGAGTCTACTGAGGGTTCCTGCTCCGATGCATCATCTTCACAGATAACCCAGGTATCTTCTGAGGCTAAAGCCAAGTTATGTTCTGAATCATGCATAGCTGCCTTTGTCTCTATTAGAGAGGCAAATGTAGCTTTAATCAATCAAAATCTTGAGCTTGAGAAAACTATTTCCAAAAGAAAAGCTGAGTATGAGTCTGTTCTTAATGACAAAGATGATGAGATTTACAAGCTTAAATGTCAACTTAATGATGAAAAGGCTAAGGTAGAGGTCATACTTGAGAACCACAGAAGTCTCAAAGAGACACTTGCAGATACCCAAGTTGAGTGTGACCGCTGGGTAACATCCTGCAAGGGATTTGAAATGCTTCTCAGCAAGCAAACAGCTTCAAATGTGAAGTTTGGAATAGGTTACAATCATACTGCACCACCTACTGATTTTACTTCAAAATCAATAGTAAAATCTGAAGGTGAAAGTAATTTCCAAACCACATCATCATGTGATTCATCCTCAAATGATAATACAAAATTGTCAAAATTAGAGGATGAAGTCAGTGTTAAGATCTCAGCAAAACAATTGCCTGATGGTTTAAATGCTGATAAACACATGAAGCTGAGCAATTCAGATGTTGTCCCTCAAAGTACTCCAAGTACTGAAGGGCAAGTCACAACATCTGAAAAGCATTTCATATCTGCTGAAATAAAAGGATTAACAACTGCTGAGGAATCTATCATACGGTCTTTCAGGACGGATAGAGAACAGCTGAAGAACAAGTCTTCAGTTGTTACCGATCCTTCAGTACTTAACACAAGTACTGAAAGGAGGAAAGTACTGAAGATCACACCTTCAGTAGTTTCCACTTCAGCAGTTGATCAATCCAAGATGAAGAATAAGCCATGTGAAATATGTGGTAAATTCAATCATCTATCTGATGAATGCTGGTACAAAAAGGGTTCCAAACTCAACAGAGATAAGCTCATTAAAGAAGAGATTAATAAAATGAAAAATGAGTTTGAGACCAAGTTTGTACCACAGTCATCTCAAACTGATAAACCGAAGGCCTCGCCACATCCAAAAAGAAGGATGGGGTTTATCAAAAAACAGCTGATAGTGTTCCTCATGATAAACATCAGACTAAGTCTGTGAATTTCAAGAAGGAGGACATGGTGGGTCACAGGAACTCATCAAAAACAAGTACTGATGTGTCAAATGAGCTGAAGGCTTTAGCAACAAATCAGACACAACTTGTTATGATGGTTCAGCATTTGTTGGGGAAGTTAACCAACTAGATGCACCTGTGATCAAACCACTGAAAAGGAAATCCAAGCCCAAATCTAAGAAATCCATTTCAGCACCATCTCCACCTTCATCAGCTGTTAATCATGAGAAACAAGTTATGGTTAAATCTGTTGATGAAAACAGACCAAAACCAAAAAGGTTTGGGTCTCTAAAGCTAACTAGTTTCTTATGATAAATGCAGGGTTCTTCAGCATGCCAAAGAAGCATCTGGTATGTAGACAGTGGAGGATCTATGCATATGACTGGGAGCAGTTCTCTTCTTAATGACTACTCTCAAGGAAAGAAGGGATTTGTCTCATTTGGAAATGATGCTAAAGGTTACATCATCGGGAAAGGATTTGTGTCAAATGGAGAAATCAGATTTGATGATGTTAACCATGTGGAGAATCTCAAGTATAATCTACTAGTGTCAGTCAGATGTGTGATAAAGGGCATGTTGCACTTTTCACAAGCCAGAACTGCCGGATTCTGTCTTCCAAAGTTCTGAGGCTGATTGACAAGGTATTGGATGAACATACTCTCCTGAAGGCCAACAGGATAGGAAGAGTATATGCCTTGGATTTGTCAAAGAAGATTAATATAAAAGGTCATCCTTGCCTGTTCTCCAAGGCCTCTCCTCAGGAATCTAAACTGTGGCATAGAAGGCTGGGTCATGTTAATCTCAAAAACATGAATCAGCTGATCCACAATAGTTTAGTGAGAGGTTTACCAATAAAGGAGTTCCACTGTGATGAAACCTGCACTGCTTGTTTAAAAGGAAAACAACACAAAGTTTCATTCCCTCCTATAAAAGAACCAAAGTCCACTGCCTGCTTACAATTACTGCACATGGATCTCTTTGGTCCTATGAGAGTAATGAGCATGGCAAAGAAGAAATACTATCTGGTAATTATGGATGATTACTCCAGATTTGTATGGACCTTCTTCTTGCACTCAAAGGATGAGGCTGCTCAGACAATTATTAACTTTGTGTTGTATGTTGAGAAGCAGTATTCCCTATCAGTCAAGTGTATAAGAAGTGATAATGGAACTGAATTTAGAAACCATACACTTGATGATTTCTACCTTTCAAAAGGAATCAAGAGGCAGTATAGCATCCCAAGGACTCCAGAACAAAATGGAGTAGTGGAGAGAAAGAACAGGACCCTAATTGAAGCTGCAAGGTCCATGTTGGCTGACTCTGGTTTGCCACTGACCTTTTGGGCTGAAGCTGTCAACACAGCATGCTATGTGCAAAATAGAGCTTTAGTGAATCAGAGGTTGATGAAGACTCCTTATGAAGTTCTACATCATTTGGCTCCTCTAATTTCATTCTTCAGAGCATTTGGGTGTCCTTGTTACATTCTCAACACAAAGGATCAACTCCAAAAGTTTGATTCTAAGGTGGATGCAGGGTATTTTGTTGGGTATTCATCCACTTGCAAGGCTTACAGAGTTTTCAACTGCAGAACAAAGATGGTTGAAGAAACCTTGCATGTGAAGTTCAATGAATCCCCTAAGGACAAAATTCCACAAAACCTTGTGGAGTTGTTTGATCTGGACATACTGCAATATGTTCCTTATCAGCCTCCAGCTGTTGCAGATCATGTGAATTCATCACCTTCTGCAGCTAGTCATCCATCTGGTGGTACTGATGTTGATGATGATCCCAGTACTCACCTATTCAAGTTTAGTGATCAACTATCTGAGTCTACTAAACTTGATGTTCCTGTAGCTTCAGTAGCACCATCCACAACAAATGCTGATGAGATTTTTGAATCCTCTACTTCATTTGACTTGCCATCTAATACTTGGTTTCAAGAATCTGGATCAACATCTGTTGCTGCTGAGCGTGCTACAAACACTTGCACAGATCTCATAGTGTACCAAGAGCTGAAGAATCACCCAATGTCTCAAATCATTGGTGATATCAATGCTGGTGTCTCAACTAGAAGTCAATTTCCAACTTCTGCTTCTATGCTTTCTTCATCAGTCAGCAAGAGCCAAAGAACTATCATATTGCATTAAGAGACAATGGATGGGTTGATGCCATGCAGCTTGAGCTTCTTCAGTTCAAAAAGCAGCAAGTGTGGGAACTGGTTCCTCTACCCCCAGGTAAGTGTGCAATAGGCACTAAATGGGTGTTTAGGAATAAAACAGATAAACATGGGCAAATTGTCAAGAACAAGGCCAGACTGGTTGTCCAAGGGTTTTCACAAGAAGAAGGTATCGATTATGATGAAACCTTTGCCCCTGTAGCCAGATTGGAGGCAATTAGATTGTTCTTAGCCTATGCTGCATTCCACAATCTTAAAGTTTTTCAAATGGATGTCAAAAGTGCATTTTTATATGGTAAAATAAAAGAAGAGGTTTATGTGTGTCAACCACCAGGTTTTGAGGATAATAAACATCCTGATTGGGTGTATAAACTTGATAAGGCTCTCTATGGGTTGAAACAAGCTCCTAGAGCCTGGTATGAAACACTGTCAAATTTTCTTCTTTAGAATAATTTCACTAGAGGCTCCATAGATAAAACTTTGTTCATTAAGAAAGTGGGTCAGCATAAGCTCCTTGTTCAAATTTATGTTGATGATATTATTTTTGCATCCTCTGATCCACAGTTGTGTGATGCATTTACAAAGTTGATGCAACAAAAATTCGAAATGAGTGCCATGGGAGAATTACAGTTCTTTCTAGGTTTGCAAATCAAACAAAAGGCTGATGGAACTTTCATTCATCAGTCAAAATACACAAAGAGTCTTTTGGAAAAGTTTGATTTACAAAACTGTAAGCCCTGTTCTACTCCTATGTGCAGCACCACACAACTGGATGCAGATCAGAAAGGTAAAGCTGTTGATGAAACACTTTACAGATGTATGATTGGGTCCTTGATGTACTTAACAGCTTCTAGACCAGATATTATGTTAGCAACTTGTGTTTGTGCTAGATTTCAGGCTGCTCCTAAAGAGTCTCATTTGATTGCAGTCAAGAGGATCTTTAGATATCTGCAAGGTACTCAATCTCTAGGTCTTTGGTATTCCACTGGGCACTCTTGCAAATTAGTTGCTTTTTCTGATAGTGACTATGCAGGGTGTAAAGTAACTAGAAAATCAACTTCTGGTGGATGTCAATTCCTAGGCAACTGTTTGGTTTCTTGGTAGAGTAAGAAACAAACATCTGTTGCTACATCCACTGCTGAAGCCGAGTACATTGCTGCTGCAAGTTGTACATCTCAGGTACTCTGGCTTCAGAATCAATTATTGGATTATGGCATTACAGAGACTAAGACTCCATTACTAATGGACAGTGCTTCAGCTCTTTGTATTGTCAAGAATCCAGTCCAGCACTCTAGGACCAAACATATTGAGATCAAACACCATTTTATTAGGGATTGTTTTGAAAAAGGTCTGATTGATCCAAAGTTTGTTCCTAGTGCTGATGAGCTTGCAGACATATTTACTAAGCCTTTGGACAGTTCAACTTTCCAAAACCTAATGTTAAGGCTTGGTATGCTGCAGCTAGAATAAGTGACAACTACTGATAATCTCAGTCAACAAGTACTGATGAGCATTCGTATACTATTGTCACAAATAAGTACTGATAAGTTCTTTTATCCTCAGTAGTTTTCATAACTACTGAAGACTAAATTACTTAAAAGTACTGAAGTACTCTATCTGTTGAAAAGAACTGATGTGGTTACAACTACTGATGTAGTTACAACTACTGATGTCAGTATAACAGATAAGTACTGATGACCAATGAAACATCTGAAAATCAGAGTCTGATAAGTGTTGAGGTCAGAATGAAACAGCTGATGAGCTAAGAATTGACGACAACAGCTGATAAGAAACTTTTCTCTTCAGTTGTTTCTACAACTGCTGTTTCACTTAATACAACTGAAGCCAAAACCATGTCTTCAGTAGTTTCACAACTACTGATGACTAATACCAAGTCTTCAGTTGTTACAACTTCTGAAAGTTAAAACCAGGTCTTCAGTTGTTTTCAAACAACTGATGACAGTACCAACACTTTTAGTCGTTTTATATCAGCCTTTTCTAACCCTATAAATACCTAAACCTAATTTCAAACGTTTCATTAGCCGTTTCATATCCTTTACTCTCTCAACAATGGCGACCATAAAACTCAAACCCAGACACAACTGTGTTGCCTACCTCTCGAAATCGGCCTTTTGGAACAAATTTGATAATGCCATCGATCTTATGGTAGATTCCTAGTACCGAACCGCTTTTCTTCTGAATCCTACCATATACCCCGATTCCCTAAGCCAATTCTGGACCAACGTCTCTGTGCAAACTGGTGAGAATGATCGCCAAATCACTCTTCAGTCGTTGGTTAACCAGAAACAGGTGGTCATCACTCCCGACATCATTCGACAAACCCTAAATCTACATGATGCCACCTGTGTCACTGAATACCCGAAAGGCACAACCGATATGTCTTTCATCAATAACGGGTATGAAGGAGACTTAAGTGCTACCACCATTCTGAAGAAACACTTCCATGATGCTGAACGTCTTATATTCCACATGGTGAATGTCTGCCTTGCACCAAAAACCTCCTCATGGGATCAGATGTCCTCCCGATGGCAACAGGTATTATACTCTATCTTTGAACGACAAAATCTAAATTTTTCTGAGATAGTTTTCATGGAACTAAAGGATCTGGCTTTGAAACCTGTGGCAAATAGATGGATATTATATCCCAGGTTTCTCATGGCCATAATTTTAAATCAGCTAAAATCAGACGGCCTTGTTGGCCTTGGAGTCCCTACTCCAGCTGTATTGCCTGAAGTATACTCCAGGCACAACTCTGACCCTACAATAAAGGGGCTGCCCGGCTGCTAAAACCCAAGCAGCGGGAACCCACAGCCTCCACTTCCAGATCCAAAGTCCCCACCAAACCCAACACCAAAAAGCCCAAAAAGGCTACTCAGGGAGATGAGTCCCCTGAGGATGCCCCTGTAACACCAATACAGGAAACACTTACTGGTTCTAACCCCCCAGTAGTGTCAAAGACTCCACCAGCCCTAGCCGCTCAGGTATCCTCTCAACAGGATCCTGATGCAACCACAATTGGGGATACCACAATTCTGGAACCTATCTCAATTGAGAAGGTTACCATTGAAGAGCACCGGTCACCCCGGGTGCAATCTTCTTCAAGCCTATCTCCACATGCAACCGCCCCTCAAAGCCCAACCATTATAGTTGCACAAGTGCTGAGTCAGCTGCATTCCTCTCCTCCTCCCCAGAAACCAATTACAATGGGGAGAACCTCAACAGCTGAGGAAGAGGACCAAAATGCTGCTGATAACCCACAGCATAGGGGTTATCATGTTCAATCTCCCCGTGTAGAGGAGGAGGTTAGAACATCTGGTGAGGCTGCCACTTCTACTGATTCAGCAAATGAACAGGATGCAGTTGGTAACATCTCTAAGACCTCACCAGAGGCAACTGCCGATGAAGGACTCAGTCCTGAGGCAGGAAGTCCCCAGAACCAAGAACAAGGGGCACATACTACAACTGATCTACACTCAGGGCATGTACATCCTGATTCAATCAGGAGGTCAGGTGATTCAGCAAAGACTGATGATGACCTGGGCTTTTTCTTTGATGTCTTAGCCCATAACACAATCCTTGAGGCTGAGGTGAGCAGACTCAAAGAACTGCTTGCCAAAATGTCTCAGGATCAAAGTCCATCTGCCCTAATAAACCCACAGATGGCACCTTCATCTGAAGGTTCACCAAACACTCAACCACTACACTCAACTGAGCCACCAGCCACTGCTTTTGGCACCACCTCTCAGGGACAGAACCCCTCTGAGCAGATGGTTGCTACTTTTCAACATTCCTTACCTCTCATCACTCCCATAATCAATGAGATTGTGCATAAAGCCACTGACGAGAGGATCTCCTCAAATCTACAAACACTTGTTGATGATGCTGTGCAAAAGAAGCATTCTGCCATTCCAACCCCTGAACCCAATGCACCCAAAAAGGGGGAGTCTAAGGCAGTGAAAGACAGAAAGAGAAAGAGAGTGGAAGATGAGAAACTAAAAGAGAAAGAAAAGGAGTTAGAAAAGGAAAAACAGCTGATCACATACAAGAGAAAGAAAAGTGCTGAAACTCAAAAGCCGTGTATCCTTGAACAACTACTTTGGCCTTGTTCTTGATGACAAGTTCTCTATCATCCTTCTTGTTTAAGTTCCTATGGTAGTCTTCCCATGAGGAAGAGGACATAGGTTCTAAACCTTTTGTCTTTTGAATTAAAGCAGCTCCTCTTGCATTGCTTTAACCTAACTTCCGTCCTTCAAAGCCTCATCAACTTTCTTTGGCTTTATCTAGGACAAGAAGCAAGAGTATAGACAAACTTTTTTTCATGGGTTTGTCCTCTTGGTCTCACCCCTGTATCAACATTTCTAATGATATTTATAGTGGGGTGTGACTTGTGGATCCTGAGTTGAGGGATCACAACAAGTTGATTGGAAAGATCTAAATTCGAGAAATTCAGATCAGACAATGGAGTATCGCCCACCACATCAGCACACTTATCAAGAGAGGCTTGATCCAATGAGTGTGTGACATCTTTTATGTTGTCTTCTATGGAGTGGTTATCAGCATCAAGAAATTCTTGATCACTATCACCACCTCCATTTCCTCCTATATTTGAAGCTCCTTCACCTGAGTTTTGAACCTCTGAGCTGGAATTTGTAGGCATCTCAGATGTATCAGCTGAAATTGTCATGTTTGTGCTGATAAGATCTTCACTTGCAGGATTAGTTACCACTGGAGCTGAAGTAGTATTCTTGCTTGGTCTTCTCAGCTCAAATCTTAGGTCAGGATCTCCTATTAATAAGTTACCTGTATATCCTGAAACATTCTCATAGGATTTGTTAAAACAGTTGGTAACTAAATCAAGATCAAATAGGCAATCAGGACCAGAACCTTTCACACTAGGAGTGTGCTCATTGAAGGTCATATTGGATGACTCCTCAACTACTCTAGTTCTGAGATTGTATACTCTATAAGCGTTAGCTTGGGAAGAGTATCCAATAAAGTGTCCATCATTTGACTTCCCAGCAAATTTTGGCTACCTGATCTTTGGTATTTAAGATGGTGCAAGGACATCCAAATGACCTGAGGAAACCAATGAATGGTCTCCTTTTGTGCCACAGCTCATAAGGAGTCTTACCATGAGTCTTTACCACTAAAACTCTGTTCTGCACATAGCAGGCTGTGTTGACTGCCTCTGCCCAGAAGGTGATGAGCAGTTTAGAGTTGGACAACATGGTTCTTGCAGCCTCAATAAGTGTCCTGTTTCTCCTCTCAGCAACACCATTTTGCTGATGAGTCTTGGGAGCACTATATTGTCTTGTAATACCCTTTTCATCACAAAATGAATCAAGGATTTGGTTCTTAAATTCTATTCTTTGATCACATCTTATGGTCTTGACCTTGTGATCACATTGATTCTTAATTTTTCAGAATGAAGTTCTTCAAGATCTCAGGAGTCTCATCCTTAGTTCTAAGGAAAAAGACCCAAGTGAATCTTGTGAATTCATCTGTGATCACCAAACAATATGAGGTCCTTCCTAGACTCATTACACTGGTGGGGCCAAAGAGATCCATATGTAATAAGCGTAGGGGAGTAGTGATAGAGTTCCTTTCCTTTGGCTTGTGAGACACTTTGTGTTGCTTCCCTTTTAGGCATGCAACACAGTGGTTATCACTTCCAAACTCTTTCTTTGGCATTCCAGTTAACAAATCATTCTTAATTAATTTATTCATGTTTTTAAAGTTTATGTGGCATATTCTTTTATGCCAGAGGAAAGACTTATCACTATTTGCTTTAGATAGAAAGCAAGAAACTTCTCCTGAGGGAGATGTTTCCTGCAAGTCCATCTTGTACATGTTCCTTTTCCTGGGGGCTTTGAGTAGGATATGCTCTTGAGGATTGACCACCCCGGGCTTGAGAATAATACACTCATGCTCAGTAAAGAGCATGTTGTGTCTTTGATCACAAAATTAGGATACACTCAATAGATTGTACCTAAGCTCTTTGACAAAATTTACCTTTTGAATGCTGAGCTTACCATTTATGACCATGGCCCTTCCTGTAATGTAACCTCCAGCATCTCCTCCAAAAGCAACTAGCCCTCCATCAATTTTCTCAAAATTTTGAAGTAGAGAACCTTTCCCAGTCATGTGCCTGGAGCAACCATTATCAATGATCCATATATTTTCCTTAGTCTTTAGTTGTTCCTGCACAAGAAAGAAGTGGTTAGTTATATTAGGAAACCCAAGCCTCATTGGTCTTGGGCTTTTCAAAGTTATCTGAAGACAATGTAACAGTAACTGATCCTATGTTCAAGCTTTGAGGATCATTAGCTGTTGTTGATGATGAACATTCAGTCATTTGGTCTTTCTTCATCTTCCACACCATCTTTGAAAGATTGGACTTGACCTTCAACACCTCAAAAGTTTTAACAACTTCTGAAGTTTTAGAGACTGGACCTTTGGAAGATCTTGCTTTCACTGCAGCAGGCTTTAGTACTTCAAAAGCATTCCTTTCTTCCGAGACCAAATTTCCTTCCAAAGGCAAGTTTTCACTTGTCTTCTTTTTCACCTTAGAGCTTTCAAAGGAAATAGATTTTCCTTCCGAAGCCAGTTTTTTCTTCTTCTCAGAAGTTTTCTATTTGATCATGTGAATAGTACTTTTAGGATTGTAGATGCAATCCTTAGCAGGAAGAGAAGTACTACCACACATGATGCAATCTATTTGCTTCCTTCTGAGAGTCTTCTTTTGTGAGAAAGACTGAACTTGATCACTTTCCACCTCCATCTTCATCTTCACAGATGATGTAGCAAGCTTCTTTGGGTGAGGCTTGCTCTTGGAACTGGATGATTCAGGCTGTGTAGCAGTGGTACATAGCTGATCAACCTTCTTCCCTTTGCTGGAATGATTTGGACATGAACTAGAACTCCTAGTACTAGAGTTCATAGTTAAGTCTTCAGCCTTCACCACTTCAAATCCTTCAGAGATAAACACTTGTTTTTGCTTAGAGTTTAAAGTGGCCTTGATCTCTTGAGCCATCTTTGATCTCATCTTTGCTCTTCTGATCAAGTTCTTCCTTTTAGACTTGGTCATCCCAGATTCTTTTCTCTCGTCAGGAGAATAGTGACCCTTCTTAGGATGATCTTCTTCACTCTTCTCAGAATCATCGTTCACTATCTCATCTTCATCCTCTTCATTAATGGGGTCTATGAGGGGAAGCTCATCTTCACAAGTTCCACACCTTGGAGATCTTACAGACAATAGAGTGTGTGGAGGAGCTATCTCAGTAGATCCCAGTCCCTGCTTATTTTGATAACAAACTTTTGCATGCAAGGATGAGGATATCATGTTCTTGAAGGTCTCTTCTTCAAGAACACGTTTCTCCTCCCTGGCTTTGCTGATCACAAGCTCAGCCTGGCATTTAGTTAACTTAGTGATGAGATCTTTTATCTGAATCCTGTAGTTGGTATGTCATGCTTAAGAGATGAAATGGTTTTCTCTAAATCTTCTATTTTAAGTTTGTAATCATTTTCAGCTTTTTTGAAATCAGCTTTTAAGATGTTTAAGGACTCATGATTAGATCTCATCTCTAAGTTATAGGACATATATTTGTTAACTTTAGCAATACATCCAGGTGTACAAAGATGTTCCAATACCTTGGCTTCTTCATGATCTACCATCAGTGCTTGGTTTGGAGAAGCATCCTCAACCTGAAAGCTCTAGTCAAAGCCTCCTTCTTCAATAGCAACTGCAGCTTGCTACTTGGACTTCTCATTCTAGTGAGCTCCATTAGTGTAGTTTGGTCTGGTTTGTGCTTGGCCACCATTTGACTTTGGTGCCTTGCACTCTCTAGCAAAGTGTCCCATTAGGTTACAGTTGTAACACTTTACTTTGCTTTTATCCAGCCCAAACTTTCCACTGGCTGCATTGCTAGGAAACTTCCTCCCTGTCCTTTTGTAAAACTGCTTGGCTCTATGAGTGGGAAGAGCCATCTGTTGGACTATTTCCATGTACTCCAGATGATCTGGATTGATACAGTCCAGGTCTTTAAGGGTAAAGAGAAAGTTGCCTGTGCTTTCATCAGTAGACACAAAGGCTTGTAAAGAGCTTGTCTCTTGGAATGGGCTTCCATTGATGTAGCTCTCTCTTGGTGTCTCTGGGAAGGTGATGAAAGGACTCTTTTGTGAGTTGTCAGGGTAGCAGATGAGATGATGATGTGGTTCTCTGCAATCCCTTTCAAGCACATGAAGGGTTGAACTCTGCTGATTGTTGGGGTTACCAAATGGATTTTTCATGTTCATCTCCATCTGGTAGCCACTGAGGATACCATACAACTCAGTGAGAGTAAGGGTCTTGAGGTTCTCACTCCTCTTAATGACCACACAATAGTGTGTCCGTTGTCTAGGAAGAGAGGACATGAACTTCCTCATAATGTCCCTATTTTCAAGAGTTACTCCGACATCCATTAGAGTATCCATAATCTCAACATACCTGAAGTACTGTTAAGTCATGGTTTCACCTGTCTTGAAAGTGAAGTTCTCAAACTGCTACTTCAAAAGGTCCTTCTTATTCTCTTTTGTTTCATTTGACCCCTCATACATCAACTTCAGTGCATCCTATAGTTACTTGTCAATCTTGCACTTCTTGAAGCCTTTGTTGATGGAGTTTGGAAGAGCAGTTTGGAGGGCGGTCATGGCCTTCTGATCTATGTCAATCTTCTTCCAGTCTTCATCAGAATAATTAGCCACTTCCTTTGGTATCATACCACCACCAGCAGTAGCTGAAGGGGTGGATGGTACATGAGGTCCATAGACAATAGATCCCCATATCCTATAGTCTTGAGACTTGATGAAGCCTTCCATTCTTTGGCACCAAGTGTCAAAGTTATCAGGAGTGATCAGTGGAGACTTTGTCATAGTACCAGTTTCCATATCAGCCTTTGTGATAGCTGCCATTTGAGATGTTAAGTATTTTGTGAAACTAAAGGGATTTAAGATGGTAAGATCTTACAATCAAGAGTCTAAAAACTATGATACCAATTGCAGGACCGTGTAAAGGGTGGTCAATACAATTAGTCTCACAATGAGGAGAGTTTTAGAACACTTAACAGATCAAATGGGGAACCGGGTTTTGTGTAAATGATACTAAGAACACAAGTAAACAATGAGACAGAACTAAGAACAAGGACAGAGAAGTATGTTTTCAAGGATGCTGTATATTGTTCTCAAGTTCTATTACAAGTGTTGCAAAGCATAAAAAGAAATACAAGAACTTGTGATACTTTATACTACATCCTACAGCCGTCAATACTTTGAAAGCTAGCTGGAAACACTAATCTAGACAACAAGATCTATGTAGAGTCAAAAGGCAGATTGCCTTTTGACTAGTGACTATGACATGCCATAGCTCATATCCTTTTCTATTATAAAAAGGTTAACATGTACAAAGTAGGAAGTTATAGACAAAGACCATAATCTACAGTTTACAAAAGCATGGAATTTTCACCAACTTGTATAAGTTGACGAGTCTTCAGAGTTGCAGCCGAAAGTATGTCAGCTTTATGAAAAAGTAGATCAGAGAAAGCATGTCTTCTCTGTCTTCGAAAGAAATCAGTCTTCACAACATTTGGCTTCGGAAGATTTTGTCTCTGAAGCCTCAGAAGACATCATCTTTGGCTTTGGAAGATTTTTACTTTGGCTTCGGAAGATTTTACACTTAGAATATTTTTTGTGGAGAGCGTAAAACTTCTGAAGCAACTTCTACCTTGTACATCAGTGCATGCATGCAAGAAGCACCTTGGTTGTTTTGGCTTCTTTGGTTGCATCAGCCTTCTAAACTTCTAATATAACCTTACAGTACTTTATGGGATCTTTGGGAATCATGGCTCCACCTTCACCAGCGGGTTGAACTATAGGGACATATGGTCCATTTAAAATAGAGAGCCAAAGTCACAGATCTTGATTCCTTAAAAAATCTTCCATTAAAATTTTCCAAGCATTATTGTCATGTGGTGTGAATATAGGTGGTTGGTGTAAGTTCCATTCTCCAAGTCATGCTTACTTGAGATGGCTGTAGCAGTTTGTTTGAAAGGATAGAGAGGTATGAAGGAATGTGATGTTTGATAGTGTGATCAAACGAAAACAGGTGATTTGTTGAAAGGTGACTTCAAGCAAATCAAGAGCCAAAGCTCTGATACCACTTGTTGGATCAGGTTAAAGATTTAACAAGTCTTTTCTGGTGATGAGTAAAATGTGGAATCTAAGTTAACTACTTACTAACAAACACAAATACTTTGAGTAAATATAAGTGCATAAGATGTTCTTTCAAAGTTCACTTGATTAATCAGCACTTAGTACAAAGAGTTATAATCAACAGATAAACAAGTGGCTTAGCAAGCTTACTTCTCAATGATGTTTTATACTATGAAATCTAAACAATTAGAATGATATTCTTTGCAAACATTAGGTATGAAGGTGGATTTGAAGGGAAGCAGATTGTAATAGGTGAAATGGACCTGCATGGAGATTTTTGGTCCATTACTTCCAACATTGCTTATTTAAGAGGATGACTGGCTGGAATGATATTCCCCTCACCACATCATCTACCATATGTGCCTTATGCATTAACAGACCATTCAATATGTCTGCTTATGTGTTTAATGGCATTTTATAAAACATTAGAGAAGCAAGAAGATTTATGTTTCTTATGTATACAAGATTCTTACAGTGTCTGATCAACCGATCCTTTCCTGATCTGGTAGGCACAGGGCCTATAATGAATCTATCTCATCATTCTCCAAAGTCATATGGATACATCAAGAAGAGAGACTCAAGAAGTTATTACAATGGTTCTTTCTTTCCATTTTTTCCTTGGATACTAGAACAGATTGGTCAAGGAATTGAAGAAGTTGGAGAACAATAACAAGAACAAGAAGAACAACATGCTAAAGAACAAGGTGAAGAACCTATTCATGATGAACCCATCATCTAGAATATGCCTGTGATAGAAGAAAAATAAGTTTTTATTGTTGAAGGTTTGGAGGCAATGTCACCGCATGGAGATGTAGATGGTGATCTTCATATTGCTTCACCTGATCAAGCACCATCTCCCATTTAATCTCCCATTGCATCTCCAATTCCATCTCCATTTCACCCATCTCCTATTGCTTCTATTAAGTTAGTTGATACTAGTGAATCTACTAGTTCAACTAATAATTCTAAATCATCTTCGAATGAGGAGGAATAGCCTATTATTACAGAGCAAGCTAGAAGACAACAAACTTTAGAATACTTACCTTCTAAGACCACTTAGGAATCAGTAGGTCAAGTACTTCCTTAACAGTCAAGTGCGTCAAACAGAGATGAAGTTATCTTTGAGCTTTAGCTAAAGATCAATAGAATGGAGAAAATAATGAGAAGGAAAGACAAAGTCATTGCTGATAGGACTGATGAGTTGATCTTGAAAGAGAACAAGATCAAGGAGTTAGAGTCCATTATTAAGAAAATGAGAGATAAAGTTGATGAGCATATTGAGAATGCAAACATTCAAACAATTATTATGGATGACCAAGATAGACTCATAAATGCCCAGTCTAAAAAGATAATTGAGTTGGAGAAGAAAGTGGATGATTTGAATCACAAGCTAAGACTACTTGAGGATATCCTCATTAAGAAAGAAATGGATGAGGAGAGAAAGGAAAAAGACACCAAAAAGATGATTTTGACAAGATGCTTGATTTAGATGATGATTGTGATGATGGTGTGATGAAAGAGGAGATGGAGG
This sequence comes from Flaveria sonorensis, assembly GCA_025506505.1. NCBI lineage: Eukaryota > Viridiplantae > Streptophyta > Magnoliopsida > Asterales > Asteraceae > Flaveria > Flaveria sonorensis. Next base: position 32,447,411 of record CM046423.1, read on the forward strand.
ATCTCCTAAAAGGAAAAAGACTAAACAACAACATGATATGCCTACTGAATTAGCAAGTACATTTTGAAAACCTGTAAAAGAATAATTATTACCCATGGTTCCATACACATCTCCTATCTCAAGTCAAACTGAAGAGGAGGCTACCATGAGCTCTTTGATAGAAGAACTTGATGCATACTCTTCTGGTAATTTCTTCATTGATGAAGACATTTTGGAGATCATCAGAGAAGCTAGTATGCCTAGAGAACCATTTGTATTTATTCCTCAACAGCCCATTATCTTTTAGAGAGAGCTCCAACTGCAAATGATTCCTGTTGTAACCTTAATTGAGAAGCAAAAGAAAGTCATTAGGAGACTTTCTAAGGAATTCACAACAACAACACAAGAAGAAGAAAGAGTAGGGTTCGAGACTACTAAGCCAGTTCAATTGATTGAGTCTCGTTCATCTGAACTATAGACATACTCAAAAAGAAGAAAGTATCTGGCTGAGAAGGCAAAAGGAAAGAAGGCCATGGTTGAAGAGGAAGCTCCTGAGCCTAAAAAGATTAAAAGACAAAAAAAGCTAAGTGTGGCTACTGTTGCTTAGTTCATGGAAGAACATAGTCAAGCAACTGAGCAAAGAGCCGTTGTGTAAATTCTTGAAAATCTGAGATATTTAATGAATTTTATCATTTTATATGATGCTACTAATCTTAGTTTAAGATACAAACTAAGTAATGATCCTAAGATATTACAATAATCTTATTAGGATTCCTGCATCTCGAACAAATTCATGTTATTTATATCAACCCAAATAATTCTAAGGGAATTAATATGCATTACGACTTAATTTTTTTTGACGTTTCATCAAACTATCAGGTGATTTAACCGACGCGAGTTGTCAAGAATGCCGAACACATTTCCCAAATCATGAATCAAAATCAACTACATCAGCTAAATCAAAGTCGACAATTTATGTCAACGATAAAGATATTCATAAGCATAAAACAAAGACTTACACCGATATTTATAAATACGAATATAAATACCATCTTTGTCAAATACTAGCATATCTATATTCGAAATACTATCTTTCATGAATCATATAGTAGTATGATAGACTATAACAAGTTTAAAAATCTTAATATTAATAACCAAATGATTTTTACATATATCTCCATTTGCACATATGTAAGTACTAATATAAATACTAACAAACTAATTAATCTCTATAGAAACAATAAACATTCTTATGTACTACATCAATACACTATAATTACAACAAAACAATAAAAGATACCCATCTAAACCATATCATTAAACACCACATCTTGCACCATCACCACCATCATCATCAAATCAGCCCCCAATCCTTCCTTTTCCATATTCTCACGGCAGCTATCAGACCATCATACCCAAATCTCTAACCAACAATGACTACAAAATCTCCATGATTATCAATTGTTCAATTACCAAAATAGCCTTGACCACCCTAACAACTATATGCTATAAAATATGTAAGGCCCTGTTCCCTGGAACCCCACAGTTGGTCAATTACAACCTCATTTATATCAAAACATATTAAGATTTATTAAGTAAATAAAATATTGCAGCGGAATAATTCATCAAAAACCATTTCATTCTTTAATAAATACATTTGCCAAGTAATACATCATCGTTTATAAGATCACAAAATGTCACATAGTTGTATTACAAAACAACATCATTATTATTGCATGAGATGGATGCTAGTCTTTCCCGCCAAGTAGCTTCACCCTCGTGTCATCCTCAGCAACAAGCTACATGCTAACTGAAAATGCATAAAAAGTCGGCATTGCTGTGTGAGTTCTAGTTTTATAATATAAAATACTTTACCTTTAGTAAAAACCTTTTCTTTACTTTCGTTCGTGATCACACGACATACATACATCTTGATAATATCATTATTATCTTTTATCATCGTTCATAATCGTTCATTTTGCACTTTTTCATTATCTTTCACTTCTATCTAGATCCTGTCATAAGCTATACCCCATCATTAGGCACGAAGCCACCTCAGTCTTGGGGTTAAGTGACAAGGATCCCATTTCGCACGTATGAATCAGTCACCAAGACTGACCCCCCTGTGTTCCACTTGTACATAGTTGAGCTAACAACTCTTCATTGAGTTATGAACCTCTTTAAATTTGCTTGCAAGACTTTACATTCTTTCATTATGTTCCACTTCGTTAACGATATCTTTCACTTTCATTATATAATACTTTACGTACAAGAGCATTAACACACCACGTAAAGTCACGTAATAATACGTAACAAGGAACATCAATAACAGGCCACAAACATGCATAACATGAACAAACATAAACCACCAAAACATTCCAGAGCTTAACCATTAATTTCCATTTCCCAAATTTTAGAAAAATTCTAAGGCAACATAGGTGCATGAGCACTATGTGGGCGCATGGGCACTATGCAGGCGCATAGACAGTTAGGCGCATGGGAACACATGGGCGCATTGGGAAAAACTTAGGCGCATGGGAAAAACTTAGGCACATGGGTACTATGTAGGAACATGAGTACTATGCAGGTGCATGGGTACTTGGGCGCATGGGAAAACTTAGGCGCATGGGCAAACACAAGCGCATGGGCAGAAATTTAGGCGCATGGATACTATGTAGGTGCATGGGTAAGTGTTAGGCGCATGGGCAAAAATGTTAGGCGCATGGGCACTATGCCAGTTCTAACTTATACAAATTTTTGTTCCCGATCATCATCCTAACATATTCTTAGCCCAAATCTAGAATATTAAGCACATAGAACAAGCATACAACCACATGATTCAGTCAAACATTCACAAATACACACACCCACTAGAAACAGAGGTAACACATATAGTTTCAACATACTGGAAGTTACAAAATGATAATTTATATGCATTTCAGCTCCAAAAACAGGTTTAAAACAAAAAAATTAGGGATCTAGAACTCACCTATAGCAGCCTTCGAGTAAAACTCCTCCAAACTCAAGAGCACTTGGAGTTCAAACACCTAAACACACCAAACACACACAACCGAACACAAAGAAACACATAAGACTCGATCTACAAGCTGAAAACCCAGCTGAAACCGAACAAAACACACAAAAACTTACCTTCTAAATGATCTTCTTCTTCTTCTCTCTAGAAAACCGATAGAAACTCTGTTCTTTATCTTTCTGCGGTTGAAGCAGTTGGTGAGCAGAGGTGTGGGCGGCCATGCCCACTTTTTAAACATAATTATAACAAAGTTTGCCTTTTTCACAACTTTTGTCCCTTAACTTGGGTTATTTCACCTTTCTTTCTTTATACTTCTCTTTTCTTTTCTTTTCTTTTCTTTCTTCTTTTTTTTTTTTGTAAATTTTCGGGTGTTACAAGTCCACCCCCTTATATAGGTTTTGTCTCTTCCTCGAACAGTTATGGATAATACTGTCTCATCTCTTCCTCCGTCTCCCACGTAGACTCGGATCCCTTCATGTGCCTCCACTGTACTCGCACCAGTGGAACCACATTATTCCGTAATCTCTTCTCTTTTCGGTCAATGATTGCCACTGGTTGCTCTACGTAATTGAGTCGTTCATCTACCTCAATATCCTCCAGTGGTACAATCATATCTTCATCAGCTAGGCATTTTCTCAGATGAGATACATGGAATGTTGGATGAATCCCACGTAACTCATCGGGTAGCTCCAACCTATAGGCCACCTCTCCTACTTGAGCAATGATTCGGTAAGGTCCTATATACCTCATGCTCAGCTTACCCCGCTTTCTGAACCGAATGATCCCCTTCCAAGGTGAAACCTTTAGCATAACTTTATCACCCATCTTGAATTCAATCGGTCTACGCCTCTTGTCAACATACGACTTTTGCCTATCTTTTGCGGCCTTCATAAAGGCCTTGATCTTTTTCAATTTTTCAGTCGTAGCCTCGATCACCTTAATGCTCCCCAACTCCTTCAATCCAATGTCACCCCAACACACAGGCATTCAACACTTCCTACCGTATAGCATCTCATATGGTGGCATACCAATGCTGGCATGATAACTGTTGTTGTATGAGAATTCAGCTACGTGTAACTATTCATCCTAACTTCCTCCGAAATCAATGACGCATGCTTGGAGAATATCCTCAAGCGTCTGTATAGTTCTCTCTGACTGACCATCCGTGTGACGATGATAAGCCGTACTGATGGGCAACCTTGTCCCCATCGCGTCATGAAATCTCTTCCAAAACTTAGATGTAAACTGAGTGTCACGGTCAGACACGATAGACACTGGTACACCATGACGCGTCACAATCTCTTTGATGAATAGATCCGCAAACCTCTCAGATGAATATGTCTCACGGATCGGTAGAAAGTGAGCACTCTTTGTCAAACGGTCAACTATCACCCATATAGCATCGTACCCTCTTGCCGTACGTGGTAACTTCGTAATGAAGTCCATGGTGATGTGCTCCCATTTCCACTCGGGTATATCCAAAGTTTGGATCTTCCCGTATGGCTTCTGATGCTCAGCCTTCACTTGCAAGCAAGTAAGGCACTTGGTCACATACTCCGCTACATCGCGCTTCATACCAGACCACCAGTAATCTTTCTTTATATCATGATACATCTTTATAGCACCGGGATAAATGGAGTATCGAGTCTTATGAGCTTTATCTATGATTTTCCCCCGAAGGTCTCCATAATGAGGGATCCACATCCGCCCGAAGCGGGTTCTAACTCCGAGTGTGTTCTCACCCAACTCCGAGACTAGACCTTTCATTCTTTCAGAGTTAAGGAGCTCTTCTTTCAACACCTCATCTTGGAACCCCTTGACCTGTGTCATCACATCAGAGGTCATCACCAACTGGTAAGCTTTCACCCGGATTGGCTCGGGTCTCTCCTTTCGGCTAAGGGCATCCACCACTACGTTGACCTTGCCCGGATGGTAGTGAATCTCACAATCATAATCCTTGATAAACTCTAACCACCTCCTCCGCCTCATATTGAGATCCTTTTGCTCAAAGAAATACTTCAAGCTCTTATGGTCAATGAAGATAGTGCACTTCGTCCCGTACAAATAGTGCCTCCAAATCTTCAATTCAAAGACCACTGTCGCTAGCTCCAAGTCGTGAGTTAGGTAATTAGCCTTATGGATTTTCAACTGTCAGGACGCATAGGCTATAACCCTTCCCTATTGCATCAGCACGCAACCCAATCCTAAATAAGAAGCATCTGAATAGACCACCAAGTCTTCATTCCCTTCGGGTAATGTCAAGACAGGAGCTTGAGTCAATCTTATCTTAAAATCCTCAAAAGCATTCTCCTATTCTAGACCCCATACAAACTTCACCTCCTTGCGGGTCAGCTTGGTCAATGGTGAGGCTATCTTAGAAAAGTCTTGAATGAATCTGCTCTAATAGCCTGCCAAACCCAAGAAACTACGGATCTTGGATGGCGTCTTTGGAGTCTTCCATTGCATCACCGCCTCCACCTTTACCGGGTCTACCATGATCCCTTCGAAATTTACCACATAACCCAAAAACTAAACCTCGCACAACCAGAAAGCGCACTTAGAGAACTTAGCATACAGCTTCTCTCTTCTAAGTGTCTCCAATATCTAACGATTATGACCGACATGCACTTCTTCGCTCTTCGAGTAAATCAGAATATCATCAATAAACACAATCACTTATTTATCCAACATCGGCCAACACACCCGGTTCATCAAATCCATAAAGGCAGTTGGCGCGTTTGTTAGACCAAAAGACATAACGAGAAACTCATAGTGTCCATAACCCATGTGAAAAGTTGTTTTAGGTATATCTTGCTCCTTCACCTTCAACTGATGGTAACCAGATCGGAGATCTATTCTCGAAAAGCAACCGGCACCATGGAACTAATCATATAAGTCATCAATCCTCGGTAACGGATACCGGTTCTTCACGGTCAACTTGTTTAACTCAAGGTAGTCAATGCACATACAAATACTACCGTCCTTCTTCTTTACAAACAAGACCGGAGCACCGCAGGGAGAGATACTCGGTTGAATGAACCCTTTGTCCAACAACTCTTGCAACTGAACCATCAGTTCCTTCATCTCAGATAGAGCCAATCGATACGGTGCCTTGACAACAGGTTGAGCACCAGGTATCGAGTCGATTTGGAACTCGATCTTGCGGTCTGGTGGCACACCTGGTAAATCTTCTGGAAACACATATGGAAATTCACACACAACTGGTACGTCGAACAATTATGGTACTGACGCATCCACATCCTTCACGTAAGCCAGGTAGGCACTACATCCACGTTTCATGCACTTCTCTGCCACCACCATCGAAATCTCCTTCAGAACCATAGTAACTCAAACACCGTAGATCGTCACCAAACTCCCATCAGGCGCAGTCAATCGGATCATCTTCTTGCGACACACAATATTTGCCTTATACGCTACTAACCAATCCATCCCCAGAACCACATCAAAACCTCCTAGGGGCATCACGAATAATTTAGCAAAGAACCTATCGCCTTCCAATTCTATAACACAATTCTTTATCAGATTAGAAATCCTAGTAGACTTACCAATAGCAGTTTCTACATCAAAGGGCTCATCAATCTTTCTACTCCTAACAGCAACTTAGCACAGAAGGCAGCAGAAATAAAACTCTTACTAGCACCAGAATCAAATAGTACAGAGGCACAAGTTTTGTTTACTAGAAACGTACTTGACACGACAACGGGGTCCACCATAGCCTCCTCCCGGGTCATTGTGAATGCTCTGGCTTTTGCCTTTAGTCCCTCCTTCTTGACCCCTTTCTTCACCCTGGAGCTCTCCGCCCTAGGCCTCTTGCAATCCCTGCTCAGATGGCCCTCTTCACCATAGTTATAACATCTTACAACCCCACACTCTCTTGCCATATGACCGGGCTTCCCACACTTTAAGTAGAGATTCAATCCCCACATACACTCCCCTGAATGTTCCTTCCGCCGCTTACCACACCGCTTAGTCCCCGTACCTGCCGACACTACCCTCCGGTCATTCATCCTTTCCTTTTTGTTTTTGGGGGTGAAACCACCACCGCTAAATCATTTCCCCTTCCAATTTCTATCACCATCACCTTTCTTATTCACCTCTACCACTGCCACCTCTCTTTCATCATACAACCTCCTTGCCAGATCAACAACCGACCTAAAAGTACTCACTCAGGCGGCGATCAAGTGCCTGTAGATATCTGCTGGCAAACCCAGGATATACCTCTTGATCTTCCTTGACACCGGCATCACCTGATCCGGCACCAGCCTTCCTATCTCATTGAACTTAGTAGTATACTGCTGGTGTGTCATGGTCCTCGCCTCCAGCTGTAAGAACTCTCTCTCAATCTTATCAAACTCCCTGTGAGGACAAAACTCCTTGATCACCATCTTCTTTAACTCACTCCACCTCATCCTCCCAATCTCCCTGCTACCCTTCGCCTGGACAATGTTATCCCACCAGCATAAGGCCGAGTCCACAAATGAGTAGGTAGCAAACTTTACTTTCTGATCCTCTCGGCACTCACTGATAACGAGCACCGCCTCCATCTCCCTCACTCATCGATGAGAAGAAATAAGATTACCATTCCCATCAAAAGTTGGGGGCTTGCGTATCTGGTGTGCCCCATAACTACACCCCTTGGTAGTTTCCTGCACCGCTTCCTCTTCCTTTTCGTCATTGGAGACAACCATCTCAGTTTCTGGTTGCTCCACTTCACCTGAACCTCTCCCAATGGTCCTCCTCCTCTCTTTCTCTTTCTTTTCATCCTCCCTCACTGCACGAATAACCTCGGTTACCACAGACGGTAAGATCATCTGCATGACCTGATGAACCTCCTCTACAACTGCCTCTTTCATAGAGGCTCTCAAATTAGCACTCTCATCACCGCCTTCCTAGTGATGAAGCTCGAGCTCTGTAGCAGCTGTCTCAGCAGCCTTAGCCTTGTTCCTGGTGACACGTGGCCTAGCACCACGACCACCCTTCACACCCCCTCGAGAAGCCTTCGAAGATCTACTACCCGCCATCCTCTAAACACTATAAGATTCAAACACCAACATGATCATTCAAGGTAATAGCTCAGATTATGTCAAGTATAGTAAGTCCCTAATTACAGTGGCTAGTTATGATTAACCACTTTACTCTTTATCCCCCAAGCATTTCCTATCCTGACTACATCAATATCCAAATTTATTAAGAGCACATAAATCAGATAGCACATGCACATAATACCAGTTAACTTAATGAAAATAAATTACTTGATGGCACGTAGCTACTTGGGCTAGCATCCCTCCATTCAGTCCCATTCTCAGTTTAAGTTTAGGTTTTGAAAATTTTACCCATTTCTCTTAAACTTTAGCTCTGATAACAACTTGTAAGGCCCCGTTCTTGGGAACCCCACAGTTGGTCAATCACAACCTCATTTATATCAAAACATATTAAGATTTATTAAGTAAATAAAATATTGCAGCGGAATAATTCATCAAAAACCATTTCTTGCTTTAATAAATACATTTGCCAAGTAATACATCGTCTTTTAAAAGATTACAAAATGTCACTTAGTTGTATTACAAAACAACATCATTATTATTGCATGAGATGGATGCCAGTCTTGCCCGCCAAGTAGCTTTGCCCTCGTGCCATCCTCAGCAACAAGCTACCTGCCAACTGAAAATGTATAAAAAGTCAGCGTTGCTGAGTGAGTTCTAGTTTTATAATATAAAATACTTTACCTTTAGTAAAAACCTTTTCTTTAGTTTCGTTCGTCATCACACGACATACATACATCTTGATAATATCATTATTATCTTTTATCATCGTTCATAATCGTCATTTCGCACTTTTTCATTATCTTTCACTTCTGTCTAGATCCTGTCATAAGCTATACCCCATCATTAGGAACGAAGCCACTTTAGTATTGGGGTTGAGCGACAAGGATCCCGTTTTGCACGTATGGATCAGTCACCAAGACTGACCCCCCTGTGTACACCCTCATGGGTTAGCCAAGATCGCACGCTACATTGCACACTGTTAAGCTAACAACTCTTCATTGAGTTGTGAACCTCTTTAAATTTGCTTGCAAGACTTTACATTCTTTTATTATGTTCCACTTAGTTAACGATGTCTTTCACTTTCATTACATAATACTTTACGTACAAGAGCATTAACACACCACGTAAAGTCACGTAATAATACGTAATAAGGAACATCAATAACAGGCCACAAACATGCATAACATGAACAAACATAAACCACCAAAACATTCCAGAGCTTAACCATTAATTTCCATTTCCCAAATTTTAGAAAAATTCTAAGGCAACTTAGGCGCATGAGCACTATGTGGGCGCATGGGCACTATGCAGGCGCACAGACAGTTGGGCGCATGGGAACACTTGGGCCCATGGGGAAAAACTTAGGCGCATGGGAAAAACTTAGGCGCATGGGTACTATGTAGGCACATGAGGACTATGCAGGCGCATGGGAAAACTTAGGCGCATGGGCAAACACAAGTTCATGGGCAGTTTGGGTGCATGGGCAGAAATTTTGGCCCATGGAGGCGCATGGGTAAGTGTTAGGCGCATGGGAAAAAATGTTAGGCGCATGGGCACTATGCCAGTTCTAACTTATACAAATTTTAGTTCCCGATCGTCATCCTAACATATTCTTAGCCTAAATCTAGCATATTAAGCACATAGAACAAGCATACAACCACATGATTTAGTCAAACATTCACAAATACACACACCCACTAGAAATAGGGGTAACACATATGGTTTCAACATACTGGAAGTTAAAAAATGATAATTTATATGCATTTCAGCTCCAAAACAAGTTTAAAATAGAAAAACCGGGGATCTAGAACTCACCTATAGCAGCCTTCGAGTAAAACTCCTCCAAACTCGAGAGCACTTGGAGTTCAAACACCGAAACACACCAAAAAACACAACCAAACACAGAAAAACTCATAAGACTCGGTCTACAAGCTGAAAACCCAGCTGAAACCAAACAAAACACATAAAAACTTGCCTTCTAGACGATCTTCTTCTTCTTCTCTCTAGAAATCCGATGGAAACACTGTTCTTTATCTTTCTGCGGTCAAAGCAGTTGGTGAGCAGAGGTGTGGGCGGCCATGCCCACTTTTTAAACATAATTATAATAAAGTTTGCCTCTTGCACAACTTTAGCCCTTAACTTGGTTTATTTCACCTTTCTTTCTTTATACTTCTCTTTTCTTTTCTTTTCTTTCTTCTTTTGTTTTGTAAATATCAGGGTGTTACAAAATACCACAATATCACACCATTCTCCATTCTTTTTCCCTGCCTAAACTTGATGGCAAGCAACCTCTCAGGCTACCAAGAAATCACAGTAAGAGCACAATAAGTTTACACTTTCGTTTAAGCTTCGTTCCTTGCAAACGTGAAGGTATTTAATTCACTTACTCTTAAGCAATACTTGAACATGTTTAATATAATAAAATGGTGAATATATATATGTTTGGTTAAGTCATCTAATATGCAAGAAACAAGTGCATTACTTGTTCATATAAAAAAATATGGTTAAAAAGTTGCTTGATTTATACAATAAAGTCGGTTAGAAAATTTTCTTAACTTTGAAATGTCATAACTTGTTCAAAATAAAACCAAAATAAATGATTCTTCAGCCTGAAATTATGTTTAAAGAAATATCTTTCCAATCATAGTAAAATTATAAATGTTTATTACGATTTGGACACTCAAAGGTGTACAAGATGAAAGGTGAAACCCGGATTTTTCAGCAAAATACTTAGGTCGACTTTGGGAGGGCATAACTCCCTCAATTTTTTATCCAATTGACTTGATTATTTTATGGACGTTAGTGCTATGAGTTAGCTTTAATACCCAAGTTGTCTCACTTAAAATAGTTTAGTTTATGACCCCAATCAACTGAAATAGTTTTGAAACTCCAGAATATAGCTGCAATTACTTTTAAAAGATATATTTATTTTTAGACTACTAGAGAGCTTCATAAAATATGAAATTTACTTTTGTAGTAAGCTAAAACCCCAATATAAGTGTGGTAAGTATTTTGTATTTTATTTGATATATTTGGTTAACTAAAACTTTAACACAAGATGACCATATAAACGCAAAAATCAAGCAACAAACTTTAAGTCACAAAATATCATATAATCACATGTGAACTTATAATTGTGACATTATATACTCATTTCAAAATATGTATATATGTTTATATACTTATTCTTAAATATTAAGTTCATAATCAAATATTACTAACGCTTCGTAAAACATGCAAAACAATAAATTTGGATAAGTTTACTTTTCAATCAATAATTCAAAACTAAAACTGATATTATGTAACACTTGACTCGTAACTTTATTTAACGACTTATTAATGGGAATGTAAACCTTATTTGCCCACCTCATATATATGTAGGAACTGCTTTGGTTTAAGTGCAATCCATCTGTGACACATATCAGAACCAACAATTTGTGAAATCTTGTAGCCCTTTTACTTTTACTAATTTTAGGGGAGAAAGATGTTACTTAACGACTTCACATGAATCATTACTATTATGTCTTATGCTTATACACATTTTGGTTTACAAATGTTTATTTATCGGGTTGGACCTACTAAGACCTCGCTATCTCACACAACTATTTAACTCCGGGTTGTAGCCGCATGTTTAATATAGATAGTACTATGGGAACTGACAATCCCCATTCTCTTGACTGATTGGAATGCGTAAATCCAAAGTCAACTATATTGAATGATTATTACCATGTAGACTATAACTTAACTTTTATTTCCGTACTTGGAATAAGTATAGGATGAGACATGTAGTTAAAGGCTTAGTTGTGGACTCATAAATACATTTCACCATACTTGTGTTATGACTACTTTACATGATGAGTTTTTTATTCATACTTGACTACTTACTTTGTAGCTACTTGCCAAGTCTAAAAAAATCTATGAGCTCACCAACATTATTGTTGACCTATTTTTAACATGCGTTTTAGGAAACAACCAAGTTTAGGGTTTTGGCCTTCACATAAATATGGCACGACTAGCGCACAATAGAAGATTATTTTGTATAAAATTAGGATGCTAGGTTCATATTTTCAAATCTTAAAAAACTTGTACCCTAATACTTTGTTGCCTAAGTTTATCTTAAACGCATGTATAAATTTAAGTTTCCTAAGTAACATGTGTTAATTAAAAATACACAATAGGATAAAAATTTCCCTTTCTGGGTTGGATTACAAATTTTAGTTTATTATATTTGCATCCCTTTATTTAATCATTTTTCAAAATTTAGAAAAATGAAAAAAGAAGATATCTTATTACATCACCGCCATAATATTCTGCCGGCAAAGGGTGTGACAGGTTGGTATTAGAGCCATGGATATAGAGAACTAGGATGCCTTAGATAGACACCTAGACTATAACCTTAAGCTCATGATTAGAACATTACAACTTCTATAACATCAACATTCGCATGCTCATCATCTTACATTTATCTTGTTAAAGTCACGATTAAAACACTCTATAGATATACTACCATTTGCAACTACAAAATCAAATTATTAAAGTACTTTAGCTTTGTCGACCTATTCAGCCGGATATTTATTGTTGTTAGTTACTTGGTTCTACCTTCCTGCTAACAGTAAGACTAACTCTTCCATACACTTAAGCACTAAGGATATCAAGTCTTCTTTCCCATCCCTACTCAGCCCCTAACCACTGACAAGTAGTGGATAGTCATGAGGGCCTATTAGCCATACCACTATGTACCCCAATAACCACACCATCTCTATCCCATGAACTAAACACACCTGATAGATAACTCAGAAGCGAATCAGGTTACCAGAACAAGAGTTCTTTAGGACTATCGAGCTTGAGTTGCCAATGCATGTACCTATGATTATCAAGACTATGTGGTCACATTGTAAAGATCGTGTTTTCCTTGTAGATCGATCTTGTGTATGAAAAGGGGAATGAAATCACACATGGATTCACAATTAGAACAAGAATAATTAAGAACAAGCAATAGTAAATATACACTTTGTTTATTGCTCTCTGAAATTGAATTACATAAGTTGTAGAATTTTAGGATTACAAACAAAATGAACTAAGAAACATATATATACTAAAACTAAAACGTCTAATGCAAGAACTATCTTCTCACACGGATCAAAGTTCTCGCATGACTTGATCTTCAAAATCTTTGTTTTGATTTCCCAAGCCTTTAGGTTCAATCTTTACAATCTCCTCCTAGGCTCGGTGAATAAAACCATTAAAAGTCCACGTCTGCAACTTTGTAACTACCCCCATAAGCATACATCTTGTTGTCCAGATGCTTCGTAATCAACCAACTGAATTGAGTTGCTATAAAATGAACAAATTCATCAGCTTTAAGTGGATAAGCCTAAAGCCTCATCAAATATTCTCTTCTAAACTTGAGCAGATCAATAGGGTCAATGATAAGGTACTCTTTATCAACACATCAGATAATTGTATGCCAGTGTTCTTTTCATAACCCTACCATATTAGTTTTGCCAAATTGTTAATTGGTATAGGGGCGTGTACTGGAATCTTTTGAGCATATCTAGGATGCGTATACACCCTTATTTTCATTGGTTTGTTGGTGTTTGGATCTATCCAAGTCTCATCTTCAATGACTTTTGATTTGGCAGTCATGAAGTCTTTAAAGTTGGATTTACTTTGATGCCAGATTATGTTCCAAATCCAATTGGCCTTTCCATAATTACTCATGTTGACGAATGAATCTCATAAAGATCATATGCTCTCAAAGTATGAAAGTCATGCTTGTCTTGATAATACTCTTTAGTACCAGCATGTCTTTTCACTACATACATCTTCTTTTCACCATCATACACCCAAATTATTACAGGCTCTGAATTTCCATACCGTGTAAATGGTTTGGAATTTTTACGTGTATACACATAAGCCAAAGGTGGAGGAACAATCACAGATGGATTTCCAACCTGACGTAAAGCAATCTTTCCTATAATATTGTTAGTCATATTAGTCTTTTGCTCAGCTCTAGACTCAGTAACAATCTCCCCTTCTTCCATCAGTATATTAAAGAATAAGCTATTTAGACTATATCAAAAAATATCAGTATAGTCAACAGTATCATCAAGATCATCAAATGAACCTATCTCCTCATCAGATTTCTCAGCCAATATCTGTTGCTGGAAAGTATAAAACTCTTTCTCATAGATTTCCTCTGTGGCTGGATCTAATGGTACATAGTCAATAGGATCATCTGGTCTTGGTCCATGGACATTATCAGAACCTGATGCACCAGAAGGACCTGTAGTAGAGCCTATATCTCTTCCCTAATCATCATCATCAACACCTTTCTTCTTCCCTTTATCATCATTACCATCATCACCACTACAACCACCACCACCACCACTACCACCACCACCATCATCATCATCATCATCATCATCATCATCATCATCTAAGTCATCCTCTTCATCACAAGTACAATCAACTTGATCCAATACATCATCATCATCTTCACGCTCAGTATGATGTACATCATGATTAGGCTCAACAAATACTTCCTCTATATTCTGAATCACTGGTTAATCCTTAGTAACCTCCTTATTCATAGTTATAGTTATTTCTTGATCAACACAAGTAGTCTTTCTTGCTTGTGAAGTAACAACATGATCAACAACAAGATCTGTACCAGCAAATTGCTATCCACTAGTGTCAGGATCAGTGATTCTAAGTTTGATCAATTAGAGTTGAATCGTAGCGGAATTAGAACAAGAATTAGACAAATATAGCAAGAACACAATAGATATTCAATGGAACAGTACACGGTTATAGAGAAAGAGGGTTTTCTACAAAATGGATAATATCATTCATGCACAAATGCTTCGGTATGGCGGCCGCTAAGCTTTGCTAAGTTTCGCTATAGCTGCACCCTTACAATTAGGTCAACATTCCTTATATAAAGGAATGTGACGTCTGCTGATGTCACTTGATAGTGACATCTAACAGAATTATTACAAACAACTAAAAGTAAGCAAACTACTGAGAATGTTCACAACAACTGAGAACATCTCAGAGTATGCTAAGTACAAGATGAAACTAAAACTGCTGAAACTATAAGTACTGATTACAAGAAACATAAAACTACTGAAAGGAAACCATCACAACTACTGAAGAGGTCTTCTTCAGCTGTTGTGACAACATCTGAAACTTGGTCTTCAGTCTTTGTCTTCAGCTTTTGTCTTCAGACTTTGTCTTCAGTTCTTTAGCTTCAGACTTTGTCTTCAGACCTTGTTATCAGTTGATGTCTTCAGCTGTTGCAGACTACTTCAGTTGTCGTAATGTCCGTGGGACTTAAAGGTTTTCCTGATCAGGCTTATTGGTTCTTTTGGTCCAACAAACTCCCCCTGAACCAATGCAGCCAAAACCTTTAAGCTTATTGAGGTCCCACTTATTCTTGGCAGAAATACTCTCTTGATCAGCTTCAGAGATATCAGATAAGCACAGGCCAGGGAACAGGTTTCAGTAGATGTGAATGTCAAAGGATGGAAGGGAACTCTATCTTGGGGAACTGGACACAGAGCTGTTATCCCAACCATGAAACCTACTTCCCATTGATGAGTCTATAAGACTCTCTGACGTAGGCCTCAAGGAGAACAACTTGTTCCTCCTTAGTGAGTTCTTCTGCTTCTCCTTCGAAGAAGAACTCTGGGCCATAGTACTCTGATAGGTACTTTATCGTCTTTCCATTTTTCAACTCAACAGTTGTTATCTCTCTGTAAGCAAATTCATCTGGGTGAGTCCCTTCTAATAACAACTGGAGTTCATTTTTCTTGATCTCTTCAAGCCTCTTGTATAACAACCCCTTCTTGACCATTTTGTTCTCCATTAGAGTTTGAGGGGTCATCTTTGACTTGTAGGATCTCTTGAAGTCTTCAAGTATCTCCCAGGGTGAGACTACAATAGCCAACCTAATAACAGCATCTATGGTCTTTCTCACTTGGCCATTGTATCTACTTGGTATGGATTTCTTATGAATTCTAGAACTAACCCTGGGGTCTGGCCAAATCCTTACTCTCTCCTTTTGATATTGAAAGGTATACCTGAGAGCATACAGCCTTTGAGCGTGTTTCTTCATGGCTTGAATAGATGATGACTGAGGAAACTCTTTGTCAACCATCTTCAAAAGTTGCTCATCGTGCTGTTTCTGCTGTTCTTCTTCTTCAATCTTAACTTTCACCATTTGCCTCTGAAAGTCTGGTGTGATCATTTGTTGACTTCTGGGCTCAGGTATTTTTAGAACAGCAGAGATTGGCAGACTGTCTTCTACATCATCTTCTTCTTCTTCTTCCATCCTCAACACCCTTCTCCTCCTTCTGGGTGCATCATTGGATGTGGTTTGAGGTGGTTTTTGGGGTAAGGGAGTTGGTTTTGAGGGTTGAGTTGGTTTAAGTTTAGGTTTAGGGATTGGTTTGGAGAGTTGTGGGGTTGGTTGTTTTTGAGTGGGAGTTTGGGAAGGCTGATCTAGCATTTTTGTGGTAAGTTTGGCTTTGGAAAGCTTGGCCATATCAGTTCTCTTCCCAGCACCTGCTTCATCTAAGGCTTCGATAATCAACCCCTTATTGAATGCTTCAGAAGCACAGATTCTGGTGGTTATTGCCAGAATACTGTCTCTGGTCCATGATTTAATCTCAATTAATGATCTTCCCAAGTATTTTGCAATAAACCTGATCATTATCTCCAACCTCTCCCTTTCCATCACACTGTAACTGGCCCATCTCTCTTGTATCTCCTTAATCTCCAGCCTTCTGATCTCAGTGTCTAATGTAGCTGTATCAAAGCCTTGTCTGAAGAGTTGGTCTATTATTCTGTCCATTGATCTGCTGTGAGCTTTATCAGCTTCTTTAATCAGATCTTCCAATGATTTCTCTTCATCAGGCTTTTGAGTTTCAGCACTTTTCTTTCTCTTGTATGTGATCAGCTGTTTTTCCTTTTCTAACTCCTTCTCTTTCTCTTGTTTCTCATCTTCCACTCTCTTTCTTTTTCTTTCTTTCACTGCCTTAGACTCCCCCTTTTTGGGTGCATTGGGTTCAGGGGTTTAAATGGCAGAAAGCTTCTTTTGCACAGCATCATCAACAAGTGTTTGTAGATTTGAGGAGATCCTCGCATCAATGGCTTTATGCACAATCTCATTGATGATGGGAGTGATGAGAGGTAAGGAATGTTGAAAGGTAGCAACCATCTGCTCAGAGGGGTTTTGTCCCTGAGAGGTGGTGCCAAAAGCAGTGGCTGGTGGCTCAGTTGAGAGTAGTGGCTGAGTGTTTGGTGAACCTTCAGATGAAGGTGCCATCTGTGGGTTTATTGGGGCAGATGGACTTTGATCCTGAGACATTTTGGTAAGCAGTTCTTTGAGTCTGCTCACCTCAGCCTCAAGGATTGTGTTATGGGCTAAGACATCAAAGAAAAAGCCCAGGTCATCATCAGTCTTTGCTGAATCACCTGACCTCCTGATTGAATCAGGATGTACATGCCCTGAGTGTAGATCAGTTGTAGCATGTGCCCCTTGTTCTTGGTTTTGGGGACTTCCTGCCTCAGGACTGAGTCCTTCATCGGCAGTTGCCTCTGGTGAGGTCTTAGAGATGTTACCAACTGCATCCTGTTCATTTGCTGAATCAGTAGAAGTGGCAGCCTCACCAGATGTTCTAATCTCCTCCTTACACGGGGAGATTGAACATTATAACCCCTGTGCTGTGGGTTATCAGCAGCATTTTGGTCCTCTTCCTCAGCTGTTGAGGTTCTCCCCATGTAATTGGTTTCTGGGGAGGAGGAGAGGAATGCAGCTGACTCAGCACTTGTGCAACTATAATGGTTGGGCTTTGAGGGGCGGTTGCATTTGGAGATAGGTTTGAAGCAGATTGAACCCGGGGTGACTGGTGCTCTTCAATGGTAACCTTCTCAATTGAGATAGGTTCCAGCATTGTGGTATCCCCAATTATGGTTGCATCAGGATCCTGTTGAGAGGATGCCTGAGCGGCTAGGGCTGGTGGAGTCTTTGACACTACTGGGGGGTTAGAACCAGTAAGTGTTTCCTGTATTGGTGGTACAGGGGCATCCTCAGGGGACTCATCTCCCTGAGTAGCCTTTTTGGGCTTTTTGGTGTTGGGTTTGGTGGGGACTTTGGATCTGGAAGTGGAGGCTGTGGGTTCCCGCTGCTTGGGTTTTAGCAGCCGGGCAGCCCCTTTCAGTGTAGGGTCAGAGTTGTGCCTGGAGTATACTTCAGGCAATACAGCCGGAGCAGGGACTCCAAGGCCAACAAGGCCGTCTGATTTTAGCTGATTTAAAATTATGGCCATGAGAAACCTGGGATATAATATCCATCTGTTTGCCACAGGTTTCAAAGCCAGATCCTTTAGTTCCATGAAAACTATCTCAGAAAAATTTAGATTTTGTCGTTCAAAGATAGAGTATAATACCTGTTGCCATCGGGAGGACATCTGATCCCATGAGGAGGTTTTTGATGCAAGGCAGACATTCACCATGTGGAATATAAACGTTCAGCATCATGGAAGTGCTTCTTCAGAATGGTGGTAGCACTTAAGTCTCCTTCATACCCGTTATTGATGAAAGACATATCAGTTGTGCCTTTCGGGTATTCTGTGACGCAGGTGGCATCATGTAGATTTAGGGTTTGTCGAATGATGTCTGGAGTGATGACCACCTGTTTCTGGTTAACCAACGACTGGAGAGTGATTTGGCGATCATTCTCACCAGTTTGCACAGAGACGTTGGTCCAGAATTGGCTTAGGGAATCGGGGTATATGGTAGGATTCAGAAGAAAAGCGGTTCGGTACTGGGAATCTACCATAAGATCGATGGCATTATCAAATTTGTTCCAAAAGGCCGATTTCGAGAGGTAGGCAACACAGTTGTGTCTGGGTTTGAGTTTCATGGTCGCCATTGTTGAGAGAGTGAAGGACATAAAACGGCTAATGAAACGTTTGAAATTAGGTTTAGGTATTTATAGGGTAAGAAAAAGGCTGATATAAAACGACTGAAAGTGTTGGTGCTGTCATCAGTTGTTTGAAAACAACTGAAGACCTGGTTTTAACTTTCAGAAGTTGTAACAACTGAAGACTTGGTATTAGTCATCAGTAGTTGTGAAACTACTGAAGACATGGTTTTGGCTTCAGGTGTTGTAAACAACTGAAGATTTGGTGTTAGTCATCAGTAGTTGTAAAACTACTGAAGACATGGTTTTGGCTTCAGTTGTATGAAGTGAAACAGCAGTTGTAGAAACAACTGAAGAGAAAAGTTTCTCATCAGCTGTTTTCGTCAATTCTTAGCTCATCAGCTGTTTCATTCTGACCTCAACACTTATCAACTTTTTGTCTGATTTTCAGACGTTTCATTGGTCATCAGTACTTATCTGTTATACTGACATCAGTAGTTGTAACTACATCAGTAGTTGTAACCACATCAGTTCTTTTCAACAGATAGAGTACTTCAGTACTTTTAAGTAATTTAGTCTTCAGTAGTTATGAAAACTACTGAGGATAAAAGAACTTATCAGTACTTATTTGTGACAATAGTATACGAATGCTCATCAGTACTTGTTGACTGAGATCATCAGTAGTTGTCACTTATTCTAGCTGCAGCATACCAAGCCTTAACACTAGGTTTTGGAAAGTTGAACTGTCCAAAGGCTTAGTAAATATGTCTGCAAGCTCATCAGCACTAGGAACAAACTTTGGATCAATCAGACCTTTTTCAAAACAATCCCTAATAAAATGGTGTCTGATCTCAATATGTTTGGTCCTAGAGTGCTGGACTGGATTCTTGACAATACAAAGAGCTGAAGCACTATCCATTAGTAATGGAGTCTTAGTCTCTGTAATGCCATAATCCAATAATTGATTCTGAAGCCAGAGTACCTGAGATGTACAACTTGCAGCAGCAATGTACTCGGCTTCAGCAGTGGATGTAGCAACAGATGTTTGTTTCTTACTCTGCCAAGAAACCAAACAGTTGCCTAGGAATTGACATCCACTAGAAGTTGATTTTCTAGTTAATTTACACCCTGCATAGTCACTATCAAAAAAAGCAACTAATTTGCAAGAGTGCCCAGTGGAATACCAAAGACTTAGAGATTGAGTACCTTGCAGATATCTAAAGATCCTCTTGACTGCAATCAAATGAGACTCTTTAGGAGCAACCTGAAATCTAGCACAAACACAAGTTGCAAACATAATATCTGGTCTAGAAGCTGTTAAGTACATCAAGGACCCAATCATACATCTGTAAAGTGTTTCATCAACAGCTTTACCTTTCTGATCTGCATCCAGTTGTGTGGTGCTGCACATGGGAGTAGAACAGGGCTTACAGTTTTGTAAATCAAACTTTTCCAAAAGACTCTTTGTGTATTTTGACTGATGAATGAAAGTTCCATCAGCCTTTTGTTTGATTTGCAAACCTAGAAAGAACTGTAATTCTCCCATGGCACTCATTTCGAATTTTTGTTGCATCAACTTTGTAAATGCATCACACAACTGTGGATCAGAGGATGCAAAAATAATATCATCAACATAAATTTGAACAAGGAGCTTATGCTGACCCACTTTCTTAATGAACAAATTTTATCTATGGAGCCTCTAGTGAAATTATTCTGAAGAAGAAAATTTGACAGTGTTTCATACCAGGCTCTAGGAGCTTGTTTCAACCCATAAAGAGCCTTATCAAGTTTATACACCCAATCAGGATGTTTATTATCCTCAAAACCTGGTGGTTGACACACATAAACCTCTTCTTTTATTTTACCATATAAAAATGCACTTTTGACATCCATTTGAAAAACTTTAAGATTGTGGAATGCAGCATAGGCTAAGAACAATCTAATTGCCTCCAGTCTGGCTACAGGGGCAAAGGTTTCATCATAATCAATACCTTCTTCTTGTGAAAACCCCTGGACAACCAGTCTGGCCTTGTTCTTGACAATTTGCCCATTTTCATCTGTTTTATTCCTAAACACCCATTTAGTGCCTATTGCACACTTACCTGGGGGTAGAGGAACCAGTTCCCACACTTGCTGCTTTTTGAACTGAAGAAGCTCAAGCTGCATGGCATCAACCCATCCATTGTCTCTTAATGCAATATGATAGTTCTTTGGCTCTTGCTGACTGATGAAGAGAGCATAGAAGCAGAAGTTGGACACTTGACTTCTAGTTGAGACACCAGCATTGATATCACCAATGATTTGAGACATTGGGTGATTCTTCAGCTCTTGGTACACTATGAGATCTGTGCAAGTGTTTGTAGCACGCTCAGCAGCAACAGATGTTGATCCAGATTCTTGAAACCAAGTATTAGATGGCAAGTCAAATGAAGTAGAGGATTCAGAAATCTCATCAGCATTTGTTGTGGATGGTGCTACTGAAGCTACAGGAACATCAAGTTTAGTAGACTCAGGCAGTTGATCACTAAACTTGAATAGGTGAGTACTGGGATCATCATCAACATCAGTACCACCAGATGGATGACTAGCTGCAGAAGGTGATGAATTCACATGATCTGCAACAGCTGGAGGCTGATAAGGAACATATTGCAGTATGTCCAGATCAAACAACTCCACAGGGTTTTGTGGAATTTTGTCCTTAGGGGATTCATTGAACTTCACATGCAAGGTTTCTTCAACCATCTTTGTTCTGCAGTTGAACACTCTGTAAGCCTTGCAAGTGGATGAATACCCAACAAAATACCCTGCATCCACCTTAGAATCAAACTTTTGGAGTTGATCCTTTGTGTTGAGAATGTAACAAGGACACCCAAATGCTCTGAAGAATGAAATTAGAGGAGCCAAATGATGTAGAACTTCATAAGGAGTCTTCATCAACCTCTGATTCACTAAAGCTCTATTTTGCACATAGCATGCTGTGTTGACAGCTTCAGCCCAAAAGGTCAGTGGCAAACCAGAGTCAGCCAACATGGACCTTGCAGCTTCAATTAGGGTCCTGTTCTTTCTCTCCACTACTCCATTTTGTTCTGGAGTCCTTGGGATGCTATACTGCCTCTTGATTCCTTTTGAAAGGTAGAAATCATCAAGTGTATGGTTTCTAAATTCAGTTCCATTATCACTTCTTATACACTTGACTGATAGGGAATACTGCTTCTCAACATACAACACAAAGTTAATAATTGTCTGAGCAGCCTCATCCTTTGAATGCAAGAAGAAGGTCCATACAAATCTGGAGTAATCATCCACAATTACCAGACAGTATTTCTTCTTTGCCATGCTCATTACTCTCACAGGACCAAAGAGATCCATGTGCAGTAATTGCAAGCAGGCAGTGGACTTTGGTTCTTCTATAGGAGGGAATGAAACTTTGTGTTGTTTTCCTTTTAAACAAGCAGTGCAGGTTTCATCACAGTGGAACTCCTTTATTGGTAGACCTCTCACTAAACTATTGTGGATCAGCTGATTCATGTTTTTGAGATTAACATGACCCAGCCTTCTATGCCACAGTTTAGATTCCTGAGGAGAGGCCTTGGAGAACAGGCAAGGATGACCTTTTAAATCAATCTTCTTTGACAAATCCAAGGCATATACTCTTCCTATCCTGTTGGCCTTCAGGAGAGTATGTTCATCCAATACCTTGTCAATCAGCCTCAGAACTTTGGAAGACAGAATCCGGCAGTTCTGGCTTGTGAAAAGTGCAACATGCCCTTTATCACACATCTGACTGACACTCAGTAGATTATACTTGAGATTCTCCACATGGTTAACATCATCAAATCTGATTTCTCCATTTGACACAAATCCTTTCCCGATGATGTAACCCTTAGCATCATTTCCAAATGAGACAAATCCCTTCTTTCCTTGAGAGTAGTCATTAAGAAGAGAACTGCTCCCAGTCATATGCATAGATCCTCCACTGTCTACATACCAGATGCTTCTTTGGCATGCTGAAGAACCCTGCATTTATCATAAGAAACTAGTTAGCTTTAGAGACCCAAACCTTTTTGGTTTTGGGTCTGTTTTCATCAACAGATTTAACCATAACTTGTTTCTCATGATTAACAGCTGATGAAGGTGGAGATGGTGCTGAAATGGATTTCTTAGATTTGGGCTTGGATTTCCTTTTCAGTGGTTTGATCACAGGTGCATCTAGTTGGTTAACTCTCCCCAACAAATGCTGAACCATCATAACAAGTTGTGTCTGATTTGTTGCTAAAGCCTTCAGCTCATTTGACACATCAGTACTTGTTTTTGATGAGTTCCTGTGACCCACCATTTCCTCCTTCTTGAAATTCACAGACTTAGTCTGATGTTTATCATGAGGAACACTATCAGCTGTTTTCTGATAAACCCCATCCTTCTTTTTGGATTTTGGCGAGGCCTTGGGTTTATCAGTTTGAGATGACTGTGGTACAAACTTGGTCTCAAACTCATTTTTCATTTTATTAATCTCTTCTTTAATGAGCTTATCTCTGTTGAGTTTGGAACCCTTTTTGTACCAGCATTCATCAGATAGATGATTGAATTTACCACATATTTCACATGGCTTATTCTTCATCTTGGATTGATCAACTGCTGAAGTGGAAACTACTGAAGGTGTGATCTTCAGTACTTTCCTCCTTTCAGTACTTGTGTTAAGTACTGAAGGATCGGTAACAACTGAAGACTTGTTCTTCAGCTGTTCTCTATCCGTCCTGAAAGACCGTATGATAGATTCCTCAGCAGTTGTTAATCCTTTTATTTCAGCAGATTTGAAATGCTTTTCAGATGTTGTGACTTGCCCTTCAGTACTTGGAGTACTTTGAGGGACAACATCTGAATTGCTCAGCTTCATGTGTTTATCAGCATTTAAACCATCAGGCAATTGATTTGCTGAGATCTTAACACTGACTTCATCCTCTGATTTTGTATTATCATTTGAGGATGAATCACATGATGATGTGGTTTGGAAATTACTTTCACCTTCAGATTTTACTATTGATTTTGAAGTAAAATCAGTAGGTGGTGCAGTATGATTGTAACCTATTCCAAACTTCACATTTGAAGCTGTTTGCTTGCTGAGAAGCATTTCAAATCCCTTGCAGGATGTTACCCAGCGGTCACACTCAACTTGGGTAGCTGCAAGTGTCTCTTTGAGATTTCTGTGGTTCTCAAGTATGACCTCTACCTTAGCCTTTTCATCATTAAGTTGGCATTTAAGCTTGTAAATCTCATCATCTTTGTCATTAAGAGCAACTCATACTCAGCTTTTCTTTTGGAAATAGTTTTCTCAAGCTCAAGATTTTGATTGATTAAAGCTACATTTGCCTCTCTAATAGAGACAAAGGCAGCTATGCATGATTCAGAACATAACTTGGCTTTAGCCTCAGAAGATACCTGGGTTACCTGTGAAGATGATGCATTGGAGCAGGAACCCTCAGTAGACTCCAGGGCCATGAGAGCAAGATTCCCAAAAGGATGTTCACAACCATATTGACCAGCACCAGCAAATAATTGCTCATTGAAACCAGAAAGATCATCTGGTGAGCTGCTCCAGTCAACAACTCCTGGTGTGAAGAAGCTGTGATGAGGTTGAGATTGTGATGGAGATGGTTGAGGCTCAGGTAGGGCTTGAGGTTGTTGTGCTATAGGAACTTGAACTGGATTTGGTGTGGCATGTAATAGCAGGGATATGGATATGGCATTGGACCCTGAGGGACAAAATATGCAGGAGATTGAGGTTGTGAGTGATGACCAGAACTAGTAGGATGTTGCCCTTTGTTTTGTGAACTATTGCTTGGAAAGGTCACAAAGGGTGCAGAGGAGTTAGATCCAGTTGATCTACACTCTCTTGCAAAGTGCCCAAGCCTGTGGCATTTGTGACACCTCAACTTACTCTTGTCAAAACCAACTTTGGTTTTGTCAGAGAGTCCTGGAAATTTCCTACCAGTTCTCTTGTAGAACTTTTGAGATCTGATATTGATCAAGGCCATTTGGCTCAAAATATCCATCTCTTCTAAATCATCATCAGCAATACCCATCAAATCATCCATGATAAAGCATAAATTATCACTATTACACCCAGAATGACTGTCAACACCAACAAATGCATGATCAGAACTGTTTGAAGAGAAATCTATATGCTCATCATAATGGCTTTCTGATCCAGCATATTCTGACTCATGACCGACCAAGGCAGTGTTCCCTGGTACAAAGTCATCAGTGAGCTTTCCTGATGATGCCAGTTTCCTTTTCTGCTCTATCTCTCTTTCAAATGTAAGCAGTTTCCCATGGAGTTGGGTGAGAGATAGGCTATCCAGATTTGCACAGGAGCGTAGGACAATGGTGTATGTGTCCCATCTCTCAGGCAGTGATCTGAGGAATTGTTGTTCATCTGGCTGTTAGTATACTCATGCTTGACCATTTTCAGCTCAGAGATCAAGCAAGAGAAACGCTCAAACTGTTGAGTCAGTGTCTCACCCTTCCTATGAGAGAATGTCTCATATTGTTGGGCGAGGATTTCTCTGTTGTTTGCTAAGACCTCATCAGTTCCTCCGAATTGTTCCTTCAAAGCATTCCAGAGGTCATGAGCAGTTTCATGATGCATAAGCTCAGAATAGATTTCATTAGGCAGTGCCATGGCCAGAATTCCATGGGCTTTAGCATCAATCTCAAACAGTTTACGATCTTCATCTGAGTATTGCTCCTTCTTCTTCGGAACCATTTAGTTGGTCTCCGGATTGTTCACCATAGGCTTGTGTGGACCGTGAACCATAGATGTCCAACAACCTGAACTGTTAACAGACAGGTGATGGTGCATTCTTCGTTGCCATATGTTATACTCACTCCTAACCAGCATCGGAGGCTTGGTTGAGGAGCCAGTATTGTAAGGGTCATTAGAAGGAGTAGTCATTCTCAGATTCAAACCAATTCAATCAAGTTTCAACAGATTTAGCACAAAAACACAACAAACTCAATATGAACCAAGAAGAAACTCAAATTGACTAACCAGAAGCAGCAGAAGACCAATCTCTATAACCAATTCTTGCAAATATGCTAATTTGATCAAACTTTAGATATCGAAATAGCAGTTTCAATGATCAATTGTTAAACCGATCAATGATTAACCCGCTCTGATACCATTTGTCAGGATCAGTGATTCTAAGTTTGATCAATTAGAGTTGAATCGCAGCGGAATTAGAACAAGAATTAGACAAATATAGCAAGAACACAATAGATATTCAATGGAACAGTACACGGTTATAGAGAAAGAGGGTTTTATACAAAATGGATAATATCATTCATGCACAAATGCTTCAGTATGGCGGCCGCTAAGCTTTGCTAAGTTTCGCTATAGCTGCACCCTTACAATTAGGTCAACATTCCTTATATAAAGGAATGTGACGTCTGCTGATGTCACTTGATAGTGACTTTTAACAGAATTATTACAAACAACTGAAAGTAAGCAAACTACTAAGAATGTTCACAACAACTGAGAACATCTCAGAGTATGCTAAGTACAAGATGAAACTAAAACTACTGAAACTACAAGTACTGATTACAAAAAACATAAAACTACTGAAAGGAAACCATCACAACTACTGAAGAGGTCTTCTTCAGCTGTTGTGACAACATCTGAAACTTGGTCTTCAGTCTTTGTCTTCAGCTTTTGTCTTCAGACTTTGTCTTCAGTTCTTTAGCTTCAGACTTTGTCTTCAGACCTTGTTATCAGTTGATGTCTTCAGCTGTTGCAGACTACTTCAGTTGTTGTAATGTCCGTGGGACTTAAAGGTTTTTCTGATCAGGCTCATTGGTTCTTTTGGTCCAACAACTAGACTCTCCAACTTCTATAGATCTACCCTGATTTGGTTGATCAGGTTTTAATGAAAATATGGAAGTGAGTTCTCAAATGTTGTTCTCTAGAAACTGAACATAGCTAAATATGAATTGATGCTGATGTTCAAGATTCTTAATCTTTTCATCCTTATCTTGTTTAAGAGTATATAAGTCATAAATCTGTTGGATTTTCTCTAACATCTCCCTTTCTAGATCTTGAACTCTCTTCTCGAGTGTCATAGGTGTTTGTGAACTAGAAGAAGTTCATGTAGCATGCCTTTGCTCAGGAGGAGTGTTAAGAAACTCCTCCATACCAAAAGTGTCATCATCGCCTTGACCTCTTGGAGGTGTACTTTGTAAATCATCTGTAGTGGGCATAGGTGATGATGTTACATCAGTGGATTTTGTAACAATCACTAGAATTTCCTGACTAATATCCTCACTAATAATGACTAGGGACTCAGACACCGGTATATCTCTACTAGTGACACAGTGGTCATCGGGGTCCGACGCCTTTTAATTACACCTCGTCCTCTACCCCTACCACGTGTACTGACATCTGTATCAGCTCTCTTTCTTGCCATCTTCTTCTTCTGAGTGGCTGGTGAATCTTCAGGGACAAAATATATATTAGTGTCTTTAGTAGTGTGTTTGGTTGGAGTAACCTGCACTTTGGGTCTCTCTTCTAGCACATAAGGAACTTCACCAATACAATCACTATCAGTCTTATTAGAACATCCATCAAACCATTACTCATTCTCCTCATCAACAGACATCCTACTAGACCGAGAGGAACTTAGTGGAGCATCATTAGGAGTTCAGGAAAATGAAGAAGTTGGGTCTGTATGATGTGGTTCTGCAGTGTCTTGTTGATGTGTTGGCTAATCATCAGGTTGGAAATTATCAACAAACCTACCATGTTTGGTAAAATGATCACCCTTCCATGCATTTCCTTGAGAACCCATCAAGTAAGTAAAATTGTCCTTCTTCATCACCATGAAGGTATAAGTATTGGACTTAGAAATAGCAAACTCGGGATGAGAAGAATTAACGATCATCTAAAAAATTTAGGATACATGATAAACTTCTTCCTAGAGGATGCAATAACATTCTTCTGCATCTCAGAAAAAATGTGTAACAGCCGGAAATTTCAAAAAAAAAAGAAAAGAAAGAAAAGTAAGGGAGCAAATGGGAGCTTATTTTAAAAAGTTTGGGTTAAAATTGTGCAGTGGCCAAATCGGACCATAATAGGGTTTAAAAAGAAAGTAAGGCCACCCATACTCTCTCCCCATGCACTAACTTTTGGCTAGAGAGAGAGAAAGAAACTCCCACCATTCTAGAGTGAGAAAGTAGAAGAAATCTTCAAAATAGTAAGATTTTATGGTGTTTCCTTCTTGGTTTTACTTGGGTTCAAGCTTTTAGACCGATTTCTATATGTTTTTATGTGTTTAGTTGCTTGTTTTTGTGTGTTTAGGTGTTAGAACTCCAGGTTGCTCTCGGGTTGTTGTGTTTGGCTCGAAGGCTGTTTAAGGTAAGTTCCAGATCCCCTCTTTTACATGTTTTATATTTGTTTGGGGATGATATGTATATTAAACTGGTGTGTCATAAACCAAACTATGATTTTCCTTTAAAAATATGGTTGTTTTCGAAAGTTGTAAGTTTTAAAAGATTTTATGATGTTAAATGGTTGTTTGTTACGTTCTAGTGTATGAACCTGATAAATTTATGTTAAGAATACGCTTAAGATAATGTATGGAACTAGAAACTACATAAGTTGGATTGTAGGTGTTGAACATGTTGTACGCTATGGGCTTTGAATGTCCACTGTGGACACTTAGAAGGATTATTCATGTTGTCCGCTGTGGACACTAATTGTCCGCAGTGGACACTTGAAGATTGTTAGAATGTACGTTGTGGACACTTAGGAAGATTATTCATGTCATCCGCTCTAGACATTGTTTGTCCTCTGTGGACACTTAAGGTATTCATGCACGTCCGCTGTGGACACTTAAGTGCTTAACTCATCCGCTGTGAAACTTAGTCATCAGCTGTAATGCCTTAGTATTCCTTAGTTATCCACTGTGGACATTGACTGTCCGCTCTGGACACTTAAGTGTTTAAATCACCCACTGTGGACTTTGGTCATCCGCTGTGGACTTTGGCTGTCCGTTGTGGACACTTATTCTTTAATTCATCCGCTGTGGACTTTGGCTGTCCGCTGTGGACTTTGGCTATCCGCTGTGGACACTTAGTACTTAAGTCATCCATTGTATACCTTATTCATGCACTGTGAGCACTTAGGTTTATTCTGAAATTTTGAGAATAGAATTTAAGTGATAAGTACTTATGTATAAGGAAACTTTATGCTTGTTTAATGTTTCTAATATTTGATTCCTTTCTTATGTGCTGCTATTATGAATAATAATATTTCATGTTATGTGATTCTAATGACCAGATATCTTAAAAGTATTATTCATAAATAAGTGATCACAAAGGAATGAATGAAAGACAGTGTAACCTAATGAATGTTACTCCCAGGCCCTTATAATAAATGAAAAGCCTTGCAAGCATAATGGAATGACGTGCATGACCTTCTGGTCATTAGCTCAACTGATGTGTGGCTATTTTAGGATGCACATCTGGGTCTAATCCTTGTGATTGACTAATAAATAAATAGGACCTGTATTCATGAGCAGGCTTTGTGCCTAGCAGTGTGTATCAACTGTTAGGGGTTAGCTACCACTTATAAATATGAACTGATAGGGGTTCGGCATTTGTTGCCAACCAAAAATATAGGCTCTTGCTTTGTGCAATCCTAGTTAATGAAAGTGAAAGATAATGAAAGAAAGAAAGTTAATGAATCTCTTAACGAATGGTTACGTATATTGATGGATGAACACCAAGTGAAGCTTACAAAATGTATATTTTATAAATTATCAAACTAGAACTCACTCAGCAACATTGACTTTTATATGCATATCAGTTGGCAGGTTATGATGTTGTTGGGGATGACACGAGGTTGAAGCTACTTGGCAAATAAAGACTGGCATCTATGTTATGCAGAAATGATATTTTTATCTTGTAATACAACTAAATGTTATTTTGAAACTTATAATAACAATGTATTTTGTTAGGTCTGATAAGGATAGTCTATATTATCAACACAGTCAAAGTCAACAAAGGTCAACATCACTGTCAAAGTCATCGAAAAAGGCAAACAGACGCATTCTAAACGAAAAACCGAGACAAGATGTTGAAAATATAAATGACTAGGAGTTTATTGTTAATAAATATATTTTGTGTCAACAAAATATATTTATTTATGTTTATGTCATTTTTATGTTTTATATGTAATTTCTCTAATTGTCTAAGTCTAGGGGCTTAATATGTCATTAATGAATATTATCACCATATATAGATTAGTGACAATTACGTTTTGCAAGCTTGAATGAGCCATTGATTGAGGGGTTTTTCACTTTGTAATATCTATAGCAATCAATTCAGATCAAACAAGGGTTTTATTGAATGTTCTTGAGGTGTTCATCATTGTTCATCCATATTTTATAGTGTTTGCTCTATATTTTACACAAATATCATTGATATCTGTGTTATCAGTGGGATTTGTTTGCGTTTATCAATTAAGTGCACAATATCAATGATCAAGTGGACCAACAATATGGTATCAGAGCCATTGTGCTCTTGATTATTTGGTTTTTGTTTGGTTTCTAGTTCAAAGCACTGTTCCGTTCATTTCCGATCTGATCTGCGTCGTTTTTGACATGGAAATTGATTGAGGATTGCTCGATTTTAGTGTGGGAAGCTTTAGAAATGTCGTTCAAGTGGACCAACAATATGGTATCAGAGACATGGATTTATTTTGTGCTGAAAATGTCGTTCAGATACTTCGGGTGAATCTACAGCTCTTCCAGCAAAACTGTATCTTCATTCAGTGAAACTACATAGTTTTGCCTAGCGAAACTAGAGCTCTTTCAGCAAAACTACACAGTTCTTGATTTTTTAATCTAGTTTCTTCATCCCTGCGAAAGTACATGCGTTGAATGAAAGTTCATGGTGTTTGTGTGCTAAACCCAGCGAAATTGCTGCCAAATTGATTTCTGAACGAAAGTTAAACTAGTTTCGGGCGAAACTACCCTGCAAAACTAGCATCAGCGTGCCACTGCTGGGCAAAACTGCTGTCGAAATTACTGGCCAAACTACTAGCGAAATTGCCAGCGAATTTAGTGAAATTTCAGCGAAATTAATTTCTGATCATGTCAAAAATGGCTCTTTCAGAAGTCCCAAATTCCTTCAAATCTGATAATCTAATATCGGCACAAAGTCGGTTTGATTCTTTTACAGCCATGAAAGATGAAAAGATATCTGATTTTATTGAACGATTTCTGATGGTGGCAAGCAATCTTAAGAAGTATGATGACCAGCTGGGGAACCATGAACAAGTCACAAAACTTTTGGAATCTCTTTCTCCATGGTGGAGTCCACAAGTTAGATTGTTAAAGCAGGAAAGAAATTTTGCTGACTACAAACTCATTGAAGTTATCAACAAGCTGAAGTCATTTGATTTGGATATTAAAAGAGGAGAGTATAATCAATTCATGTATGGTGGTGTATCTTCAAGTGTTGAGATCAAAGAAACTAAAGAAGAAGTCAATCATGCATTGATGGCTGAGGTAGTAAACAGTGATAAGGATTCTGTTGAGGATTTTGATACTTTCAAAGAATTCAGGTATGACACTCAAGGTGAGAGTGTTGGTGATGTTGGTGATTGTGCAAGTTGGTGTAAAGTTCAGGATGGAAGGAAAGCAAGAGGAAGTTGAAGCTGCAAAAGCTAAGAAGAGAGCTACTAAGGAGGAAGAATACAAAAAGAACACTCCTGTCTGTCAATGTGAAAATGCCCTAGCTGCTGAAAAGATAGTTATGGGGCTTTCTTATGAGGTTGATCAAGACATGTGTTCTCCTCCCTGCAAAATTCATTTATTTGGAGTTTATAAAGCTAACAGATTATTGTTAGAAAATGAAAAAGAATTAAAACAAATAAACAAAGAACTTAAAATCAATGAGTCCTAATATTTTATCAAACTAAAAGAAGCTTTAAAACAAAATGATCTTTTAAAAAGAAATCTTTTAGAAAAGAATGTAGAGATTAATGTTTTGAGCGAACGTGTCACATTAGCAGAATTTGAGACTAGTAAGCTTAAGACTAAACTTGATAAATGGACGATATATGGGATGGAACAAGAAGAACTATTCTGTAAGCAAAGGGGAGCTAGAATCAAAACAGGTGTGGGATGTGGTGAAACTTCATATGTTTATCCTCCTCTTAGCACTCATTATTACTCTCCTATGCCTCAACCTCATCCATCTAATGATTTAATGGAAGTTGCAGATACTAATGATCTACATACAGGTTTAAGCAGCGTTAATCACAAAGAGGTTTGAGATGAATATGATTCTCCTACAGGTTTGGGACTCATCAAACAAGGATCTGATAAGCAAAATGATAATTCTACCCTTGGTGATTCAAATCCAGTATCTGGTGTTTCCCATAACTTCTTTAACAAATTCAAAACAGGTAACATCCCTTCTTTTGTTCCTGTCAGGTTTGTCAAAGAAGGAACAAATGTGGAATCATCAGGTAATCAGAACTTAACAAGTGATATCAATCAAGATTCTTTGGAAGCATACTTGTGTATACCATACTGGACAAGCTCAGTTGATGAATCAAAAATAATTAAGTCATATGAAGTTGTCAAGTCTCAAATGCTTCCAAAAGTTGAATCAAGACCTATGCCGATCTCATCTCCAAATGCTAAACAAATCAGCAGTCCCTCCAAAACTCAGCAAAAGCACTCACCATCTTCATCTACTATCCATCAATCTCGCCATAAATCTGCCTCCAAGTCTGCCAAGTCACTAGTCATACAAAAGGGTTCTCAAAAGAATGTTTAGATCTCATCTCTTCGAACATCACATGCCAAATCATAGCTTAGTTCGAAATCCATATCAACAAAGCCTCAAAAAGTTCAATCTTCTGATAACCGAAAAAAGGAGCTTCAAGGTAGTCAAAAGGCTGTAACAACTACAAAGCAGGCTCCACCCTCTTCTGCATTCCACGGGAGTACAAAGAACCAAAAGCCTTTCAAGGCTTGCTTTAGATGTGGAAAAGAAGGTCATGTGCTAAAGAAGATCAAAGACATGATTCGAGCGGTAAAGATAACACGGGTTGCTTCTCAGGTTCAAAAGGTAAAAAGCACATATTTTTTAATGGTTGGATGATGAACAATTTATCTAAACCTTCTCCTGTGAAGCCGATTTCACATGATTTGTAAGGCCCCGTTCTCGGGACGCTTACAGCTGGACCATCATCGCATAAATTATTTAAAATACTTGCAGCGGAAATTTAAGACTTTCATTTATAATTAGAACATGTTATCTCATTACATAAATCATTTACATTTCAAAATACAATAACATGTCAAAAAATGTGGGTGCCAGTCTTCGAAACACTCCCAGTAGCGTATGCATCCATGCCTGCAACTCCTCAGCATCAACAAAATACCTGCCAACTATCAATAAAACATAACCTTCGAAATCGTATGCGATCACACAACATACGTACACCTAGATAATAATATTTATTATCTTTATCATTGTTCATCAAATAATACATACCATCATC
Source organism: Flaveria sonorensis (assembly GCA_025506505.1). Lineage (NCBI taxonomy): Eukaryota > Viridiplantae > Streptophyta > Magnoliopsida > Asterales > Asteraceae > Flaveria > Flaveria sonorensis. Next base: position 32,480,992 of record CM046423.1, read on the forward strand.
CGAATCCTGCCTCATGCAATACCCCCGACTCATGTCCGAAGACTGATACTGTGCCTGGGCCTGTAAACATACCCCCGACTCATGTCCGAAGACTAACACAGTACCGGAGTACGCAACAAGGATATCATTTCCTTCACATACCATCGTGTCTCATGCAATACCCCCGACTCATGTCTGAAGACTGATACTGTGCCGGGGCCTGTAAACAAACCCCCGACTCATGTCCAAAGGCTGACACAGTACCGGAGTACGAGACAAGGATCTCATCTCCTTCACATACCATCGTGTCTCATGCAATACCCCCAACTCATGTCCGAAGACTGATACTGTGCCGGGGCCTGTAAACAAACCCCCGACTCATGTCCGAAGACTGACACAGTACCGGAGTACGCGACAAGGATCTCATCATCCGTTAATTCTATTCTCATCATTCGTTATCTTCCATTTTCATTACATAATACTTTACGTACATAATCATACATCATACCATGTAAAGTCACAACATATTACTCAACAGGTATTATAACATAATACATACGTTTTGAAAACCGTTTAATGAAGAAAGATATCACATACATACAACCGCAACAATCACATCATAAACATCATCACAAGCCACCACCTCATAAATAAGCATAAGCCACCCCGAGACATCATTTCTTAGTACTTAAATTCTACATCCCAAAATTCCAGAAAAGAAACCTAAGTCCCCAAAGAAATGCGGACGAGCAAGAACAAATGCGGGAGAACAACACTAATGCAGATGAATGCCTTCAGATTATTCCAAGTGTCCAACTAAATGCTGGTAGAACAAATGCGAATGACTGAAACAAATGCGCATGAACACTGTAGCATATGCGCATGAATAAAAGAAATGCGGAAGAACACTTAGGCCGATAAGCATCTACAAATGCGGATGAACAAACAACAATGCGCATGAACAAAGTACTTAAATGCGGATGGACAATGCGGATGAAGTCTTAATAAAACACTGTCCAAAGAAATGCTGATGAAACAAATGCGGACACTATAGCAAGTGTGGATACTATAGTAAATGCGGAAGAATAAAAGAAATGTGGATGAACAGATTAACCCGCAACATACTTATGCTATTTCCAGCTCCCAATCATCATCCTAATACATCCATGGCTTAGATCTATCATACCACACACTTAGAACATATTAACATCAAGTCTAGCCCATAAACAACCTCTAAACAAACATTCAAAAAACATCCCTCGAACATAAAGCATAAACTCATGGTTATCTTTTAAAAATGTTTGTCTGATATGCATAATAGCCCCAACACTTTAAAAATTAGAAAAGAGGGGTCCTAAAACTCACCTTGAAGCAGCTCTTCAAACCAAACGCCTCCACTTGCGATTTCAGCCTCAAAATCCCGAGAACAACCTTCTAAAACACCGAGAACTTCAGTTACAAGCTGCAAACTAAGCTAAAACCGAACATAAACCCGAGAACTAACCTTTTTGCAGCTTCTTCTTCCTTCTTCTTCTCCAAAAACCAATTTCTGGCTCTCCTTCTTCTTCAGCCGAGGCCAAAAAGCAGATCTGCTGCTTTATGGGGTGGCCATACCCTCATTTATATTAAAATAATGAGTTTGTGCACCTTTTACACTTTGCCCCCTTCAACTTGTGTCCATTTACTTTTATTTCTATTTACTTCTTTTTTTTCTTTTTCTTTTAAATGAAAATTCGGGGTGTTACATGATTCAAAGATAAAAAATACCAATGTCTCAAAATTAAAATCTCTTCCTTCGGGTCTTAAACAGAAAATGATATCCAAATTTAATTCATTCAAATCAAAAATAATTGAACAAAAACAAGTTTGGAAAGTAAAACAAAAGGTTAAAGAGATATATTATTTTTCAAAAGAGCGTGTGCTTAAGCAGGTTATGTACATTGATGAAAAAGGAACTCCCAGGACCATGATGGACTGGGTCCCCCTATCTAACTAATCTGTTAATGAGTGCAAGAACAGTTCAGGAGGATTGTTAGTAATCCGTTTTACCGACAGAGAATGTTCCTCAGTCAAATTTGAAGCGAAAACAAACAGGTTATGGTTTTGGTAACGCATCCATATTTTGGATACTTATCTGCATTATTACAGTTCACACTTCACAATCACTGCATTTTTCTTGGAACTTCACTTCTCATCTTTTTTCTAGTATAATTTGGAAGACTTTCTTTGCTAGTATAATTGAAATGGGAACTAAGAACTTGATTTGGGATGATTGAGAAATGATAGTATGTTTTCTTTGTATGCTTGGTTGCATGACTTATAACTTTGTGAGAAATATAGTAACTGATGTAGATGTCTGTATCACTTAAAATTCTAAAATCTAAAAAGACAGTTTCATTATACGATATGAATGGTAGGCTCAGCCCGAAAACGAAGTAAACAGTGATTTTGTAGCCTAACTAAAGCTTTAGAACTCGGTGATAAGGATCATTTCCATGACATCTCGGCCTGCATAAAGTTACAAGTCTCATAAAAAACGGGTTGAGAGTATTTGACTTCTGCCTTGATCCCTTCCATTCCCAAAATCTCCCTATCCCCAAGTCCTGAATGTAGCTTCTCGTTAGCTCTTTAGATGTATATTTCGTGCTTATCTCCTCTGCTATGCGGAAGCATTGACCTGGAGCGATGATCTTCTCTGTTATACATGAGTACAGACCTAAAGCTCTCATCTGCACGCTTAGATGATCATCTCCTCTGTTATACGTAAGTATAGACCTGGAGCTCTCATCATTTGTTCCCTAAAATAAATGCACAATGTTTCTTAAACTAAGATCATTGTTGAACCTCAAAAGAAAATTAAGCAGAGTTAATCATATTACTCAATAAGCCCTGATGACGGGATAAGTTCTTTGCCGGATGTATGTGGGAACCAAGTTACCTGAGCTTCTCTAATCGAACCTAAAACATGATAAAATCAGTTGAGGTCACTCGTTGAAAAGAATAAGGCATGGGTTTAAATTGGACAAATATACCAACAATCATTCTTGAACTGTTTTTGGCTATCAAAATTTTAAAATCGTGATCAGACTCTGATTCAGTGTGATCTCACTAACTTGTTGATGTTTAAATACATCCTTGTGCTTAAGTATATCTTGAGGATGTGATATCATGATCGAATTAGTTCTTGGTGTAAGGTGATTAAAAAATATATATATGTATACAAAAAGTTTTTTTTTTCATTTCAAATTATTTCAGTCTTCCACATTATGCTATTAAAATGTTATTATTTTCACATGCATTTCATGGGAAATTGCACACACACAGATAAACACGGGTTTATTTGTTAACTGAAATGATCTGACATGAAGTTGTGAGATTGTGGTTGTGATTGTGTTACAAATTTTTGCTTCAAATGATGGCCGATCATCAGCTCAGCACAGTACCTGACTAGAGATCCTGTTCCTTAAGTTTGCAGAAGATACCGAGCTAGGATTCCTCCTCCTACATCTTCTGAAGCACTCAAGAATAGAGAGTTGGAAAAGTTGTTCCTAATCATTTACAAAGAATGCACACAAAGAGGGGGAGCATACAAATAGGGGGAGCCTGAAAGATGAAAAATCTTCAATACCAGATCATCAATCTAGGGGAAGATTGAAGATCATTATATGGTTGACTTATCGGTGCTAATCATGATACAAGACGTTGATAATGATAGACTAAGGGGGAGTATTGTTGGGTCTGATAAGGATAGTCTATATTATCAACACAGTCAAAGTCCACAAAGGTTAACGTCATTGTCAAACTCATCAGAAAAGGCAAACAGACGCATTCAAAACAAAGAACCGAGACAAGATGTTGAAGATATAAATGACTAGGAGTTTATTGTTAATAAATATATTTTGTGTCAACAAAATATATTTATTTATGTTTATGTCATTTTTATGTTTTACATGTAATTCCTCTACTTGTCTAAGTCTAGGGGCTTAATATGTCATTAGTGAATATTATCACTATATATAGATTAGTGACAATTAGGTTTTGCAAGCTTGAATGAGCCATTGATTGAGGGGTTTTTCACTTTGTAATATCTTTAGCAATCAATTCAGATCAAACAAGGGTTTTATTGAATGTTCTTAAAGTTTGAATGAGCCATTGATTGATGCTAGCCCAAGTAGCTACATGCCATCAGGTAGTTTTCTTAAAGTTTACCGGTATTATGAACATGTGCAATCTGATTTACGTGCTTAGTAGATTTGGATGCTGATGTAGTCAGGATAGAAAATGCTTAGGGAATGAAGAGTAAAGTAACTGGCTAATCATAACTAGCAACTATAATTAGGGACTTACTATACTTGACATAATCTGAGCTATTACCTTGAATGACCTCGTTGGTGTTTGAATCTTATAGGAAGTAGATTTTATGGCTGGTAGAAAATCTAGGAAGGCAACCCCAGGTGGTGCTCGTGGCGGGCGTACTACTAGGCCACGTGTCACCAGGAGCAAAGCTAAGGCTACTGAGATGGTTCATGAGGACACAGATCTCTATAGCCACCAAGAGGGTGAAGGATCAGTTACCCTCAAATCTACGGTGAAGGAAGCTATTGCGGATGAGGTCTACAACATCATGCAAAATGTGTTGCCTTCGGTGGTGACTGAAGTGTTGAGGGCTGTAAAGGATGGGGAAAGAGCTGAGGATACGAGGACGAAAGAGGAGAGGAAACCAAGAAAGTCCATTGAAAGGACTGAGGAAGCTGAAGAAGAGCCATCTAGCCCAAAGGTGGTAATTCATGATGATGATAGCGACAAGGAGAAGGAGACTGCTAAGGGCTGCAACTATGGGGTGTTTTAGAGATGTAAACCCCCGACCTTCAATGGTAATGGCAATGCTACTGCTGCTCATTGTTGGGTTCGAGAGATAGAAGTAGTCATGGACATCAGTGAATATCGGGAGGATCAGAAGGTGAAGTTTGCCTCCTATTCTTTCGTTGACTCTGCACTATGCTGATGGGACAACATTGTCCAAGCCAAGGGAAAATGATCCATAGCAAAGATGAGGTTGTCAGATTTGAAGGAGTTGGTGCTGGAGGAGTATTGTCCACATCGAGAGTTGGAAAAAATTGAGAAGGAGTTCTGGCATTTGGAGGCCAGGAACATGACTCATCAAGAGTACATATCCAAGTTCAATGAACTTGCAAGACTTGTGCCAGATTTGGTAACTCCGGTGTCCAAGAAGATTAAGAGATACATGCAAGGTTTGCCAGTGGACAAAGGAATGAACAAGATACCCGCTAGACCAAGCACGTTTAGGTCCGTGGAAGATTTGGAGGGGAGATTGTATGATGAGAGGGACCCGGTACCAGTTCAGAGGAATGTCAAGAGGATTTGGAATAAGAATGGTAATGGGAATGAGAACTATGGAATTGGGGAGAAGAAGATGAGGGTTGACGACCGTCGCCCAGAACAGAGGAAGGGGAATGACCAAAGGGGGTGTAAGAAGTATGGGAACAGTCACACAGGTGAATACAGAGTGGGGACGAATAGGTGCTTCAAATGCGGGGGCGAGGGCCATTATGCTAAAGATTGCAGAGTACCGTGATGCTACCAATGTGGAAAGTTAGGCCACTTGGGCCGGGTGTGCAAGAAGGGTGGAGTAGGAAGCTTAAGGACCCAGACGATGGGGGAGAAAAGGAAAGGTGAGAGCACCAAAGCAAAGGAAAGGGCATTCAACATCACCTAGGAAGAAGTCAGAGTGGACCCTGAAGTAGTTTCAGGTATGTTTTTGGTAAACCAATTGTACGCTTATGTGCTCTTAGATTTGGGTGCTAGTAGGAGCTTTGTATCTGCTGCCTTTTGTCATGTAATGCATGGTAAGAGTAGGAAGATAGATGTGCCTTTCCATGTAGAGACTGCGATAGGAAAATCTACCAAGGTGACTGACTGGGTCCGAGATGGGAATCTCAGTTGATATGATTCAACTAAGATCGAATATGATGATTGAGTAAATGATTAAGTAGAGAAATACTAAATCAAAGAACATTAAATGCTGAAATACTAATAAATGCTTTGTATATTGTTGTTGGTAAACAAGATACAAAAAGTGCTAGGGTTTGCTGTACAAAACAGTACTTCTATGTAACTTGTGTGAATACTTTTATGAAAACTTACAAAAGTAGTGTATACTATTCTATTTATAGGCTGATAAAATGCCAGTACAAAATGACTAAACTACCCTGACAACTATACATCAGAATGCTAGTCTAAGTACAAACGATGATCAGCATTTGTAAATGTTCATCCGCATTAGTTAATGCGGATGTGATGTCTTCATCAGCATTTCTTCTATTAAGCTTTAGCATTGACTGTGTCATCCACATTAGTTAATGCCAATGAACCAATACTTAGCTGTTTGTCCACATTAGTAAATGCGGATGAACAAATACTTGATAGGAATTTGTTCTTTGGTCTTCCGCATTTACTAATGCGGACACCCAACACTTGTCTTTTTCTTCTGAAATCTTAACCCGCATTACTTCTTGGACATGTGGGATTTCCAACCAGAACAACCTTCAACCACCTCTTGAATTAGCATGTATGATCCTTTTAGGGTTCAACAATACTCCCCCTAAGGATTATACAGCCTATGTACTTCAAGGGTTTAAGGGTGGTGGAGGTAGTGAAGATTCTGGTGGTTCTTCAAGAGTAGGTGCTTGTCTTTCTTGGACTGATGATGGAGCTAGTGCTGGTTCAGTCTCTACAGATGGTTGAGGTTTAGCCAGTGAAGGATCCAAAATAGCCTTGATCATGTTGGAGAAGTCTCTAGCCACATTCATCTTATCTCTGCTAAGGACATGAATCTTCATTTGGCTCATATTATGAATTACTTCAACAGGCATCTGTCTCATAGATATGGGTTGCCACACAGATACAGTGGAAAGCCCATCTCTATGAATCAATAGTGAACCATCAACATCTACTTCTAACTTTACTATATTTCCCAATCGGAGAGGAACTTTCTTTCTTTTTCTTTGTTCTTTCTTTTTGTTTATTCTATCATAGGCTATCTTCAGAGTTTTGATGCATTTCAAAAAGAAATACAAATCAGCTTCTCCAAGCTTGTTATCTATTTCTTTGAAGTGTCTTGTAAATATGTAATGGATATAGGATTTATCTAACAATCTCACCTCATGTCTACTAAACAAACTAATTTCAGCTCCTTCTTTTCCTCCCCATTTTCTTTTAGTCACTAACTCATAAGTCTTTTCATCATAAAACACATTTTAGATTGGCTTTGACTTGTGGGTTCCAGCAAACATCTTTCTTTTTAGTGATTTAGTTGATTTTACATCTAGTTCTGGAAATACAAACTCTTTAGTTTCTTTCTTCTTCTTCTTTTCAAGAGGATTTCTGAAAGATTTGTCTTTCCTTGTGAAGATTGCTTTCAAAGATTTGAAGTTGTTTGTTTTCTTGAACATTTTTAGAATATATTCAAATTCATATCCTCTGTACATAGCATGATGATTGATCAAATCTAATTCAGCCAGTTCTTTCAGATCATGGATCTGCAAGGAGTTCACTAGAGCAGTGTACTCTATGAAGAATTGAACTAGACCTAAGATGCTTTTCACCATGAACATGTTACAATCACTGTTATACTTCCAGGCAATAATTTTAACATCCATTTTGCCTTCTGGAGCCAACACACCCTCTATCATCTCTGAAGTGGTTAACCCTTCCTGCAGCTTTAATTGAGAGGGTTCAATAAACCATTTAGGATTTCTATGTAGCATGGGTACGAAGACATCATGGTCTTTAGTGGTGAGCTGGACATCCTGAGCTGAAGTTCTTGATCTGGGTTTCCTCCCTACTACTTCTTCTTCAATAGCCATTAATCTTTCTTTCTTATCTTTGACTATTTTTAGAATTGCAGCTCTGAGTGAATTTGTCTTAATATTTCCTAGCTTTCTTGTGGTGAATCCTTGAGTAGATAGATAATCCTTCATTTCCCTATCTGTCTTGCTGTAGGGATCAGGATAATAGGATTGAGGCTCTTGAGGCTGTTGAGACTGAGTACCAGTGAATGTGATTGGGGACCTGACTTTCTTCTTTTCATAGTTAGTCATATAATTAGGGTCAAGAAGCCTTTGCATCTTTTTAACTTCTTCAACCATTCCTTCATATGTCATCCCAATGACTTCATCAGCATCATACCCATGATTGATAAAAAACAATGCTTTAATCATAAGATCATCACCTTGTGCCTTCTCAACCATCTCCTCAACAGATGACTCCACCTTTGTAGGACTATCCCTGATCAAAATGTCATCAAGGATGCTTTCATCATATCCTCCCTCTATCTCTCCTTCTTCCAAAACAATCTCCTCAAGTTTCTTCTTCATTTGTTCGAGGCCTTCTCATGCTCCTCTAAAAACATAGCAATAACAGCAAGGCTTCTTGGATCATCCTTCTGTTTCTTTTGAGCTGGTTCCTCTTCTACCATAGGCAATTTTCCTTTGGCCTTTTTCGATAGATATTTCCTCTTTTTGGTGTAAGTGTGCATACTGGGACTTGAGGATGACGGAACAGATGCTTCAGTTTCTTGTTTCTTCCTTTCTTTTTCAAGCTTTTCGGTTTGTTCTTTCTATTTTTCAGCAGTTTCTTTTTGTTTAAGTGTATGGCCCCGTTCCCGAGAACCCCATAGTTGGTCAATAACTACCTCATTTATATCAAAACATATTAAGATTTATTAAGTAATAAAATATTTGCCAAGTAATACATCATCATTTAAAAGTTTACAAAATGCCAATTAGTTGTATCACAAAACAACATCAATATTATTGCATGAGATGGATGTCAGTCTTGCCTGCCAAGTAGCTTCACCCTCGTGTTATTCTCAGCAATAAGTTACCTGCCAACTGAAAATGCATGAAAAGTCAGTGTTGCTGAGTGAGTTCTAGTTTTATAAATAAAATACTTTTCTTTTGTTTAAAACCTTTTCATTACTTTCGTACATGATCACACATCATACGTACATCTTGATAATATCATTATTATCTTTCATCATTCTTCTCATTCATTTCGTACGTTTCGAACTTTCAGTATTATCTTTCACTTTCATCCAGACCAATGTGCAATACCCCGAACATTGTGCATGAAGCTGATACTAGGCCTGGGGCCTATTAATAGACCCCAAACATTGTGCATGAAGCTGACTCCAGTACCTGGGGCAAGCAACAAGGGTCCCGTTTCGTACTTTTTAGTCAATCACAAAGATTGACCCCTGTGTGCATCCTCATGGGTTAGCTAAACCGCATACAGTTAAGCTAACAACCCCTCAATGAGTTGTGACCCTCCTTTCAATTATGTTCCACTTTTCATTATCTTTAATCTTTCACTTCTTTTATGATAATACATTACGTATAAGAGCATAAACACACCACGTAAAGTGACGTAATAATACGTAATAAGGAACATCAACAACAACCCACAAACATGCAAAACATGAGCAAACATAAACCGCCAAAACATTTCCAGAGCTTATTCATAGATTTCTATTTCCCAAAATTTCAGAAAAATTCGAAGTCATCTTAGGCGCATGGATACTATGCCTCATAGGCTGCTAACCAATCCATCCCTAGAACCACATCTAATCTGCTAGGGGCATCACGAATAATTTAGCAGAGAACCTATGGCCTTCCAACTCTATGTTGTAATTTTCTCTCAGATCAGAAATCCTGGTAGGCTTACCAATGGCAGTTTCTACATCGAAGGGCTCATCAATCTTTCTACTCCTAATAGGCAACTTAGCACAGAAGGCAGCATAAATAAAACTCTTACTAGCACCAGAATCAAATAATACCAAGGCATAAGTTTGGTTTACTAGGAACGTACCTGATACGACATCGGGATCTTCCTTAGCTTCCTCCCTGGTCATTGTGAATGCTCTGGCTTGTGCTCTCTGCCCATCATTCTCGGCCCCCCTCTTTGCCCCAAAACTTTCAGCCCTAGGATTATTGCAATCCCTGCTCAGATGACCTTCTTCACTGCAGTTGTAGCACCTCATCGCTTTACAATCCCTTGCCACATGACCAGGCTTCCCACATTTGAAGCAAATGTTCAGTCCCCACTTGCATTCTCCCGTACGCTCCTTCTCGCACTTACCACACCGCTTCATCCCTGTACCTGCCGACACTACCCTCCGATCTTCCACCCTTGCCTTCTTATTGTTCGGGGTGAAACCACCATGACCAAATCGTTTCCCGTTCCAGTTCCTATCACCACTTTTCTTGCTCACCTCCACCACTGCCACTTCTTCTCTCTCATCATATAACCTCCCTGTATGTACCTCTTGATCTTTCTTGACACCGACGTCACCTGGTCTGGCACCAGCCTTGCCATCTTGTTAAACGTAGTCGTGTATTGCTGGTGTGTCATAGTTCCCGCCTCTAGCTGTATGAACTCTCTCTCAATCTTGTCAAGCTCCCTGTGAGGACAAAACTTCTCGATCACCATCTTTTTCTGTTCACTCTACCTCATCCTCCTAACAGCCCTGCTGTCCTTGGCCTGGATAATATTGTCCCACTAGCATAAGGCCTAGTCCACAAATGAGTGGGTAGCAAATTTCACCTTTTGGTCATCTCGGCACTTGCTAATATCAAGTACCGCCACCATTTCTCTCACCCATCAGTGAGCAGCAGTAGTGTTACCATTGCCATCAAAAGTTGGGGGCTTGCATCTCTGGAATGCCCTGTAATTGCACCCCTTGGAAGTCTCCTGCACCGCTTCCTCCTCCTCATCATCATTGGAGACAACCATCTCAGTCTCTGGTTGCTCCCCTTCACCCGAACCTCTCCCAACGGTCCTCTTCCTCTCCTTCTTCTCTTTCTTTTCATCCTCCCTCACAGCACGAATAACCTTGGTCACCACAGATAGCACGATCGTCTGCATGACCTGATGAACTTCCTCCACAACTACCTCCTTCACAGAGGCTCTCAAATTAGCACTCTTATCACCGCCTTCCTGATGATGAAGCTCGGGCTCTACAGGAGCCATCTTAGGAGCCTTAGCCTTGTTTCTGGTGACACGTGGCCTAGCACCATGACCACCCTGCACACCTCCTCGAGAAGCCTTCGAAGATCTACCACCCTCCATCCTCTGAACACTATAAGATTCAAACACCAACACGGTCATTCAAGGTAATAGCTCAGATTATGTCAAGTTTAGTAAGTCCCTAATTACAGTGGCCAGTTGTGATTAGCCACTTACTTTACTCTTCATCCCCCAAGCATTGCCTATCCTGACAGTATCCAAATCTACTAAGAGCACATAAATCAGATAGTACACACATATAATACCGGTTAACCTTAAGAAAGTAAATTACCTGATGGCACGTAGCTACTTGGGTTGGCATCCCTCCATTCGGTCCCATTCACAGTTTAAGTTTAGGTTTTGAAAATATTTTCCCATTTCTCTTAAACTTTGGCACTGATACTAACTTGTAAGGCCCCGTTCCCGGGAACCCCAGAGTTGGTCAATCACTACCTCATTTATATCAAAACATATTAAGATTTATTAAGTAATAAATTATTGCAGCGGAATAATTCATCAAAAACCATTTCATGCTTTAATAAATATATTTGCCAAGTAAAACATCATCGTTTAAAAGGTTACAAAATGCCACTTAGTTGTATCACAAAACAAAATCAATATTATTGCATGAGATGGATGCCAGTCTTGCCCGCCAAGTAGCTTCACCCTCTTGCCATCCTCAGCAACAAGTTACCTGCCAACTGAAAATGCATGAAAAGTCAGTGTTGCTGAGTGAGTTCTAGTTTTATACTTTTCTTTCATTTAAAACCTTTGCATTACTTATGTACATGATCACACATCATACGTACATCTTGATAATATCATTATTATCTTTCATCATTCTTCTCATTCATTTTGTACATTTCAAACTTTCATTATTATCTTTCACTTTCATCCAGACCAATGTGCAATACCCCGAACATTATGCACAAAGCTGGTACTGGGCCTGGGGCCTATTAATAGACCCCGAACATTGTGCACGAAGCTGACTCCAGTACCTGGGGCAAGCAACAAGGGTCCCGTTTCGTACTTTTTAGTCAATCACAAAGATTGACCCCTGTGTGCATCCTTATGGGTTAGCTAAACTGCACACAGTTAAGCTAACAACCCCTTAATGAGTTGTGAACCTCCTTTCAATTGCTTGCAAGACTTTGCTTTCATTTGTTATGTTCCACTTTTCATTATCTTTGATCTTTCACTTCTTTTATGATAATAATTTACATATAAGAGCATAAACACACCACGTAAAGTCACGTAATAATACATAATAAGGAACATCAACAACAACCCAAAAACATGCAAAACATGAACAAACATAAACCGCCAAAACATTTCCAGAGCTTACTCATAGATTTATTTTTCCTAAAATTTCAGAAAAATTCTAAGTCATCTTAGGCGCATGGATACTATGCAGGCGCATGAACAGTTGGGCGCATGGGAACACTTGGGCGCATGGGAAAAAACTTAAGCGCATGGGTACTATGCAGGCGCATGAGCACTATACAGGCGCATGGATACTTGGGAGCATGGGAAAACTTAGGTGCATGAGCACTATGCAGGCGCATGAGTACTTTGGCGCAATGGAAACTTAGCCGCATGAGCAACACTTAGGTGTATGGGCAGTTACTTAGGCACATGGGCACTATACCAGTTTTAACTTATGTAAAATTTTCAGTTCCCGCTCATCATTTTTACATAATCCTAGCCCAAATCTAGCATACTAAGCTCATAAAACAAGCATACAACCATGTAATTTAGTCAAACATTCACAAACACACATACCCACATAAACAGGCGAAACATATACGGTTAACATACTAAAACTTTCAAAAGTAACAGTTTACATGCATATCAGCCCCAAAACATGTTTAAAACAGAAAAATGGGGATCTAGAACTCACCTACAGCAGCCTTTGATTAAAACTCCTCCAAACTTGAGAGCACTTGGAGTTCAAACACCTAAACACACCAAAAACACCCAACTGAAAACAGAGAAGCACATAAGACTCGGTCTACAAGCTGAAAACCCTACTGAAACCGAACAAAACACACAAAATCTTACCTTCTAGATGATCTTCTTCTTCTTCTCTCTAGAAAACCAATGGAAACTTTTAGCTTTTCTTCTTTCTGCTGTCGAGCAGTTGTTGAGAGCAGAGGTGTGGGCAGCCATGCCCACTTTTAAGCATAATAATAATAAATTTTGCCTCTTGCACAACTTTAACCCCTCAACTTGGGTTATTTCACCTTTCTTTCATTATACATCTCTTTTCTTTTCTTTTTCTCTTTTAAAATTTTCAGGTGTAACATTAAGCTCTTCACACAGCTTCCTGACAAGATCCTTTTGTTGATCAGTCAAGGTGACTACAGGAACAAGCTGCTGGCTTAATTCTTCTTCTAATGGAACATGGTTGAGAGGAATAACATCTATTGGTTCCATTGGAGCCCTAAGTTCTCTAATAAAGTCCCAAAAGTCTTCATCAATGATGAACTCTCAAGATGAATACATGTCTAAGTCTTCAATTAGCTCTTTCATTTTAGTTTCCTTATCAACTCTTTATCTAGAGGATGGATCAGAATAGACAACCACAGCTAAACTTTCTTCTTCTTCCCTAACCTCATCGTGTTGAGCTTGCTAAGAGGTTTCAGTCATTCTTAGTCTCTTTGATGGTGGAGAGTCATCATCATCATTACTTCTGTCACCAAAGACATCTTCATCTTCTTTTAATCCTTTTTTCTATTTCAGCTTCATTGTCATTTTTATCATCCTTCTTTTTTGCCAGTTCTTCTTTAATCTTGATCAGCATCTCCAATTCAGAAACTCTCTTTGTTAGAGCTTCTATATGTCTATGAAGATCAGCTATGATATCAGTTTGGACATCAAGATTATTTTCGTGTTTTTCCATAGCAATGGGTTGAATGGTAGCAGCATCCAAATGTCCACTGATTTCTTCATTGGCTTGGTTTAGGGTTGCTTCGAGTCTATCAATCTCTTTTTCTTTTTCTTCTTTATCAGACTCATATTTGGCCCGTAGTTCTCTTATTTGTTTTTCTTTCTCATCTAGCTCAAGCAATCTATCTCTTATGATACCAGACCTTCTATCCAACAGTTTCTCCATTCTAGCTACTTTTTGTAAAATTTCAAAAATCGTTTCATCCTTGGCATCAGGACGGTTAACTTCAGATTTTGCAAAGCTTTCTAAAGGACCAGTCTCTGGGTGTACTTGTCTCTCAGGCCTTTGAAAATCAGGATGATGATCCTCCTTATCAAAAGATGATTTAGACCCATCTGATGAACTGGTAGATTCACCAGATTCAATAGATGCAGTAGTAGGTTCGGGTGTAGTCGTAGGAAAGATTAACTTCTATTGATGTTGAGAAGACTCTCGCACCTGCTTATACTCAAAATGACAAAGCTGTTGAGATTACTCCAACATTATCAGCAGGAGAAGTGATTGGTGAAAGAAAAGAAGATCTAAAAGCCTTCAAGGTGAAAGGAGCACTAGAAGATGATGCAAAGTAAGAGATTACACCTGAGGTATATAATGATCTTTGTTCTACTTCTTGTGTTGAAAAAGTTCAAAGATACAGAGTTCATAATGAGCACTTGATCTCAAAAGTTGATAAACTTCAACATCAAGCTCGAAAATATAAATCTAGGAAACGATTTTCAAAGAAAAAATAGAAGGATTAAATAAATCAATTTATCAATTACAACCAAATCTTTATGATAAAGAATGTACAAATAATGATTTGACAAAACGTAATAATGATCTAGCTTTGGTAATAAATAAACAAAATAGTGAACTCTTATCTACCAAACTCACTGTTGAGAAATTTGAACTTTCTTCAAATATGGTTGACGGTATAATTGAATCCCAAATGACACAAAAGATAAATGGTGGTAAGAGTGGTATTGGATTTTCCAAAATAGCACCACCCATTAATCATGATTATACATGCTTACCTTCACCAGTTACCACAACAGATGAAGATATGAGTTATGGTTTGGGATTTCAACCGAAATGTGACTTAAAACCTTCAGTCAATATTCCTTTGACTGTTGATCCATTCACAAAAACTAAAATTAATAAAAAAAACATTTTAACCTTTGTGTAGAAAGTGTGAAGAGAGATGGTTTTATGGAAGATTGGCATAGTGATGATGAGATAGATTTCCAAGATAATAAGAAGAAAAATTATTCTAAAAATTTATCTTCTTGTAATCCATCACTATTGTTAATGAAAAGTTTGATGTTTTTGTTTCCATAACTGATTGTTCAATCGAGTCTACAAAACAAAAGATGTTAAAAGCAAAAATCATTCATAATGGAAATGAAAGAAAACAAATTAAAACATCATTATTTGACTTGAAATTTGATTTAAAGAACAGATTTGTTTCAACAGGCAATATAGATAAGGAAGATTATATTTTTAGATAGACGAATGCTCGATTCTTTAAAAATAAACTTCCTAGTGATGCTAACCCTATGAAACAAGATGTATGTAGATCAGGTGTCATAGAAATCGGTGCAATTCCAGTAACTATGTCTCAAAAGATTAAAGCTACAGTTCATGCCTCATCGGCTTCAAGACAAAATCAACCGATAAAGAATAGTACCTTAATTCTCTCAAATTTAGCTAGAAAAATTATAATGGAAGAGAGAAATGAGAGACTGTTAAAGAATCACATGGCCAAATAAATACTAAAGCCGGATTCTATGATAACCTTGGTAATTATCATAAACAGTTCAAGGGGAATTCATGAGTGCATAATGATTATCATAAACCATGTTGCTATGTTTGTAGAAAGCCATATCATATGGCAAGAAATTGCATTCATCAACATAAATAAAAAGAGACAATGATTTCATAATTCTATTTCACGTAATAGAAAACAATTTTTTGTTAATGCCAAGTTTAGTAAAAATTTAAATCATTTGAAATCTTTTGTTGTAAAGCAAAATGTTCTGATGAACAATAACTTGGACAAAATAAATAGGATTAAGAAATCTCAATTTGTTGATGAAAGCAATCTTAGTCTTGTGAAAATACGTTGAAGAAAATTGTCAGGAAGTTACAAATTCAATTCAAAAATAGAAAGTCAAGGATAAAAATATTGATTCCGAAATTGTTTATGATTATGTTTTCAATGATAAAAGAGATATGACTTTGAATTATGGGACATATTTGGATGAAAACAATTTTCTCAAGTCAACATTAGCTTGGGTTCCTAAAATTGATTCAATTCGTTCATATGTGCGGGAACAACCAAGGCAAGTCATTAATAGTGTATGGCATGTTGATAGATATTGTTCTAGACACATGACGGGTAACATATCACTATTAAATAATGTTCATCCTTAAAATGGTGGTTATGTTATTTTTGCTTGGGATAAAGGAGGTAAAATTACAAAGAAAGGTACAGTGACAAATGGTGTCTTAAGCTTTGAAGATGTAAGTTTTATTGAATAATTAAAACATAATTATTTAAATGTTTCTCAAATATGTGATAAACATTATTCTACACATTCCACTTATAAACAATGTCTTACTCTAAAACCTGATTTTGTAATCCCTGATGAATGGGTTTCGTAGAGGACTCCGAGAGACAAAGACACATACTTATTGGATATGTAACGAAAAAGATTTTAGTTTTAGAGGGTAATTTTGAAAAATCTCAAAAAGATTTTTTTCAATAGATTTAATCATTACAAAATGAATTTTCAATTTAAGTAAGAAATGATAGTACATTTCTTGATTTTGATATATTTCATACAAAAGCTTAAAAAGGAACTAACTTGAATTATGGTTGATATGTTTATAGGCTTGACTTCCAAGAATGAAAAGCAATATGCCTTGTGATGCACTGGAACCGAATTCTCGATGACTGAAGTGGGTCAAATATCAAGTTTTATGGTAACACTGAATCCATGCTAAAACAGACTGAGAGTTATAGTTAGTCATACTCAAGCCAATTACTCTCTGAATCAGTGATTTTCATGTATACATATATATATATATATATATATATATATATATATATATATATATATATATATATAAAAGAAAGAAAGAAAGAAAATAATAAACAAAAACAAAGAAGAAAATTGAAAAATGACAAAAGAGCAAAAAGAGGCCAAAAGGCCATATAGGATTAAGATGTCAATGTGCACATTAATAAACGATATGTCAAAGAAATACATACTATATGGTAAATATTTTCATTTTTGAGAATATGTTCTAACACAGGAGACAAAATCCAAAGATAAGGCATGTAAGGCCGAATTGGCATATAAGTCCTAAACATCTTACGAGGGCAAACATAAGTCCAACTGGCTGTTAATAAGTCCTAAAACTTGTTAATATTTTGTTTTCAGAAACATTTCTCTAGTTAGTTATGCTCAAAATAGATATTCTAAGAAAATCAATAATCATGAGATTACGGAGCAGAGGTAAAAGGTTTAAGTCAAATTGGGGTGATTTGAAATCTCAAAAGTGTCTTGAAGCTGGATAGGAGTTCTACAGGATTTTTGATTGTGGGGTCTATTGATTTCATATAAATAAATAAAAACATGATAATAATCATAATATATTTGTCTTAGTAAAGACCGAAGTGTGTGTTTAAAGATGACAAAACATATTAACAATCAACTTAACTAGTCTTATTCAAAATACAACTGGAAAATGTTAATAATTGATTTTAAGGAAATAAGATCGTATACTTGAAAATTCACAAATAGATTTAAGTTAAAGTTTATGGTCTTAAGAGTTTTGTTTTGTTTTGGTTTACAAAATAATTTTTATAAAACTGAGGGTACGGTTAAATCAACACTTGGATTAAACTCAAAAGTCAAAATATTAAAGCAAACTTCAAATAAATAAGAAAGTTAAAATTTTAAAATTTTAAAATTAAAAAAATGAGACTTCCCGCATGCGAGAAGTTCTCTAGTGCGAATATTGACATCTCACGCGAGAAGTCAGAAGGTTTTAAATATCTACAGTGATGTGATTTGTTTACCATTCACATTGCACAATCAATTTGAATTCATACTCAAAATTTATTAGGGTTACCAAGATTAGTTTGATTCCTGTGTTCTGTGTGTTCGATTATTATTAATCAAGACATAGCAAAGGTATATTGATATTAATGGTTTGATTTATGTGTGATTGATTTTGAACCGAAACATAAAGCACAAAGAGACATAATATCAAATGAAATTAATCGTGATTGTAATTAATATAGACCTAATCAACACTAATACAACAAGTTTCAATGGCTAAAACTAACTATAATAAAATCAATTTTAAAATGGTTTTTGGGGTTATCGAGTGTGAAAAGTTACCAAAAACATGAACAAACACAAAACTTTCAAATTCGCATGAAAGTCTTCACATGAGCATCTTTGAACAGTCACGCTAATAGTTGACTTTTGTTCAACTTTATTCTATGCGATTAGTTCCTCGTCGTGCGAGAAGTTTAAATTAGTTGAAAACATCTCGCATGTGAAAAATGAACTTGTCGCGCAAAAAAGTCCAAGTTATCCAATTTTTTTTGAAATTTTTCTATGTCTCAAATTTTGAAATTTGTTACTGATGAAATTGTTTATTATTATTAAAGATGGCTAGACCAATGGTTTTTGACAAAAACCATAATGTTGTTGCATATCTTGGGGATGTGTCTGAAGATAAGGTATTATTACGTCCATCATGCTGTATTCATCCATAACTTCATCCATTATTATGATTGACGGATTGAAGACATCTTGCAGGACCGTTAAAGGGTACTTAAGCTTGCACTTAGTTAACACACTTAGGAGGATCTTAAGATCACTTAACAATTTAAATAGAGAACTGTGAACCTTTACTAAAGATACAAGATAAACACAAATAAAACAAGAACAAGAGCACAAGATAAAGTTTTCAAGGAAGTTGTATATTGCTTCTCTGGTTCTATTACAAGTGTTGTACAAGTATATTTTAAATACAAGAACCGGAGACTACTTATACTACATCCTACAACCATCAACATGCAAAAGACAGATGGAAGTGACTAATCTAGACAACAAGATCAGCCTATAGTCAAAAGGCAGATTGCTTTTTGACTAGTGACTATAGCTCACTTACTTTCCTATTGCAAGAAGCCAAGAAGGAACAAAAACAGAAACTTGCAGGCGAAGACCTTATCCACTTTATCATAAAGTATGGAAGTTTCACCAACTAGTGATAGCAGGTGAACTACCAGAGCATGCAGTGGAAAGTAGGTTGCTTTATGATAAAGTTGATGGAAAAGGTATATTTTCTCTCTCTTCAGAGGAAAATCAGTCTTGTCTTTAAACAGCTTCAGAAGACTTTGTCTTGAGAGCTTCGGAAGACTTCATCTTTTACCTTCGAAAGACTTTATTGTTGGAATATTTTCCAAGTTCAGTGTAAAGCTTCCGCAGCAGTTTCTTCTGAACTTTGGCTCCGGAAGATTTTACACTTAGCATTTTTGTTGAGTGTGTAAAACTTCCGAAGCTAGTTCACCTTTGTTCCAAAGTGCATGTTGGAAGACTTTGTTGTTTTGGTATCTTTTGGTTGCATCAGCCTCTTAACTTCAGAGGTTCATACAAACTCCCCCTAGGCTGATGCTACCAAAACAGAGAGGTTCTTCAGACTGTGATAGTCCACATGAGGATCTTCAGAATTCTTTTCTTCATTAGTAGATCTGGATTCTTCAGACTCATGAAGTACCTTCTCATGTCATAGAAATCATGCAAAGGGAGTTTAAGCATGTCACTTATGAAGTAGACATGTTGTTCTCCCTGATCTCTAGTGACATACCATATGTTTGGATCTTCAGCAAAAGTCCAGGATAGAATTTGTCTTCCAACAGAGAGAGGCTCTACTATGATAGGAGTTGGTTAAGAGTCCTCTTCATGTACTTCCTCAGGATGTTCTGACTCATCCTGAGGTCAGGAGGAGGATGCGTTTCTTCTTTTCTTCTTTGAAGATGATCTTCTTTTGGCCATCCTCTTTTTCCTCCCAGATGATTTTAACTGAGAGGGTTGGTCTTCAGTACCAGGTTCTTCAGTGGATTCCCTCTCAGTTGGGATCTTCTCTCTCCCAGTTTCAGAAGGAGAGGGAGGAGAACCCTGCTATGGGTTAGAAGATGAAGTTTGCTGTTATGCAGCTTCAGGTGCAGGTCGTGTCGTCTTTGTAGGTTCCAACTTTACCTCAACTTCAGGTTGAACTTGACTTAATGGTGAATGAAGGTCCACAAGCTCTCCCCTTTTTATCTTCTGCTTGATCACGCTTATGTGCTCATCCATTGTGGATAGAGACATGGGACCATGCCTCCTTCTGGAGAACCCATACAGCTTCAAGAAGCTCATCATCCTCTACCTATCTGCAGACTTTCTCTGACTTTTCTGGATGATGGCTCTTGATTTTGTAGCTTCTTCCCTTTGCCTCTTCTTTGCAGCTTGCCTTTCTTCTTGTCTTGCTCTTCCAGCTGCTTATTGTATTCAAATAATATATAGTCATAAGGCAAGGGAAGAAGTGCAGGTGCCTGATAGAGACCTGTGGCACTCAGGTAGTTGATCATTTTTAATCCTTCTTCTTCATCAACTACCTGAGGTTGTTCAGTAGCCACAGTCTCTAACTCAGGACTTTCTTGAACTGGGGAGAGGGCAGGAATGTTCTTGTAAAGCCTTTTTCTCCTCATTTCTTCCTTGTGTTTGAGGGTCAAGGCTGCATCCTCTGCTTCCTTCCTCTCCTTTGACAATTCAATGTCAGCTAGTTCATTTAACTCCTCTAAGGGGGAGAGATGAGTTCATCTATGTTGTAGTTCCTGGTCCCCAGATAGTTAAGCCTGGCTGCCATTAATTCATCTTCTTGAGTGTTTGGTATAGGGGCAGCCAGAATTGCAGCTTGCATGAATCCTAAGGAACCACTTGAACTCTCTCCCCTCAGCTTCCTCTTCCTCTCTCTCTTTTCTTCTTCAATCTCTTCAGGAGTCATCTTCCTTTTGCCTTTGCAAATTGCAGATCTTGATGACTCAGTCTAAGGAGAGCTTTGGCCTTCATTGCTTGATTCAGCAGTCAAGCTCTGGCTAGAGAGAGGTTGTGAAGCACCATCACCAGCTGGTGCCTCACTGAGGGTATGGGGTGCTGGAGGAGACCTTGACTCAAGGTTCACAGTCTCGGCCTCTGGGCCTTCAGTCAAGGCTTTCCCTTCGAAGCTAATCTTGGGGTCTACCTAAACATCCAGTTGACCAAAGGCTTCAACTGCTAGCCTCTGTCTATATAATGCAGTTCTCTTTTTGAATTCTGCCAGCATCCAGTCTTGAATTTGATTGGCTAATCTGATAGCTTGTCTGTTATTACTTGGGTTGACAAGTGCCAAATCTACCAAGTTTATACTCTCATAGAAACTCAGGGTGGAGATGTTGAGAATTTCTTGTTGACCCTGAGCTCTAGAGATCACAAGAGCTTTCCTATCATTGTCATACCCCTAACCCCAGATTGGGTTCTCAGATGGGGCAGACATTGATCTTTGTACCCCCTCCTCAAACAATTGTTGAATGAGTAGTTCCAGATCACTGTCTAGAGGAGGTTGCTGAGCATGGACAACTGGAAGATAGGATGGTGAGTCCTATATGTCCAAACTTGAGGAAGAACTCCTAGGTTCTGTGGCTGTCAGAACTTCCTCCCCCTTTTTGGTAGCATCACGCTCATGCATAGGTGAGCTAGGGAAGTGATCCATAACATCCACAGGTTCTTGTGGACCTGGATGAGTTTGTCCTATAGGTCTCTCAGCGAACTGGCCCTTAAGATCGGTGATCTCAAGTTGCTGGTCATGGACCCTCCTTTGCAAGATTGTCACCTGTGATTCAAGGTGAGCTATCTGTGAAACCAGTTGGGTGTAGATGTCTTCGAGTTGGTGCACCCTGAGTTTCAGACTCCCCTCATCTTCAGTTGAAGAATCATTGGGGGATGATGGAGGTGAACCGAGGTCTGCTCCTTCACTACCAGCATGGGGTTCTTGGTTGCTGGATTTCCCCTACCTAATGACAGTGTCAAGAGGTTCGGTTTCCGTGGTTGAGGTCTTAAAGATGTAATCATTGGCAATAGTGAGAGCCTCTTCCACATGGATCTCCTGGACAATCACAGGAAGATCCACCTCAGTTGGGGGTGTCTGATGTGGGCTAGACATGGGTGAAACAGGAGTACTCATCTCCCCTTGTGTGTGGGTAGAGAGGGGAGAGTCATGGTACTCACTGAAACCCAAATCTTCATCAGAGTAGAAGTCAAGGCTGGGTATGGGGAGGTTAAGATCAAGAGACTGGGATGGTAGCTTTCCCCTGAAGGTTGATCACTAGAGTGTTGAGACTCAGAGTGATGGATTAAGGCTGTTTATGTAGTTGTGAGCTTATCAGGCTGATCATGAGTAACCTCATCACTGATTGTTTGAAATATGGGAGTGGTCTGCTCCTCAGGGGAAGTGGGAGCTCGAGATTCCACTTCCTCCTATATGGGTTGTGATATGGGGGCCTGCACATGCTCAGTAGCAAGTGCAGGGGTTCGCTTGGATTTTCTTTGGTAGGTGAATTTGATGGTGGGTTGTATTTGAGGTGGGTGAGAGGTAGAGGGTGTTGGTTCACCAGTAGCTGGGGCTGCTAGGATGTCACCCTGAGCAATAAGCTCAAACATTTTTGGGACAAGGCCTGTTTCTACCCCAGAGAACCCAACAGTTGAGAATGTGTTGAACATATCGTGGGAACTGTAGTCGCAATTCACAGTTGAGAATGCCGGTCCTCATATGTGCAAATTTAAGAACATTACCTGTTTCCCACAACTGTGGTCGCAATTCACAGTTGAGAATGTGTTGAACATATCGTAGGAACATGTAATATTCTAAGGAATCCATATTTGCTAGTAAATTTGTAAATAGAAACTGAGAGTACCTGAATTTGACCCCTTGAACCATCCCATGGACAATGAAGGAGAGGTCTTCTGGAATCTGGTCCCATCCTCCATGTTTGTTGGATAGGCTATGTATGACGACATGGAGGAGGTATTTCCATTGGAATGAGACCTTCCCCTTCCTGAAGGTTTTGACCGAAAAGTCACCTTCATAGCCCATCTGCGCAAAGGATTGGTTGACAGCAGCTTTTGGAAAGGACAGCTCACCTGCTTCATCATCCAGCTGCAAATAGGTGTTTATAATGGCTGGAGTGATGAAAACCATCCTCCCCTGCACTGTGGCCTCCCTGTCCATGGTGACCTCTTAACAGGTCTGCCAGAACTCAAGCAACTGATCCTCATAGAGAGGAGGATCGATTGTAAGGGAGGTTAAGTAGTGAGACAAAGAAAGATACCTACAAATGTTCGAGAAGCTTGGATCCTTCTCAGAGTTTAACAGAGCAACTTGATTGTGTTGCCTGTATAGGTGCATGGTGAAATCAGGGTCGTTATGACGATCAAGATTGGCCATTTGAAGAAGCTTTGTAATGAAGGAAAGAAGAAGAAGATGAAATTGGGGGTAATTTTATGTTAAGGAACAATGAGAGAAGTGAGATGAAATAGAACCATTTGGAAAGATATACTCTGGATTTGAGACAAAGTTATGACAAAAAGATAAACTTTGAAATCTGTAAGTGGGTCCTACTTCTGAAAAAGGCGCACAAAAAGTTAGTTTTCTATGAAGTAGAAAAAGCTTCCGAAGGCAATTTTGGTTTCGGAAGCTTTGCAATCAAAGCTTCTGAAAGCAATTTTGCTTCGGAGGATACTTCAAAGAGTTTTGAAAAATTTGGCTTTGGAAGAAATAAATGAGTCTTCCGAGACTAAATTTCTTTCGGAAGAAATTTGTTCCTAAAATGCATTTAAGTACTTATACCAAAATTTAAGCTTCGGAAGATACTTCAAGAATTTCATCCAAAGGTAAATCTCAGATAAGCTGTTTAAACGATTTAGACATTAATTTCTTCTGAAGGCAACTTTTGCTTCTTCCGAAGGTAAATTTTCATTATTCTAAGAGATATCATTTTAAAAATTCATTTTTCTTCCAAAGAGAACTGGGCTTATGAAGTGATCTCATAGACAACCTAGGACACACAGTTTTAAGAAATAATATTAATTAAGTTATTAAGAAAAATCTACTCAAAGTTAATCATCCCAATAGCTGATACAAGATATTTAAATATCTGTTCATCAAACGCTTTCATGAACAGATCGGCATATTGTTCATTTGTGTTAACTTTGATTAGTTTTATCAATCCCTTTTCAAAATTATCCCTAATGAAATGATACCTGATGTTGATGTGTTTTGCCCTTGAGTGCTGCACAGGATTCTCTGTAATGGAGATGGCACTGTTGTTGTCTATATGGATGGGATTCTCTTTGAAATTAAACCCATAGTCTAGCATCTGATTCTGAATCCAAAGCACTTGAGCACAGCAGCTCGCAGCAGTGATGTATTCAGCTTTAGCAGTTGATGCAGACACACAGGATTGCTTCTTGCATTGCCAAGAGACTATCCTTCCACCCAGGAAATGACACCCCCCATATGTGGACTTTGTAGTCATGTTGCAGCCACCATAATCACTATCTGTATAAGCATAAAGATTGAAGTCTAAATTCTTTGGATACGAAAGGCCAAGATTTGGAGCACCTTTGAGATATCTAAGGATTCTTTTGACAGTGATTAGGTGTGACATCGTGGGGTTGGCTTGATATATTGCACATATGCATGTGGCAAACATGATATCAGGCCTGCTAGCAGTAAGATACATAAGTGACCCAATCATAGCCTTGTAAAGACGTTCATCAACACACTCCCCCTCAAGATCAGGACCAAGGGAGTGGTTTCTGGCTATGGGTGTCTTTGCAACCTTACAGTCAGTCATCTTGAATCTTGTAAGTATATCCTGTACATACTTTGACTGACTGATGAAGATGCCATCTTCAACATGCTTCACTTGAATTCCTAGAAAGAAATTGAGTTCCCCCATAGCACTTATTTCAAATCTATTCTTCATCAGCATGTCAAAGTCTTTGCAGAGCTTTGGATTAGTTGAACCAAAGATGATGTCATCCACATATATCTGAACTAGCAATATGTCATTTCCTGTTTCTTTGATGAAGAGAGTCCCATAAATAGTACCTCTTTTGTATCCATATTGACAGAGGTAGTTTGATAGTGTCTCATACCACTTTCTTGGGGCTTGATGCAGTCTAGGGCTTTATCAAGCTTGCAGACTTGCAGACTTAATCAGGATGATCAGGGTCTGCAAAGCCAGGTGGTTATTTAATATAAACTTCTTCATCAATCACCCCATAGAGAAAAGCACACTTCACATCAAGCTGGTAGACCTTGAAATCCTTGGATGCAGCATAAGCCAAAAATATTCTTACAGCTTCAAGTCTTGCAACTGGAGCAAAGACATCAGTGTAATTAATTCCTTCTTCTTGAGTGTATCCTTGGACAACCAGTCTAGCCTTGTTCTTGATGATGATCCCTCTATCATCTTTCTTGTTCGTAAATACCCATTTGGTTCCTATGACACTCTTCCCTTGAGGAAGAGGACATAAGTTCCAAACCTTCTGTCTTCTGATTTGAAGCAGCTCATCTTGCATAGCTTTAATCCAGCTTCCATCCTTCAAAGCCTCATCAACCTTCTTTGGCTCTGTCTGGGATAAGAAACAAGAATGTAGACAAACATAGCTGTCATGAGGTTGTCCACTTGTTCTTACCCCCGAGTCAACATTTCCAATGATGTTTGTGAAGGGATGTGACTTGTGGATCCGCGGTTGAGGAATCACAGCAAGTTGGTTAGACAGATCTAAATTTGAGAAATTCTGATATGGTAATGAGGTGTCTCCCACCACATCAGCACACTTATCAAGAGAGACTTGATCCAAGGAGTGTGTAACATCATTCATGTTGTCTTCAATGGAGTGGTTTTCAGCATCAAGAAATTCTTGATCATTATCACTACCTCCAGTTCCTCCTCTTGCATTTGAAGTTCCTTCTCCTGAATTCTGAGCCTCTGAGCTTGAATTTGAAGGCAATTCATTTGACTTCACAATATTTGTCATGCTAGTGCTGATGGGAGCTTCAATTGTAGGGTTAGTCACCACTGGAGCTCTAGTAGTCTTCTTGTTTGGTATTCTCAGCTCAAATCATGGATCAGGATCTTATGTTGACCTGTTATCTATAGATCCCAAAGCATTCTCATAAGATTTGTTAAAACAGTTGGTAACTAAGTCAAGATCAAACAACCAATCCAGACCAGAACCTTTTACAAAGGGTGTGTGTTCATTGAAAGTCATATTGGCTGACTCCTCAATGATTTTAGTTCTGAGATTGTATACTCTATAAGCCTTAGCTTGAGAAGAGTACCCAATAAAGTGTCCATCATCTGATTTCTCAGCAAACTTGGCTATTTGATCTTTGGTATTCAAGATGGTGCAAGGACATCCAAATGTTTTGAGAAATCTAATGAATGGTCTTCTTTTGTGCCACAGTTCATAAGGAGTCTTACCATGTGTCTTAACTACCAAAACTCTGTTTTGCACATAGCAGGCTGTGTTGACAGCCTCTGGCCAGAAGGTGATGGGAAGCTTAGAGTCAGACAACATGGTTCTTGCAACTTCAATAAGTGTCTTGTTTCTCCTCTCAGCAACACCATTTTGCTGAGGAGTCCTTGGAGCACTGTATTGTCTTGAAATACCCTTTTCATCACAAAATGTATCAAGGATTTGGTTTTTGAATTCGGTTCCTTGATCACATCTTATGATTTTGACCTTCTGATCAGATTGATTCTCAATTTTTAGAATGAAATTCTTTAAGATTTCAGGAGTTTCATCCTTAGTTCAAAGGAAAAACACCCAAGTAAATCTTATGAAGTCATCTGTGATCACCAAACAGTATGAGGTCCTTCCTAAACTCATTACACTGGTGGGGCCAAACAGATCCATATGTAACAAGTGTAGGGGAGTAGTGATAGAGTTCATTTCCTTTGGCTTGTGAGACACTTTGTGTTGCTTCCCTTTCAGGCATGCAACACAGTGGTCATCACTTGTAAACTCTTTCTTTGGCATTCCAGTTACCAAATCATTCTTAATCAGTTTATTCATGTTCTTAAAGTTTACCTGGCATATTCTTTTATGCCAAAGGAAAAACTCATCACTATTTGCTTTAGATAGAAAGAAAGAAATTTCTCCAGAGGGAGATGTTTCCTGCAAGTCCATCTTGTACCTGTTCCCTTTCCTGGGGGCTCTGAGCAAAATATGCTCTTGAGGAATGTCAACCTGGGCTTGAGAACAATGTACTCATGCTCAGTAAAGAGCATGTGATGTTTTTGGTCACAAAATTAGGATACACTCAAAAGATTGTATCCAAGCTCCTTGACAAAGTTTACCTTCTCAATGTTGAGCTTACCATTTGAGACCATGCCCCTACCAGTAATGTAACCTCCTGCATCTCCTCCAAAAGCAACTGGTCCTCCATCAATTCTTTCAAAGTTTTGAAGTAGGGACTCATTGCCTGTCATGTGCCTGGAGCAGCCACTATCAATGATCCATATATTTCTGTTTGCCTTTGGCTGTCCCTGCACAAAAGAAACAATTTAGTTACATTTGGAAACCCAAGCCTGATTGGTCTTGGGCTTATAAAAATTAGATGATGGCAATGAAATAGTAAGTGATCCTATGTTTAGGCTTTGAGGATCATTTGCTGTTGTTAAAGAGGAGCTTTCAGTCTCAAGGTCTTCCTTCATCTTCCACACCACCTTTGGAAGATTGGGCTTGACCTTCACTATTTTGGAAGCTTTTGTAGCTTCGGAATCTTTGGAGACGGATCCTTCGGAAGGTCTTGATGGGTTTTTACAAGTTTTAAGAAGGATGTTTAACCATTTAAACAACAAAACGCAGCGGATGTATGGAGTTTAAAACTTGTGTTATATTCTGAAAATAAACATTTATATGTTCAAGAAAACAAACCCAAGAACAAGGATCATATATATGTGAAAAGAAATGCTATCAAAACCAACCATAGGAAGTACATGAATACTACCTTTCTTGAACAAGCAAGTTGGATACGGATAAGAGGAGGAAGATGATGTTTCTTGAATGTCTAGTCTTCAAAAGAGAAGACCTCAAGCTTGTATACCCACAAACTCTTGCAAAGCACCAAACCTGTTAGGAAGTTAACACCCAAAAGACTTCTCTTCCAAGCTTCTATGTCCGTGAATGTGAAGAGCAAGATGGAGAAGAGAGAGTTCTTTGCATGTGTGTGAGAGAGAGTGAGGTTGAGTGTATCTTCCAAGGGATTAAAGTCTTGTATTAAAACAAGACAAGGAATCCCAAGAAGGGCAAGAAGGGCGGCCGAAAGTTTTATTCAAAATGGGTTCCCCCCATTTTGATATAACACCCTTTTAATTCATTTTAATCACTCATTAAGTTATATAATTAAACCAATTTTAATCTTATAACTTAAACACTCTCATATTTGATGTTATTTAACTTATTTAAACAACATTACAAATAATATCTCATGAACAAAATATCCATATAATTTGTTCTATCTCAAATGCAATAATTCAGAAAACCCATTTTCTAAATTGGTGTCATGATTTATTTGCTTGATCATGATCAACAAATAAATGTTTAACGGTGTTTGCCTAGCTTGTTATTGGGTATGACCCGACTTGGATCATAACGTACTAACCACATCAATCTTGTATGTGTCTTGGGCATATAAGATCCAACAATCTCCCACTTGCACAAGATTCATAGAAGATTGATGCAAGCAGTAAATACCGCCTAACAACGGTTTACTACCCTTAATACGTATGACTAAGTGCCATTCAATAACATCATCCCCTTCAAGTATCTTACTCGAAAATGTTTTAGGTGAAACAATCATCTATCCTTTTGTCACAGATGTCATGTTAAATCTTAGAGACACAGAATGATCATTCTCCATTGACTTAACTTTAGCAGGCCTTAGACATCTTACTCTCAACGAATAAGAGGAACAAATCCCATCTTGATTACATACGTCTCTCACAATCACCTCGTGCTATACCTGAATTTAGTCTTATGTACTGCCATGTTTCAGAACAGCGAAGAACTAAGTCAAAGTATAATACCCGGTGAATATCAAGACCCAATATGTATCTCAGGTCAGAGGATACCAAATGATATTCGCCTTTACTCAAATTTACTTATGATCAATCAAGAAGATTCCATGTAGTAATATTTGAAATGCGGGTCAGTCCAATATTTATATCCCATAAATATCTATGAACTTTGGCAGCAACCCTTTGCTATATATTCATCCAAATGAATATCTACCAATCCAAGTTCATAATAGTCTTACCCTCATACTTGTTCCCACAGGCATGAACGACTACGGACGTTTAGAGTAAATGATTTACTCATGGATTAAACATGCAAAATTGGAACATTAGTTGAAACATTATAACCATATAATTCATTCAAGTAATAAAAGGTTCCAATATCCAAATACAAGATCACAAAATCAAATCCAGTCACTAGAATATCGAAGTCCCATGGCACAAGTATGACCCTCATGCTTTGCCTTTTCAAGAAGCTTCGTGAGTGGATCCGCAATGTTTTGATCCGTGTGAACTTTGCGAATACATATTTTTCCCTTTTCAACTTCATCCCTTATGTAGTTGAATCTCCGCTCAATGTGCCTAGTCTTTTGATGTGCACGGGGTTCCTTGATTTGAGCAATCGCACCCTCATTATCACAAAGAATTTCTAGGGGGTCCTGAATGGAAGGGACAACCCCTAGATCGGCAATGAATTTCTTCAACCATGCAGCTTCTTGAGCTGCTAATGAAGCGGCGATGTATTCTGACTCTGTAGTTGATAATGCCACCACATCTTGTTTAGAGCTCTTCCAAGAGACTGCTCCTCCATTTAGGATGAAAATGTATCCCGATTGTGATCGTGAGTCATCCCGATCAGTTTGGAAACTCGCATCCGTGTAACCTTTTACCACGAGTTCCTCCTCACCAGATCCATAGATTAGGAACATATCTTTAGTCCTCCTTAGGTACTTAAGTATGTTCTTAACAGCCATCCAATGACTATTTCCAGGATTTTGCTGGTATCGGCTTGTCATGCTCAAGGCGCATGACACGTCCGGCCTAGTGCATATCATTGCATACATGATGGATCCTATAGCAGATGCATACGGGATTCCCTTCATTTTATCTTGCTCATCCTTTGAGCTTGGACATTGAGTCGTACTCAATATCGTTCCTCTTTGAATAGGTACTGTACCTTTCTTAGAGTTCTCCATCTTGAACCTTTTCAAGATCTTATCAATGTATGCACTTTGATTTAAACCTATCAACCGCCTCGATCTATCCCTATAGATCTTTATTCCCAAAATGTAGGCGGCTTCACCAAGATCCTTAATGGAAAAACAGCTTCCAAGCCAGGTTTTTATACCTTCCAAGGTTGGAATGTCATTTCCAAATAGTAGGATGTCATCGACATACAATACTAGGAAAGTGATGATGCTCCCACTAGCCTTTTTATACACACAAGCCTCATCAGCATTTTTGATGAACCCAAATTTAATTACCTCTTCATCAAAACGGTGATTCCAACTTCTTGACGCTTGCTTCAATCCATAGATTGATTTCTTTAACTTGCATACTTTGTTAGGATGTTTTGGGTCGACAAAACCTTCAGGCTGAACCATATAGACATCTTCCTCAAGATATCCATTTAGAAAAGCGGTTTTGACATCCATTTGCCAAATCTCATAATCATAATGAGCAGCTATGGCAAATAATATCCTAATAGACTTTAGCATTGCAACAGGCGAAAAAGTCTCATCATAATCAACCCCTTGAGTTTGAGTGAAACCTTTTGCTACAAGTCTAGCTTTATAAGTATCCAAGTTTCCATGCATATCGGTTTTCTTCTTGAAAACCCACTTACTTCCAACTACCTTGGAGTTAAGAGGTGGTACAACCAAGTCCCACACTTGGTTGTCATACATGGATTGCATCTCAACATTCATGGCTTCAAGCCATTTGTCACAATCCAAATTGGACACTGCATCATGGTATGTGATTGGTTCATCGGAATCAACCACATAGCACCCATCCATGAAAATCCATATCTTTCAGGTGGATTACTAGTTCTACCAGATTTGCGAACGTTTTGTGTGTGTTGATCAACCATTTGATCATTCTCAACATCCTCATGTTGAGTGCTAGTGTCAACCAAACGTGTATCGGGTTGTGGACCTTGATCCTCCTCAAGATCCACTGTTCTACTGCTAGCTCCTTCCATAAGGAACTTGGCTTCCAAGAACTCACCCTTCTTGGCAACAAACTCCTTTTGTTCCAATGGATCATAGAAATAATATCCCATAGAATCTCTAGGATATCCAATAAAATACACTTAGTGGAACGTCTTTCTAACTTGTTTGAGGTGGGAGTCTTTACATAAGCCTCACATCCCCAACCTTTAAATATGATAGAGATGGAACCCTTCCATGCCATATTTCAAAAGGTGTCCTTTCCACTTTCTTGGTTGGGGCCATATTCAAAATACGGGCCGCAGAGAGCAAAGCAAAGCCCCAAAATGATAGAGGCAATGAGCTTCCAGCCATCATAGATCGAACCATATCTAATAGAGTTCGATTTCTCCTCTCGGACACACCATTGTGTTGTGGTGTTCCAGGTGGAGATAGTTGTGAGATAATCCCACAACTTCTAAGATGATCTCTAAAAGCATCACTCAGGTATTCACCTCCTCTATCGGTGCGAAGAATTTTTATTGATTTGTTGAGTTGATTTTCTACTTCCTTTTGGAAGGTTTTGAACATTTCAAAAGCTTCATCTTTGTGTCTTAACAAGTACACATACCCATACCTACTATAGTCGTCGGTAAAGGTAATGAAGTATCTTTCATTATACCTAGTCATTGGCTTAAAAGGACCACATACATCCGAATGTATGATACCTAATAAATCTTTTGCCCTTTCGGTTTTGCCACTAAAAGGCGCCTTAGTCATTTTGCCTTGTAAACAAGATTCACATACATCAAATGAATCATATTCACTTGCTTTTAAAAGACCATTCTTTTGAAGAGTTTGTATGCGCTTCTTGTTTATATGACCAAGACGGCAATGCCAAAGATAGGTGTCACTCAAATCTAATTTGAGCTTCTTGGTGGTTGTTTGGTACAACGAGCTATCATATAATGTGTTTTCATGAACCAATTCATAAATACCATTAATAGGAGTAGCTTTAAAATAAAAGATGTTATTTAAAGAAACATGAATTTCATTTTCAATAAACATCAAAACATAACCATATTGTCTTAATTGTGCAACTGAAATAATGTTCCTAGTCAAACTAGGAGCATACAAAACATTGTTCAAAATTGCTTCCAAACCATTTGGAAGCTTCAGGATGTAGTCCCCTCGGGCTTCAACTTGAACTTTTGCCCCATTCCCCATGTAGAGGCTAACATCCCCTTTGTTGAAGTTTTTACTTCTTTTGAACCCCTGCAACAAATTGCAAATGTGAGTCCCACATCCGGTATCCAATACCCATGTGTTAGAGGATATTATATTTAGATCAATATGAATCATGAAAATTGTACCTGAGGTCTGCCCGGCATCCCTCTTTGCTTTCAACTCTTTGAGATGGACAGGACAATTTCTTGCCCAATGTCCAATCTCCCCACACTTAAAGCATGGGTCATCCGAAGCAACCTTTTGCTTCTTCTCCGCTGGTTTTGGTGGTGGCACTTTTACCACTCCCTTTCCCTTTCTCCCAACGTACCCTTTACCTTTGGCAACACTTGCCTTGGATGCGGGGTGAGGCCTCTTCTTGTTCCCACCTTCATTGATGGTGAGAACGGGTAAACTCCTTTTACCCATGGCCGCCTCGGCTGTCTTGAGCATAGAGTGAAGCTCAGTTATGTTCTTGTCCCAACCGTTCATGTTATAATTCATAACAAAATTGTCAAACCTTTTTGACAAAGAGTTGAGGATCAAATCCGTAGCCAACTCTTTCGAGACGGGACAATTCAGCCTTTCGAGGCGGTCTATGTGGCTCTTCATCTTAAGTACATAAGATGAGACCGATTGGGTATCATCCATACGACATGCATGGAGTGCTCGAACCGTTTCGAAGCGCTCTACCCTTGCTTGTTGTTGGAACGTTTCCTTCAACTGGGTTATCATGTCGTATGCTCCGTGATGTTCGTACTCCTTTTGGAGATCCGGAGTCATACTTGCCAACATGAGGCAAGACACTTGGACCGAGTCCTCAGTGTATTTCACCCAATTCAAGTAGGCCTCTTCATCTTCCTCATTGGGTTCATCGGGAATCGGATCGTCTAAGATATATGACCGTTTCTCTTGCTTGAGAACAATTCTCAAGTTTCGAAACCAATCAATGAAATTGTTATGGTTTAGACGCTCCTTTTGGAGAATGGTTCTTAGTGATAGGTTGTGAGCGGATGGAATATCATTATTTTCATTGTTGTTGGTGGCCATCTACAAAATTTAACAAGGTTCAATTTTAGTATTTACGATATTATCATTTTTAATTATAAATCTCTTTTATGTGTCATACACAAAATAAAATTCTAGAATCCAACGTCACATTTAAATAGTGGTTAGGTGATCTTTATCCCATTATTTAAATTAACAAGGTAGTCAACGTTTGACAATTGCAACCCTTTGCAACTTCTAGGGTATGGGATCGACTTAAACATCTTATGTATAGTCGGCATGTTAATCCCATCAACACCTTTTGTAAACCATATTGTAGGTGATCCATTTAACATGGTTTGCAAATCAAGTTACCCTACTTACACACACATGTGAGTTTACCAATATAAGTGGTTAGGTGATCTTTATCCCACAAATATGGCATTCCCACCTTGAATCACTAGTTCCCTCAAAATGGTTAGGTGACCTTTATCCCATTAAGAGTTTTCAAGTGACTTAAGTGTTGTGTAAAAGGATGGTGATAAACTTGTTTTCAAAAGACATTTTAAGTTTTCATAATTCTAGTTTAGAAAACTCTATGTACCTTGCATTTGCATGCTTTCAAATACATGGTACCCTATGGTTCTTTTAATAAAACCCTTTTATTTAAAATCATTAATCCTTTTAATAACCTTTTATTAACCACTTAATGATTAAGAACCATTTATTTTCAGCTTGTTATGTTTATAAATTTGTTAGTTATGCATATCCATATATCAAACAACCAACATAAAACAAAACAACCAAACAAGCACAACCATTCAATCATATGTGCATAACCATAGCCACTAAGGTGACCACACTTGTTTGCCATCACAAGTGTTGTCACTAGGTCTTTCCTAAGGGTTAATAATGACACATTAAAATGTGTCCAAGAACTCCCACTCGAATCCACATCCAAATGCTTCAAGTGTCCATGTCTTTTGAGTTCTTCCTTTGTATCTTTCCTTGAGTCTCCAACTTGTGCATCTTCTTTTACAAAATCATATCCTAATACAATTTTTCTAATAAAAGAAATGCACCTAATCTATTTATTACATAACCAATGAATAAATAAATTACAACCCAAAAGATACAAACACCAAAATTATTATTACAACCCTTTAATGAATAAAACTAAACATGACAATCACATTCATCCAAAACCAAAACACATTAGGTCAAGGCTATGTTATGCACCAAAATATGTATCAAATACAACATCCAAGAACAACCATGAACTCCCTTTTTAACCCTTAAAGTTTCGGCCAACATAAACCAAACTTTAGGGTTTAGTCCAAACAAAACAATCAACCACTTGATGTTAATCTTTCAAGGTTTATTCTAAAGCATGTAGGATAAAACTTTGAAAGATAAGGGATTCATTTATCCATATCAAAACAGCCCCTAATGGGTTGAAAAAGTCCAACAAAACTAACTTTTCTTGGACTTTTGAAGCAAGTCTTCCACATAACCGGCTCTAGATGCCATTGATGGGTTTTTACAAGTTTTAAGAAGGATGTTTAACCATTTAAACAACAAAACGCAGCGGATGTATGGAGTTTAAAACTTGTGTTATATTCTGAAAATAAACATTTATATGTTCAAGAAAACAAACCCAAGAACAAGGATCATATATATGTGAAAAGAAATGCTATCAAAACCAACCATAGGATGTACATGAATACTACCTTTCTTGAACAAGCAAGTTGGATACGGATAAGAGGAGGAAGATGATGTTTCTTGAATGTCTAGTCTTCAAAAGAGAAGACCTCAAGCTTGTATACCCACAAACTCTTGCAAAGCACCAAACTGTTAGGAAGTTAACACCCAAAAGACTTCTCTTCCAAGCTTCTATGTCCGTGAATGTGAAGAGCAAGATGGAGAAGAGAGAGTTCTTTGCATGTGTGTGAGAGAGAGTGAGGTTGAGTGTATCTTCCAAGGGATTAAAGTCTTGTATTAAAACAAGACAAGGAATCCCAAGAAGGCAAGAAGGGCGGCCGAAAGTTTTATTCAAAATGGGTTCCCCCCATTTTGATATAACACCCTTTTAATTCATTTTAATCACTCATTAAGTTATATAATTAAACCAATTTTAATCTTATAACTTAAACACTCTCATATTTGATGTTATTTAACTTATTTAAACAACATTACAAATAATATCTCATGAACAAAATATCCATATAATTTGTTCTATCTCAAATGCAATAATTCAGAAAACCCATTTTCTAAATTGGTGTCATGATTTATTTGCTTGATCATGATCAACAAATAAATGTTTAACGGTGTTTGCCTAGCTTGTTATTGGGTATGACCCGACTTGGATCATAACGTACTAACCACATCAATCTTGTATGTGTCTTGGGCATATAAGATCCAACAGGTCTTTCTTTCACTACAGCAAGCTTCAGTGCTTCGAAAGCATTCCTTTCTTCCGAGACCAACTTTTCTTCCGTAGGCAATTTCCTACTTGCCTTCTTCTTTATTTTGGAGCTTCCGAAGGAAACAAATTTTCCTTCTGAAGCTGTTTGTTTCTTCTTCTTCTCAGAATTTTTCTTCTTGATCATGTGGATACTACTCTTGGGATTGTATTGACAGTCCTTAGCCAGATGTGAATTACTACCACATATAACATAATCTAATTCTTTCCTTTTGAGAGCCTTCTTTCCCAAAGAAGACTGAGCTTGAACACTTTCCTCTTCTTTCTCCACCTTTTCAAATGATGCAGCAGGCTTCTTAGGGTGAAGCTTTCTCTTTGAAATGGATGGTTCAGGCTATGTAGCAGTGACACATAGTTGATCAGTCTTCTTGTTATTGCTGGAGTGAGTTGAAGCTGAAGTAGAACTCTTGGTACTAGAATTATTGACAGGATCTTTAGCTTTCAACACCTTGAACCCTGTAGAGATAAATACTTGTTTTTGTTTAGGATCAAAGGTGGTTTTGATCTCTTGAGCTTTTTTGGATCTTCTCTTTGCTCTTCTGATCAAGTTCTTTATCTTGGTTTTGCTCAAACCAGCTTCTTTTTCCTCCTTAGGAGCATGGTGACCCTTTTTGGATTGACTCTCTTCACTCATCTCAGAGTCATCCCTCACCTTCTCCTCTTCATCCTCTTTATCACTAGGGTCTATAGATGGCAGCTCATCTTGACCAGTTCCACACCTAGGAGATCTGACTGATAGTAGAGTGTAAGGAGGAGCTATCTCACTAGATCCCAGTCCCTGCTTATTCTGATAACACACTTTTGCATGCAGAGATGAGGATATCATGTTCTTGAAGGTCTCTTCTTTAAGAACACATTTTTCTGCCCTGGCTTTGCTGATCACAAGCTCAGCCTGGCATTCAGTCAACTTGGTAATGAGATCCTTAATTTGAGTCCTGTAGTTTGTCTGCTCATGTTTTAGAGTTGAAAATTTTTTCTCTAGACCTTCTATCTTAAGTTTATAGTCATTTTTAGCACTTTTAAAATCAGCTTTTAAAATATTTAAAGACTCAATATCAGATCTCATTTCCAAGTTGTAGGACCTGTATCTATTTACTTTAGCAATACATTCAGGAGAGCAAAGATGTTCAATTACCTTGGCTTTCATCATGATCAGCCATGAGTGCTTGGTTCGGAGATGCATCTTTAGCTTGAAGCTCCAGTCAAAGCCTCCTTCTTCAACAGCAACTGCAGCTTGCTATCTTGGTCTCTTATTCTGGTTCCCTCCTTCAGTGTAGTTTGGCCTGGATGAAGCTTGACCACCATTTGACTTAGGTGCCTTGCATTCTCTAGCAAAGTGTCCCATCTGGTTACAGTTGTAACACTTGACTTTGCTCTTGTCCAGCCCAAATTTGCCACTGGCAGCATTGCTAGGAAACCTTCTTCTAGTCCTCTTGTAGAACTTCTGGGCTCTGTGAGTGAGAAGAGCCATTCGTTGGACTATCTCCATGTACTCCAGATCATTTGGATGGATACAGTCCAGGTCTTCAAGTGTGAAAAGAAAGTTTCCTGTACTTTCATCAGTGGAGACAAAATCTTGAGAAGAACATATCTCTTGGAAGGGACTTCCTTAGATGTAGCTCTCTCTGGGTGTCTCTGGGAAGGTGATGAAAGGACTCTTTTATGAGTTTTTAGAGTAGCAGATGAGATGATGCTGTGGTTCTCTGCTATCCCTTTCAACCACATGAAGGGTTGAACTCTGGTGAGTGTTGGAGTTACCAGATGAATTTTGCATGTTCATCTCCATCTGGTATCCACTGAGTATCCCATACAACTTAGTGAGAGTAAGGGTCTTGAGGTTTTCAGTCCTCTTAATGACCACACAGTAGTGTGTCTATTGTCTGGGAAGAGAGGACATGAACTTCCTTACAATATCCCTATTCTTAATAGTTACCCCAACATCAACCAGAGTATCCACAATCTCAACATACCTGAAGTATTGTTGAGTCATGGTTTCACCTGTCTTGAAGGTGAGGTTTTCAAACTGCTGCTTCAGGAGATCCTTCTTGTTCTCCTTGGCTTCATTTTAACCATCATACATCAGTTTCAGTGCATCCCATAGCTGTTTAGTTGTCTTGCACTTCTTGAAACCTCTGTAGATGGAGTTTGGAAGAGCAGTTTGGAGAGCTATCATGGCTTTCTGATCAACATCAATTCTTTTCCAGTCTTCATCAGAAAAGTCAGCCCTCTCCTTTGGTATCATGCCACCACCACCAGCAGCTGAAGAGGTGCATGGTACATGAGGTCCATTGACAACGGACTCCCATATCCTAGAATCTTGAGACTTGATAATGCCTTCCATTCTTTGACACCAAGTGTCAAAATCCTCAGGAGTGATCAGTGGGGACTTTGTCATGTTTCCAGTTTCCATATCAGCTTTGGAGATAGCTGTCATTTGAAGAGTTAAGTGATGTGTGTAACTAAGAGGATTTGAAGATGGTGAGATCTTACAATCAAGAGCCTGGAAGGCTCTGATACCAAATGTTGGACCCTTAAAGGGTACTTTAGCTTGCACTTAGTTAACACACTTAGGAGGATCTTAAGATCACTTAACAATTCAAATAGGGAACAGTGAACCTTTACTAAAGATACAAGATAAACATAAATAAAACAAGAACAAAAGCACAAGAAAAAGTTTTCAAGGAAGTTGTATATTGCTTCTCTGGTTCTATTACAAGTGTTGTACAAGTATATTTTAAATACAAGAACCGGAGACTACTTATACTACATCCTACAACCGTCAACATGCAATCTAGACAACAAGATCAACCTAAAGTCAAAAGGCAGATTGCCTTTTGACTAGTGACTATGACAAGCCATAGCTCACTGACTTTCCTATTACAAGAAGCCAAGAAGGAACAAAAACAGAAACTTGCAGGGGAAGACCTTAACTACTTTATCATAAAGTATGGAAGTTTCACCAACTAGTGATAGCAGGTGAACTACCAGAGCATGCAGTGGAATGTAGGTTGCTTTATGATAAAGTTGATGGAAAAGGTATCTTTTCTCTCTTTTCAGAGGAAAATCAGTCTTGTCTTAAAACAGCTTTGGAAGACTTTGTCTTGAGAGCTTCAGAAGACTTCATCTTTTACCTTCGGAAGAGTTGAGTCTTTGGCTTCAGAAGACTTTATATTTGGAATATTTTCCAAGTTCAGTGTAAAGCTTCCGCAGTAGTTTCTTCTGAACTTTGGCTTCAGAAGATTTTATACTTAGCATTTCTCTTGAGTGTGTAAAACTTCCAAAGCTAGTTCACCTTTGTTCCAAAGTGCATGTTGGAAGACTTGGTTGTTTTGGTATCTTTTGGTTGCATCAGCCTCTTAACTTCAGAGGTTCCTACACATCTTATATTCATCATGCCATATCAGCTGATTCGACC
The DNA here is from genome assembly GCA_025506505.1 of Flaveria sonorensis. NCBI lineage: Eukaryota > Viridiplantae > Streptophyta > Magnoliopsida > Asterales > Asteraceae > Flaveria > Flaveria sonorensis. The sequence goes on from CM046423.1 coordinate 32,520,433, forward strand.
ATATACACTGACATTTTGGATGTGTTTTGGTTATCTGCTGCTAAAGAAAGAGATGATGTGGGTGAACTCTATATATCTGCTATGGTAAACAAAAAGAGGGTTGTTATTACTGCTGAGATCATCAACTGTGTTCTATTATTTGAAGGCCAACCCAATGCTCCTATGAAGATTGATGACGATGTAGCAAGAGCTTATTTGAGGAGAATGGGATATGATCAACAACATATCCAAGGCCATTTTGTAAGGCCCCGTTCCTAGGAATCCACACAGCTGGTCATTCATGGCACTTTACACATTTAAAATACATGGAATAAGAAGCATCGTGAGAAGAAGCATCTTCCACCAAGATATCCTTAGTGCTGTATTTGGATCACTATTGGTTTCTCTGGTCGACGACTTACCTAATAGCATATCCAAGGCCATTTTGTAAGGCCCCGTTCTCGGGAATCCCCACAGCTGGTCATTCATAGCACTTTACACATTTAAAATACATGGAATAAGAAATCATGGCAGCGGAGTAGTTAAACAAACCATTTCATGCATTAATAATAAATTTTGCCAAGAAATACATCATTGTTACAAGTTTCAAAAGAACATTTAGTTGTATTAGAAGACAAAAATATCATTTCAACATAACATGGATGCCAGTCTTTATTTGCCAAGTAGTTTCAACATCATGCCATCCCCAGCAACATCATAACCTGCTAACTGATATGCATATAAAAGTCAGCGTTGCTGAGTGAATTCTAGTTTTGATAATATAGAAAATATATATTTTGTAAGCTTCACTTGGTGTCCATCCATCAATATATGTAACCATTTGTTAAGAGATTCATTAACTTTCTTTATTTCATTAACTTTGACATTCATTAACTAAGATTGCACAAAGCAAGAGCCTACATTGTTTGTTGGCAACAAATACCGAACCCCTGTTAGTACACATTTATATGTGGTAGCTAACCCTTGACAGTTGACCCACTGTGTGACACACGAAGCCTGCTCATGAATACTTGTCCCATTGATTTATTGGTCCATAAGGATTAGACCCCAAATGTGCATCCTGAAACAGCCACACATCAGTTGAGCTAACGACAACAAGGTCATGCACCTCATTCCATTGTGATTGCAAGGCTTTTCATTTATTATAAAGGCCCGGGGGTAACGTTCATTAGGTTACACTATCTTCCTTTCATTCCTTTGTGACCACTTGTTTATGAATAATACTTTTAAGATATCCGGTCATTAGAATCACAAAACATGAAATATTATTATTCATAATAGCAGCACATAAGAAATGAATCAAACATTAGAAACATTAAACAAGCATAAACTTTTCTTATACATAAGTACTTATCACTTAAATTCTATTCTCAAAATTTCAGAATAAACCTAACTGTTCATAGCGCATGAATAAGGTATACAGCGGATGACTTAAGTACTAAATGTTCACAGCGGAGAGCGAAAGTCCATAGTGGACAGCCAAAGTCCACAGCGGATGAATTAAACTATAAGTGTCCATAGCGGACAGCCAAAGTCCACAGCGGACGACCAAAGTCCACAGCGGGTGAATTAAACACTTAAGTGTCCATAGCGGACAGTCAATGTCCATAGCGGATAACTAAGGAATACTAAGGCATTACAGTGCATGACTAAGTTTCACAGCGGATGAGTTAAGCACTTAAGTGTCCACAGCGGATGTGCATGAATACCTTAAGTGTCCACAGCGGACAAACAATGTCCACAACAGATGTAACACCCGGAAATTTAAAAAAAAAAGAAAAGAAAAGAGAAGTATCAAGAAAGAAAGGTGAAATAACCCAAGTTAAGGGGTTAAAGTTGTGCAAGAGGCAAACTTTATTATTATTTTGTTAAAAGGAGGGCATGGCCGCCCACTACCCAGTTCCACCAACTGTTTCGACTGCAAAAAAAAGAAGCACAAAGTTTTCCATCGGTTTTTAGAGAGAAGAAGAAGAAGATTGGCTTGAAGGTATGCTTTTCATGTGTTTTGTTTGGTTTCAGCTGGATTTTCAGCTTTTGGACCGAGTCTTATGTGTTTCTCTATGTTTGGTTGTGTGTTTTTGGTGTGTTTAGGTGTTTGAACTCCAAGTGCTCTTGAGTTTGTAGGGGTTTTACTCGAAGGCTACTGTAGGTGAGTTCTAGGTCCTTAGTTTTTCTGTTTAAACTTGTTTTGGGGCTGAAATGCATATAAACTATCATTTTACAACTCACTGTGTTTTGGAACCATATGTTACCCCTATTTTACATGTGTGTGTGTGTTTGTGAATGTTTTGACCGAATCATGTGGTTGTATGCTTGTTCTAAGTGCTTAGTATGCTAGATTTGGGCTAAGAATACGTTAGGATGATGAATGGAGACTAAAATTATATAAGTTAGAACTGGTCAAATGCCCATGCGCCAAATGCCCATGCGCCCAACTACCCATGCGCCTAAGTGTTCCCATGCGCCCAACTGCCCATTCGCCCAACTGCCCATGCGACTAAGTGTTCCCATACGCCCAACTGCCCATACGCCTAAGTGTTCCCATGCGCCTAACTGCCCCGTGTGCCTGCATAGTACCCATGCGCCTACATAGTACCCATGCGCCTACATAGTACCCATGCGCCTAAGTTTTTCCCGTGGGCCTAAGTTTTTCCCATGGTCCTAAGTTTTTTCCATGCACCCAAGTGTACCCTTGCGCCTAACTACCCGTGTGCCTACATAGTACCCATGCACCTACATTGTGCTCATGTGCATAAATTAACTTAGGATTTTCTGAAATCTTGGGAAATAGAAATTAATGATTAAGCTCTGGAATGTTTTGGTGGTTTATGTTTGTTCATGGTACGCATGTTTGTGGTCTGTTATTGATGTTCCTTATTATGTCTTAATACGTGACTTTACATGGTGTGTTAATGCTCTTATACGTAAAGTATTATCATAAAAGATGTGAAAGATTAAAGATAATGAAAAGTGGAACATAACGAATGAATGAAAGTCATGCAAGCAAATTTAAAGAGGTTCACAACTCATTGAAGAGTTGTTACCTCAACTGTGTGCGATGTAGCATGCTGTCTTGGCTAACCCATGAGGGTACACACAGGGGGGCCAGTCTTGGTGACTGATCCATATGTGCGAAACAGGATCTTTGGCACTTAACCCTAAGACTGAGGTGGCTTCGTGTCTAATGATGGGGCATAGCTTATGACAGGATCTAGATAGAAGTGAAAGGTAATGAAAAAGTGTGAAATGAACAATTATGAACGATGATAAAAGATAATAATGATATTATCAAGATGTACGTATGTTGTGTGATCACGAACGGATGTAAAGGAAAGGTTTTTACTAAAAGTAAAGTATTTTAATATTTAAAACTAGAACTCACTCAGCAACGCTGACTTTTTATGCAATTTCAGTTGGCAGGTAGCTTGTTGCTGAGGATGGCACGAGGGTGAAGCTACTTGGCGGGCAAAGACTGGCATCCATTTCATGCACGATAATGTTGTTGTTTTGTAATACAACTGAATAATCTTTTGTAAATCTTTTAAAACAATGATGTATTAATTGTCAACATCAAATATTAATGCATGAATGGTTTTTGATAAATTAATCCGCTCCAATGTTTTTATGAATTTATTGTGTCTTATTATAACTAAGGTTGTGATTGACCAACTGTGGGGTTCCCGGGACGGGGCCTTACAAGTTGGTATCAGAGCCAAAAATTAAGAGAAGTAGATAATTATTTTCAAAACCTAAACTTAAACTAAGAATGGGACCGAATGGAGGGATGCCAGCCCAAGTAGCTACGTGCCATCAGGTAATTTATTTTCTTAAGGTTAACCGGTATTATGTGCGCGTGCTATCTGATTTATGTGCTCTTAGTAGATTTGGATACTGATGTATTCAGGATAGGAAATGCTTAAGGGATGAAGAGTAAAGTAAGTAGCTAATCACAACTGGTCACTGTAATTAGGGACTTACTATACTTGACATAAATTGAGCTATTACCTTGACTGACCGTGTTGGTGTTTGAATCTTATAGTGTTTAGAGGATGGCGAGTGGTAGATCTTCGAAGGCTTCTCGAGGAGGTGTACAAGGTGGTCGTGGTGCTAGACCACGTGTCATAAGAAACAAGGCTAAGGCTGTTGAGACGGCTCCTGTAGAGTCCGAGCTTCATCACCAGGAAGGTGGTGATGAGAGTGCTAATTTGAGAGCCTATGTGAAAGAGGCAGTTGTGGAGGAAGTTCATTAGGTCATGCAGACAATCCTGCCGTCTGTGGTGACTGAGGTTATTCGTGCTATGAGGGAGGATGAAAAGAAAGAGAATGAGGAGAGGAGGAGGACCGTTGGGAGTGGGGGTGAGGAGAGAAGTTCAGGTGAGACGGAGCAACCAGAAACCAAGATGGTCATCTCTAGCGATTAAAAGGAAGAGGAAGTGGTACAGGAAACTGCCAAGGGGTGTAGTTATGGGGCATTTCAAAGATGCAAGCCCCTGACTTTTGATGGTAACGGGAATGCTGCTGCTGCTCACCGATGGGTGAGGGAGATGGAGGTTATGCTAGATATTAGCAAATGTAGGGAGGATCAAAAGGTGAAGTTTGCTACCCACTCATTCGTGGACTCGGCCTTGTACTAGTGGGACAATATTGTCCAGGCCAAGGGTAGCAGGGCGATTGGGAGAATGAGGTGGAGTGAGTTAAAGGAGATGGTGATCAAGGAGTTTTGTCCTCATAGGGAGCTTGACATAATTAAGAAAGATTTCTTACAACTGGAGGCGGGAACCATGACATACCAGCAGTATACTACTAAGTTCAATGAGTTGGCAAGGCTGGTGCCGGATCAGGTGACGCCGGTGTCAAGGAAGATCATGAGGTATATCCAGGGTTTGCCGGCAGATATCCGCAGGCACATGATCGCCGCCCGACCGAGTACTTTTAGGTCGGTGGTTGATCTGGCAGGGAGGTTGTATGATGAGAGAGAGGTGGTAGTGGTAGAGGTGAGTGAGAAGGGTGGTGGTGACAGGAGATGGAATGGACAGTGGTTTGGTCGTGGCGGTTTCACTCCAAATAACATGAGAGCAAGGGTGGATGATCGAAGGGTAGTAACATCAGGTACGGGAATAAAGAGGTGTGGTAAGTGCGGGAAGGAACATACAGGGGAGTGTAAGTGGGGACTGAATCTCTGCTTCAAGTGTAGGAAGCCCGGTCATATGGAAAGAGAGTGTGGGGTTGAAAGATGTTATAACTGTGGTGAAGAGGGCCATCTGAGCAAGGATTGCAAGAGGCCAAGGGCCTAGAGCTCGAGGTGAAGAAAGGGGTTGAGAAGGAGGGACCGAAGGCAAAAGCCAGTGCATTCACGATGACTCGGGAGGAGGCTAGGGTGGACCTTGATGTCGTGTCAGGTACGTTCCCAGTAAACCAAACATGTGCCTCTGTACTATTTGATTCTGGTGCTAGTAATAGTTTTATTTCTGCCCCCTTATATGCTAAGTTGCCTATTAGGAGTAGAAATATTGATGAGCCCTTAGATGTAGAAACTACCATTGGTAAGTCTACCAGGATTTCTGATCTGATAGAGAATTGTGACATAGAGTTAGAAGGCCATAGGTTATCTGCTAAATTTTTCGTGATGCCCCTAGGCGGATTCGATATGGTTCTAGGGATGGATTGGTTAGCAGCCTATGAGGCAAATATTGTGTGTTGTAAGAAAATGATCGGATTGACTGCGCCTGATAGGAGTTCGGTGACGATCTATGGTGATCGAGTTACTACGGTTCCGAAGGTGATTTCGATGGTGGTGGCAGAGAAGTGCATGAAACATGGATGTAGTGCTTACCTGGCTTACGTGAAGGATGTGGATGCGTAAGTACCATAATTGTCTGACGTGCTAGTTGTGTGTGACTTTCTAGACGTGTTCCCAGAAGATCTACTAGGTGTGCCACTAGACCACAAGATCGAGTTCCAGATTGACTTGATACCTGGTGCTCAACCTGTTGCCAAGGCACCGTATCAATTGGCTCCATCTGAGATGATGGAACTGATGGTTCTGTTGCAAGAGTTGTTGGATAAAGGGTTCATTCGACCGAGTATCTCTCCCTGGGGATCTTCGGTCTTGTTTGTAAAGAAGAAGGATGGCAGTATGAGGATGTGAATTGACTACCATGAGTTAAACAAGTTGACAGTGAAGAACTGATATCCACTACCCAGAATTGATGACTTGTTTGATTAGCTCCAAGGTGCCAGTTGGCTTTTGAGAATAGATCTCCGATCTGGTTACCATCAGATGAAGGTGAAGGAGCAAGATATCCCAAAATAGCTTTTCGCACGCGTTATGGACACTACGACTTTCTCGTTATGTCTTTTGGTCTAACTAACGTGCCAGCTGCCTTTATGGAATTGATGAACCGGGTGTGTCAGCCGATGTTGGATAAATTAGTGATTGTGTTTATCAATGATATCCTGATTTATTCGAAGAGCGAAGAAGAGCTTGCAGGTCATATTCGTGAGGTATTGGAGACACTTAGAAGAGAGAAGCTGTATGCTAAGTTCTCCAAGTGTGCTTTCTGGTTGCGCGAGGTTTAGTTTTTGGGTCACGTGGTAAATTCCAAAGGGATCATGGTAGACCCGGCAAAAGTGGAGGCGATGATGCAATGGAAGACTCCGAAGATGCCATCCTAGATCCGTAGTTTCTTGGGTTTGGCGGGCTATTACAGGAGATTCATTCAAGACTTTTCTAAGATAGCATCACCATTGACCAAGCTGACCCGCAAGGATGTGAAGTTTGTATGGGGTCTGAACAGGAGAATGCTTTTGAGGAGTTAAAGACAAGATTGACTCAAGCTCCTGTCTTGATGTTACCCGAAGGGAATGAAGACTTGGTGGTCTATTCAGATGCTTCTTATTTAGGATTGGGTTACGTGCTGATGCAATGGGGGAGGGTTATAGCCTATGCGTCCCGACAGTTGAAACTCCATGAGGCTAATTACCCTACTCATGACTTGGAGCTAGCCGTTGTGGTCTTTGCATTGAAGATTTGGAGGCATTACTTGTACGGGACGAAGTGCACTATCTTCACTGACCATAAGAGCTTGAAATACTTCTTTGAGTAGATGGACCTCAATATCAGGCAAAGGAGGTGGTTAGAGTTGATCAAGGATTATGATTGTGAGATCCACTACCATCCGGGCAAGGCAAACATAGTAGCGGATGCCCTTAACCAAAAGGAAAGACCCGAGCCAATCCGGGAGAAAGCTTACTAGTTGGTGATGACCTCTGATGTTATGGCACAGGTCAAGGAATTTCAAGATGAGGCGCTGAAGGAAGATCGAATCAACTTTGAAAGAATGAAAGGTCTAGTCTCAGAGTTGGGAGAGAACACTCTCGGAGTTAGAACCTGCTTCGAACGGATGTGGATCCCTCGTTATGGAGACCTATGGGGCGAATCATGGATGAAGCTCATAAGACTCGATACTTAATTCATCCCGATGCTACGAAGATATATCATGATATGAAGAAAGATTACTGGTGGCCAGGTATGAAGCGTGATGTAGTGAAGTATGTGAGCAAGTGCCTTACTTGCTTGAAAGTGAAGGCGGAGCATCAGAAGCCATATGGGAAGATCCAACCTTTGGATATACCCGAGTGGAAATGGGAGCATATCACAATGGACTTCATTACGAAGTTACCACATACGGCTTGTGGGTACGATACTATATGGGTGATAGTTGACCGTTTGACGAAGAATGCTCACTTTCTACCGATCCGCAAGACATACTCATCTGAGAGGTTGGCGAATCTGTTCATCAAAGAGATTATGACACGTCATGGTGTAACAGAGTCTATCGTGTCTGACTGTGACACTTGGTTAACATCTAATTTTTGGAAGAGATTTTATGACGTGATGGAGACGAGGTTGCACATCAGTACGGGTTATCATCCTCAGACGGATGGTCAGTCGGAGAGAACTATACAAAAGCTTGAGGATATGCTCCGAGCATGCGCATTGATTTCGGAGGAAGTTGGGACGAACACTTACCGTTAGCTAAATTCTCATACAACAATAGTTATCATACCAGCATTGGTATGCCACCATATGAGATGCTATAATGTAGGAAGTGTAGAACGCCCGTATGTTGGGGTGACATTGGACAGAAGGAGTTGGAGAGCGTTGACGTGATCGAGGCTACGACTGAAAAGTTGGAGAAGATCAAGGCCTTTATGAATGCGGCAAAAGATAGGCAAAAGTTGTATGCTGACAAGAGGCGTAGACCGATTGAATTCAAGGTGGGTGATAAAGTTATGATGAAGGTTTCACCTTGGAAGGGGATCATTCAGTTTAGAAAGCGGGGTAAGCTGAGCCCGAGGTATATAGGACCTTTCCGAATCATTGCTCGAGTAGGAGAGGTGGCCTATAGGTTGGAGCTACCCGATGAGTTAAGCGGGATTCATCCAACATTCCATGTATCTCATCTGAGAAAGTGCCTAGCTGATGAAGATATAATTGTACCACTGGAGCATATTGAAGTTGATGAATGACTCAATTACATAGAGTAACCAGTGGCAATCATTGAACGAAAAGAGAAGAGATTACAGAATAAAGTGGTTCAACTGGTGCAAGTACAGTGGAGGCACAGGAAGGGATCCGAGTCTGTATGGGAGACTAAGGAAGAGATGAGATAGCATTATCCACAACTGTTCGAGGAGTGACAGGTTTCGGGGATGCAACCTATATAAGGGTGGTGGATTTATAACACCCGGTAATTTAAAAAAAAAGAAAAGAAAAGAGAAGTATAAAGAAAGAATGGTGAAATAACCCAAGTTAAGGGGTTAAAGTTGTCCAAGAGGCAAACTTTATTATTATTATGTTTAAAAGGTGGGCATGGCTGCCCACTACCCTGCTCCACCAACTGCTTCGGCTGCAAAATGAAGAAGAACAGAGTTTTCCATCGGTTTTTAGAGAGAAGAAGAAGAAGATCGGCTTGAAGGTATGCTTTTTGTGTGTTTTGTTTGGTTTCAGCTGGATTTTTAGCTTTTGGACCGAGTATTATGTGTTTCTCTATGTTCGGTTGTGTGTTTTTGGTGTGTTTAGGTGTTTGAACCACAAAGTGCTCTCGAGTTTGGAGGAGGTTTACTCGAAGGCTGCTGTAGGGGAGTTCTAGGTCCCCGGTTTTTCTGTTTTAAACTTATTTTGGGCTGAAACGCATATAAACGATCATTTTACAACTCACTGTGTGTTGGAACCGTATGTTACCCCTGTTTTACATGGGTGTGTGTGTTTGTGAATGTTTTAACCGAATCATGTGGTTGTATGCTTGTTCTAAATTCTTAGTATGCTAGATTTGGGCTAAGAATACGTTAGGATTTTCAGATGCAAAAAGAAGAAGAACAGAGTTTTCCATCGGTTTTTAGAGAGAAGAAGAAGAAGATCGGCTTGAAGGTAAGCTTTTTGTGTGTTTTGTTCGATTTCAGCTGGATTTTCAGCTTTTGGACCGAGTCTTATGTGTTCCTCTGTGTTCAGTTGTGTGTTTAGGTGTTTGAACTCCAAAGTGCTCTCGAGTTTGGAAAAGTTTTAATTGAAGGCTACTGTAGGTGAGTTCTAGGTCCCCAGTTTTTCTATTTTAAACTTGTTTTGAGTTGAAATGCATATAAACTACCATTTTACAACTCACTGTGTGTTGGAACCGTATGTTACCCCTGTTTTACGTTGGTGTCTGTGTTTGTGAATGTTTTGACCGACTCATGTGGTTGTATGCTTGTTCTAAGTGCTTAGTATGCTAGATTTGGGCTAAGAATACGTTAGGATGATGAATGGAGACTGAAATTAGTATAAGTTAGAACTGGTCAAATGCCCGTGTGCCCAAATGCCCAACTGCCCATGCGCCCAAATGCCCATGCGCCTAAGTGTTCCCATGCGCCCAACTGCCCATGCGCCTAACTACACATGCGCCTAAGTGTTCCCATGCGCCCAACTACCCATGCGCCTAATTGTTCCCATGCGCCTACCTGCTCATGCGCCTAAGTTTTTCCCATGCGCCCAACTGCCCGTGCGCCTACATAGTACCCATGCGCCTACATAGTGCTCATGCGCCTAAATTGACTTAGGATTTTTCTGAAATCTTGGGAAATAGAAATTAATGATTGACCTCTGGAATGTTTTGGTGGTTTATGTTTGTTCATGTTACGCATGTTTGTGGTCTGTTATTGATGTTCCTTATTACGTATTATTACGTGACTTTACATGGTGTGTTAATGCTGTTATACGTAAAGTATTATCATAAAATAAGCAAAAGATTAAAGATAATGAAAAGTGGAACATAACGAATGAATAAAAGTCTTGCAAGCAAATTTAAAGAGGTTCACAACTCAATAAGAGTTGGTAGCTCAACTGTGTGCGATGTAGCGTGCGATCTTGGCTAACCCATGAGGGTACACACAGGGGGGTCTGTCTTGGTGACTGTTCCATATGTATGAACGGGATCCTTGTCGCTTAACCCCAAGACTGAGGTGGCTTCGTGCCTAATGATGGGGCATAGCTTATGACAGGATCTAGATAGAAGTGAAAGATAATGAAAAAGTGAAACGAACGATTAAGAACGATGATAAAAGACAATAATGATATTATCAAGATGTACGTATGTTGTGTGATCACGAACAGATGTAAAGGAAATGTTTTTACTAAAAGTAAAGTATTTTTTTATTTAAAACTAGAACTCACTCAGCAACGCTGACTTTTTATGCATTACAGTTGGCAGGTAGCTTGTTGCTGAGGATGGCACGAGGGTGAAGCTACTTGGCGGGCAAAGACAGGCATCCATTTCATGCACAATAATGTTGTTGTTTTGTAATACAACTGAATATTCTTTTGTAACTCTTTTAAAACAATGATGTATTATTTGTCAACATCAAATATTAATGCATGAATGGTTTTTGATAAATTAATCCGCTGTAATGTTTTTGTGAAATTTATTGCGTCTTATTATAAACAAGGTTGTGATTGACCAACTGTGGGGTTCTCGGGGACGGGGCCTTACAGCAGACGACATGAATAATCCTCCTAAGTTTCCACAGCGAACATTCTAACAATGTTCAAGTGTCCATAGCGGACAGTTAGTGTCCACAGCGGACAACATGAATAATCCTTTTAAGTGTCCACAACAGACATTCAAAGCCAACAGCGGACAGCATGTTCAACACCTACGATCCAACTTATGCAGTTTCTAGTCCCATACATCACCTTAAGCGTATTCTTAACATAGATCTATCAGGTTCATACACTAGAACGTAAAAAACAACCATTTAACATCATAAAATCTTTTAAAACTTACAACTTTTGAAAATAGCCATAAGTTTCATTGAAAATCATAGTTTGGTTTATGAAACACCAGTTTAATATACATATCATCCCCAAATAAATATAAAACATGTAAAAGAGGGGATCTAGAACTCACCTTAAATAGCCTTCGAGCCAAACACAACAACCCGAGAGTAACCTGGAGTTCTAACACCTAAACACACGAAAACAAGTAACTAAACACATAGAAACAAATAGAAATCGGTCCAGAAGCTTGAACCCGACTGAAACCGAGAAGGAAACACCTTAAAATCTTACCTTTTTGAATATTTCTTCTACTTTCTCACTCTAGAACCGGTGGGAGTTTCTTTCTATCTCTCTAGCCGAAAGTTAGTGCATGGGGAGAGAGTATGGGCGGCCTTACTTTCTTTTTAAACCCTACTATGGGCCGGTTTAGCCCTTGTACAATTTTAACCCTCGCTTTTTAAAATAAACTCATGTTTTCTCCCTTACTTTTCTTTTCTTTTTTTTCCAAAATATCTGGGTGTTACAAGTCCACCCCCCTTATATAGGTTTCGTCCCCGAAGCCTATCACTCCTTAAAAAGATCTGGGTAGTGCTGTCTCATTTCTTCCTCTGACTCCCAAGTGGCCTCTGATCCCTTGCGATGCTTCCATTGCACCTTTACTTGACTAATCACTTTATTCCTTAACCGTTTCTCCTTCCGGTCCAAAATAGCCACTGGTTGCTCCACGTAATTCAACCTTTCATCAACCTCAATGTCCGTGACAGGAATAAAAACATCACCTTCCGCCAAGCACTTCCATAAGTGAGATACATGGAACATAGGATGAATCCCATGCAGCTCATCGGGAAGTTCCATCCTATATGCCACTTCACTAACTCTTGTAATGATTTTGAAAGGCCCGATATACCTTGGGCTCAACTTCCCGTGCTTTCAGAACCTGAAAATCCCTTTCTTAGGTGATACTTTCAACATCACCTTATCTCCCACTTGGAACTCAATTGGCCTCCTTGTCTTATCAGCGTAGGAGTTCTGCTGGTCTTTAGCTTCCTTCATAAAAACCTTGATCTTTTCCAACTTCTCTGATGTGGCCTTAATGATCTCGATACTTCCCAACTCCTTCTGCCCGATATCACCCCAACACACTGGGGTTCTGCATCGTCACCCATGCAACATTTCGAATGGTGGAATGCCTATACTGCATGATAACTATTTTTGTAGGAGAACTCTGCCAACAGTAGGTGTTCATCCCAACTTCCACCAATATCAATAATGCATGCCCGGAGCATGTCCTCCAAGGTTCTAATGGTTCGTTCTGATTGACCGTCTGTCTGAGGGTGGTAAGTTGTGCTAATGTGTAACCTCGTTCACATCACATCATGGAATTTCATCCAGAACTTGGATGTGAACTGAGTGTCTTTATCAGAAACAATGGACACCAACACGCCATAAAGAGTTTCAATCTTTGTCAAGTGGTCTACATTCACCCAAATTGTATCACACCCTCTCGTCTTGCGAGGTAATTTCATGATGAAGTCCATGGTGATGTGCTCCCATTTCCACTCGGGTATATCCAAGGGTTGGATCTTCCTGTATGGTTTCTGATGCTCCGCCTTCACTTGTAAACAGGTCAGGCACTTACTCACGTACTCTACCACGTCATGCTTCATCCTTGGCCACCAATAATCCTTCTTCAGGTCATGATACATATTTGTAGCATCAGGATGGATGGAATATCATGTTTTGTAAGCTTCATCCATAATCCTTCCTTAGATCCCCATAATGAGGAATCCACTTTCGCCCGGATCGGGTTCGAACACCAAGGGTGTTCTCCCCTAAATCGGCGACTAGACCTTTCATCCTTTCGGAGTTAATCTGATCTTCTTTCAGCGCTTCATCCTGAAATTCTTTGACCTGCTTCATCATATTAGTTGTCATAACCAACTGACAACCCCCATATTGGCCTTGCCTGGATGGTAATGGATTTCGTAATCATAATCTTTGATAAGCTCCAACCATCTCCTTTGCCTGATGTTCAGATCCTTTTGCTCAAAGAAGTACTTCAAGCTTTTGAGATCAGTGAAGATAGTGCATTTCATCCCGTACAAGTAGTGCCTCCAAATCTTCAATGCAAAGACCATCGCCGCCAATTCCAAATCGTGATTAGGGTAGTTAGCCTCATGGATCTTCAGCTGTCAGGGCGCATAGGCTATAACTTTCCCCTGTTGCATCAGCACGCAACCTAATCCCGAATATGAAGCATCCGAATAGACCACCAAGTCCTTGCTCCCTTCGGGCAACGTCAAGACAGGAGCTTGAGTCAATCTTGTCTTTAGCTCTTCGAAAGCATTCTCCTGCTCTAGACCCCATATGAGCTTCACATCTTTACGGGTCAACTTGGTCAATGGTGAAGCTATCTTGGAGAAGTCTTGGATGAATCTTCTGTAACAGCCCGCCAAACCCAAGAAACTACGGATCTCAGATAGCGTCTTTGGGGACTTCCATTGCATCATCACTTCAACTTTCGCTAGGTCTACCATAATCCATTCATGATTAACCACATGACCCAAAAACTAAACCTCTCGTAACCAGAACGCGCATTTGGAGAACTTGGCATACATCTTCTCTCTTCTAAGCGTCTCCAACACCTCGTAGGTATGACTAGCATGCTCTTCTTCGCTCTTCGAATAAATCAGGATGTCATCAATAAACACGATCACTGATTTATCTAGCAAACCCAATTCATCAAATCCATAAAAGCACCTGGCATGTTGGTTAAACCAAAGGACATCACGAGAAACTCATAGTGCCCATAACGTGTGCGAAAGGCTGTCTTAGGGATATCCTGCTCCTTCACCTTCAGTTGATGATACCCCGATCTAAGGTCTATCCTTGAGAACCTACTAGCACCGTGGAGCTAATCAAACAAGTCGTCAATCCTTGGTAACCGATACCGGTTCTTCATAGTCAACTTGTTCAGCTCATGATAGTCGATGCACATCCTCATACTACCGTTCTTCTTCATGAATAAAATCAGAGCACCCCATGGAGAGATACTCGGCCGAATAAAGCCCTTATCTAAAAGATCTTGCAGTTGTGTCATTAACTCCTTGAGTTCAGATGGAGCCAACCGGTATGGTGCCTTGGCGACGGGTTGCGCTCCTAGTGTCAAGTCAATCAGAAACTCGATTTCTCTATCGGGTGGAACCCCTGGTAGGTCTTCAAGAAACATGTCGGGAAAATCGCATACTATCAGCACATCTGACAGTTGAGGCACGGTAGCATCCACATCCTTCACATAAGCCAGGTAAGCACCACACCCTCGCCTCATAAACTTCTCTGTCGTGATCATAGATATCACTCACGAAGTGATGCATTCCTTGTTCTCATGAACCATAACCAAACTGCCGTCGGGCATAGTTAGATGACTCATCTTCTTTTGACACATGATATTCGCTTCGTAGGTCACCAACCAATCAATTCCTAACACCACATCAAAACCTCCTAGGGCCATCACATACAATCTAGCAGGAAACTTATGAACATCTAATTCTATGAGGCAATCGTCTAACATATCAGTCACTGTTGAACCCTAAAAGGATCATGCATACCAATTTAAGAGGTTGTTGAAGGTGTTCTAGTTGGAAATCCCACAAGTCCAAGAAGGAATACGGGTGAAGATTTCAGATGAAAAAGACAAGTGTTGGATGTCCGCATTAGTAAATGCGAAAGACCAAAGAACAAATACAGTCAAGTATTTGTTCATCCGCATTTACTAATGAGGACAAGCAAAACAAATACGGCTAAGTATTTGTTCGTCCGCATTAACTAATGCAGATGACACAGTCAATGCTGAAGCTTAATAGAAGAAATGTTGATGAAGACATCACATCTGCATTAACTAATACGGATGAACATTTGCAAATGCTGATCATCTTTTGTACTTAGACTAGCATTCTGATGTATATTTGTCAGGGTAGTTTAGTCATTTTGTACTGGTATTGTATCAGCCTATAAATAGAATAGTATACACTACTTTTGTAAGTTTTCACAAAAGTATTCACACAAGTTACATAGAAGTACTATTTTATGCTGCAAACCCTAGCACTCTTTGTATCTTGTTTACCAACATCAATATACAAAGCATTTATTAGTATTTTCAGCATTTAATGTTCTTTGATTTAGTATTTCCGCTACTTAATCATTGACTCAATCATCATATTCGATCCTAGTTGAGTCACATCAACTGAGATTCCCATCTTGGATCCAGTCAATTGGTATCAGAGCCTTGGCTCTTGAATTCGTCTCAAAATCAGTGCAGATCTTGAACGAAAATCGATTGAACTGGTGATTGAGTTGTTTATTAGCAAGTGTTACACTTCTAATAAGCATTCATATCGAAAATACGTGAAACTTCATCAACTATCGCTGTGCTTCTATCCGACAAACATAAGAAGACTGTTTGATTGTTGATTCTCAAACAAAATCAGACAAAAACCACTCAAAATCAAGATACTAACCCTAAAATAAACTTAAAATCGACTTTACTGTGAACTGTTCATAATATCAACCATTCTGACACTACTGTTCACCAAAACCATACAAGATTACCAGGACATTAGACTGTTTGAACATGCTGGACATAAAATCAACTTAATCAATATTCAAACCATCTAAAATTAGTTTATCATAATGGATTCATCTAATTTTTTTGAACTTGGTCAAGCGTCTAAACCTCCAATGCTTAAACACAAGTCTGATTTTAAGCAGTGGAAGATAAGATTTGGAAATTACATTACAGGTGTGGATCCCGACTACTGGATTTCTATTTGCAAAGGACCCTACATTCTTGTGTCTCTTAATGCTGATGAAGCTGCTAAGTACAAAACTGCTAGAATTCCCATTGAGGATCCTAATCTAAATCTTAATGATAATAAATACAAGAAAATCAAGATAGATCTCAAAGCTTGAGTCAAAAGCCTACTCCATTCTGACTCAAGCTTTGAAAATGGATGTCCTCAAAAGACTAGAAAAGTATGGAACAACCAAAGGTGTCTGGGATGCACTACAAATCATGTGTGAAGGAAGCAGTAAGGTGACAAAGATAAACAAAGACAAACTATTGAACCAATATGAAACCTTCCATCATACCAAAGGTGAACCAATATCCAAGAAGCTACATTGTTTTGTACAGTTGGTGAATGATCTTGAGATCATGGGGGTTACATACAAAGAGAAAGAAATGAACAAGAAGATGTTGCACAGTCTGCCTGAAAGCTGGAAACAGAATGTCACTATGTTGAAGAACACTCTTGACTTGGAGAGTACTAGCTTAGACATCATGATTACAAAGATTGAAGCTCTTGAGTTGGATGAGAGAAGCAGAAATCTTAGTGGACCTCAAGTCATTGAGGCATACAAGTTTCCATTTGAAACTCATTCTGTTGAAAATGCTTTTGTGACTGAAGAAGATGATTTTCTATCATCAATAGATAAAGTTAAAACTATGGGATTCTGTGTTGTTTCACAACAAAACAAACCATCATCTTCAACTCCATTTACCGCAACACCCACCAGCATGCCTAGTGATCAAAAGTCTGAATAGCAAAAGCCAACTTACAACGCCTTTGTTGCTAGTTTTGAGGCATATCTGGGAGGAAGACTCACTTTAGCTCATCTAATTTAGGAAGATCTGGAAGATATGGATCCAAATGGTGTTGAAGAAATGGACTTGCAATGGCAGATGGCCATGATTCTAATGAGGGCCAAGAAATTCTTCCAAAAAGGGAAGAAGCTGAGTCTGATGAAAACACAAAACTTGGATATGACAAATCCAAAGTAAAGTGTTTTAATTATGGTATGACTGGCCATTTTTCTAGGGAATGTAATGCTCCCAGAAGAAGTAACAACAACTATCAAAGAACTTCACATGGTCAGCCACCATCACAACCCAATTCAAGCTATCAGTCAAGTAATCAACATCAGTACCAGCATCAAAGTCAGCAACAACAAACACATCAAAGTCAACCTCAACTAACCCATCAAGCACAAGGAAGTAGCCATCACAACCCAATTCAAGCTATCAGACAAGATGGAGTTTGTGATTGGAGCCTATATGTAAATGAAGTCAAACCTCAATTTCAAAACCATGCTCTCATGGCTCACATCAATGATGGTCCAGTTCCAATGCCAACTGAGGTAAAATCCAATTTATATTCTAATAAATGTATTCAAGAAGTACAGGGATATAGAGAACATAATCGCAAGTTGGCTATTAAAATCAAAGAAGAGAAGGTCAAAACTAAAATGTTAAAACAAGAAATGAAAAGTTTTGAAATCAAAATCAAATCACTTCTTTTAGATATTAAAAGACTTCATGGTGAAAAGTACACTCTCGTAGCTGAGAATGAGAGGCTGACTGAATTGTTAACGAAAACCAAGGTTGAGCAATCAGCTGCTAAAGTGAAACTTAAAAAGTTTCAATTCTCTTTTGCTAAGCTGCAAGAGTTACTTGACTCACAGAAAGAGCCATAGGACATGAATGGGATAGGATACAACTCTTGTCCTCCACCATATAATGACAACTATACGGTTATGCCTGAGTCACTCATTCAATCTGATTCAACTGAAGCTAAAGTTATTAAAACTAAAACAATTGTTTCAGAAATAGTATCCTCAAAACAAACCAAATGTTTACATTGAAACCAATAAGGATAAAATTAAATTGGGTCACCCAATAAAAATCAAAGAGTGCTCATACAAACCTGTAGTTGTCAAGAAACCAAAAAGCCCAGTCAAGGCTATTGTGCCATTTGTGACATTCAACCTCGAGAATCTCAAGGTGGAAAAGAATGCCGAATGTTTTGTGAAATCTTCTGCTGAAAGCAGATCTGATAGTGAGATCAAATCTCTAAAAATTTCAAGCATATCAAAAAAGGTTTCACTAAAATTCAAAGAAAAAGTTACGGCTTCTTCATCTTCCAAAGTGATTCAAAAAGCAAACGTAAAAACTGTTTCACAATCATCATCTAAGAAAAAACAAGGGGTCGGTTTTGATATTTTCAATAAGGAGAATGTAGACCAATTTGAAAAGGAGTTAAATAAAGGCAAAAAGAAGCAAAATCAGTCTCCAAAAACCAAGCAAAGCAGGATTATGAAACAATCTACTGCCACCAAGAAAACTGAAGTTGCTTCTTTACTAAAAACCAAATCTGAGGGTAATTTAAAATCTACTAAATCAAATGAAGCCTCCATTACAAAGTCAAAGGACAAACAAATGTACTGTGACATTTGTGACATGTCTAATCATAATACAGATGACTGTTATTTTAATAAATATTGCTCCATCTATGACATGAACAATCATTCAACAAAAAACTGTTATTTCAACAAGTATTGTTCTGTATGTGATATGACAAATCACAATACATCTGATTGTTTCTTTAAACAAAAAGGCTTGAGAATTCCACAAAACAAGCCTATTTCACCAATTTCAACTGACAGGGTGAAAAAAAGAAGTCCAACACATACTAAACAAACACGGATTTCAAATTCTGATAAGGACTTCTATGATCAATGGCAGTCAAAGAGTATCAAAAAGAATATTAATCATAATATGAAACAATCACTGAGTTCTCATCCAAGATTTAAAACAAAAGTGATTTCTAAAAAACAAAAACATGCCTAATTTCTACATAGAAACCAGGATCAAAGATTTGAATACTCTTCTGACAGCTCAGTTGAAATTGATGAAATAAAAACAAAAAAGACTCCACTGAAATTCTTCAAAGCATCTTCCTCTAAGTCACAACCGAGAGGAAAGTATCAAGAGGTCTGGATAGAACCGGCCAACCCAAGACCATTATGGCTTTGGTTCCATATTCTAAATAGTTCTTTTGTGCTTGTACGGTCGTCCATACAGGTCCAAGAGCATATGCTATGTGGACAGTGGATGCTCCCGACACATGATTGGAGACAGTTCCCTCCTTAATGGCTTCAAGCACATACAAGGAACTACTGTAGCATCTGGTGGAGATTCACAAGGTGGTAGAATTACTGGGGAAGGATCTGTGATGAATGGACTTCTTAGTTTTGACAAAGTCAACTACTGTGAGCAACTGAACTTCAATCTCCTTAGCGTGTCTCTGATCTGCAACAAGAAACATTCTACTCACTTCACAGACACACATTGCTACATTCTGAAACCAGGATTTCAAATTCCTAAAGAATGGATTGTCTTGAAGACTCCAAGAAAGAATAATACATATGTCTTGAACCTTAGTTCTGCACTACCTTCAAAAGAAACATGTCTTTTGTCTAAAGCATCATTTGATGAGTCACAACTTTGGCATAGACATTTAGGACACAAAAATTTCAAAAACATGAACAGATTGGTTAAAGGAAATCATGTGATAGGTTTACTTCAAAAAGAATTTCATTTTGTTGACCACTATTCTACGTGTCTCAAAGGGAAACAACATAAATCTTCCCATATGCCAAAGCTCGTGAACACAAACAATTCTCCATTGAAGTTACTTCATATATGTAAGGCCCCGTTCTCGGGAACCCCACAGTTGGTCAATCACAAACTCATTTATATCAAAACATAATAAGATTTCTTAAGTAAGTAAAATATTGCAGCGGAATAATTCATCCAAAAAAAAAACATTTCATGCTTTAATAAATACATTTGCCAAGTAATACATCATTGTTTAAAAGATTACAAAATATCAGTTAGTTGTTTTACAAAACAACATCATTATTATTGCATGAGATGGATGCCCGTCTTTACCCGCCAAGTGGCTTCACCCTTGTGTCATCCTTAGCAACAAGCTACCTGCCAACTGAAAATGCATAAAAAGTCAGCGTTGCTTAGTGAGTTCTAGTTTTATATAATAAAATACTTTACCTTTAGTAAAAACCTTTCCTTTACTTTCGTTCATGATCACACAACATACATACATCTTGGAAATATCATTATTATCTTTCAACATTCTTTTCATTCATTTCGTACTTTCATCATCATCTTTCACTTTCATCTAGACCAATGTCATATGCTATACTCCAAACAATGTGCACAAAGCTGGTACTGGGCCGAAGTCTATAAATAGACCCCTAACATTGTGCACGAAGCTGACTCCAGTACCGGGGTAAGCGACAAGGGTCCCCTCAATCTCAATGATTGACCCCGTGTGCATCCCTCGGGTTAGCTAAACAACACACAATTGAGCTAACAACCTAATGGTTGTGAACCTCTAGTGAATTTGCTTGCAAGACATTCTTTCGTTCTTTATGCTTCACTTTTCATTATCATTAATCTTTCCACTTTCTTTAATGATAATACTTTACGTATACGGATAAAATCACACCACATAAAGTCGCATAATAATATAATAATAAGGAGCACAAGAACAGCCCAAAATATGAATAAAATAATCAAATAGCAGCATCAAGTCAAACCAGGGTCAAACCCTAAAATTTTGATTTCCCAAAATTCCCGAAAATTTCTAAGTGTTTAGGCGTATGGACACTATGCAGGCGCATGAGCCCTGCTTAGGCGCATTAACACTATACGGGCGCATGAATCTTACACTTAGGCATTTCAGCTTACACTTTTGGGCGCATGAACTGTTAAGGCGCATGTCCAACACTTAGGGGCCTGAACAAAAGGGCTGGGCGCACGAGGTACTGTTTGGGCGCATGAGTCTATACTTAGTATTTTCAAGCAAAATCTTGGGCGCATGGGCACTATTGGGGCGCATGAAACCTTCTTAAAAGTTTTCTCAGAAAACTTCCAGGCGCATGGGCTCTATTTGGGCGCATGGCCTGTACTTAGACATTTCTAAGTCAAAATCTCAGGCGCATGGGCCCTGTTTGGCCGTATGACCACCTGTTGTCCATTTTTCAGAATCAAAACCATCCCAAACCTGCATTTGCACCTGTTCTAAGCATAAACTTAACATTCTAAGCAGCCACAACATATAAACAAGCATAGAACATAAGCATATACATACATAAACATACGGGTAGCATAAAACTGTTGTAAAATCCTTTTTAACATGTATTTTCAACCCCAAACTTGTTTAAAACACATATAAAATGGGGTCTAGAACTCACCTATTACAGCAAACAAGCAAAACTCCTCCAAACTTGCTTGCACAAGAGTTTAAGCACCTAAAAGAAGCCAAAACAAACACCCAAACACAAAGAGCACTTTAATATCAGTTTTAAGGATGAAAACCCCATAAAAACCGAACCAATTAACACGAAAACACTTACCTATGAAGATTTTCAGCCCTTTCTTCTTCTTCAAATCAAGAGAACAAAGTTTCTGTCTTCTTTTCTTCTTCGCGATCGAACAACAGCAGGTAATGGTTAAACATGGGTGGCCATACCTTCTTTATATTAAAATATTGACGTTTGTGTACTTTTACACAAAAGCCCCCTCCACTTTTGCTCTTTTTTGTTTTCTTCAAGATACTTTTCTTTTCTTTTATGTGACATGGAAATTTCGGGTGTTACAAGTCTACCCACCTTAAACAGGTTTCGTCCCCGAAACCTGTCACTCTTCGAACAACTGTGGGTAATGCTGTCTCATTTCTTCTTCCGTCTCCCACGTAGACTCAGAACCCTTCCGGTGTTTCCACTGCACCCGCACATGTGGAACCACTTTATTCCTCAATCTCTTCTCCTTTCGATCGATGATTAGCACTGGTTGCTCCACATAATTGAGCCGTTCATCCACTTCGATATCATCCAGTGGTACAACCATGTCCTCGTCGGCTAAGCATTTTCTGAGATGAGATACATGGAAGGTCGGATGAGTTCCACTTAACTCATTAGGCAATTCCAATCGATAGGCCACCTCTCCTACTCGTGCGATGATTCGAAAAGGCCCTATGTATCTCGGGCTCAGCTTACCCCGCTTCCTGAACTGGATGATCCCTTTCCAAGGTGAGACCTTCAACATGACTGTATCACCCATGTTGAATTCAATCGGTCTTTGCCTCTTGTCGGCATACGACTTCTGTCTATCCTTTGCCGCTTTCATAAAGGCTTTGATCTTTTCTAACTTTTCAGTCGTAGCCTCGATCAACTCAATACTTCCCAACTCCTTCTACCCGATATCACCCCAACACACGAGCATCCTACACCTTCTACTGTATAGCATCTCATATGGTGGCATGCCAATGCTGGCATGATAACTTTTGTTGTATGAGAACTCCGCTAACGGTAGGTGATCATCCCAACTCCCTCCAAAGTCGATCACACATGCTCGGAGCATATCCTCGAGTGTCTGAATCATCCTTTCAGACTAACCATCTGTCTAGGGATGATAAGCCATGCTGATATGTAGCCTCGTCCCCATCGTATCATGGAATCTTTTCCAAAACTTCGATGTGAACCGGGTGTCACGGTCTGACACGATAGATACCGGCACACCATGTCGAGCTACAGTCTGTTTGATGAACAGATCTTCCAGTCTCTCAGATGAGTATGTCTCGCGGATCGGTAGGAAGTGTGCACTCTTTGTCAGACGATCAACTATCACCCATATGGCGTCATACCCCCTTGCCGTGCGGGGTAACTTTATTATGAAGTCCATGGTGATGTGCTCCCACTTCCCCGTATGGCTTCTGGTGCTCTGCCTTCACTTGTAAGCAAGTAAGGCACTTACTCACATACTCCACTACATCACGCTTCATTCCCGGCCACCAGTAATCCTTCTTCATATCATGATACATCTTGGTAGCACCAGGATGAATGGAATGTCGAGTCTTATGAGCTTCATCCATAATCCGCCCCCGTAAGTCTCCATAACGAGAGATCCACATCTGCCCTAAGCGGGTTCTAACTCCATGGGTATTCTCTCCCAACTTTGCGACCAAACCTCTCATCCTTTCAGAGTTAAGGTGTTCTTCCTTCAACGCCTCGTTTTGAAATACTTTAACCTGTGTCATCACGTCAGAGGTCATCACCAACTGATAAGCTTTCACCCGGATTGGCTCAGGTCTCTCCTTTCGGGTCAGGGCATCGGCCACTACATTGGCTTTGCCCGGGTGGTAATGGATTTCACAATCATAATCCTTGATCAACTCTAACCACCTCCTTTGCCTCATATTGAGGTCCTTCTGTTCAAAGAAATACTTTAAGCTTTTGTGGTCCGGGAATATTATGAACTTTGCCCCGTACAGGTAGTGCCTCCAAATCTTTAGTGCGAAAACCACAGCCGCTAACTCCAAATCATGGGTGGGATAATTGGCCTCGTGGATTTTCAGCTATCGGAACGCGTAGGCTATTACCCTTCCATGTTGCATCAACACGCAGCCAAGTCCCGAATAAGAGGCATCCGAATATACCACTAAATCTTCACTCCCCTTGGGTAATGTCAAGACAGGAGCTTGAGTTAATCTTGCCTTTAACTCCTCAAAAGCATCCTCCTGTTCTCGACCCCACACAAACTTCACCTCCTTGCACATCAATTTGGTCAAAGGTGAGGCTATCTTGGAAAAGTCCTAGATAAACCATCTGTAGTAGCCCGCCAAACCCAAGAAACTGCGAATCTTGGATGGCGTCTTTGGAGACTTCCATTGCATCACCGCTTCAACCTTTGCCGGGTCCACCATAATTCCTTCAGAATTCACCACATGACCCAAAAATTGAACTTCGTGCAACCAAAAAGCACACTTAGAGAATTTAGCATATAGCTTATCCCTCCTAAGTGGCTCCAACACTTCGCGTATATGGCCGACATGTTCTTCTTTGCTCTTTGAATAAATCAGGATATCATCAATAAACACGATCACTGATTTATCTAACATTGGCCAACACACTCGGTTCATCAAATCCATAAAGGCAGCTGGCGCGTTAGTTAGTCCGAAAGACATAACGAGAAACTCGTAATGTCCATAACGCGTGCAAAAAGCTGTCTTAGGAATATCTTGCTCCTTCACCTTCAATTGATGGTAGCCAGACCGGAGATCTATCCTTGAGAACCAACTGGCACCTTGGAGCTGGTCGAACAAGTCATCTATCCTAGGCAAGGGATATTGGTTCTTCGCCGTTAACTTGTTCAACTCTCGGTAGTAGATACACATTCTCATGCTACCATCCTTCTTTTTAACAAACAAGACCGGAGCACCCCACGGAGAGATGCTCGGTCAAATGAACCCTTTGTCCATCAACTCCTGTAGTTGAACCATAAGTTCCTTCATCTCGATTGGAGCTAATCAATATGGTGACTTGGTAATGGGTTGAGCATCGGGTATCAGATCAATCTAAAACTCGATCTCACGGTTCGGTGGCACACCTGGTAAATCTTTTGGGAACATGTCTGGGAAGTCACAAATTACGGGTACTTCAGACAGTTGTGGTACTGACGCATCTACATCCTTCACGTAAGCCAGATAGGCACTACATCCCCGTCTCATGCACTTCTCTGCCACCGCCATCGAAATCACTTTTAGAACTGTAGTGACGTGATCTCTGTAGACCGTCACCGAACTTCCATCGGGCGCAATTAATCGAATCATCTTCTTGCGACACACAATATTTGCCTCATAGGCTGCTAACCAATCCATCCCTAGTACTACATCAAATCCACCTAGGGCCATCACATATAGTTTAGCGGAGAACCTATGGCCTTCTAGTTCTATTTCATAGTTTTCAATCATGTCAGAGATTCTGGTAGACTTACCAATAGCAGTTTCTACATCAAATGGATCATCAATACTTCTACTACTAACAGGCAACTTAGCACAGAAAGCAGCAGAAATGAAACTCCTAATAGCACCAGAATCAAATAATACAGAGGCACAAGTTTGGTTTACTAGGAACATACCTAACACGACATCAGGGTCTACCCGGGCCACTTCTCGGGTCATCGTGAAGGCTCTAGCACTTGCCCTCTGTCCTCCTTCTTCAGTCCCCTTCTTGGCCCCAGAGCTCTCAGCTCTCGGCTTCCTGCACTCGTGGCTCCTATGGCCAGTCCCGCCACAGTTGTAGCCCTTCATCATTCCAGACCGGACTTCCCACACTTGAAACACATAGTCACACCCCTCATGCATTCACCAGTGTGCTCCCTACCACATCTGTCACACTTCTTCGTCCCCGAGCTTGACGACACCACCATACCGTCGTCCACTTCATCCTCTTATTATTCGGGGTGAAACAACCATGCCCAAATCATTTCCCTTTCTAGTTCTTGTCCCCACCACCAGTCTTCTTCACCTCAACCACCGCCACCACTCTCTCATCATAAAGCCTCCTAGCCAGGTCCACTGTCGACCTAAAAGTGCTTGGTCGGGCAATAATCAAGTGCCTGCGGATATTAGCTGGCAATCCCTGACATACCTTTTAATCTTCCTCGACACCGGCGTCACCTGATTTGGCACCACCCGCCTCACCATCTCATTAAACTTGGTAGTGTATTGCTAGTGGGTCATGGTTCCCTCCTCAAACTGTAGGAACTCTCTCTCTATCTTGTCAAGTTCCCTGTGAGGATAGAATTACTCAATCACCATCTTCTTCAACTCTTCCCATCTCATCGTCCCAATGGCCCTGCTTCCCTCGACTTTGACAATATTATCCCACCAGCACAGAGCCGAGTCAACAAACAAGTGAGTGGCGAATTTCCCTTTCTAATCCTCTCTGCACTCGCTAATCTCTAACACCGCCTCCATCTCTCTTACCCAGCGGTGAGCAGCGGCAGCATTACCGTTGCCATCGAAAGTAGGGGGTTTGCATCGTTGGAATGCCCCATAACTACATCCCTTTACGGTTTCCCGCACTTCCACCTCCTCTTCATCACTGGAGGCTCCCCTTTCAGCATTCAGCTCCTCCTCATCATCATGATCCCTCATATTCTCCCTCCTTCCAACCGTAGTTCTCCTCTCCTCCTCCTTCTCTTTCCTTTCGTCTTCCCTTACAGTCTGGATCACTTCAGTCACGACAGAAGGTAGGATCGTCTGCATAACTTGGTGAACCTCCTCAACCACTGCCTCTTTCACTAAGGCCCTCAGATTGGCACTCTCATCACCGCCCTCTGGGTGATGAAGCCCAGGCCCAGCAGGAGCCGTCTCTGTAGTCTTAGTCTTGTTCCTTGCGACCCGTGGCCTACCACCACGACCACCCCTTGCTCCACCTCTAGAAGCCTTAGACGATCTTCCTCCAGCCATCCTCTAACACTATAAGATTCAAACACCAACACGAACATTCAAGGTAATGGCTCAGTTTATGTCAAGTAGAGTAAGTCCCTAATTACAGTGGCCAAATGGGATTAGCCACTTACTTTACTCTTCATCCCCCGAGCATTTCCTATCCTGACTACATTAGTATTAAAATCTACTAAACGCACATAAATCAAATAGCACACGCACATAATACCGGTTACCATTAAGAAAAGAAATACCTGATGGCACGTAGCTACTCGGGCTGGCATCCTTCCATTCGGTCCCATTCTTAGTTTAAGTTTAGGTTTTTGAAAATATTTACCCATTTCTCTTAAAATTTGGCTCTGATACCAACTTGTAAGGCCCGTTCCCGGAGACCTCACAGTTGGTCAATCATAGCAAAATATATAAAAACATTACATAGCTCATAAATCAATGTAGCGGAATTAATATTAAAAGCCATCCATTCATTAATAAATATTGTTACTAAGCATTACATCGTTGATTGTTATCAGTCACCAAAGCCCACATTATTTGCATTACAAAACATCAATGTTATTAAGTGCGGAGGGATGCCGGTCTAGCCCTGACGAGTAGCCTTCCCCAAGTGCCATCCTCAGCAAAATTACCTGCCAACCGAAAATGCATAAAAGTCAGAGTTGCTGAGTGAGCTCTAGTTTTAGAAACATTAAAATACCTTATAAGATATATATATATTAAAAATACCCATTAAAATAATATACATTTCTTTCGTACGCGATCACACATCATACGTACATTTAGACAACATTCATTATCTTCTTTTACCATTTCTATCATCAATCATTTAGAAATTTCATTTTTATCTTTCACTTTATTCCAGACCAATGTGCTATGCCCTAAAATTATGCGTATCAAACTGGTACTGGGCTGAGGTCTATAAATAGACCCCTACCTGGGTGCACGAAGCTGACTCCAGTACCGGGGCAGCAACAAAGGTCCCCTCAATCTCAATGATTGACCCCGTGTGCATCCCTCGGGTTAGCTAAACCACACACAGTTGAGCTAACAACCTAATGGTTGTGAACCTCCAGTGAATTTGCTTGCAAGACATTCTTTCGTTCTTTATGCTCCATTTTTCATTATCATTAATCTTTCCACTTTCTTTAATGATAATACTTTACGTATACGGATAAAATCACACCACGTAAAGTCATTTAATAATATAATAATAAGGAGCACAAGAACAGCCCAAAATATGAATAAAATAATCAAATAGCAGCATCAAGTCAAACCAGGGTCAAACCCTAAAATTCTGATTTCCCAAAATTCCCGAAAATTTCTAAGTGTTTAGGCGCATGGACACTATGCAGGTGCATGAGCCCTGCTTAGGCATATTAACACTATACGGGCGCATGAATCTTACAATTAGGCATTTCAGCTTACACTTCTACGCTCATGAACTGTTCAAGCGCATGTCCAACACTTAGGCACCTGAACAAAAGGGTTGGGCGCACGAGGTACTGTTTGAGCGCATGAGTCTATACTTAGTACTTTCAGGCAAAATTTTGGGCGCATGGGCACTATTGGGGTGCATGACCCCTTCTTAAAAGTTTTCTAAGGCAAATTCCAGGCGCATGGGCCCTGTTTGGGCGCATGGCCTGTACTTAGGCATTTCTAAGTCAAAATCTCAGGCGCATGGGCCCTCTTTAGGCGCATGACCACCTGTTGTGCATTTTTCAGAATCAAAACCATCCCAGACATGCATTTACACCTGTTCTAAGCATAAACTTAACATTCTAAGCAGCCACAACACATAAACAAGCATAGAACATAAGCATATACATACATAAACATACGGGTAGCATAAAACAGTTGTAAAATCCTTTTTAACATGCATTTTCAGCCCTAAACTTGTTTAAAACACATATCAAACGGGGTCTAGAACTCACCTATTGCAGCAAACAAGCAAAACTCCTCCAAACTTGCTTGCACAAAAGTTCAAGCACCTAAAACAAGCCAAAACAAACACCCAAACACAAAGAGCACTTAAATATCGGTTTTAAGGATGAAAACCCCATAAAAACCGAACCAATTAACATGAAAACACTTACCTATGAAGATTTTCAGCCATTTCTTCTTCTTCAAACCGAGAGAACAAAGTTTCAGTCTTCTTTTCTTCTTCTCGGTCGAACAACAGCAGGTAATTGTTAAATATGGGCGACCATACCTTCTTTATATTAAAATATTGACTTTTGTGTACTTTTACACAAAATCCCCCTCCAGTTTTGCTCTTTTCTGTTTTCTTCAAGATACTTTTTTTTTCTTTTATATGACATGGAAATTTCAAGTGTTACATCTGCTGATCAATTTAATAAAGAAGTTCCATTACAAGCTGATCATGTCAGACAAGATGTACAATATCAGAGTGTTTCAACAGAGGCTGGTCCTTGTTCAATGCCCTCTCCTTCAGCAGGACCATCTACTGAAGTTTGTAATACAGAATCAACTTCTGTACCAGTGGAAACTGAAGGGAATGCAAATGATGAAAGTCTTCAAAGTGCTACTGAAGCTGAAGATGTTGAAGCATTTGATTACTTTCACCATTCTCCTACGTCACAACTTGAAGGTGCCTCTCGCCAAGATGATCTGAATGTCTCCAATCTTGATGTATCCATTGCTGGTGACTCAATTCCAATTACCAGGATACATAAGAATCATCTAGTGTCAAGCATCATTGGTGATCTAGTTAAGCGGGTGACTAGAAGCAAGTCAAGTATTGCAAACATCTGTTTGTTTTCTTGAAACTATGTCAAACTGTACCCAAGAATATTAAAGAGGCTCTTCAAGACAACAGCTGGATCGAGGCAATGCAGGAAGAATTGCTCCAGTTCAAGAAACAAGTATGGTAGCTAGTAGACCTCACCAAAGGATAATACCCTATCGGTACCAGATGTCTATATAGGAACGAGACTGATGACAGGGGCAGTGTCATCAGAAACTAGGAAAGATTAATTACATAGGGCTACACTCAAGAAGAAGGAATAGACTATGATAAGGTGTTTGCTCCTATTTCCAGATTAGAAGCCATAAGACTCTTTCTTGCTTACTCTGCATCTATGAAATTCACTGTGTAACAAATGGATGTAAAGTGTGCATTTCACTATGTCAAAATCTCAGAAGAAGTCTATATGAGTCAACCACCAGGTTTTGAATACCGAGATTTCCCTCACAGGGTGTACAAGCTTGACAAAGCTTTGTATGGTTTGCATCAAGCCCCTCGAAAGTGGTATGAGACTCTATCATCTTTCCTTCTTGCTCTTAGATACGAAAAAGGAAAGATTGATCATACTTTATTTAGAAAGAGAAAAGGACATAAACTGTTGGTTGTCCAGATCTATGTGGACGATATCATTTTTGGCTCTACAAACAAGCAACTTTGTAAGGATTTTGAAAACCTTATGCACTTGAAGTTCCAGATGAGTGCTATTAGAGAGCTCACTTTATTCTTAGGATTGCAAGTACAACAGACATCAGATGGAATCTTCATCAATCAATCAAAATATGTAGAATCAATGTTGAAGAAATTTTGTTTTGCAAACTGTTAGTTTATCAGAACTCCTATCGATACAAAAATGAAGATTGGTCCAGACTCAAATTTGATCAGTGGATCAGACTCTTTGTCAATCAATGATAGGGACACTTATGTATCTAACAGCTAGTAGACCTGACATTATGTTTGGTGTATTTGTTTGTGCTAGATATCAAGCAGATCCCAAGGAATCTCATGTGAATGTTGTGAAGAGGATATTCAGATATCTCAAGGGCATGCCTGCACTTGGATTACGATATCCAAAGGAAGGGTATTTCAACCTCTATACATACACAGACAGTGACTACGGGGGATGCAACTTCAATAAGTCCACTTCTGGAGGTTGCTAATTTCTTGGTCCCAGACTGGTCTCCTAGCAGTGCAAGAAGCAGACAAATGTATCTATTTCAACAGCAGAAGCTAAGTACATAGTAGCATCATCCTGTTGCTCTCAAGTTCTCTGGATTCAAAACCAGATGCTTGATTATAGTTATAACTTCTTGCACACTCCAATCCATATTGACAACACAACAACCATATTCATAACAAACAATCCAGTTCAGCACTCAAAAACCAAACACATTGAAATTAGATATCACTTTTTGTGAGACTATGCTGGAAAAGGGTTAATCAAGTTGATTCAGGTTCATACGGATAACCAGTTAGCTGACTTGTTCACTAAGGCATTTGAACCTAGTTGGTTTGAATTCTTAGTCCAATCAATTGGCATGTTTAACCTTGAGTAAAAATCAAAATTTACAAAAACATTCAAAAATTATAAAAAAAATACAAGAAGAAGTTAATTTTGTTGAAGTAAATGAAATGTACTCCAAGGGAAATGATATAATTTCAGTCGATATATCATCCACTATGCTTATTTCAAGATCTTGAAAGACTGACATGACTTATCTGATATGCGGGTAGGCTTATTTTGGAAAAGAAGATACATGCTGTGATAAACTAAAGATCATATTCAACTATGAGACCAACATCTCAGCGTGTGTGTAAGTATTTAGCTTATCCAAGTGTGAGTGTGTGTAGTAATCTAAACACACCAGGTAATGATACCTTATGAATCTCATTCACCCACATCAGTTTCTCCTCTGATTTGCTGAGCTAAGATCTGGAGAAACAGGCACATAGTACTGATGTTATGATCCAAAAAGATTCCAATATCGAACACATCCAACCTAGATGAATTAATAAAAAAATTTACATTCCTTGTGAATGAAGAAAAAGAATCCTAAAGCGGATCACCTTCCAAAGTGAAGTGCAAAAAGAATCCCATTGTGTATCAAATAAATATAAGGATCAAAATAAAAGAATCCCAATGAGGATCACCCTTACCAAAACCAAATGAGATTTCATAATTTAAATGACCTGATCATGTAAGTTGTGAAAAAGTTCTACCATACATTTCATGCAAGTGGTTGAGCTTTCCATGCTTTTGAGCATGATGTACATGTTGAATATTTAATTCACTCAAAACATGATAATGATCACATGCATTAAAACATTAAGTATGCATGAGTTTAAGAGGACAAACATACCGACAATCAATATGTTTAAGATTATGTCTACTTTTCTAATAATTGCTTGCACTTGTGAAAGGTAAGATTGATATGATCCCAAGTAAGGTATAGTTTCTCTTCATGTACAGATAAGAAAATCAAAAATTACAAAAATATTTTCCTTTCAAATTTTTAGAATATTTAAAGTTTTTATCCCATATGAATATAAACTTTAGAGGGAGAAACTAAAGTTTAAAAGAAAATATTCACAAAAACATAAAAATTTGTAACATCTTTTCTTTGATATAAAATAAAAAAAAAATGACTGTGTTGGTGTGAAAGTTATACCATAGTATCTCAGTGTATGCAGATGTTTGGAAGCACAAAAGTCCAAGATCAGTCAAATCTAGGAAAATTGTATCACACCAGATATACAATTCAATCCAAGCAAGAATTGACAATCCAAGCAACGGTTAAAACTTCATAAAAGTCAAAGAAACAGACTCATCTTCATAAGATCAGAACATCAGTGCAGAAATAGTCAAAACTATCCTCTGCAAAAACATTAATTTTTGACAAGTTCAAATTTTAATACGGGTAAGAGTATTGGTTAATGCGGGTGAAGGTAACCCTGGCATATAACCAATGCGGGTAATAGTTTTGTTCATGAAAAAAAATCAAAGTGCAACTAAATGCGGACAACAAATTGTTTATCCGTATTTGTTACAGAAAATGCGATAAAGTTCAAATGTTCGTACGAATTTGCTACAGGATCAAATGCTGGCAAGTTTTGTACATCCGCATTTGGCACAGTAAACAAATGCGTATCCACATTTGTTACAGAAATGCAATCAAGTTCAAATGTTCTTACCCATTTGCTAAAGGATCAAATGCTGGCAAGTTTTGTACTCTGCATTTGGCATAGTAAACAAATGCGTATCCGCATGTGTTACAGAAAATGCAATCAAGTTCAAATGGTCTTACGCATTTGTTACAGGAACAAATGCTAGCAAGATTTGTACTTCCGCATTTGGTACAGTAAACAAATTCGTACAAATTAATCATCCGCTCTTGCTACAGTATTAAAATTAAAACCTCTGCCTTTGTTCACACACTTGCAAAGTTTGAGTAAGTCATTAAATGGATTATTTAAACACATTCATGAGAATCATTTAATACTTTTCAAATTTGAGTAAACCTACAATGCGAATAGCATTTCTCTAACTGTTCTTCATCAATCTTCCAAACCATCTCAACTATTCTATGTCGATTGTTCATACAACTCCATTTCATCTTTATTTCGATTCTCAGCCAAAGTAGTATCGAAACAAGGTGATTCTCGATGATTCTGTTAACCTTAAACATCGAACCGGTGATGAACATAGGACCCTAGGTTTAAGGAAGTTCATGAAATTAACCAGGACCAATGGATTTCCAAGGCATTCTTGAGTTCGATAAAATGGATGTTTATGTGAATAACAAAGAACCGATTTACAAACCCTAGGTTAATCGCAATGAAACAGGGGAACCGAACCTTGAAAATGTTGAAGTCAAATCCAATGCTTAAGCGTAAAAAGATGTTTGAAATAGAAGTTAATCTTTCATCTGATGTTGTGTTGTGGTTTATGTTGTGTATGTGGTGTGCTGTCTTTCTTTGTTAAATGGTTTTCAAAACATTTGCATTATGTTTTATTATACGTTATGTATGATGTATGGCTTTACGTGGTTTGATGTTTGATGATCGTAAAGTATTATATAAAGAAGTGAAAGATAATAATAATGAAAAGTGGAACGTAATAATAGTCTTGCAAGCAAGACTGAGGGGAGTGACTGTGTTGTCACAAAAGACTCGTTAGCCAAGGTTGAGGTGAGTGACTGTAGACTTGTATGCCAGGCTGAGGTGAGTGACTATGTGTCACAACAGACTTGTAAGGGGTTTAATCTAAGAGATTGACCCGAGTGATATCTTGATGCTCGCCTCGGTGTTGTGTCGGTCTTCGTACATGACGCGGGGGTTTGTTTACAGACCCCGGCACAGTACCCCTCTTCGGACATGAGTCGGGGGTGTTACAAAAAGAGACGGGGTCCTTGTCACATACCCCGGTACTGTGTCGGTCTTCGGACATCACGTGGGGGTTTGTTTACAGGCACCGGCAAAGTATTGGTCTTCGGATATGAGTCGGGGGTATTGCATGAGACAGGATCCGGATTGAAGTGAAAGATAATGATAAAAGTACAAAATGTATGAATTGAACAGTGATGAAGATAATAATAATATTATCAATGTGTACGTATGATGTGTGATCGCATACGTTTATGAAGGTAATGTTTTAACGAAAGTAGAGTATTTTATTTATAAAACTAGAACTCACTCAGCGTCGCTGACTTTTTGTATGCATAATAGTTGGCAGGTATTTTGTAGATGCTCAAGAGTTGCAGGCATGGATGCATAAGCTACTGGGAGTGTTTTGAAGACTGGCATCCACATTTTGACATGGTATTGTATTTTAATATGTAAACGATTTATGTAACGAGATAACATGTTTTAATTATTAATGAAAGTTTTTAAATTCCGCTGCAAAAGAACTGTTTATTTTGAATATATTATGCAATGACGGTCCAGCTGTAGGTGTCCCTGGAACGGGGCCTTACAAGTTGGTATCAGAGCTAAAGTTTAAGAGAATTGGGTAAATATTTTCAAAAAGAACCTAATCTTAAACTGAGAATAGGACGAAAGGAAAGGGATGCCAGTCCTAGTAGCTACATGCCTGCAGGTAAAAGTTTTATGTAAAGGTTTTATGTAAGTAAATGTTAACCGGTATTATGTTCGCATGTTATGTGGCTTGTGTGCTTTTGTGTAGGTTTAGATACTGATGTAGTCAGGATAGGAAATGCTTGGGAAATAAAGAGTAAAGTAAGTGGCTAAACACAACTAGACACTATGATTAGGGACTTACTATACTTGACATATCTTGAGCTATTATCGTGATTGACCATGTTGGTGTTTGAATCTTGTAGTGTTCTAGATGGTTGGCAGTAGGTCTTCTGAGGCTTCGCGAGGTGGAGGTCATGGTGGACGTGGGGTTAGACCGTGTGTCATGAGGAGTAGAGCTAAGACCGCTGAGACAGCTCCTGATGAGCCAGCGCTTCGTCACCAGGAGGGTGAGGACGGAAGTGCTAATCTGAGAGCCTCAATGAAGGAGGCAGTAGCAGAGGAAGTCCAACAGGTCATGCAGATGATTGTCCTGGCTGTAGTGACCGAGGTCATTAGAGCTATGAAGGAGGATGAGAAGAAGGAGAGCGAGAAAAGAAAGACCTATAGACAAGGAGGCGAGGTAGGAGGTCTAAGGGGGAGGGAGCAACCGGAGACTGACATGGTTGTCTCCAATGACGATGAGGAGGATGATGAAGCTGTGCAGGAGACTGCGAAGGGATGCAGCTATAGAGCATTACAAAGGTGTAGGCCTCCTGTGTTTGATGGAAATGGGAGTGCAGCGGCTACACAACGTTAGGTGAGAGAAATGGAAGCGGTACTTGAGATTAGCGAGTGCCGTGAGGATCAGAAGGTAAAGTTTGCTACCCACTCATTTGTGGATTCAGCCTTGTGCTGGTGGACAATATTGTTCAGGCTGAGGGCACCAGGGCAATCGGGAGGATAAGGTGGAAAGAGCTGAAGAGGTTAGTAATCGAGGAGTTTTGCTCTCATAGAGAGCTTGACAAAGTTGAGAGGGAGTTCCTACAGCTAGAGGAAGGAACGATGACTCACCAACAGTACACCACAAAGTTCAACGAGATGGCAAGGCTGGTGCAAGATCAGGTGACGCCTGTGTCACGAAAGATCAAAAGGTATATTCAAGGTCTGCCAGCAGATATCAAGAGACATCTGATCGCTGCCCGGCCATGGATGTTTAGGTCAGTGGTTGACTTGGCGGGGAGGCTGTATAACGAGCGAGAGGTAGTGGTGATGATAGATAAGGAGGAGGAGCGGAGTTATGTTAAGAGTGGGAGCAACAAGTGGGATAATGATGATGGTGAATTTGTGGCTGGAGGTAAGACGATGGGGTTCGGTGATCAGAAGAGGATAACTGACAGGGAAGAGGTATGCAAGAAGTGTGGTAGAGGCCACGTGGGGGAGTGCAGATGGGGATCGAGAGTCTGTTTCCAGTGTGGAAGAGAGGGCCATAGGGCGAGGGATTGTCACATGGCTAGATGTTACGACTGCGGTGAGACTGGACATATGAGCAGAAACTGCAAGAGGTCGAGAGCACAGAGCTTCTGTGCAAGGAGGGATGGTAGAGGATGAAGGTCAGAGCATTCGCTATGACCAGGAGGAGGTAAGAGCGGACTTTGACACGATGTCAGGTACGTTTCTGGTAAGTTAAATTTATGCCTCTATGCTTTAAATTGTGGTGCTAGTAGTAGTTTCATTCCTGCTGCCTTGTGTTAAGTTGCATATTAGGAGTAGGAAGATCGATGAGCCTTCGATGTAGAAATTGCTATTGGTAAGTCCACTAGGTTACCTGATGCCCTAGAAGATTGCTTGATAGAATTGAGAGAGCACGTGTTTCTTGCTAAGCCGTTCAGGACAGACGTAGGTGGATAGATGACACCTTCGGGTGAATTGGCTAGCAGCCTATGAGGCAAACACCGAGTGTTGCAAGAAGGAGGTTTGAGCAATCGCACCCAACAGGAGTTCGGTGCCGATCTACGATGAAGAAATGATGATGAAGGTCTCGTCTTGGGAAAGGAGATCACTTGATTCAGAAAGCAAGGGAAGCTAATACAGAGGTGTAAAGGACTAATCTGAATTGTTGCTTAGGTAAGAGAAGTGGCATGTCAACTGGAGCTACTCGACGTGTTAAGTGAACTTATCCGACATTTCATGTGTCTTGTTTAAGAAAGTGCTCAATCAATGAGGATATGATCGTGTCACTGGAGAATACTGAGATTGATGAACGATTCAACTACGTGGAGCAACTGGGGGTCATCCATCATTCAAGGAAAAGAAGGGCTAAGGAGAGTGGTGATTTCACTTGTGTGAGCACAGTGTAGTTCCGGAGGGATCAAGCCTAAGTCTAAGAACAAGGAAGAGGTGAAACAGCGTTACCCGTGACTGTTCGAGAAGCGACAGGTTTCGGGGACGAAACCTATATAAGGGGGGTGGACTTGTAACACCCTGAATTTTATTTGAAAGAAGAGAAAAAGAAAGTATCTAGAAGGAAAAGATAATTGCCACAAGTGGAGGGGCTAAAATTGTAAAAGGACAAAACTTTAGTATTATTGTGTTTAAAAGAGGGCATGGCCGCCCATGCCCCCACTGTTTTCCTTGCTCTCGGTCGAAGAAGGAAGAAAAGAAGAAGAACAGAATTCTTCATCGGTTCTAGTGAGAGAATTCACATCAAGGTGAGTTTTTCTTGAATTTATACTCGGTTTCAGCTGGGTTTCAGGTTTTAGACTGAGATTTTGAGTATAGTGCCTATTTTCGTGGGTTTTAGTAGTTGGATTTGCTGGTGGAAGTGTTCTGTTCGGAAGTTGCTTCAAGGTGAGTTTCTAGACCCCTCTTTTACAAATTTTAAAGTTTTTGGGGCTATTACACATACCGGGAAAAGGGTTTTTCAAAAAGGGTTTTTCAAAGATAACCGAATGTTATGCTTGTTATTGTTCGACCGTATCTGTTGTGGTTGTGTGTTTGGTTGTGGTTTAGTGGTTAGAATTGTTTCTAGAATGTTTAGATGCCCTTAGTATGCTAGATCTATGCTTGGGTAGTGTTAGAATGCCTTTCGGATGATTTTTGGCAGTTTAGACACTTCAGAAAGATCCCATGCACCCAAACAGTACCCTTCATGCGCCCAGAAAGTTGGCCATGAGCCTAAGTGTTGCTCATGTGCCCAAGGGTCCTTATGCGTCCAAATGGTGCGCCCAAATAGTGCTCAAGCGCCCAGAATTGTTTCTGTGGCCAAGTGTTGGAACGCCTGAATAGGGCTCATGCGCCCAAATAGTTCCCATGCACCCAGGAGCTTTTATACTTAGAATTTTCTACTGATGCGCGTAGAATGTTATGTTGTGCCTAGTTTTAGACTTAGGGCTTTCTTAGGGGCTTTAAGAGGTGATGTTTGAGATAGGTCCCGTTGGGATGTGGTGGCTTCTGCATGATGTTGTGTTGTGGTTTATGTTGCGTGTGTGGTGTGTTGTCTTTCTTTGTTAAACGGTATTCAAAATGTTTGTATTATGTTTATTATACGTTATGTATGATGTATGGCTTTACGTGGTTTGATGTTTGATGATCGTAAAGTATTATATAACGAAGTGAAAGATAATAATAATGAAAAGTGGAACGCAATAATAGTCTTGCAAGCAAGACTGAGGTGAGTTACTATGTTGTCACAAAAGACTCGTTAGCTAAGGTTGAGGTGAGTGATTGTGTTGCCATAAAAGACTTGTATGCTAGGCTGAGGTGAGTGACTGTGTGTCACAACAGACTCGTAATGGGCTTAATCCAAGAGATTGACCCGAGTGATGTCTTGATGCTCGCCCCGGTGCTGTGTCGATTTTCGAACATGATGCGGGGGTTTGCTTACAGACCCCGGCATAGTACCCGTATTCGGACATGAATCGGGGGTGTTGCAAACAGAGACGGGGTCCTTGTCGCGTACCCCGGTACTATGTCGGTCTTCGGACATGACGCGGGGGTTTGTTTACAGGCCCCGGCACAGTATCGGTCTTCAGACATGAGTCGGGGGTATTGCATGAGACAGGATCTAGATTGAAGTGAAAGATAATGTTAAAAGTACGAAATGTACGAATTGAACAGTGATAAAGATAATAATAATAATATTATCAATGTGTACGTATGATGTGTGATCACATACGTTTATGAAGGTTATGTTTTAACGAAAGTAAAGTATTTTATTTATAAAACTGGAACTCACTCAGCGTCGCTGACTTCTTGTATGCATAATAGTTGGCAGGTATTTTGTAGATGCGGAGAGTTGCAGGCATGGATGCATAAGCTACTGGGAGTGTTTCAAAGACTAGCATCCACATTTTGACATGTTATTGTATTTTAATATGTAAACAATTTATGTAATGATATAACATGTTTTAACTATTAATGAAAGTTTTTAAATTAAGCTACAAAAGAAGTGTTTATTTTGAATATATTATGCGATGACGGTCCAGCTGTAAGTGTCCCGTGAATAGGGCCTTACATTTAACCTTATGTTTATCACAAGACATCTACAATCATTTTGCTAAACACAAGAATGGAAAATCATTGTATGATTCTCTGTGGGAATTTTATGATGGAAATGAAGATCTGAAGAAGGACAAGAAAGCCCAAGCTGAAAAGGAGTTCAATTCATTCGTAGGACACAAGAATGAAAGCCTTACGGATATTACCAATCGATTTTTGTCTATCTCAAGCACTTTAAAGAAATATGATGAACAGTTGGGTAACCATGAACAAGTTACTAAGCTCTCGAACTCTCTTCCTCCACAGCGGAGTCCACAAGATAGATTGTTAAAGCAGGAAAGAAATTTTGCTGACTACAAACTCATGGATGTTATCAACAAGCTGAAGTCATTTGATGAGGATTTGAAAAGAAGATAGTACAATCAATCCATATCTGGTGGTGGATCTTCAAGTGCTGAGGTCAAAGAAACTGAAGAAGAAGTCAACCATGCATTGATGGTTGAGGTGGTGAATAGTAATGAGGATTTTGATCCTTTCAAAGAATTCAGGTGTGAAACTCAAGGTGAAAGTGTTTGTGATGTTGATGCTTGTGCAAGCTGGTGTAAAGTTCAAAAGCAACAGGATAGTAAAATAGATGAAATGAAGCTGGAGGTTCAGGATGAAGGAAAGCAAGAGGAAGGTAAAGCTGAGGAAGCTAAGAAGAGAACTATTGAGGAGGAAGAGTACAAAAAGAACACTCCCATCTGTCAATGTGAAAAAGCCTTAGCTGCTAAAAAGATAGTTATGGGACTCCCATATGAGATAGTTCAAGATATGTGTTCTCCTCCGTGCAAAATTCATTTATTTGGAGTTTATAAACCTAACAGGTTATTACTGGAAACTAAAAAAGAACTAAATCGAATAAACAAAGAACTTAAAACCAATGAGTCAAAATATTTTATCAAACTAAGAGAAGCTTTAAATGAAAATGATCTTTTAAAAAGAAATCTTTTAGAAAAGAATGTCGAGATTAATGTTTTGAGCAAACAAGTCACCTTAGCAGAGTTTGAGACTAGCAAGCTTAAAACTAAACTTGATAAATGGACAATATCCGGGATGAAATAGGAAGAACTATTCTATAAGCAAAAGGAAGCTAGAATCAAAACGGGTGTGGGATGTGGTGAAACTTCATATGTTTATCCTCCTCCTAGCACTCATTGTTATTCTCCTATGCCTCAACCTCATCCATCTAATTATTTAATTGAAGCTATAGATACTAACAGTTTACATGCAGGTTTAAGCAGTGTTAATCACAAAGAGGTTCGAGATGAATATGATTTTCCTGCAGGTTTAGGACTCATCAAGCAAAGATCTGATAAGCAAACCGATAATTCCACCTTTGATGCTTCAAAACCAGTATCAGTTGTTCCCCATAACTTTTTTAACAAATTCAAAATATGTAACATCCCTTCTTTTGTTCCAGTCAGGTTTGTCAAAGAAGGAACAACTGTGGGATCGTCAGGTAATCATATGTCAACAATACAAACCGACAAAACAAGAATTATCAATCAAGATCCGTTCGAAGCAGACTTGTGTATACAAGACCGGACAAGCACAAATAATGAATAACAAAGCATTAAGTCACCTGAAGTTGTCAAGTCTCAAATGCTTCCAAAAGTCAAATCAAGACCTATATGGATCTTATCTCCAACTACTAAACAAATCAGTAGTTCCTCTAAAACTCAGCAGAACCACTCACCATCTTCATCTGCTATCCATTAAGCTCGTCACAAATCTTCCTCCAAGTCCACCAAGTAACCAGTCATACAAAAAGGTTCTTAGAAGAATATTCAGATCTCATCTCCTAGAACATCACACATCAAATCACAGCTCAGTTCAAAATTCACATTGACAAAGCCTGAAAAGGTTCAATCTTCTGATATCCGAAAGAAGAAGCTTCAAGGTTATCGACAAGCTACAATAATCTCAAAGCAGGCTCCACCCTCTCCTGCTTTTCATGAGACTACAAAGAACCAAAAGCCTTTCAAGGCTTGCTTTAGATGTGGAAAAGAAGGTCATGTGCTAAAGAAGTGCCCTCAAGTTCAAAGACAGGCTTCCGCCAATACGGGTTGCTTCTTTGGTTCAAAAGGTAAAAACCACACATCTTTGAATGGTTGGATGATGAAAAATCTATCCAAACCTTCTTATGTGAAGTCTGTTTCACATGATTCAAAGATGAAAAAGACCAATGTTTCAAAATCAAAATCTCTTCCTTCGGGTCTTAAAAAGAAAATGACTTCCAAATTCAATTCTTTCAAATCAAAAGTAATTGAACAGAAACAAATTTGGAAAGTAAAACAAAAGGTTAAAGAGATAAATGATTTTTCAAAAGGGTGTGTGCTTAACCAGGTTATGTACAGTGATGAAAATGGAACTCCCAGGACTACAATTGCCTGGGTCACCCTCTCTAACTAGTCTGTTTATAAGTGCAGGAACAATTCAAGAGGCCTATTAGTAATCCGGTTTACTGACTGAGATTGTTCCTAATTCTAAATTGAGGCGGAACAAACAGGTAATGGTTACTGTATCTCATCCACATTCTGGATTCTTATCTACACTATTACAGTTCACACTTCACAATCACTGTAATATTCTTGGTACTTCAATTCTCATCTTTTTGCTAGTATAATTTGGAAGACTTTCTTTGGTAAAATTATATTTTTTTTTCTAAGAACTTGATTTGGGATGACTGAGAAATGATAGTATGTTTTCTTTGTATGCTTGTTTGCATGTCTTGTACTTTGTGAGAAATGATAGTAACTAATGTAGATGTCTGTATCATTAAAATTCTAAAATCTAAAATTGACAGTTTTATTATATGATATGCCTGGTAGGCTCAGCTTCAAACAAGTAGACAGTAATCTTGTGATAAACTAAAGCTTTTATGTGAAAACTGGATTTCAATCTTATTATTGGTCTGCACATGACTGAGTCCCGTCAAAAAGGGGTTGAGAGTTGGCTTTTTGCCACCCATTCATATCATATATATTCATGCTTATCTCCTCTGCTATGCGGAAGCATTGACTTGGAGTGATGATCTTCTCTGTTATATGTAAATATAGATCTGAAGCTCTCATGAGCAAGCCAGATGATCATCTCCTCTGTTATATGTAAATATAGACCTGGAGCGCTCATCATCTGTTTATTACATTCATTCATCACTCAAAGATTATTTGTGAAATATCTTTATTACCATATCTTCCATCGGGTAAACTCAATAAACCATAAGGACGAGTAGGTCTTACCAAATGAGTGCGGAATCCAAATTTCATTTAAATCATACCAAAACATGATAAAAAAATAACATATTACATATTGAAAGAATGTTGCATGGGTTTAAATTGCACAAGTATACCAATAATAATTCTTGAACTGTTTTGGCTTTCAAAAACTTAAAATTGTGATCAGACTCTGTATCAGTGTGATCTCACTAACTTGTCGATGTTTAAATACATCTTTGTGGTTAAGTATATCTTGAAGATGTGATCTCATGATCGAATTAGTTCTTGGTGTAAAAATAAAAGTTAAAAAGAATTAAAAAAATTTAAAAAAAAAATGAAATAAATAAAATTCATTTCCAATTATTTTTCAAGTCTTCCATATTATGCTATTAAAATGTTATTGTTTTCACATACATTTGACGAGAAATTGCACACACAGATAAACACGGGTTAATTTGTTAATTGAAATGATCTGAAAACAAGTCGTAAGATTGTGGGTGTGATTGTGTCACAGATTTTTGCTGCAAATGATGGCCGATCATCTGCTGAGCAAAGTACCTGACCAGAGAACCTGTTCTTCAAGTCTGCAGAAGATACCAAGCGAGGATTCCTCCTCCTACATCTTCTGAAGCACTCAAGAATAGAGAGTTGAAAAAGTTGTTCCAGATCATTCATAAAGGATGCACACGAAGAGGGGGAGCATACAAAAAGGGGGAGCCTGTAAGACGAAAGATCTTTAATAACAAATCATCTATCTAGAGGGAGATTGAAGATCATTATATGGTTGACTTATCGGAGCTAAAGATGATACAAGGGGTTGATAATGATAGAATAAGGGGGAGTATTGTTGGGTCTGAAAAGGATAGTCTATATTATCAACACAGTCAAAATCAACAAATGTCAACGTCACTGTCAAAGTCATCGGAAAAGTCAAACAGACGCGTTCGAGACGAAGAACTGAGACGAGACGTTGAAGTTATATTTGACTAGGATTTTTATTGTAAATAAATATATTTTGTGTCAACAAAATATATTTAATTATGTTTCAGTCACTTTTATGTTTTATATGTAATTTCTCTAATTGTCCAAGTCTAGGGGCATAATATGTCATTAGTGAATATTATCACTATAAATAGATTAGTGACAATTAGGTTAAAAAGCTTGAATAAGCCATTGATTGGGGGGCTTTCACATTGAAATATCTTTAGCAATCAAATTCAGATCAGCAATAAGTTACCTGCCAACTGAAAATGCATGAAAAGTCAGTGTTGCTGAGTGAGTTCTAGTTTTATAAATAAAATACTTTACTTTTGTTTAAAACCTTTTCATTACTTTCGTACATGATCACACATCATACGTACATCTTGATAATATCATTATTATCTTTCATCATTCTTCTCATTCATTTCGTACGTTTCGAACTTTCAGTATTATCTTTCACTTTCATCCAGACCAATGTGCAATACCCCGAACATTGTGCACGAAGCTGATACTAGGCCTGGGGCCTATTAATAGACCCCAAACATTGTGCATGAAGCTGACTCCAGTACCTGTGGCAAGCAACAAGGGTCCCGTTTCGTACTTTTTAGTCAATCACAAAGATTGACCCCTGTGTGCATCCTCATGGGTTAGCTAAACCGCATACAGTTAAGCTAACAACCCCTCAATGAGTTGTGACCCTCCTTTCAATTGCTTGCAAGACTTTGCTTTCATTCGCTATGTTCCACTTTTCATTATCTTTAATCTTTCACTTCTTTTATGATAATACATTACGTATAAGAGCATAAACACACCACGTAAAGTGACGTAATAATACGTAATAAGGAACATCAACAACAACCCACAAACATGCAAAACATGAACAAACATAAACCGCCAAAACATTTCCAGAGCTTATTCATAGATTTCTATTTCCCAAAATTTCAGAAAAATTCTAAGTCATCTTAGGCGCATGGATACTATGCCTCATAGGCTGCTAACCAATCCATCCCTGGAACCACATCTAATCTGCTAGGGGCATCACGTATAATTTAGCAGAGAACCTATGGCCTTCCAACTCTATGTTGTAATTTTCTCTCAGATCAGAAATCCTAGTAGGCTTACCAATGGCAGTTTCTACATCGAAGGGCTCATCAATCTTTCTACTCCTAATAGGCAACTTAGCACAGAAGGCAACATAAATAAAACTCTTACTAGCACCAGAATCAAATAATACCAAGGCACAAGTTTGGTTTACTAGGAACGTACCTGATACGACATCGGGATCTTCCTTAGCTTCCTCCCTGGTCATTTTGAATGCTCTGGCTTGTGCTCTCTGCCCATCATTCTCGGCCCCCCTCTTTGCCCCAAAACTTTCAGCCCTAGGATTATTGCAATCCCTGCTCAGATGACCTTCTTCACTGCAGTTGTAGCACCTCATCGCTTTACAATCCCTTGCCACATGACCAGGCTTCCCACATTTGAAGCAAACGTTCAGTCCCCACTTGCATTCTCCCGTACGCTCCTTCTCGCACTTACCACACCGCTTCATCCCTGTACCTGCCGACACTACCCTCCGATCTTCCACCCTTGCCTTCTTATTGTTCGGGGTGAAACCACCATGACCAAATCGTTTCCCGTTCCAGTTCCT
Organism: Flaveria sonorensis; assembly: GCA_025506505.1. NCBI lineage: Eukaryota > Viridiplantae > Streptophyta > Magnoliopsida > Asterales > Asteraceae > Flaveria > Flaveria sonorensis. The sequence continues at coordinate 32,565,077 of CM046423.1, forward strand.
GTCACCACCACCCTTCTTGCTCACCTCCACCACTGCCACTTCTTCTCTCTCATCATATAACCTCCCTGTATGTACCTCTTGATCTTTCTTGACACCGACGTCACCTGGTCTGGCACCAGCCTTGCCATCTTGTTAAACGTAGTCGTGTATTGCTGGTGTGTCATAGTTCCCGCCTCTAGCTGTATGAACTCTCTCTCAATCTTGTCAAGCTCCCTGTGAGGACAAAACTTCTCGATCACCATCTTTTTCTGTTCACTCTACCTCATCCTCCTAACAGCCCTGCTGTCCTTGGCCTGGATAATATTGTCCCACTAGCATAAGGCCTAGTCCACAAATGAGTGGGTAGCAAATTTCACCTTTTGGTCATCTCGGCACTTGCTAATATCAAGTACTGCCTCCATTTCTCTCACCCATCAGTGAGCAGCAGTAGTGTTACCATTGCCATCAAAAGTTGGGGGCTTGCATCTCTGGAATGCCCTGTAATTGCACCCCTTGGAAGTCTCCTGCACCGCTTCCTCCTCCTCATCATCATTGGAGACAACCATCTCAGTCTCTGGTTGCTCCCCTTCACCCGAACCTCTCCCAACGGTCCTCTTCCTCTACTTCTTCTCCTTCTTTTCATCCTCCCTCACAGCACGAATAACCTTGGTCACCACAGATAGCACGATCGTCTGCATGACCTGATGAACTTCCTCCACAACTACCTCCTTCACAAAGGCTCTCAAATTAGCACTCTTATCACCGCCTTCCTGATGATGAAGCTCGGGCTCTACAGGAGCCATCTTAGGAGCCTTAGCCTTGTTTCTGGTGACACGTGGCCTAGCACCATGACCACCCTGCACACCTCCTCGAGAAGCCTTCGAAGATCTACCACCCTCCATCCTCTGAACACTATAAGATTCAAACACCAACACGGTCATTCAAGGTAATAGCTCAGATTATGTCAAGTTTAGTAAGTCCCTAATTACAGTGGCCAGTTGTGATTAGCCACTTACTTTACTCTTCATCCCCCAAGCATTGCCTATCCTGACAGTATCCAAATCTACTAAGAGCACATAAATCAGATAGTACACACATATAATACCGGTTAACCTTAAGAAAGTAAATTACCTGATGGCACGTAGCTACTTGGGTTGGCATCCCTCCATTCGGTCCCATTCACAGTTTAAGTTTAGGTTTTGAAAATATTTTCCCATTTCTCTTAAACTTTGGCACTGATACTAACTTGTAAGGCCCCGTTCCCGGGAACCCCAGAGTTGGTCAATCACTACCTCATTTATATCAAAACATATTAAGATTTATTAAGTAATAAATTATTGCAGCGAAATAATTCATCAAAAACCATTTCATGTTTTAATAAATATATTTGCCAAGTAAAACATCATCGTTTAAAAGGTTACAAAATGCCACTTAGTTGTATCACAAAACAAAATCAATATTATTGCATGAGATGGATGCCAGTCTTGCCCGCCAAGTAGCTTCACCCTCTTGCCATCCTCAGCAACAAGTTACCTGCCAACTGAAAATGCATGAAAAGTCAGTGTTGCTGAGTGAGTTCTAGTTTTATACTTTTCTTTCATTTAAAACCTTTTCATTACTTATGTACATGATCACACATCATACGTACATCTTGATAATATCATTATTATCTTTCATCATTCTTCTCATTCATTTTGTACATTTCAAACTTTCATTATTATCTTTCACTTTCATCCAGACCAATGTGCAATACCCCGAACATTATGCACAAAGCTGGTACTGGGCCTGGGGCCTATTAATAGACCCCGAACATTGTGCACGAAGCTGACTCCAGTACCTGGGGCAAGCAACAAGGGTCCCGTTTCGTACTTTTTAGTCAATCACAAAGATTGACCCCTGTGTGCATCCTTATGGGTTAGCTAAACTGCACACAGTTAAGCTAACAACCCCTTAATGAGTCGTGAACCTCCTTTCAATTGCTTGCAAGACTTTGCTTTCATTTGTTATGTTCCACTTTTCATTATCTTTGATCTTTCACTTCTTTTATGATAATAATTTACATATAAGAGCATAAACACACCACGTAAAGTCACGTAATAATACATAATAAGGAACATCAACAACAACCCAAAAACATGCAAAACATGAACAAACATAAACCGCCAAAACATTTCCAGAGCTTAATCATAGATTTATTTTTCCTAAAATTTCAGAAAAATTCTAAGTCATCTTAGGCGCATGGATACTATGCAGGCGCATGAACAGTTGGGCGCATGGGAACACTTGGGCGCATGGGAAAAAACTTAAGCGCATGGGTACTATGCAGGCGCATGAGCACTATGCAGGCGCATGGATACTTGGGAGCATGGGAAAACTTAGGTGCATGAGCACTATGCAGGCGCATGAGTACTTTGGCGCAATGGAAACTTAGGCGCATGAGCAACACTTAGGTGTATGGGCAGTTACTTAGGCACATGGGCACTATACCAGTTTTAACTTATGTAAAATTTTCAGTTCCCGATCATCATTTTTACATAATCCTAGCCCAAATCTAGCATACTAAGCTCATAAAACAAGCATACAACCATGTAATTTAGTCAAACATTCACAAACACACATACCCACATAAACAGGCGAAACATATACGGTTAACATACTAAAACTTTCAAAAGTAACAGTTTACATGCATATCAGCCCCAAAACATGTTTAAAACAGAAAAATGGGGATCTAGAACTCACCTACAGCAGCCTTTGATTAAAACTCCTCCAAACTTGAGAGCACTTGGAGTTCAAACACCTAAACACACCAAAAACACCCAACTGAAAACAGAGAAGCACATAAGACTCGGTCTACAAGCTGAAAACCCTACTGAAACCAAACAAAACACACAAAATCTTACCTTCTAGATGATCTTCTTCTTCTTCTCTCTAGAAAACCAATGGAAACTTTTAGCTTTTCTTCTTTCTGCTGTCGAGCAGTTGTTGAGAGCAGAGGTGTGGGCAGCCATGCCCACTTTTAAGCATAATAATAATAAATTTTGCCTCTTGAACAACTTTAACCCCTCAACTTGGGTTATTTCACCTTTCTTTCATTATACATCTCTTTTCTTTTCTTTTTCTCTTTTAAAATTTTCAGGTGTAACATTAAGCTCTTCACACAGCTTCCTGACAAGATCCTTTTGTTGATCAGTCAAGGTGACTACAGGAACAAGCTGCAGGCTTAATTCCTCTTCTAATGGAACATGGTTGAGAGGAATAACATCTATTGGTTCCATTGGAGCCCTAAGTTCTCTAATAAAGTCCCAAAAGTCTTCATCAATGATGAACTCTCAAGATGAATACATGTCTAAGTCTTCAATTAGCTCTTTCATTTTAGTTTCCTTATCAACTCTTTATCTAGAGGATGGATCAGAATAGACAACCACAGCTAAACTTTCTTCTTCTTCCCTAACCTCATCGTGTTGAGCTTGCTAAGAGGTTTCAGTCATTCTTAGTCTCTTTGATGGTGGAGAGTCATCATCATCATTACTTCTCTCACCAAAGACATCTTCATCTTCTTTTAATCCTTTTTTCTATTTCAGCTTCATTGTCATTTTTATCATCCTTCTTTTTTGCCAGTTCTTCTTTAATCTTGATCAGCATCTCCAATTCAGAAACTCTCTTTGTTAGAGCTTCTATATGTCTATGAAGATCAGCTATGATATCAGTTTGGACATCAAGATTATTTTCGTGTTTTTCCATAGCATTGGGTTGAATGGTAGCAGCATCCAAATGTCCACTGATTTCTTCATTGGCTTGGTTTAGGGTTGCTTCGAGTCTATCAATCTCTTTTTCTTTTTCTTCTTTATCAGACTCATATTTGGCCCGTAGTTCTCTTATTTGTTTTTCTTTCTCATCTAGCTCAAGCAATCTATCTCTTATGATACCAGACCTTCTATCCAACAGTTTCTCCATTCTAGCTACTTTTTGTAAAATTTCAAAAATCATTTCATCCTTGGCATCAGGACGGTTAACTTCAGATTTTGCAAAGCTTTCTAAAGGACCAGTCTCTGGGTGTACTTGTCTCTCAGGCCTTTGAAAATCAGGATGATGATCCTCCTTATCCAAAGATGATTTAGACCCATCTGATGAACTGGTAGATTCACCAGATTCAATAGATGCAGTAGTAGGTTCGGGTGCAGTCGTAGGAAAGATTAACTTCTATTGATGTTGAGAAGACTCTCGCACCTGCTTATACTCAAAATGATAAAGCTGTTGAGATTACTCCAGCATTATCAGCAGGAGAAGTGATTGGTGAAAGAAAAGAAGATCTAAAAGCCTTCAAGGTGAAAGGAGCACCAGAAGATGATGCAAAGTAAGAGATTACACCTGAGGTATATAATGATCTTTGTTCTACTTCTTGTGTTGAAAAAGTTCAAAGATACAGAGTTCATAATGAGCACTTGATCTCAAAAGTTGATAAACTTCAACATCAAGCTCGAAAATATAAATCTAGGAAACGATTTTCAAAGAAAAAATAGAAGGATTAAATAAATCAATTTATCAATTACAACCAAATCTTTATGATAAAGAATGTACAAATAATGATTTGACAAAACGTAATAATGATCTAGCTTTGGTAATAAATAAACAAAATAGTGAACTCTTATCTACCAAACTCACTGTTGAGAAATTTGAACTTTCTTCAAATATGGTTGACGGTATAATTGAATCCCAAATGACACAAAAGATAAATGGTGGTAAGAGTGGTATTGGATTTTCCAAAATAGCACCACCCATTAATCATGATTATACATGCTTACCTTCACCAGTTACCACAACAGATGAAGATATGAGTTATGGTTTGGGATTTCAACCGAAATGTGACTTAAAACCTTCAGTCAATATTCCTTTGACTGTTGATCCATTCACAAAAACTAAAATTAATAAAAAAAACATTTTAACCTTTGTGTAGAAAGTGTGAAGAGAGATGGTTTTATGGAAGATTGGCATAGTGATGATGAGATAGATTTCCAAGATAATAAGAAGAAAAATTATTCTAAAAATTTATCTTCTTGTAATCCATCACTATTGTTAATGAAAAGTTTGATGTTTTTGTTTCCATAACTGATTGTTCAATCGAGTCTACAAAACAAAAGATGTTAAAAGCAAAAATCATTCATAATGGAAATGAAAGAAAACAAATTAAAACATCATTATTTGACTTGAAATTTGATTTAAAGAACAGATTTGTTTCAACAGGAAATATAGATAAGGAAGATTATATTTTTAGATAGACGAATGCTCGATTCTTTAAAAATAAACTTCCTAGTGATGCTAACCCTATGAAACAAGATGTATGTAGATCAGGTGTCATAGAAATTGGTGCAATTCCAGTAACTATGTCTCAAAAGATTAAAGCTACAGTTCATGCCTCATCGGCTTCAAGACAAAATCAACCGATAAAGAATAGTACCTTAATTCTCTCAAATTTAGCTAGAAATATTATAATGGAAGAGAGAAATGAGAGACTGTTAAAGAATCACATGGCCAAATAAATACTAAAGCCGGATTCTATGATAACCTTGGTGATTATCATAAACAGTTCAAGGGGAATTCATGAGTGCATAATGATTATCATAAACCATGTTGCTATGTTTGTAGAAAGCCATATCATATGGCAAGAAATTGCATTCATCAACATAAATAAAAAGAGACAATGATTTCATAATTCTATTTCACGTAATAGAAAACAATTTTTTGTTAATGCCAAGTTTAGTAAAAATTTAAATCATTTGAAATCTTTTGTTGTAAAGCAAAATGTTCCGATGAACAATAACTTGGGCAAAATAAATAGGATTAAGAAATCTCAATTTGTTGATGAAAGCAATCTTAGTCTTGTGAAAATACGTTGAAGAAAATTGTCAGGAAGTTACAAATTCAATTCAAAAATAGAAAGTCAAGGATAAAAATATTGATTCCGAAATTGTTTATGATTATGTTTTCAATGATAAAAGAGATATGACTTTGAATTATGGGACATATTTGGATGAAAACAATTTTCTCAAGTCAACATTAGCTTGGGTTCCTAAAATTGATTCAATTCGTTCATATGTGCGGGAACAACCAAGGCAAGTCATTAATAGTGTATGGCATGTTGATAGATATTGTTCTAGACACATGACGGGTAACATATCACTATTAAATAATGTTCATCCTTAAAATGGTGGTTATGTTATTTTTGCTTGGGATAAAGGAGGTAAAATTACAAAGAAAGGTACAGTGACAAATGGTGTCTTAAGCTTTGAAGATGTAAGTTTTATTGAATAATTAAAACATAATTATTTAAATGTTTCTCAAATATGTGATAAACATTATTCTACACATTCCACTTATAAACAATGTCTTACTCTAAAACCTGATTTTGTAATCCCTGATGAATGGGTTTCGTAGAGGACTCCGAGAGACAAAGACACATACTTATTGGATATGTAACGAAAAAGATTTTAGTTTTAGAGGGTAATTTTGAAAAATCTCAAAAAGATTTTTTTCAATAGATTTAATCATTACAAAATGAATTTTCAATTTAAGTAAGAAATGATAGTACATTTCTTGATTTTGATATATTTCATACAAAAGCTAAAAAGGAACTAACTTGAATTATGGTTGATATGTTTATAGGCTTGACTTCCAAGAATGAAAAGCAATATGCCTTGTGATGCACTGGAACCAAATTCTCGATGACTGAAGTGGGTCAAATATCAAGTTTTATGGTAACACTGAATCCATGCTAAAACAGACTGAGAGTTATAGTTAGTCATACTCAAGCCAATTACTCTCTGAATTAGTGATTTTCATGTATACATATATATATATATATATATATATATATATATATATATATATATATATATATAAAATAGAAAGAAAGAAAGAAAATAATAAACAAAAACAAAGAAGAAAATTGAAAAATGACAAAAGAGCAAAAAGAGGCCAAAAGGCCATATAGGATTAAGATGTCAATGTGCACATTAATAAACGATATGTCAAAGAAATACATACTATATGGTAAATATTTTCATTTTTGAGAATATGTTCTAACACAGGAGACAAAATCCAAAGATAGGGCATGTAAGGCCGAATTGGCATATAAGTCCTAAACATCTTACGAGGGCAAACATAAGTCCAACTGGCTGTTAATAAGTCCTAAAACTTGTTAATATTTTGTTTTCAGAAACATTTCTCTGGTTAGTTATGCTCAAAATAGATATTCTAAGAAAATCAATAATCATGAGATTACGGAGCAGAGGTAAAAGGTTTAAGTCAAATTGGAGTGATTTGAAATCTCAAAAGTGTCTTGAAGCTGGATAGGAGTTCTACAGGATTTTTGATTGTGGGGTCTATTGATTTCATATAAATAAATAAAAACATCATAATAATCATAATATATTTGTCTTAGTAAAGACCGAAGTGTGTGTTTAAAGATGACAAAACATATTAACAATCAACTTAACTAGTCTTATTCAAAATACAACTGGAAAATGTTAATAATTGATTTTAAGGAAATAAGATCGTATACTTGAAAATTCACAAATAGATTTAAGTTAAAGTTTATGGTCTTAAGAGTTTTGTTTTGTTTTGGTTTACAGAATAATTTTTATAAAACTGAGGGTACGGTTAAATCAACACTTGGATTAAACTCAAAAGTCAAAATATTAAAGCAAACTTCAAATAAATAAGAAAGTTAAAATTTTAAAATTTTAAAATTAAAAAAATGAGACTTCCCGCATGCGAGAAGTTCTCTAGTGCGAATATTGACATCTCACGCGAGAAGTCAGAAGGTTTTAAATATCTACAGTGATGTGATTTGTTTACCATTCACATTGCACAATCAATTTGAATTCATACTCAAAATTTATTAGGGTTACCAAGATTAGTTTGATTCCTGTGTTCTGTGTGTTCGATTATTATTAATCAAGACATAGCAAAGGTATATTGATATTAATGGTTTGATTTATGTGTGATTGATTTTGAACCGAAACATAAAGCACAAAGAGACATAATATCAAATGAAATTAATCGTGATTGTAATTAATATAGACCTAATCAACACTAATACAACAAGTTTCAATGGCTAAAACTAACTATAATAAAATCAATTTTAAAATGGTTTTTGGGGTTATCGAGTGTGAAAAGTTACCAAAAACATGAACAAACACAAAAACTTTCAAATTCGCATGAAAGTCTTCACATGAGCATCTTTGAACAGTCACGCTAATAGTTGACTTTTGTTCAACTTTATTCTATGCGATTAGTTCCTCGTCGTGCGAGAAGTTTAAATTAGTTGAAAACATCTCGCATGTGAAAAATGAACTTGTCGCGCAAAAAAGTCCAAGTTATCCAATTTTTTTTGAAATTTTTCTATGTCTCAAATTTTGAAATTTGTTACTGATGAAATTGTTTATTATTATTAAAGATGGCTAGACCAATGGTTTTTGACAAAAACCATAATGTTGTTGCATATCTTGGGGATGTGTCTGAAGATAAGGTATTATTACGTCCATCATGCTGTATTCATCCATAACTTCATCCATTATTATGATTGACGGATTGAAGACATCTTGCAGGACCGTTAAAGGGTACTTAAGCTTGCACTTAGTTAACACACTTAGGAGGATCTTAAGATCACTTAACAATTCAAATAGAGAACTGTGAACCTTTACTAAAGATACAAGATAAACACAAATAAAACAAGAACAAGAGCACAAGATAAAGTTTTCAAGGAAGTTGTATATTGCTTCTCTGGTTCTATTACAAGTGTTGTACAAGTATATTTTAAATACAAGAACCGGAGACTACTTATACTACATCCTACAACCATCAACATGCAAAAAGACAGATGGAAGTGACTAATCTAGACAACAAGATCAGCCTATAGTCAAAAGGCAGATTGCTTTTTGACTAGTGACTATAGCTCACTTACTTTCCTATTGCAAGAAGCCAAGAAGGAACAAAAACAGAAACTTGCAGGCGAAGACCTTATCTACTTTATCATAAAGTATGGAAGTTTCACCAACTAGTGATAGCAGGTGAACTACCAGAGCATGCAGTGGAAAGTAGGTTGCTTTATGATAAAGTTGATGGAAAAGGTATCTTTTCTCTCTCTTCAGAGGAAAATCAGTCTTGTCTTTAAACAGCTTCAGAAGACTTTGTCTTGAGAGCTTCGGAAGACTTCATCTTTTACCTTCGAAAGACTTTATTGTTGGAATATTTTCCAAGTTCAGTGTAAAGCTTCCGCAGCAGTTTCTTCTGAACTTTGGCTCCGGAAGATTTTACACTTAGCATTTTTGTTGAGTGTGTAAAACTTCCGAAGCTAGTTCACCTTTGTTCCAAAGTGCATGTTGGAAGACTTTGTTGTTTTGGTATCTTTTGGTTGCATCAGCCTCTTAACTTCAGAGGTTCATACAAACTCCCCCTAGGCTGATGCTACCAAAACAGAGAGGTTCTTCAGACTGTGATAGTCCACATGAGGATCTTCAGAATTCTTTTCTTCATTAGTAGATCTGGATTCTTCAGACTCATGAAGTACCTTCTCATGTCATAGAAATCATGCAAAGGGAGTTTAAGCATGTCACTTATGAAGTAGACATGTTGTTCTCCCTGATCTCTAGTGACATACCATATGTTTGGATCTTCAGCAAAAGTCCAGGATAGAATTTGTCTTCCAACAGAGAGAGGCTCTACTATGATAGGAGTTGGTTAAGAGTCCTCTTCATGTACTTCCTCAGGATGTTCTGACTCATCCTGAGGTCAGGAGGAGGATGCGTTTCTTCTTTTCTTCTTTGAAGATGATCTTCTTTTGGCCATCCTCTTTTTCCTCCCAGATGATTTTAACTGAGATGGTTGGTCTTCAGTACCAGGTTCTTCAGTGGATTCCCTCTCAGTTGGGATCTTCTCTCTCCCAGTTTCAGAAGGAGAGGGAGGAGAACCCTGCTATGGGTTAGAAGATGAAGTTTGCTGTTGTGCAGCTTCAGGTGCAGGTCGTGTCGTCTTTGTAGGTTCCAACTTTACCTCAACTTCAGGTTGAACTTGACTTAATGGTGAATGAAGGTCCACAAGCTCTCCCCTTTTTATCTTCTGCTTGATCACCCTTATGTGCTCATCCATTATGGATAGAGACATGGGACCATGCCTCCTTCTGGAGAACCCATACAGCTTCAAGAAGCTCATCATCCTCTACCTATCTGCAGACTTTCTCTGACTTTTCTGGATGATGGCTCTTGATTTTGTAGCTTCTTCCCTTTGCCTCTTCTTTGCAGCTTGCCTTTCTTCTTGTCTTGCTCTTCCAGCTGCTTATTGTATTCAAATAATATATAGTCATAAGGCAAGGGAAGAAGTGCAGGTGCCTGATAGAGACCTGTGGCACTCAGGTAGTTGATCATTTTTAATCCTTCTTCTTCATCAACTACCTGAGGTTGTTCAGTAGCCACAATCTCTAACTCAGGACTTTCTTGAACTGGGGAGAGGGCAGGAATGTTCTTGTAAAGCCTTTTTCTCCTCATTTCTTCCTTGTGTTTGAGGGTCAAGGCTGCATCCTCTGCTTCCTTCCTCTCCTTTGACAATTCAATGTCAGCTAGTTCATTTAACTCCTCTAAGGGGAGAGAGATGAGTTCATCTATGTTGTAGTTCCTGGTCCCCAGATAGTTAAGCCTGGCTGCCATTAATTCATCTTCTTGAGTGTTTGGTATAGGGGCAGCCAGAATTGCAGCTTGCATGAATCCTAAGGAACCACTTGAACTCTCTCCCCTCAGCTTCCTCTTCCTCTCTCTCTTTTCTTCTTCAATCTCTTCAGGAGTCATCTTCCTTTTGCCTTTGTCAATTGCAGATCTTGATGACTCAGTCTGAGGAGAGCTTTGGCCTTCATTGCTTGATTCAGCAGTCAAGCTCTGGCTAGAGAGAGGTTGTGAAGCACCATCACCAGCTGGTGCCTCACTGAGGGTATGGGGTACTGGAGGAGACCTTGACTCAAGGTTCACAGTCTCAGCCTCTGGGCCTTCAGTCAAGGCTTTCCCTTCGAAGCTAATCTTGGGGTCTACCTAAACATCCAGTTGACCAAAGGCTTCAACTGCTAGCCTCTGTCTATATAACACAGTTCTCTTTTTGAATTCTGCCAGCACCCAGTCTTGAATTTGATTGGCTAATCTGATAGCTTGTCTGTTATTGCTTGGGTTGACAAGTGCCAAATCTACCAAGTTTATACTCTCATAGAAACTCAGGGTGGAGATGTTGAGAATTTCTTGTTGACCCTGAGCTCTAGAGATCACAAGAGCTTTCCTATCATTGTCATACCCCTAACCCCAGATTGGGTTCTCAGATGGGGCAGACATTGAAATTTGTACCCCCTCCTCAAACAGTTGTTGAATGAGCAGTTCCAGATCACTGTCTAGAGGAGGTTGCTGAGCATGGACAACTGGAAGATAGGATGGTGAGTCCTATATGTCCAAACTTGAGGAAGAACTCCTAGGTTCTGTGGCTGTCAGAACTTCCTCCCCCTTTTTGGTAGCATCACGCTCATGCATAGGTGAGCTAGGGAAGTGATCCATAACATCCACAGGTTCTTGTGGACCTGGATGAGTTTGTTCTATAGGTCTCTCAACTAATTGGCCCTTAAGATCGGTGATCTCAAGTTGCTGGTCATGGACCCTCCTTTGCAAGATTGTCACCTGTGATTCAAGGTGAGCTATCTGTGAAACCAGTTGGGTGTAGATGTCTTCGAGTTGGTGCACCCTGAGTTTCAGACTCCCCTCATCTTTAGTTGAAGAATCATTGGGGGATGATGGAGGTGAACCGAGGTCTGCTCCTTCACTACCAGCATGGGGTTCTTGGTTGCTGGATTTCCCCTGCCTAATGACAGTGTCAAGAGGTTCGGTTTCCGTGGTTGAGGTCTTAAAGATGTAATCATTGGCAATAGTGAGAGCCTCTTCCACATGGATCTCCTGGACAATCACAGGAAGATCCACCTCAGTTGGGGGTGTCTGATGTGGGCTAGACATGGGTGAAACAGGAGTACTCATCTCCCCTTATGTGTGGGTAGAGAGGGGAGAGTCATGGTACTCACTGAAACCCAAATCTTCATCAGAGTAGAAGTCAAGGCTGGGTATGGGGAGGTTAAGATCAAGAGACTGGGGATGGTAGCTTTCCCCTGAAGGTTGATCACTAGAGTGTTGAGACTCAGAGTGATGGATTAAGGCTGTTTATGTAGTTGTGAGCTTATCAGGCTGATCATGAGTAACCTCATCACTGATTGTTTGAAATATGGGAGTGGTCTGCTCCTCAGGGGAAGTGGGAGCTCGAGATTCCACTTCCTCCTATATGGGTTGTGATATGGGGGCCTGCACATGCTCAGTAGCAAGTGCAGGGGTTCGCTTGGATTTTCTTTGGTAGGTGAATTTGATGGTGGGTTGTATTTGAGGTGGGTGAGAGGTAGAGGGTGTTGGTTCACCAGTAGCTGGGGCTGCTAGGATGTCACCCTGAGCAATAAGCTCAAACATTTTTGGGACAAGGCCTGTTTCTACCCCAGAGAACCCAACAGTTGAGAATGTGTTGAACATATCGTGGGAACTATGGTCGCAATTCACAGTTGAGAATGCCGGTCCTCATATGTGCAAATTTAAGAACATTACCTGTTTCCCACAACTGTGGTCGCAATTCACAGTTGAGAATGTGTTGAACATATCGTAGGAACATGTAATATTCTAAGGAATCCATATTTGCTAGTAAATTTGTAAATAGAAACTGAGAGTACCTGAATTTGACCCCTTGAACCATCCCATGGACAATTAAGGAGAGGTCTTCTGGAATCTGGTCCCATCCTCCATGTTTGTTGGATAGGCTATGTATGACGACATGGAGGAGGTATTTCCATTGGAATGAGACCTTCCCCTTCCTGAAGGTTTTGACCGAAAAGTCACCTTCATAGCCCATCTGCGCAAAGGATTGGTTGACAGCAACTTTTGGAAAGGACAGCTCACCTGCTTCATCATCCAGCTGCAAATAGGTGTTTATAATGGCTGGAGTGATGAAAACCATCCTCCCCTGCACTGTGGCAGAGAGTGCTTTCTCCCTGTCCATGGTGACCTCTTAACAGGTCTGCCAGAACTCAAGCAACTGATCCTCATAGAGAGGAGGATCGATTGTAAGGGAGGTTAAGTAGTGAGACAAAGAAAGATACCTACAAATGTCCGAGAAGCTTGGATCCTTCTCAGAGTTTAACAGAGCAACTTGATTGTGTTGCCTGTATAGGTGCATGGTGAAATCAGGGTTGTTATGACGATCAAGATTGGCCATTTGAAGAAGCTTTGTAATGAAGGAAAGAAGAAGAAGATGAAATTGGGGGTAGTTTTATGTTAAGGAACAATGAGAGAAGTGAGATGAAATAGAACCATTTGGAAAGATATACTCTGGATTTGAGACAAAGTTATGACAAAAAGATAAACTTTGAAATCTGTAAGTGGGTCCTACTTCTGAAAAAGGCGCACAAAAAGTTAGTTTTCTATGAAGTAGAAAAAGCTTTCGAAGGCAATTTTGGTTTCGGAAGCTTTGCAATCAAAGCTTCTGAAAGCAATTTTGCTTCGGAGGATACTTCAAAGAGTTTTGAAAAATTTGGCTTTGGAAGAAATAAATGAGTCTTCCGAGACTAAATTTCTTTCGGAAGAAATTTGTTCCTAAAATGCATTTAAGTACTTATACCAAAATTTAAGCTTCGGAAGATACTTCAAGAATTTCTTCCAAAGGTAAATCTCAGATAAGCTGTTTAAACGATTTAGACATTAATTTCTTCTGAAGGCAACTTTTGCTTCTTCCGAAGGTAAATTTTCATCATTCTAAGAGATATCATTTTAAAAATTCATTTTTCTTCCAAAGAGAACTGGGCTTATGAAGTGATCTCATAGACAACCTAGGACACACAGTTTTAAGAAATAATATTGATTAAGTTATTAAGAAAAATCTACTCAAAGTTAATCATCCCAATAGCTGATACAAGATATTTAAATATCTGTTCATCAAACGCTTTCATGAACAGATCGGCATATTGTTCATTTGTGTTAACTTTGATTAGTTTTATCAATCCCTTTTCAAAATTATCCCTAATGAAATGATACCTGATGTTGATGTGTTTTGCCCTTGAGTGCTGCACAGGATTCTCTGTAATGGAGATGGCACTGTTGTTGTCTATATGGATGGGATTCTCTTTGAAATTAAACCCATAGTCTAGCATCTGATTCTGAATCCAAAGCACTTGAGCACAGCAGCTGGCAGCAGTGATGTATTCAGCTTTAGCAGTTGATGCAGACACACAGGATTGCTTCTTGCATTGCCAAGAGACTATCCTTCCACCCAGGAATTGACGCCCCCCATATGTGGACTTTGCAGTCATGTTGCAGCCACCATAATCACTATCTGTATAAGCATACAGATTGAAGTTTAAATTCTTTGGATACGAAAGGCCAAGATTTGGAGCACCTTTGAGATATCTAAGGATTCTTTTGACAGTGATTAGGTGTGACATCGTGGGGTTGGCTTGATATCTTGCACATATGCATGTGGCAAACATGATATTAGGCCTGCTAGCAGTAAGATACATAAGTGACCCAATCATAGCCCTGTAAAGACGTTCATCAACACACTCCCCCTCAAGATCAGGACCAAGGGAGTGGTTTCTGGCTATGGGTGTCTTTGCAACCTTACAGTCAGTCATCTTGAATCTTGTAAGTATATCCTGTACATACTTTGACTGACTGATGAAGATGCCATCTTCAACCTGCTTCACTTGAATTCCTAGAAAGAAATTGTGTTCCCCCATAGCACTTATTTCAAATCTATTCTTCATCAGCATGTCAAAGTCTTTGCAGAGCTTTGGATTAGTTGAACCAAAGATGATGTCATCCACATATATCTGAACTAGCAATATGTCATTTCCTGTTTCTTTGATGAAGAGAGTCCCATAAATAGTACCTCTTTTGTATCCATATTGACAGAGGTATGTTGATAGTGTCTCATACCACTTTCTTGGGGCTTGATGCAGTCTAGGGCTTTATCAAGCTTGCAGACTTGCAGACTTAATCAGGATGATCAGGGTCTGCAAAGCCAGGTGGTTATTTAATATAAACTTCTTCATCAATCACCCCATAGAGAAAAGCACACTTCACATCAAGCTGGTAGACCTTGAAATCCTTGGATGCAGCATAAGCCAAAAATATTCTTACAGCTTCAAGTCTTGCAACTGGAGCAAAGACATCAGTGTAATTAATTCCTTCTTCTTGAGTGTATCCTTGGACAACCAATCTAGCCTTGTTCTTGATGATGATCCCTCTATCATCTTTCTTGTTCGTAAATACCCATTTGGTTCCTATGACACTCTTCCCTTGAGGAAGAGGACATAAGTTCCAAACCTTCTGTCTTCTGATTTGAAGCAGCTCATCTTGCATAGCTTTAATCCAGCTTCCATCCTTCAAAGCCTCATCAACCTTCTTTGGCTCTGTCTGGGATAAGAAACAAGAATGTAGACAAACATAGCTGTCATGAGGTTGTCCACTTGTTCTTACCCCTGTGTCAACATTTCCAATGATGTTTGTGGAGGGATGTGACTTGTGGATCCGTGGTTGAGGAATCACAGGAAGTTGGTTAGACAGATCTAAATTTGAGAAATTCTGATATGGTAATGAGGTGTCTCCCACCACATCAGCACACTTATCAAGAGAGACTTGATCCAAGGAGTGTGTAACATCATTCATGTTGTCTTCAATGGAGTGGTTTTCAGCATCAAGAAATTCTTGATCATTATCACTACCTCCAGTTCCTCCTCTTGCATTTGAAGTTCCTTCTCCTGAATTCTGAGCCTCTGAGCTTGAATTTGAAGGCAATTCATTTGACTTAGCAGTATTTGTCATGCTAGTGCTGATGGGAGCTTCAATTGTAGGGTTAGTCACCACTGGAGCTCAAGTAGTCTTCTTGTTTGGTATTCTCAGCGCAAATCATGGATCAGGATCTTATGTGACCTGTTATCTATAGATCCCAAAGCATTCTCATAAGATTTGTTAAAACAGTTGGTAACTAAGTCAAGATCAAACAACCAATCCAGACCAGAACCTTTTACAAAGGGTGTGTGTTCATTGAAAGTCATATTGGCTGACTCCTCAATGATTTTAGTTCTGAGATTGTATACTCTATAAGCCTTAGCTTGAGAAGAGTACCCAATAAAGTGTCCATCATCTGATTTCTCAGCAAACTTGGCTATTTGATCTTTGGTATTCAAGATGGTGCAAGGACATCCAAATGTTCTGAGAAAACTAATGAATGGTCTTCTTTTGTGCCACAGTTCATAAGGAGTCTTACCATGTGTCTTAACTACCAAAACTCTGTTTTGCACATAGCAGGCTGTGTTGACAGCCTCTGGCCAGAAGGTGATGGGAAGCTTAGAGTCAGACAACATGGTTCTTGCAACTTCAATAAGTGTCTTGTTTCTCCTCTCAGCAACACCATTTTGCTGAGGAGTCCTTGGAGCACTGTATTGTCTTGAAATACCCTTTTCATCACAAAATGTATCAAGGATTTGGTTTTTGAATTCGGTTCCTTGATCACATCTTATGATTTTGACCTTCTGATCAGATTGATTCTCAATTTTCAGAATGAAATTCTTTAAGATTTCAGGAGTTTCATCCTTAGTTCAAAGGAAAAACACCCAAGTAAATCTTATGAAGTCATCTGTGATCACCAAACAGTATGAGGTCCTTCCTAAACTCATTACACTGGTGGGGCCAAACATATCCATATGTAACAAGTGTAGGGGAGTAGTGATAGAGTTCATTTCCTTTGGCTTGTGAGACACTTTGTGTTGCTTCCATTTCATGCATGCAACACAGTGGTCATCACTTGTAAACTCTTTCTTTGGCATTCCAGTTACCAAATCATTCTTAATCAGTTTATTCATGTTCTTAAAGTTTACCTGGCATATTCTTTTATGCCAAAGGAAAAACTCATCACTATTTGCTTTAGATAGAAAGAAAGAAATTTCTCCAAAGGGAGATGTTTCCTGCAAGTCCATCTTGTACCTGTTCCCTTTCCTGGGGGCTCTGAGCAAAATATGCTCTTGAGGAATGTCAACCTGGGCTTGAGAACAATGTACTCATGCTCAGTAAAGAGCATGTGATGTTTTTGGTCACAAAATTAGGATACACTCAAAAGATTGTATCCAAGCTCCTTGACAAAGTTTACCTTCTCAATGTTGAGCTTACCATTTGAGACCATGCCCCTACCAGTAATGTAACCTCCTGCATCTCCTCCAAAAGCAACTGGTCCTCCATCAATTCTTTCAAAGTTTTGAAGTAGGGACTCATTGCCTGTCATGTGCCTGGAGCAGCCACTATCAATGATCCATATATTTCTGTTTGCCTTTGGCTGTCCCTGCACAAAAGAAACAATTTAGTTACATTTGGAAACCCAAGCCTGATTGGTCTTGGGCTTATAAAAATTAGATGATGGCAATGAAACAGTAAGTGATCCTATGTTTAGGCTTTGAGGATCATTTGCTGTTGTTAAAGAGGAGCTTTCAGTCTCAAGGTCTTCCTTCATCTTCCACACCACCTTTGGAAGATTGGGCTTGACCTTCACTATTTTGGAAGCTTTTGTAGCTTCGGAATCTTTGGAGACGGATCCTTCGGAAGGTCTTTCTTTCACTACAGCAAGCTTCAGTGCTTCGAAAGCATTCCTTTCTTCCGAGACCAACTTTTCTTCCGTAGGCAATTTCCTACTTGCCTTCTTCTTTATTTTGGAGCTTCCGAAGGAAACAAATTTTCCTTCTGAAGCTGTTTGTTTCTTCTTCTTCTCAGAATTTTTCTTCTTGATCATGTGGATACTACTCTTGGGATTGTATTGACAGTCCTTAGCCAGATGTGAATTACTACCACATATAACACAATCTAATTCTTTCCTTTTGAGTGCCTTCTTTCCCAAAGAAGACTGAGCTTGAACACTTTCCTCTTCTTTCTCCACCTTTTCAAATGATGCAGCAGGCTTCTTAGGGTGAAGCTTTCTCTTTGAAATGGATGGTTCAGGCTATGTAGCAGTGACACATAGTTGATCAGTCTTCTTGTTATTGCTGGAGTGAGTTGAAGCTGAAGTAGAACTCTTGGTACTAGAATTATTGACAGGATCTTCAGCTTTCAACACCTTGAACCCTGTAGAGATAAATACTTGTTTTTTTTTGGGATCAAAGGTGGTTTTGATCTCTTGAGCTTTTTTGGATCTTCTCTTTGCTCTTCTGATCAAGTTCTTTCTCTTGGTTTTGCTCAAACCAGCTTCTTTTTCCTCCTTAGGAGCATGGTGACCCTTTTTGGATTGACTCTCTTCACTCATCTCAGAGTCATCCCTCACCTTCTCCTCTTCATCCTCTTTATCACTGGGGTCTATAGATGGCAGCTCATCTTGACCAGTTCCACACCTAGGAGATCTGACTGATAGTAGAGTGTAAGGAGGAGCTATCTCACTAGATCCCAGTCCCTGCTTATTCTGATAACACACTTTTGCATGCAGAGATGAGGATATCATGTTCTTGAAGGTCTCTTCTTTAAGAACACATTTTTCTGCCCTGGCTTTGCTGATCACAAGCTCAGCCTGGCATTCAGTCAACTTTGTAATGAGATCCTTAATTTGAGTCCTGTAGTTTGTCAGCTCATGTTTTAGAGTTGAAAATGTTTTCTCTAGACCTTCTATCTTAAGTTTATAGTCATTTTTAGCACTTTTAAAATCAGCTTTTAAAATATTTAAAGACTCAATATCAGATCTCATTTCCAAGTTGTAGGACCTGTATCTATTTACTTTAGCAATACATTCAGGAGAGCAAAGATGTTCAATTACCTTGGCTTTCGTCATGATCAGCCATGAGTGCTTGGTTTGGAGATGCATCTTTAGCTTGAAAGCTCCAGTCAAAGCCTCCTTCTTCAACAGCAACTGCAGCTTGCTATCTTGGTCTCTTATTCTGGTTCCCTCCTTCAGTGTAGTTTGGCCTGGATGAAGCTTGACCACCATTTGACTTAGGTGCCTTGCATTCTCTAGCAAAGTGTCCCATCTGGTTACAGTTGTAACACTTGACTTTGCTCTTGTCCAGCCCAAATTTGCCACTGGCAGCATTGCTAGGAAACCTTCTTCTAGTCCTCTTGTAGAACTTCTGGGCTCTGTGAGTGAGAAGAGCCATTTGCTGGACTATCTCCATGTACTCCAGATCATTTGGATGGATACAGTCCAGGTCTTCAAGTGTGAAAAGAAAGTTTCCTGTACTTTCATCAGTGGAGACAAAATCTTGAGAAGAACATATCTCTTGGAAGGGACTTCCTTAGATGTAGCTCTCTCTGGGTGTCTCTGGGAAGGTGATGAAAGGACTCTTTTATGAGTTTTTAGAGTAGCAGATGATATGATGCTGTGGTTCTCTGCTATCCCTTTCAACCACATGAAGGGTTGAACTCTGGTGAGTGTTGGAGTTACCAGATGAATTTTGCATGTTCATCTCCATCTGGTATCCACTGAGTATCCCATACAACTTAGTGAGAGTAAGGGTCTTGAGGTTTTCAGTCCTCTTAATGACCACACAGTAGTGTGTCTATTGTCTGGGAAGAGAGGACATGAACTTCCTTACAATATCCCTATTCTTAATAGTTACCCCAACATCAACCAGAGTATCCACAATCTCAACATACCTGAAGTATTGTTGAGTCATGGTTTCACCTGTCTTGAAGGTGAGGTTTTCAAACTGCTGCTTCAGGAGATCCTTCTTGTTCTCCTTGGCTTCATTTTAACCATCATTCATCAGTTTCAGTGCATCCCATAGCTGTTTAGTTGTCTTGCACTTCTTGAAACCTCTGTAGATGGAGTTTGGAAGAGAAGTTTGGAGAGCTATCATGGCTTTCTGATCAACATCAATTCTTTTCCAGTCTTCATCAGAAAAGTCAGCCCTCTCCTTTGGTATCATGCCACCACCACCAGCAGCTGAAGAGGTGCATGGTACATGAGGTCCATTGACAACGGACTCCCACATCCTAGAATCTTGAGACTTGATAATGCCTTCCATTCTTTGACACCAAGTGTCAAAATCCTCAAGAGTGATCAGTGGGGACTTTGTCATGTTTCTAGTTTCCATATCAGCTTTGGAGATAGCTGTCATTTGAAGAGTTAAGTGATGTGTGTAACTAAGAGGATTTGAAGATGGTGAGATCTTACAATCAAGAGCCTGGAAGGCTCTGATACCAAATGTAGGACCCTTAAAGGGTACTTTAGCTTGCACTTAGTTAACACACTTAGGAGGATCTTAAGATCACTTAACAATTCAAATAGGGAACAGTGAACCTTTACTGAAGATACAAGATAAACATAAATAAAACAAGAACAAGAGCACAAGAAAAAGTTTTCAAGGAAGTTGTATATTGCTTCTCTGGTTCTATTACAAGTGTTGTACAAGTATATTTTAAATACAATAACCGGAGACTACTTATACTACATCCTACAACCGTCAACATGCAATCTAGACAACAAGATCAACCTAAAGTGAAAAGGCAGATTGCCTTTTGACTAGTGACTATGACAAGCCATAGCTCACTGACTTTCCTATTACAAGAAGCCAAGAAGGAACAAAAATAGAAACTTGCAGGGGAAGACCTTAACTACTTTATCATAAAGTATGGAAGTTTCACCAACTAGTGATAGCAGGTGAACTACCAGAGCATGCAGTGGAATGTAGGTTGCTTTATGATAAAGTTGATGGAAAAGGTATCTTTTCTCTCTTTTCAGAGGAAAATCAGTCTTGTCTTAAAACAGCTTTGGAAGACTTTGTCTTGAGAGCTTCAGAAGACTTCATCTTTTACCTTCGGAAGAGTTGAGTCTTTGGCTTCAGAAGACTTTATATTTGGAATATTTTCCAAGTTCAGTGTAAAGCTTCCGCAGTAGTTTCTTCTGAACTTTGGCTTCAGAAGATTTTACACTTAGCATTTCTCTTGAGTGTGTAAAACTTCCGAAGCTAGTTCACCTTTGTTCCAAAGTGTATGTTGGAAGACTTGGTTGTTTTGGTATCTTTTGGTTGCATCAACCTCTTAACTTCAGAGGTTCCTACACATCTTATATTCATCATGCCATATCAGCTAATTCGACCATATACACTGACATTTTGGATGAGTTTTGGTTATCTGCTGCTAAAGAAAGAGATGATGTGGGAGAACTCTATATATCTGCTATGGTAAACAAAAAGAGGGTTGTTATTACTGCTGAGATCATCAACTGTGTTCTATTATTTGAAGGCCAACCCAATGCTCCTATGAAGATTGATGACGATGTAGCAAGAGCTTATTTGAGGAGAATGGGATATGATCAACAACATATCCAAGGCCATTTTGTAAGGCCCCGTTCCTAGGAATCCACACAGCTGGTCATTCATGGCACTTTACACATTTAAAATACATGGAATAAGAAGCATCGTGAGAAGAAGCATCTTCCACCAAGATATCCTTAGTGCTGTATTTGGATCACTATTGGTTTCTCTGGTCGACGACTTACCTAATAGCATATCCAAGGCCATTTTGTAAGGCCCCGTTCCCGGGAATCCCCACAGCTGGTCATTCATAGCACTTTACACATTTAAAATACATGGAATAAGAAATCATGGCAGCGGAGTAGTTAAACAAAACCATTTCATGCATTAATAATAAATTTTGCCAAGAAATACATCATTGTTACAAGTTTCAAAAGAACATTTAGTTGTATTAGAAGACAAAAATATCATTTTAACATAACATGGATGCCAGTCTTTATTTGCCAAGTAGTTTCAACATCATGCCATCCCCAGCAACATCATAACCTGCTAACTGATATGCATATAAAAGTCAGCGTTGCTGAGTGAATTCTAGTTTTGATAATATAGAAAATATATATTTTGTAAGCTTCACTTGGTGTCCATCCATCAATATATGTAACCATTTGTTAAGAGATTCATTAACTTTCTTTATTTCATTAACTTTGACATTCATTAACTAAGATTTCACAAAGCAAGAGCCTACATTGTTTGTTGGCAACAAATACCGAACCCCTGTTAGTACACATTTATATGTGGTAGCTAACCCTTGACAGTTGACCCACTGTGCGACACACGAAGCCTGCTCATGAATACTTGTCCCATTGATTTATTGGTCCATAAGGATTAGACCCCAAATGTGCATCCTGAAACAGCCACACATCAGTTGAGCTAACGACAACAAGGTCATGCACCTCATTCCATTGTGATTGCAAGGCTTTTCATTTATTATAAAGGCCCAGGGGTAACGTTCATTAGGTTACACTATCTTCCTTTCATTCCTTTGTGACCACTTGTTTATGAATAATACTTTTAAGATATCCGGTCATTAGAATCACAAAACATGAAATATTATTATTCATAATAGCAGCACATAAGAAATGAATCAAACATTAGAAACATTAAACAAGCATAAACTTTTCTTATACATAAGTACTTATCACTTAAATTCTATTCTCAAAATTTCAGAATAAACCTAACTGTTCATAGCGCATGAATAAGGTATACAGCGGATGACTTAAGTACTAAATGTTCACAGCGGAGAGCGAAAGTCCATAGTGGACAGCCAAAGTCCACAGCGGATGAATTAAACAATAAGTGTCCATAGCGGACAGCCAAAGTCCACAGCGGACGACCAAAGTCCACAGCGGGTGAATTAAACACTTAAGTGTCCATAGCGGACAGTCAATGTCCATAGCGGATAACTAAGGAATACTAAGGCATTACAGTGCATGACTAAGTTTCACAGCGGATGAGTTAAGCACTTAAGTGTCCACAGCGGATGTGCATGAATACCTTAAGTGTCCACAGCGGACAAACAATGTCCACAACGGATGTAACACCCGGAAATTTAAAAAAAAAGAAAAGAAAAGAAAAGTATCAAGAAAGAAAGGTGAAATAACCCAAGTTAAGGGGTTAAAGTTGTGCAAGAGGCAAACTTTATTATTATTTTGTTAAAAGGTGGGCATGGCCGCCCACTACCCTGTTCCACCAACTGTTTCGACTGCAAAAAAAAGAAGCACAAAGTTTTCCATTGGTTTTTAGAGAGAAGAAGAAGAAGATTGGCTTGAAGGTATGCTTTTCATGTGTTTTGTTTGGTTTCAGCTGGATTTTCAGCTTTTGGACCGAGTCTTATGTGTTTCTCTGTGTTTGGTTGTGTGGTTTTGGTGTGTTTAGGTGTTTGAACTCCAAGTGCTCTTGAGTTTGGAGGAGTTTTACTCGAAGGCTACTGTAGGTGAGTTCTAGGTCCTCAGTTTTTCTGTTTAAACTTGTTTTGGGGCTGAAATGCATATAAACTATCATTTTACAACTCACTGTGTTTTGGAACCATATGTTACCCCTATTTTACATGTGTGTGTGTGTTTGTGAATGTTTTGACCGAATCATGTGGTTGTATGCTTGTTCTAAGTGCTTAGTATGCTAGATTTGGGCTAAGAATACGTTAGGATGATGAATGGAGACTAAAATTATATAAGTTAGAACTGGTCAAATGCCCATGCGCCAAATGCCCATGCGCCCAACTACCCATGCGCCTAAGTGTTCCCATGCGCCCAACTGCCCATTCGCCCAACTGCCCATGCGCCTAAGTGTTCCCATACGCCCAACTGCCCATACGCCTAAGTGTTCCCATGCGCCTAACTGCCCCGTGTGCCTGCATAGTACCCATGCGCCTACATAGTACCCATGCGCCTACATAGTACCCATGCGCCTAAGTTTTTCCCGTGGGCCTTAGTTTTTCCCATGGTCCTAAGTTTTTTCCATGCACCCAAGTGTTCCCTTGCGCCTAACTACCCGTGTGCCTACATAGTACCCATGCACCTACATTGTGCTCATGTGCATAAATTGACTTAGGATTTTCTGAAATCTTGGGAAATAGAAATTAATGATTAAGCTCTGGAATGTTTTGGTGGTTTATGTTTGTTCATGGTACGCATGTTTGTGGTCTGTTATTGATGTTCCTTATTATGTCTTATTACGTGACTTTACATGGTGTGTTAATGCTCTTATACGTAAAGTATTATCATAAAAGATGTGAAAGATTAAAGATAATGAAAAGTGGAACATAACGAATGAATGAAAGTCATGCAAGCAAATTTAAAGAGGTTCACAACTCATTGAAGAGTTGTTACCTCAACTGTGTGCGATGTAGCATGCGGTCTTGGCTAACCCATGAGGGTACACACAGGGGGGCCAGTCTTGGTGACTGATCCATATGTGCGAAACAGGATCCTTGGCACTTAACCCTAAGACTGAGGTGGCTTCGTGTCTAATGATGGGGCATAGCTTATGACAAGATCTAGATAGAAGTGAAAGGTAATGAAAAAGTGTGAAATGAACAATTATGAACGATGATAAAAGATAATAATGATATTATCAAGATGTACGTATGTTGTGTGATCACGAACGGATGTAAAGGAAAGGTTTTTACTAAAAGTAAAGTATTTTAATATTTAAAACTAGAACTCACTCAGCAACGCTGACTTTTTATGCATTTTCAGTTAGCAGGTAGCTTGTTGCTGAGGATGGCACGAGGGTGAAGCTACTTGGCGGGCAAAGACTGGCATCCATTTCATGCACGATAATGTTGTTGTTTTGTAATACAACTGAATAATCTTTTGTAAATCTTTTAAAACAATGATGTATTAATTGTCAACATCAAATATTAATGCATGAATGGTTTTTGATAAATTAATCCGCTCCAATGTTTTTATGAATTTATTGTGTCTTATTATAACTAAGGTTGTGATTGACCAACTGTGGGGTTCCCGGGGACGGGGCCTTACAAGTTGGTATCAGAGCCAAAAATTAAGAGAAGTAGATAATTATTTTCAAAACCTAAACTTAAACTAAGAATGGGACCGAATGGAGGGATGCCAGCCCAAGTAGCTACGTGCCATCAGGTAATTTATTTTCTTAAGGTTAACCGGTATTATGTGCGCGTGCTATCTGATTTATGTGCTCTTAGTAGATTTGGATACTGATGTATTCAGGATAGGAAATGCTTAAGGGATGAAGAGTAAAGTAAGTAGCTAATCACAACTGGTCACTGTAATTAGGGACTTACTATACTTGACATAAATTGAGCTATTACCTTGACTGACCGTGTTGGTGTTTGAATCTTATAGTCTTTAGAGGATGGCGAGTGGTAGATCTTCGAAGGCTTCTCGAGGAGGTGTACAAGGTGGTCGTGGTGCTGGACCACGTGTCATAAGAAACAAGGCTAAGGCTGTTGAGACGGCTCCTGTAGAGCCCGAGCTTCATCACCAGGAAGGTGGTGATGAGAGTGCTAATTTGAGAGCCTATGTGAAAGAGGCAGTTGTGGAGGAAGTTCATTAGGTCATGCAGACAATCCTGCCGTCTGTGGTGACTGAGGTTATTCGTGCTGTGAGGGAGGATGAAAGAAAGAGAATGAGGAGAGGAGGAGGATCGTTGGGAGTGGGGGTGAGGAGAGAAGTTCAGGTGAGACGGAGCAACCAGAAACCAAGATGGTCATCTCTAGCGATTAAAAGGAAGAGGAAGTGGTACAGGAAACTGCCAAGGGGTGTAGTTATGGGGCATTTCAAAGATGCAAGCCCCTGACTTTTGATGGTAACGGGAATGCTGCTGCTGCTCACCGATGGGTGAGGGAGATGGAGGTTATGCTAGATATTAGCAAATGTAGGGAGGATCAAAAGGTGAAGTTTGCTACCCACTCATTCGTGGACTCGGCCTTGTACTAGTGGGACAATATTGTCCAGGCCAAGGGTAGCAGGGCGATTGGGAGAATGAGGTGGAGTGAGTTAAAGGAGATGGTGATCAAGGAGTTTTGTCCTCATAGGGAGCTTGACATAATTAAGAAAGATTTCTTACAACTGGAGGCGGGAACCATGACATACCAGCAGTATACTACTAAGTTCAATGAGTTGGCAAGGCTGGTGCCGGATCAGGTGACGCCGGTGTCAAGGAAGATCATGAGGTATATCCAGGGTTTGCCGGCAGATATCCGCAGGCACATGATCGCCGCCCGACCGAGTACTTTTAGGTCGGTGGTTGATCTGGCAGGGAGGTTGTATGATGAGAGAGAGGTGGTAGTGGTAGAGGTGAGTGAGAAGGGTGGTGGTGACAGGAGATGGAATGGACAGTGGTTTGGTCGTGGCGGTTTCACTCCAAATAACATGAGAGCAAGGGTGGATGATCGAAGGGTAGTAACATCAGGTACGGGAATAAAGAGGTGTGGTAAGTGCTGGAAGGAACATACAGGGGAGTGTAAGTAGGGACTGAATCTCTGCTTCAAGTGTAGGAAGCCCGGTCATATGGAAAGAGAGTGTGGGGTTGAAAGATGTTATAACTGTGGTGAAGAGGGCCATCTGAGAAAGGATTGCAAGAGGCCAAGGGCCTAGAGCTCGAGGTGAAGAAAGGGGTTGAGAAGGAGGGACCGAAGGCAAAAGCCAGTGCATTCACGATGACTCGGGAGGAGGCTAGGGTGGACCTTGATGTCGTGTCAGGTACGTTCCCAGTAAACCAAACATGTGCCTCTATACTATTTGATTCTGGTGCTAGTAAGAGTTTTATTTCTGCCCCCTTATATGCTAAGTTGCCTATTAGGAGTAGAAATATTGATGAGCCCTTAGATGTAGAAACTACCATTGGTAAGTCTACCAGGATTTCTGATCTGATAGAGAATTGTGACATAGAGTTAGAAGGCCATAGGTTATCTGCTAAATTTTTCGTGATGCCCCTAGGCGGATTCGATATGGTTCTAGGGATGGATTGGTTAGCAGCCTATGAGGCAAATATTGTGTGTTGTAAGAAAATGATCGGATTGACTGCGCCTGATAGGAGTTCGGTGACGATCTATGGTGATCGAGTTACTACGGTTCCGAAGGTGATTTCGATGGTGGTGGCAGAGAAGTGCATGAAACATGGATGTAGTGCTTACCTGGCTTACGTG
The DNA here is from genome assembly GCA_025506505.1 of Flaveria sonorensis. Classification (NCBI taxonomy): domain Eukaryota; kingdom Viridiplantae; phylum Streptophyta; class Magnoliopsida; order Asterales; family Asteraceae; genus Flaveria; species Flaveria sonorensis. The sequence continues at coordinate 32,592,076 of CM046423.1, forward strand.
AAGGATGTGGATGCGTAAGTACCATAATTGTCTGACGTGCTAGTTGTGTGTGACTTTCTAGACGTGTTCCCAGAAGATCTACTAGGTGTGCCACTAGACCACAAGATCGAGTTCCAGATTGACTTGATACCTGGTGCTCAACCTGTTGCCAAGGCACCATATCAATTGGCTCCATCTGAGATGATGGAACTGATGGTTCTGTTGCAAGAGTTGTTGGATAAAGGGTTCATTCGACCGAGTATCTCTCCCTGGGGATCTTCGGTCTTGTTTGTAAAGAAGAAGGATGGCAGTATGAGGATGTGAATTGACTACCATGAGTTAAACAAGTTGACAGTGAAGAACTGATATCCACTACCCAGAATTGATGACTTGTTTGATTAGCTCCAAGGTGCCAGCTGGCTTTTGAGAATAGATCTCCGATCTGGTTACCATCAGATGAAGGTGAAGGAGCAAGATATCCCAAAATAGCTTTTCGCACGCGTTATGGACACTACGACTTTCTCGTTATGTCTTTTGGTCTAACTAACGTGCCAGCTGCCTTTATGGAATTGATGAACCGGGTGTGTCAGCCGATGTTGGATAAATTAGTGATTGTGTTTATCGATGATATCCTGATTTATTCGAAGAGCGAAGAAGAGCTTGCAGGTCACATTCGTGAGGTATTGGAGACACTTAGAAGAGAGAAGCTGTATGCTAAGTTCTCCAAGTGTGCTTTCTGGTTGCGCGAGGTTTAGTTTTTGGGTCACGTGGTAAATTCCAAAGGGATCATGGTAGACCCGGCAAAAGTGGAGGCGATGATGCAATGGAAGACTCCAAAGATGCCATCCTAGATCCGTAGTTTCTTGGGTTTGGCGGGCTATTACAGGAGATTCATTCAAGACTTTTCTAAGATAGCATCACCATTGACCAAGCTGACCCGCAAGGATGTGAAGTTTGTATGGGGTCTGAACAGGAGAATGCTTTTGAGGAGTTAAAGACAAGATTGACTCAAGCTCCTGTCTTGACGTTACCCGAAGGGAATGAAGACTTGGTGGTCTATTCAGATGCTTCTTATTTAGGATTGGGTTACGTGCTGATGCAATGGGGGAGGGTTATAGCCTATGCGTCCCGACAGTTGAAACTCCATGAGGCTAATTACCCTACTCATGACTTGGAGCTAGCCGTTGTGGTCTTTGCATTGAAGATTTGGAGGCATTACTTGTACGGGACGAAGTGCACTATCTTCACTGACCATAAGAGCTTGAAATACTTCTTTGAGTAGATGGACCTCAATATCAGGCAAAGGAGGTGGTTAGAGTTGATCAAGGATTATGATTGTGAGATCCACTACCATCCGGGCAAGGCAAACATAGTAGCGGATGCCCTTAACCAAAAGGAAAGACCCGAGCCAATCCGGGAGAAAGCTTACCAGTTGGTGATGACCTCCAATGTTATGGCACAGGTCAAGGAATTTCAAGATGAGGCGCTGAAGGAAGATCGAATCAACTTCGAAAGAATGAAAGGTCTAGTCTCAGAGTTGGGAGAGAACACTCTCGGAGTTAGAACCTGCTTCGAACGGATGTGGATCCCTCGTTATGGAGACCTATGGGGGCGAATCATGGATGAAGCTCATAAGACTCGATACTTAATTCATCCCGATGCTACGAAGATATATCATGATATGAAGAAAGATTACTGGTGGCCAGGTATGAAGCGTGATGTAGCGAAGTATGTGAGCAAGTGCCTTACTTGCTTGAAAGTGAAGGCGGAGCATCAGAAGCCATATGGGAAGATCCAACCTTTGGATATACCCGAGTGGAAATGGGAGCACATCACAATGGACTTCATTACGAAGTTACCACATACGGCTTGGGGGTACGATACTATATGGGTGATAGTTTACCGCTTGACGAAGAATGCTCACTTTCTACCGATCCGCAAGACATATTCATCTGAGAGGTTGGCGAATCTGTTCATCAAAGAGATTATGACACGTCATGGTGTAACAGAGTCTATCGTGTCTGACTGTGACACTTGGTTAACATCTAATTTTTGGAAGAGATTTTATGACGTGATGGAGACGAGGTTGCACATCAGTACGGGTTATCATCCTCAGACGGATGGTCAGTCGGAGAGAACTATACAAAAGCTTGAGGATATGCTCCGAGCATGCGCATTGATTTCGGAGGAAGTTGGGACGAACACTTACCGTTAGCTGAATTCTCATACAACAATAGTTATCATACCAGCATTGGTATGCCACCATATGAGATGCTATAATGTAGGAAGTGTAGAACGCCCGTATGTTGGGGTGACATTGGACAGAAGGAGTTGGAGAGCGTTGACGTGATCGAGGCTACGACTGAAAAGTTGGAGAAGATCAAGGCCTTTATGAATGCGGCAAAAGATAGGCAAAAGTTGTATGCTGACAAGAGGCGTAGACCGATTGAATTCAAGGTGGGTGATAAAGTTATGATGAAGGTTTCACCTTGGAAGGGGATCATTCGGTTTAGAAAGCGGGGTAAGCTGAGCCCGAGGTATATAGGACCTTTCCGAATCATTGCTCGAGTAGGAGAGGTGGCCTATAGGTTGGAGCTACCCGATGAGTTAAGCGGGATTCATCCAACATTCCATGTATCTCATCTGAGAAAGTGCCTAGCTGATGAAGATATAATTGTACCACTGGAGCATATTGAAGTTGATGAATGACTCAATTACATAGAGCAACCAGTGGCAATCATTGAACGAAAAGAGAAGAGATTACGGAATAAAGTGGTTCAACTGGTGCAAGTACAGTGGAGGCACAGGAAGGGATCCGAGTCTGTATGGGAGACTAAGGAAGAGATGAGATAGCATTATCCACAACTGTTCGAGGAGTGACAGGTTTCGGGGATGAAACCTATATAAGGGTGGTGGATTTATAACACCCGGTAATTTAAAAAAAAAGAAAAGAAAAGAGAAGTATAAAGAAAGAATGGTGAAATAACCCAAGTTAAGGGGTTAAAGTTGTCCAAGAGGCAAACTTTATTATTATTATGTTTAAAAGGTGGGCATGGCTGCCCACTACCCTGCTCCACCAACTGCTTCGGCTGCAAAATGAAGAAGAACAGAGTTTTCCATCGGTTTTTAGAGAGAAGAAGAAGAAGATCGGCTTGAAGGTATGCTTTTTGTGTGTTTTGTTTGGTTTCAGCTGGATTTTTAGCTTTTGGACCGAGTATTATGTGTTTCTCTATGTTCGGTTGTGTGTTTTTGGTGTGTTTAGGTGTTTGAACAACAAAGTGTTCTCGAGTTTGGAGGAGGTTTACTCGAAGGCTGCTGTAGGGGAGTTCTAGGTCCCCGGTTTTTCTGTTTTAAACTTATTTTGGGCTGAAACGCATATAAACTATCATTTTACAACTCACTGTGTGTTGGAACCGTATGTTACCCCTGTTTTACGTGGGTGTGTGTGTTTGTGAATGTTTTAACCGAATCATGTGGTTGTATGCTTGTTCTAAATGCTTAGTATGCTAGATTTGGGCTAAGAATACGTTAGGATTTTCAGATGCAAAAAGAAGAAGAACAGAGTTTTCCATCGGTTTTTAGAGAGAAGAAGAAGAAGATCGGCTTGAAGGTAAGCTTTTTGTGTGTTTTGTTCGATTTCAGCTGGATTTTCAGCTTTTGGACCGAGTCTTATGTGTTCCTCTGTGTTCAGTTGTGTGTTTTTGGTGTGTTTAGGTGTTTGAACTCCAAAGTGCTCTCGAGTTTGGAAAAGTTTTAATTGAAGGCTACTGTAGGTGAGTTCTAGGTCCCCAGTTTTTCTATTTTAAACTTGTTTTGAGTTGAAATGCATATAAACTACCATTTTACAACTCACTGTGTGTTGGAACCGTATGTTACCCCTGTTTTACGTTGGTGTCTGTGTTTGTGAATGTTTTGACCGACTCATGTGGTTGTATGCTTGTTCTAAGTGCTTAGTATGCTAGATTTGGGCTAAGAATACGTTAGGATGATGAATGGAGACTGAAATTAGTATAAGTTAGAACTGGTCAAATGCCCGTGTGCCCAAATGCCCAACTGCCCATGCGCCCAAATGCCCATGCGCCTAAGTGTTCCCATGAGCCCAACTGCCCATGCGCCTAACTACACATGCGCCTAAGTGTTCCCATGCGCCCAACTACCCATGCGCCTAATTGTTCCCATGCGCCTACCTGCTCATGCGCCTAAGTTTTTCCCATGCGCCTAAGTTTTTCCCATGCGCCCAACTGCCCGTGCGCCTACATAGTACCCATGCGCCTACATAGTGCTCATGCGCCTAAATTGACTTAGGATTTTTCTAAAATCTTGGCAAATAGAAATTGATGATTGACCTCTGGAATGTTTTGGTGGTTTATGTTTGTTCATGTTACGCATGTTTGTGGTCTGTTATTGATGTTCCTTATTACGTATTATTACGTGACTTTACATGGTGTGTTAATGCTGTTATACGTAAAGTATTATCATAAAATAAGCAAAAGATTAAAGATAATGAAAAGTGGAACATAACGAATGAATAAAAGTCTTGCAAGCAAATTTAAAGAGGTTCACAACTCAATAAGAGTTGGTAGCTCAACTGTGTGCGATGTAGCGTGCGATCTTGGCTAACCCATGAGGGTACACACAGGGGGGTCTGTCTTGGTGACTGATCCATATGTATGAACGGGATCCTTGTCGCTTAACCCCAAGACTGAGGTGGCTTCGTGCCTAATGATGGGGCATAGCTTATGACAGGATCTAGATAGAAGTGAAAGATAATGAAAAAGTGAAACGAACGATTAAGAACGATGATAAAAGACAATAATGATATTATCAAGATGTACGTATGTTGTGTGATCACGAACAGATGTAAAGGAAATGTTTTTACTAAAAGTAAAGTATTTTTTAATTTAAAACTAGAACTCACTCAGCAACGCTGACTTTTTATGCATTTACAGTTGGCAGGTAGCTTGTTGCTGAGGATGGCACGAGGGTGAAGCTACTTGGCGGGCAAAGACAGGCATCCATTTCATGCACAATAATGTTGTTGTTTTGTAATACAACTGAATATTCTTTTGTAACTCTTTTAAAACAATGATGTATTATTTGTCAACATCAAATATTAATGCATGAATGGTTTTTGATCAATTAATCCGCTGTAATGTTTTTGTGAAATTTATTGTGTCTTATTATAAACAAGGTTGTGATTGACCAACTGTGGGGTTCTCGGGGACGGGGCCTTACAGCAGACGACATGAATAATCCTCCTAAGTTTCCACAGCGAACATTCTAACAATGTTCAAGTGTCCATAGCGGACAGTTAGTGTCCACAGCGGACAACATGAATAATCCTTTTAAGTGTCCACAACAGACATTCAAAGCCGACAGCGGACAGCATGTTCAACACCTACGATCCAACTTATGCAGTTTCTAGTCCCATACATCACCTTAAGCGTATTCTTAACATAGATCTATCAGGTTCATACACTAGAACGTAAAAAACAACCATTTAACATCATAAAATCTTTTAAAACTTACAACTTTTGAAAATAGCCATAAGTTTCATTGAAAATCATAGTTTGGTTTATGAAACACCAGTTTAATATACATATCATCCCCAAATAAATATAAAACATGTAAAAGAGGGGATCTAGAACTCACCTTAAATAGCCTTCGAGCCAAACACAACAACCCGAGAGTAACCTGGAGTTCTAACACCTAAACACACGAAAACAAGTAACTAAACACATAGAAACACATAGAAATCGGTCCACAAGCTTGAACCCAACTGAAACCGAGAAGGAAACACCTTAAAATCTTACCTTTTTGAATATTTCTTCTACTTTCTCACTCTAGAACCGGTGGGAGTTTCTTTCTATCTCTCTAGCCGAAAGTTAGTGCATGGGGAGAGAGTATGGGTGGCCTTACTTTCTTTTTAAACCCTACTATGGGCCGGTTTAGCCCTTGTACAATTTTAACCCTCGCTTTTTAAAATAAACTCATGTTTTCTCCCTTACTTTTCTTTTCTTTTTTTTCCAAAATATCTGGGTGTTACAAGTCCACCCCCCTTATATAGGTTTCGTCCCCGAAGCCTATCACTCCTTAAAGAGATCTGGGTAGTGCTGTCTCATTTCTTCCTCTGACTCCCAAGTGGCTTCTGATCCCTTGTGATGCTTCCATTGCACCTTTACTTGACTAATCACTTTATTCCTTAACCGTTTCTCCTTCCGGTCCAAAATAGCCACTGGTTGCTCCACGTAATTCAACCTTTCATCAACCTCAATGTCCGTGACAGGAATAAAAACATCACCTTCCGCCAAGCACTTCCATAAGTGAGATACATGGAACATAGGATGAATCCCATGCAGCTCATCGGGAAGTTCCATCCTATATGCCACTTCACTAACTCTTGTAATGATTTTGAAAGGCCCGATATACCTTGGGCTCAACTTCCCGTGCTTTCAGAACCTGAAAATCCCTTTCTTAGGTGATACTTTCAACATCACCTTATCTCCCACTTGGAACTCAATTGGCCTCCTTGTCTTATCAGCATAGGAGTTCTGCTGGTCTTTAGCTTCCTTCATAAAAACCTTGATCTTTTCCAACTTCTCTGATGTGGCCTTAATGATCTCGATACTTCCCAACTCCTTCTGCCCGATATCACCCCAACACACTGGGGTTCTGCATCGTCACCCATGCAACATTTCGAATGGTGGAATGCCTATACTGCATGATAACTATTTTTGTAGGAGAACTCTGCCAACAGTAGGTGTTCATCCCAACTTCCACCAATATCAATAATGCATGCCCGGAGCATGTCCTCCAAGGTCTGAATGGTTCGTTCTGATTGACCGTCTGTCTGAGGGTGGTAAGCTGTGCTAATGTGTAACCTCGTTCACATCACATCATGGAATTTCATCCAGAACTTGGATGTGAACTGAGTGTCTTTATCAGAAACAATGGACACCAACACGCCATAAAGAGTTTCAATCTTTGTCAAGTGGTCTACATTCACCCAAATTGTATCACACCCTCTCGTCTTGCTAGGTAATTTCATGATGAAGTCCATGGTGATGTGCTCCCATTTCCACTTGGGTATATCCAAGGGTTGGATCTTCCTGTATGGTTTCTGATGCTCCGCCTTCACTTGTAAACAGGTCAGGCACTTACTCACGTACTCTACCACGTCATGCTTCATCCTTGGCCACCAATAATCCTTCTTCAGGTCATGATACATATTTGTAGCACCAGGATGGATGGAATATCATGTTTTGTAAGCTTCATCCATAATCCTTCCTTAGATCCCCATAATGAGGAATCCACTTTCGCCCGGATCGGGTTCGAACACAAAGGGTGTTCTCCCCTAAATCGGTGACTAGACCTTTCATCCTTTCGGAGTTAATCTGATCTTCTTTCAACGCTTCATCCTGAAATTCTTTGACCTGCTTCATCATATTAGTTGTCATAACCAACTGACAACCCCCATATTGGCCTTGCCTGGATGGTAATGGATTTCGTAATCATAATCTTTGATAAGCTCCAACCATCTCCTTTGCCTGATGTTCAGATCCTTTTGCTCAAAGAAGTACTTCAAGCTTTTGAGATCAGTGAAGATAGTGCATTTCATCCCGTACAAGTAGTGCCTCCAAATCTTCAATGCAAAGACCACCGCCGCCAATTCCAAATCGTGATTAGGGTAGTTAGCCTCATGGATCTTCAGCTGTCAGGGCGCATAGGCTATAACTTTCCCCTGTTGCATCAGCACGCAACCTAATCCCGAATATGAAGCATCCGAATAGACCACCAAGTCTTTGCTCCCTTCGGGCAACGTCAAGACAGGAGCTTGAGTCAATCTTGTCTTTAGCTCTTCGAAAGCATTCTCCTGCTCTAGACCCCATATGAGCTTCACATCTTTACGGGTCAACTTGGTCAATGGTGAAGCTATCTTGGAGAAGTCTTGGATGAATCTTCTGTAACAGCCCGCCAAACCCAAGAAACTACGGATCTCAGATAGCGTCTTTGGGGACTTCCATTGCATCATCACTTCAACTTTCGCTAGGTCTACCAAAATCCATTCATGATTAACCACATGACCCAAAAACTGAACCTCTTGTAACCAGAACGCGCATTTGGAGAACTTGGCATACATCTTCTCTCTTCTAAGCGTCTCCAACACCTCGTAGGTATGACTAGCATGCTCTTCTTCGCTCTTCGAATAAATCAGGATGTCATCAATAAACACGATCACTGATTTATCTAGCAAACCCAATCATCAAATCCATAAAAGCACCTGGCATGTTGGTTAAACCAAAGGACATCACGAGAAACTCATAGTGCCCATAACGTGTGCGAAAGGCTGTCTTAGGGATATCCTGCTCCTTCACCTTCAGTTGATGATACCCCGATCTAAGGTCTATCCTGGAGAACCTACTAGCACCGTGGAGCTAATCAAACAAGTCGTCAATCCTTGGTAACCGATACCGGTTCTTCATAGTCAACTTGTTCAGCTCATGATAGTCGATGCACATCCTCATACTACCGTTCTTCTTCATGAATAAAATCAGAGCACCCCATGGAGAGATACTCGGCCGAATAAAGCCCTTATCTAAAAGATCTTGCAGTTGTGTCATTAACTCCTTGAGTTCAGATGGAGCCAACCGGTATGGTGCCTTGGCGACGGGTTGCGCTCCTAGTGTCAAGTCAATCAGAAACTCGATTTCTCTATCGGGTGGAACCCCTGGTAGGTCTTCAAGAAACATGTCGGGAAAATCGCATACTATCAGCACATCTGACAGTTGAGGCACGGTAGCATCCACATCCTTCACGTAAGCCAGGTAAGCACCACACCCTCGCCTCATAAACTTCTCTGTCGTGATCATAGATATCACTCACGAAGTGATGCATTCCTTGTTCCCATGAACCATAACCAAACTGCCGTCGGGCACAGTTAGATGACTCATCTTCTTTTGACACATGATATTCGCTTCGTAGGTCACCAACCAATCAATTCCTAACACCACATCAAAACCTCCTAGGGCCATCACATACAATCTAGCAGGAAACTTATGAACATCAAATTCTATGAGGCAATCGTCTAACATATTAGTCACTGTTGAACCCTAAAAGGATCATGCATGCCAATTTAAAAGGTTGTTGAAGGTGTTCTAGTTGGAAATCCCACAAGTCCAAGAAGGAATACGGGTGAAGATTTTAGAAGAAAAAGACAAGTGTTGGATGTCCGCATTAGTAAATGCGAAAGACCAAAGAACAAATACAGTCAAGTATTTGTTCATCCGCATTTACTAATGAGGACAAGCAAAACAAATACGGCTAAGTATTTGTTCGTCCGCATTAACTAATGCAGATGACACAGTCAATGCTGAAGCTTAATAGAAGAAATGCTGATGAAGACATCACATCTGCATTAACTAATACGGATGAACATTTGCAAATGCTGATCATCTTTTGTACTTAGACTAGCATTCTGATGTATATTTGTCAGGGTAGTTTAGTCATTTTGTACTGGTATTGTATCAGCCTATAAATAGAATAGTATACACTACTTTTGTAAGTTTTCACAAAAGTATTCACACAAGTTACATAGAAGTACTATTTTATGCTGCAAACCCTAGCACTCTTTGTATCTTGTTTACCAACATCAATATACAAAGCATTTATTAGTATTTTCAGCATTTAATGTTCTTTGATTTAGTATTTCCGCTACTTAATCATTGACTCAATCATCATATTCGATCCTAGTTGAGTTACATCAACTGAGATTCCCATCTTGGATCCAGTCAATTGGTATCAGATCCTTGGCTCTTGAATTCGTCTCAAAATCAGTGCAGATCTTGAATGAAAATCGATTGAACTGGTGATTGAGTTGTTTATTAGCAAGTGTTACACTTCTAATAAGCATTCATACCGAAAATACGTGAAACTTCATCAACTATCGCTGTGCTTCTATCCGACAAACATAAGAAGACTGTTTGATTGTTGATTCTCAAAAAAAATCAGACAAAAACCACTCAAAATCAAGATACTAACCCTAAAATAAACTTAAAATCGACTTTACTGTGAACTGTTCATAATATCAACCATTCTGACACTACTGTTCACCAAAACCATACAAGATTACCAGGACATTAGACTGTTTGAACATGCTGGACATAAAATCAACTTAATCAATATTCAAACCATCTAAAATTAGTTTATCATAATGGATTCATCTAATTTTTTTGAACTTGGTCAAGCGTCTAAACCTCCAATGCTTAAACACAAGTCTGAGTTTAAGCAGTGGAAGATAAGATTTGGAAATTACATTACAGGTGTGGATCCTGACTACTGGATTTCTATTTGCAAAGGACCCTACATTCTTGTGTCTCTTAATGCTGATCAAGCTGCTAAGTACAAAACTGCTAGAATTCCCATTGAGGATCCTAATCTAAATCTTAATGATAATAAATACAAGAAAATCAAGATAGATCTCAAAGCTTGAGTCAAAAGCCTACTCCATTCTGACTCAAGCTTTGAAAATGGATGTCCTCAAAAGACTAGAAAAGTATGGAACAACCAAAGGTGTCTGGGATGCACTACAAATCATGTGTGAAGGAAGCAGTAAGGTGACAAAGATAAACAAAGACAAACCATTGAACCAATATGAAACCTTCCATCATACCAAAGGTGAACCAATATCCAAGAAGCTACATTGTTTTGTACAGTTGGTGAATGATCTTGAGATCATGGGGGTTACATACAAAGAGAAAGAAATGAACAAGAAGATGTTGCACAGTCTGCCTGAAAGCTGGAAACAGAATGTCACTATGTTGAAGAACACTCTTGACTTGGAGAGTACTAGCTTAGACATCATGATTACAAAGATTGAAGCTCTTGAGTTGGATGAGAGAAGCATAAATCTTAGTGGACCTCAAGTCATTGAGGCATACAAGTTTCCATTTGAAACTCATTCTGATGAAAATGCTTTTGTGACTGAAGAAGATGATTTTCCATCATCAATAGATAAAGTTAAAACTATGGGATTCTGTGTTGTTTCACAACAAAACAAACCATCATCTTCAACTCCATTTACCGCAACACCCACCAGCATGCCTAGTGATCAAAAGTCTGAATAGCAAAAGCCAACTTACAACGCCTTTGTTGCTAGTTTTGAGGCATATCTGGGAGGAAGACTCACTTTAGCTCATCTAATTTAGGAAGATCTGGAAGATATGGATCCAAATGGTGTTGAAGAAATGGACTTGCAATGGCAGATGGCCATGATTCTAATGAGGGCCAAGAAATTCTTCCAAAAAGGGAAGAAGCTGAGTCTGATGAAAACACAAAACTTGGATATGACAAATCCAAAGTAAAGTGTTTTAATTATGGTATGACTGGCCATTTTTCTAGGGAATGTAATGCTCCCAGAAGAAGTAACAACAACTATCAAAGAACTTCACATGGTCAGCCACCATCACAACCCAATTCAAGCTATCAGTCAAGTAATCAACATCAGTACCAGCATCAAAGTCAGCAACAACAAACACATCAAAGTCAACCTCAACTAACCCATCAAGCACAAGGAAGTAGCCATCACAACCCAATTCAAGCTATCAGACAAGATGGAGTTTGTGATTGGAGCCTATATGTAAATGAAGTCAAACCTCAATTTCAAAACCATGCTCTCATGGCTCACATCAATGATGGTCCAGTTCCAATGCCAACTGAGGTAAAATCCAATTTATATTCTAATAAATGTATTCAAGAAGTACAGGGATATAGAGAACATAATCGCAAGTTGGCTATTAAAATCAAAGAAGAGAAGGTCAAAACTAAAATGTTAAAACAAGAAATGAAAAGTTTTGAAATCAAAATCAAATCACTTCTTTTAGATATTAAAAGACTTCATGGTGAAAAGTACACTCTCGTAGCTGAGAATGAGAGGCTGACTGAATTGTTAACGAAAACCAAGGTTGAGCAATCAGCTGCTAAAGTGAAACTTAAAAAGTTTCAATTCTCTTTTGCTAAGCTGCAAGAGTTACTTGACTCACAGAAAGAGCCATAGGACATGAATGGGATAGGATACAACTCTTGTCCTCCTCCGTATAATGACAACTATACGGTTATGCCTGAGTCACTCATTCAATCTGATTCAACTGAAGCTAAAGTTATTAAAACTAAAACAATTGTTTCAGAAATAGTATCCTCAAAACAAACCAAATGTTTACATTGAAACCAATAAGGATAAAATTAAATTGGGTCACCCAATAAAAATCAAAGAGTGCTCATACAAACCTGTAGTTGTCAAGAAACCAAAAAGCCCAGTCAAGGCTATTATGCCATTTGTGACATTCAACCTCGAGAATCTCAAGGTGGAAAAGAATGCCGAATGTTCCGTGAAATCTTCTGCTGAAAGCAGATCTGATAGTGAGATCAAATCTCTAAAAATTTCAAGCATATCAAAAAAGGTTTCACTAAAATTCAAAGAAAAAGTTACGGCTTCTTCATCTTCCAAAGTGATTCAAAAAGCAAACGTAAAAACTGTTTCACAATCATCATCTAAGAAAAAACAAGGGGTCGGTTTTGATATTTTCAATAAGGAGAATGTAGACCAATTTGAAAGGGAGTTAAATAAAGGCAAAAAGAAGCAAAATCAGTCTCCAAAAACCAAGCAAAGCAGGATTATGAAACAATCTACTGCCACCAAGAAAACTGAAGTTGCTTCTTCACTAAAAACCAAATCTGAGGGTAATTTAAAATCTACTAAATCAAATGAAGCCTCCATTACAAAGTCAAAGGACAAACAAATGTACTGTGACATTTGTGACATGTCTAATCATAATACAGATGACTGTTATTTTAATAAATATTGCTCCATCTATGACATGAACAATCATTCAACAAAAAACTGTTATTTCAACTAGTATTATTCTGTATGTGATATGACAAATCACAATACATCTGATTGTTTCTTTAAACAAAAAGGCTTGAGAATTCCACAAAACAAGCCTATTTCACCAATTTCAACTGACAGGGTGAAAAAAAGAAGTCCAACACATACTAAACAAACACGGATTTCAAATTCTGATAAGGACTTCTATGATCAATGGCAGTCAAAGAGTATCAAAAAGAATATTAATCATAATATGAAACAATCACTGAGTTCTCATCCAAGATTTAAAACAAAAGTGATTTCTAAAAAACAAAAACATGCCTAATTTCTACATAGAAACCAGGATCAAAGATTTGAATACTCTTCTGACAGCTCAGTTGAAATTGATGAAATAAAAACAAAAAAGACTCCACTGAAATTCTTCAAAGCATCTTCCTCTAAGTCACAACCGAGAGGAAAGTATCAAGAGGTCTGGATAGAACCGGCCAACCCAAGACCATTATGGCTTTGGTTCCATATTCTAAATAGTTCTTTTGTGCTTGTACGGTCGTCCATACAGGTCCAAGAGCATATGCTATGTGGACAGTGGATGCTCCCGACACATGATTGGAGACAGTTCCCTCCTTAATGGCTTCAAGCACATACAAGGAACTACTGTAGCATCTGGTGGAGATTCACAAGGTGGTAGAATTACTGGGGAAGGATCTGTGATGAATGGACTTCTTAGTTTTGACAAAGTCAACTACTGTGAGCAACTAAACTTCAATCTCCTTAGCGTGTCTCAGATCTGCAACAAGAAACATTCTACTCACTTCACAGACACACATTGCTACATTCTGAAACCAGGATTTCAAATTCCTAAAGAATGGATTGTCTTGAAGACTCCGAGAAAGAATAATACATATGTCTTGAAGACTACTTTCAGAAGAAACATGTCTTTTGTCTATAGCATCATTTGATGAGTCACAACTTTGGCATAGACATTTAGGACACAAAAATTTCAAAAACATGAACAGATTGGTTAAAGGAAATCATGTGATAGGTTTACTTCAAAAAGAATTTCATTTTGTTGACCACTATTCTACGTGTCTCAAAGGGAAACAACATAAATCTTCCCATATGCCAAAGCTCGTGAACACAAACAATTCTCCATTGAAGTTACTTCATATATGTAAGGCCCCGTTCTCGGGAACCCCACAGTTGGTCAATCACAAACTAATTTATATCAAAACATAATAAGATTTCTTAAGTAAGTAAAATATTGCAGCGGAATAATTCATCCAAAAAAAAACATTTCATGCTTTAATAAATACATTTGCCAAGTAATACATCATTGTTTAAAAGATTACAAAATATCAGTTAGTTGTTTTACAAAACAACATCATTATTATTGCATGAGATGGATGCCCGTCTTTGCCCGCCAAGTGGCTTCACCCTTGTGTCATCCTTAGCAACAAGCTACCTGCCAACTGAAAATGCATAAAAAGTCAGCGTTGCTTAGTGAGTTCTAGTTTTATATAATAAAATACTTTACCTTTAGTAAAAACCTTTCCTTTACTTTCGTTCATGATCACACAACATACATACATCTTGGAAATATCATTATTATCTTTCAACATTCTTTTCATTCATTTCGTACTTTCATCATCATCTTTCACTTTCATCTAGACCAATGTCATATGCTATACTCCAAACAATGTGCACAAAGCTGGTACTGGGCCGAAGTCTATAAATAGACCCCTAACATTGTGCACGAAGCTGACTCCAGTACCGGGGTAAGCGACAAGGGTCCCGTTTCATACATATTGGTCAATCTCAAAGATTGACCCCTGTGTGCATCCTTATGGGTTAGCTAAATCGCACACAGTTGAGCTAACAACCCCTCAATGAGTTGTGAACCTCCTTTCAATTGCTTGCAAGACTTTACATTCTTTCATTAGGTTCCACTTCGTTAATAATGTCTTTCACTTTCATTATATAATACTTTACGTACAAGAGCATTAACACACCACGTAAAGTCATGTAATAATACGTAATAAGGAACATAAATGATAGGCCACAACATGCATAACATGAACAACATAACCCACCAAAACATTCCAGAGCTTAAACATAAATTTCAATTTTTCCAAAAATTTTAGAAAAATTCTAAGTCAACTTAGGCGCATGAGCACTATGTAGGCGGATGGGCACTATGCAGGCGCACGGACAGTTGGGCGCATAGGAACACTTGGGCGCATGGGGAAAAACTTAGGCACATGTGAAGAACTTAAGCGCATGAGTACTATGTAGGCGCATGGATACTTGGGCGTAAGGGAAAACTTAGGCGCATGAGCAAACACTTAGGCGTATGGGCAAAAAAACTTAGGCGTGTGGGACTATGTAGGCGCACGAGCACTATGCAGGCGCATGGGAACTTGGGCACATGGGAAACTTAGGCGTATGAGCAGTTTGGGTGCATGGGCACTATGCCAGTTCTAACTTACACTAATTTTAGTTCTCTATCTTCATCCTAATATATCCTTAGCTCAAATCTAGCATACTAAGCACATAATTCAAGCATACAACCACATAATTCAGTCAAACCATTCACACACACACACACCCACATAAAACAGGGGTAATACATGACTCAACATACTGGAATTTACAAAAACAATAATTTACATGCATTTCAGCCCCAAAACAAGTTTAAAACAGAAAACCGGGGATCTAGAACTCACCTACAGCAGCCTTCGAGTAAAACTCCTCCAAACTCGAGAGCACTTGGAGTTCAAACACCTACACACACCAAAAATACAAAACCGAACATAGAGAAACACATAAGATTCGGTCTACAAGCCAAAAACCCAGCTGAAACCGAACAAAACACACAAAATCTTACGTTCTAGAAGATCTTCTTCTTCGTCTCTCTAGAAAACCTGATGGAAACTCTCTGTTCTTTTACTTTTGCAGCCGAGGCAGTTGGTGAGCAGGAAGACTGGGCGGCCATGCCCACTTTTTAAACATAATAATAATAAAGTTTGCCTCTTGCACAACTTTAACCCCTCAACTTGGGTTATTTCACCTTTCTTTCTTTATACTTCTCTTTTTCTTTTCTTTTCTTTCTTTTTTTTTTAAATATCCGGTGTTACAATATGGATCTCTTTGGACCAACTCAAGTCATGAGTATTGGAAAGAAGCATTATTGTTTGGTGATCATTGATGACTTTTCACGATTCACATTTTTACTTCATAAAAACGAAGCGTCCGAAATAATAAAAGATTTTATCACAAAAATAGAAAATCAACTTGATCAAAAAGTAAAATCAATCTGAAGTGATAACCAGACTGAATTCAAAAATGAAGATCTAAGTTCAGTTTGCACACCGAAAGGCATTGCTCAACAATTCAGTGCAGCTAGAACTCCTCAACAAAATGGAGTAGCTGAAAGAAGAAATAGAACACTGATTGAAGTAGCAAGAACAATGCTAGCCGATGTTAAACTGCCAATTACCTTTTGGGCAGAAGTAGTCAACACATCATGCTTTATGCAAAATCGAACATTGATCATTAAAGAAAGCAACAGAACACCATATGAACTTATTTTTCATATAAAACCATTTATTGGTTTCTTCAAGTCATTTGGTTGTCTTGTCTCAATATTAAACACTCGACACTATTTAGGAAAGTTTGCACCTAAGTCTGATGAGGGATTCTTTGTAGGTTATTCCTCTGTCTCAAAGGCTTTCAGAGTGTTTAATCCTAGATTAAACATTATTGATGAATCAACCAATGTTCAATTCAATGAGTACTCCTTTCCTAAGTCACTAAATGGTCCAGATTGGTTGTTTGATATTGACTCGTTTACTAGATCTTTTGATCAGTTTAACTTATCAAATGCAGGTAACCTACAATCGGCTGGATCTTCTGAAATAGTAGAGAGAAGAAATGACTTTCCAATGATTCCTCCTTCTTCTGCTGTAATGCCCGTTCCCGGAGACCTCACAGTTGGTCAATCATAGCATAATATATAAAAAAAATTACATAGTTCATAAATCAATGCAGCGGAATTAATATCAAAAGCCATCCATTCATTAATAAATATTGTTGCTAAGCAATACATCGTTGATTGTTATCAGTCACCAAAGCCCACATTATTTGCATTACAAAACGACAATGTTATTAAGTGCGGACGCATGCCAGTCTAGCCCTGACGAGTAGCCTTCCCCAAGTGCCATCTTCAGCAAAATTATCTGTCAACTGAAAATGCATAAAAGTTAACATTGCTGAGTGAGCTCTAGTTTTAGAAACATTAAAATACCTTGTAAGATTTATTTATAAAAATTCCCATTAAAATAATGTACATTTCTTTCGTATGCGATCACACATCATACGTACAGTTAGACAACATTCATTATCTTCTTTTACCATTTCCATCATCAATCATTTCGAACTTTCATTTTTATCTTTCACTTTATTCCAGACCAATGTGTTATGCCCCCAAATAATGCGCATGAAACTGGTACTGAGCCGAGGTCTATAAATAGACCCCTACCTGGGTGCATGAAGCTGACTCCAGTACCGGGGCAGCAACAAAGGTCCCCTCAATCTCAATGATTGACCCCGTGTGCATCCCTCGGGTTAGCTAAACCACACACAATTGAGCTAACAACCTAATGGTTGTGAACCTCTAGTGAATTTGCTTGCAAGACATTCTTTCGTTCTTTATGCTTCACTTTTCATTATCATTAATCTTTCCACTTTCTTTAATGATAATACTTTACGTATACGGATAAAATCACACCACATAAAGTCACATAATAATATAATAATAAGGAGCACAAGAACAGCCCAAAATATGAATAAAATAATCAAATAGCAGCATCAAGTCAAACCAGGGTCAAACCCTAAAATTCTGATTTCCCAAAATTCCCGAAAATTTCTAAGTGTTTAGGCGTATGGACACTATGCAGGCGCATGAGCCCTGCTTAGGCGCATTAACACTATACGGGCGCATGAATCTTACACTTAGGCATTTCAGCTTACACTTTTGGGCGCATGAACTGTTAAGGCGCATGTCCAACACTTAGGTGCCTGAACAAAAGGGCTGGGCGCACGAGGTACTGTTTGGGCGCATGAGTCTATACTTAGTATTTTCAAGCAAAATCTTGGGCGCATGGGCACTATTGGGGCGCATGACACCTTCTTAAAAGTTTTCTCAGAAAACTTCCAGGCGCATGGGCCCTATTTGGGCGCATGGCCTTTACTTAGACATTTCTAAGTCAAAATCTCAGGCGCATGGGCCCTGTTTGGGCGTATGACCACCTGTTGTCCATTTTTCAGAATCAAAACCATCCCAAACCTGCATTTGCACCTGTTCTAAGCATAAACTTAACATTCTAAGCAGCCACAACATATAAACAAGCATAGAACATAAGCATATACATACATAAACATACGGGTAGCATAAAACTGTTGTAAAATCCTTTTTAACATGTATTTTCAGCCCCAAACTTGTTTAAAACACATATAAAATGGGGTCTAGAACGCACCTATTACAGCAAACAAGCAAAACTCCTCCAAACTTGCTTGCACAAGAGTTTAAGCACCTAAAAGAAGCCAAAACAAACACCCAAACACAAAGAGCACTTTAATATCAGTTTTAAGGATGAAAACCCCATAAAAACCGAACCAATTAACACGAAAACACTTACCTATGAAGATTTTCAGCCCTTTCTTCTTCTTCAAATCAAGAGAACAAAGTTTTTGTCTTCTTTTCTTCTTCTCGATCGAACAACAGCAGGTAATGGTTAAACATGGGTGGCCATACCTTCTTTATATTAAAATATTGACGTTTGTGTACTTTTACACAAAAGCCCCCTCCACTTTTGCTCTTTTTTGTTTTCTTCAAGATACTTTTCTTTTCTTTTATGTGACATGGAAATTTCGGGTGTTACAAGTCTACCCACCTTAAACAGGTTTCGTCCCCGAAACCTGTCACTCTTCGAACAACTGTGGGTAATGCTGTCTCATTTCTTCTTCCGTCTCCCACGTAGACTCAGAACCCTTCCGGTGTTTCCACTGCACCCGCACATGTGGAACCACTTTATTCCTCAATCTCTTCTCCTTTCGATCGATGATTAGCACTGGTTGCTCCACATAATTGAGCCGTTCATCCACTTTGATATCATCCAGTGGTACAACCATGTCCTCGTCGGATAAGCATTTTCTGAGATGAGGTACATGGAAGGTCGGATGAGTTCCACTTAACTCATTAGGCAATTCCAATCGATAGGCCACCTCTCCTACTCGTGCGATGATTCGAAAAGGCCCTATGTATCTCGGGCTCAGCTTACCCCGCTTCCTGAACCGGATGATCCCTTTCCAAGGTGAGACCTTCAACATGACTCTATCACCCATGTTGAATTCAATCGGTCTTTGCCTCTTGTCGGCATACGACTTCTGTCTATCCTTTGCCGCTTTCATAAAGGCTTTGATCTTTTCTAACTTTTCAGTCGTAGCCTCGATCAACTCAATACTTCCCAACTCCTTCTACCCGATATCACCCCAACACACGAGCATCCTACACCTTCTACTGTATAGCATCTCATATGGTGGCATGCCAATGCTGGCATGATAACTTTTGTTGTATGAGAACTCCGCTAACGGTAGGTGATCATCCCAACTCCCTTCAAAGTCGATCACACATGCTCGGAGCATATCCTCGAGCGTCTGAATCATCCTTTCAGACTAACCATCTGTCTAGGGATGATAAGCCATGCTGATATGTAGCCTCGTCCCCATCGTATCATGGAATCTTTTCCAAAACTTCGATGTGAACCGGGTGTCACGGTCTGACATGATAGATACCGGCACACCATGTCGAGCAACAGTCTGTTTGATGAACAGATCTTCCAGTCTCTCAGATGAGTATGTCTCGCGGATCGGTAGGAAGTGTGCACTCTTTGTCAGACGATCAACTATCACCCATATGGCGTCATACCCCCTTGCCGTGCGGGGTAACTTTATTATGAAGTCCATGGTGATGTGCTCCCACTTCCCCGTATGGCTTCTGGTGCTCTGCCTTCACTTGTAAGCAAGTAAGGCACTTACTCACATACTCCACTACATCACGCTTCATTCCCGGCCACCAGTAATCCTTCTTCATATCATGATACATCTTGGTAGCACCAGGACGAATGGAATGTCGAGTCTTATGAGCTTCATCCATAATCCGCCCCCGTAAGTCTCCATAACGAGAGATCCACATCCGCCCTAAGCGGGTTCTAACTCCATGGGTATTCTCTCCCAACTTTGCGACCAAACCTCTCATCCTTTCAGAGTTAAGGTGTTCTTCCTTCAACGCCTCATTTTGAAATACTTTAACCTGTGTCATCACGTCAGAGGTCATCACCAACTGATAAGCTTTCACCCGGATTGGCTCAGGTCTCTCCTTTCGGGTCAGGGCATCGACCACTACATTGGCTTTGCCCGGGTGGTAATGGATTTCACAATCATAATCCTTGATCAACTCTAACCACCTCCTTTGTCTCATATTGAGGTCCTTCTGTTCAAAGAAATACTTTAAGCTTTTGTGGTCCGTGAATATTATGAACTTTGCCCCGTACAGCTAGTGCCTCCAAATCTTTAGTGCGAAAACCACAGCCGCTAACTCCAAATCATGGGTGGGATAATTGGCCTCATGGATTTTCAGCTATCGGAACGCGTAGGCTATTACCCTTCCATGTTGCATCAACACG
Source organism: Flaveria sonorensis (assembly GCA_025506505.1). NCBI lineage: Eukaryota > Viridiplantae > Streptophyta > Magnoliopsida > Asterales > Asteraceae > Flaveria > Flaveria sonorensis. The sequence goes on from CM046423.1 coordinate 32,612,677, forward strand.
CAGCCAAGTCCCGAATAAGAGGCATCCGAATATACCACTAAATCTTCACTCCCCTTGGGTAATGTCAAGACAGGAGCTTGAGTTAATCTTGCCTTTAACTCCTCAAAAGCATCCTCCTGTTCTCGACCCCACACAAACTTCACCTCATTGCACATCAATTTGGTCAAAGGTGAGGCTATCTTGGAAAAGTCCTAGATAAACCATCTATAGTAGCCCGCCAAACCCAAGAAACTGCGAATCTTGGATGGCGTCTTTGGAGACTTCCATTGCATCACCGCTTCAACCTTTGCCGGGTCCACCATAATTCCTTCAGAATTCACCACATGACCCAAAAATTGAACTTCGTGCAACCAAAAAGCACACTTAGAGAATTTAGCATATAGCTTATCCCTCCTAAGTGGCTCCAACACTTCGCGTATATGGCCGACATGTTCTTCTTTGCTCTTTGAATAAATCAGGATATCATCAATAAACACGATCACTGATTTATCTAACATTGGCCAACACACTCAGTTCATCAAATCCATAAAGGCAGCTGGCGCGTTAGTTAGTCCAAAAGACATAACGAGAAACTCGTAAAGTCCATAACGCGTGGAAAAAGCTGTCTTAGGAATATCTTGCTCCTTCACCTTCAATTGATGGTAGCCAGACCAGAGATCTATCCTTGAGAACCAACTGGCACCTTGGAGCTGGTCGAACAAGTCATCTATCCTAGGCAAGGGATATTGGTTCTTCGCCGTTAACTTGTTCAACTCTCGGTAGTAGATACACATTCTCATGCTACCATCCTTCTTTTTAACAAACAAGACCGGAGCACCCCACAGAGAGATGCTCGGTCAAATGAACCCTTTGTCCATCAACTCCTGTAGTTGAACCATAAGTTCCTTCATCTCGATTGGAGCTAAAATATGGTGACTTGGTAATGGGTTGAGCATCGGGTATCAGATCAATCTAAAACTCGATCTCACGGTTCGGTGGCACACCTGGTAAATCTTTTGGGAACATGTCTGGGAAGTCACAAATTACGGGTACTTCAGACAGTTGTGGTACTGACGCATCTACATCCTTCACGTAAGCCTGATAGGCACTACATCCCCGTCTCATGCACTTCTCTGCCACCACCATCGAAATCACTTTTAGAACTGTAGTGACGTGATCTCTGTAGACCGTCACCGAACTTCCATCGGGCGCAATTAATCGAATCATCTTCTTGCGACACACAATATTTGCCTCATAGGCTGCTAACCAATCCATCCCTAGTACTACATCAAATCCACCTAGGGCCATCACATATAGTTTAGCGGAGAACCTATGGCCTTCTAGTTCTATTTCATAGTTTTCAATCATGTCAGAGATTCTGGTAGACTTACCAATAGCAGTTTCTACGTCAAATGGATCATCAATACTTCTACTACTAACAGGCAACTTAGCACAGAAAGCAGCAGAAATGAAACTCCTAATAGCACCAGAATCAAATAATACAGAGGCACAAGTTTGGTTTACTAGGAACATACCTAACACGACATCAGGGTCTACCCGGGCCACTTCTCGGGTCATCGTGAAGGCTCTAGCACTTGCCCTCTGTCCTCCTTCTTCAGTCCCCTTCTTGGCCCCAGAGCTCTCAGCTCTCGGCTTCCTGCACTCGTGGCTCCTACGGCCAGTCCCGCCACAGTTGTAGCCCTTCATCATTCCACAATCTTTCGCTATGTGACCGGACTTCCCACACTTGAAACACATAGTCACACCCCTCATGCATTCACCAGTGTGCTCCCTACCACATCTGTCACACTTCTTCATCCCCGAGCTTGACGACACCACCATACCGTCGTCCACTTCATCCTCTTATTATTCGGGGTGAAACAACCATGCCCAAATCATTTCCCTTTCTAGTTCTTGTCCCCACCACCAGTCTTCTTCACCTCAACCACCGCCACCACTCTCTCATCATAAAGCCTCCTAGCCAGGTCCACTGTCGACCTAAAAGTGCTTGGTCGGGCAATAATCAAGTGCCTGCGGATATCAGCTGGCAATCCCTGACATACCTTTTAATCTTCCTCGACACCGGCGTCACCTGATTTGGCACCACCCGCCTCACCATCTCATTAAACTTGGTAGTGTATTGCTAGTGGGTCATGGTTCCCTCCTCAAACTGTAGGAACTCTCTCTCTATCTTGTCCAGTTCCCTGTGAGGATAGAATTACTCAATCACCATCTTCTTCAACTCTTCCCATCTCATCCTCCCAATGGCCCTGCTTCCCTCGACTTGGACAATATTATCCCACCAGCACAGAGCCGAGTCAACAAACAAGTGAGTGGCGAATTTCCCTTTCTAATCCTCTCTGCACTCGCTAATCTCTAACACCGCCTCCATCTCTCTTACCCAGCGGTGAGCAGCGGCAGCATTACCGTTGCCATCGAAAGTAGGGGGTTTGCATCGTTGGAATGCCCCATAACTACATCCCTTTACGGTTTCCCGCACTTCCACCTCCTCTTCATCACTGAAGGCTCCCCTTTCAGCATTCAGCTCCTCCTCATCATCATGATCCCACATATTCTCCCTCCTTCCAGCCGTAGTTCTCCTCTCCTCCTCCTTCTCTTTCCTTTCGTCTTCCCTTACAGCCTGGATCACTTCAGTCACGACAGAAGGTAGGATCGTCTGCATAACTTGGTGAACCTCCTCAACCACTGCCTCTTTCACTAAGGCCCTCAGATTGGCACTCTCATCACCGCCCTCTGGGTGATGAAGCCCAGGCCCAGCAGAAGCTGTCTCTGTAGTCTTAGTCTTGTTCCTTGCGACCCGTGGCCTACCACCACGACCACCCCTTGCTCCACCTCTAGAAGCCTTAGACGATCTTCCTCCAGCCATCCTCTAACACTATAAGATTCAAACACCAACACGGACATTCAAGGTAATGGCTCAGTTTATGTCAAGTAGAGTAAGTCCCTAATTACAGTGGCCAAATGGGATTAGCCACTTACTTTACTCTTCATCCCCCGAGCATTTCCTATCCTGACTACATTAGTATTCAAATCTACTAAATGCACATAAATCAAATAGCACACGCACATAATACCGGTTACCATTAAGAAAAGAAATACCTGATGGCACGTAGCTACTCGGGCTGGCATCCTTCCATTCGGTCCCATTCTTAGTTTAAGTTTAGGTTTTTGAAAATATTTACCCATTTCTCTTAAAATTTGGCTCTGATACCAACTTGTAAGGCCCGTTCCCAGAGACCTCACAGTTGGTCAATCATAGCAAAATATATAAAAACATTACATAGCTCATAAATCAATGTAGCGGAATTAATATTAAAAGCCATCCATTCATTAATAAATATTGTTACTAAGCATTACATCGTTGATTGTTATCAGTCACCAAAGCCCACATTATTTGAATTACAAAACATCAATGTTATTAAGTGCGGAGGGATGCCGGTCTAGCCCTGACGAGTAGCTTTCCCCAAGTGCCATCCTCAGCAAAATTACCTGCCAACGGAAAATTTATAAAAGTCAGAGTTGCTGAGTGAGCTCTAGTTTTAGAAACATTAAAATACCTTATAAGATATATATATATTTAAAAATACCCATTAAAATAATATACATTTCTTTCGTACGCGATCACACATCATACGTACATTTAGACAACATTCATTATCTTCTTTTACCATTTCTATCATCAATCATTTAGAAATTTCATTTTTATCTTTCACTTTATTCCAGACCAATGTGCTATGCCCTAAAATTATGCGTATGAAACTGGTACTGGGCTGAGGTCTATAAATAGACCCCTACCTGGGTGCACGAAGCTGACTCCAGTACCGGGGCAGCAACAAAGGTCCCCTCAATCTCAATGATTGACCCCATGTGCATCCCTCGGGTTAGCTAAACCACACACAGTTGAGCTAACAACCTAATGGTTGTGAACCTCCAGTGAATTTGCTTGCAAGACATTTTTTCGTTCTTTATGCTCCATTTTTCATTATCATTAATCTTTCCACTTTCTTTAATGATAATACTTTACGTATACGGATAAAATCACACCACGTAAAGTCATTTAATAATATAATAATAAGGAGCACAAGAACAGCCCAAAATATGAATAAAATAATCAAATAGCAGCATCAAGTCAAACCAGGGTCAAACCCTAAAATTCTGATTTCCCAAAATTCCCGAAAATTTCTAAGTGTTTAGGCGCATGGACACTATGCAGGCGCATGAGCCCTGCTTAGGCATATTAACACTATACGGGCGCATGAATCTTACAATTAGGCATTTCAACTTACACTTCTAGGCTCATGAACTGTTCAAGCGCATGTCCAACACTTAGGCACCTGAACAAAAGGGTTGGGCGCACGAGGTACTGTTTGAGCGCATGAGTCTATACTTAGTACTATCAGGCAAAATTTTGGGCGCATGGGCACTATTGGGGCGCATGACCCCTTCTTAAAAGTTTTCTAAGGCAAATTCCAGGCGCATGGGCCCTGTTTGGGCGCATGGCCTGTACTTAGGCATTTCTAAGTCAAAATCTCAGGCGCATGGGCCCTGTTTAGGCGCATGACCACCTGTTGTGCATTATTCAGAATCAAAACCATCCCAGACATGCATTTACACCTGTTATAAGCATAAACTTAACATTCTAAGCAGCCACAACTCATAAACAAGCATAGAACATAAGCATATACATACATAAACATACGGGTAGCATAAAACAGTTGTAAAATCCTTTTTAACATGCATTTTCAGCCCCAAACTTGTTTAAAACACATATCAAACGGGGTCTAGAACTCACCTATTGCAGCAAACAAGCAAAACTCCTCCAAACTTGCTTGCACAAGAGTTCAAGCACCTAAAACAAGCCAAAACAAACACCCAAACACAAAGAGCACTTAAATATCGGTTTTAAGGATGAAAACCCCATAAAAACCGAACCAATTAACATGAAAACACTTACCTATGAAGATTTTCAGCCATTTCTTCTTCTTCAAACCGAGAGAACAAAGTTTCAGTCTTCTTTTCTTCTTCTCGGTCGAACAACAGCAGGTAATTGTTAAATATGGGCGACCATACCTTCTTTATATTAAATATGGGCGACCATACTTTTCTTTTCTTTTATATGACATGGAAATTTCAAGGTTACATCTGCTGATCAATTTAATAAAGAAGTTCCATTACAAGCTGATCATGTCAGACAAGATGTACAATATCAGAGTGTTTCAACAGAGGCTGGTCCTTGTTCAATGCCCTCTCCTTCAGCAGGACCATCTACTGAAGTTTGTAATATAGAATCAGCTTCTGTACCAGTGGAAACTGAAGGGAATGCAAAGAATGAAAGTCTTCAAAGTGCTACTGAAGCTGAAGATGTTGAAGCATTTGATTACTTTCACCATTCTCCTACGTCACAACTTGAAGGTGCCTCTCGCCAAGATGATCTGAATGTCTCCAATCTTGATGTATCCATTGCTGGTGACTCAATTCCAATTACCAGGATACATAAGAATCATCTAGTGTCAAGCATCATTGGTGATCTAGTTAAGCGGGTGACTAGAAGCAAGTCAAGTATTGCAAACATCTGTTTGTTTTCTTGAAACTATGTCAAACTATACCCAAGAATATTAAAGAGGCTCTTCAAGACAACAGCTGGATCGAGGCAATGCAGGAAGAATTGTTCCAGTTCAAGAAACAAGTATGGTAGCTAGTAGACCTCACCAAAGGATAATACCCTATCGGTACCAGATGTCTATATAGGAACGAGACTGATGACAGGGGCAGTGTCATCAGAAACTAGGCAAGATTAATTACATAGGGCTACACTCAAGAAGAAGGAATAGACTATGATAAGGTGTTTGCTCCTATTTCCAGATTATAAGCCATAAGACTCTTTCTTGCTTACTCTGCATCTATGAAATTCACTGTGTAACAAATGGATGTAAAGTGTGCATTTCACTATGTCAAAATCTCAGAAGAAGTCTATATGAGTCAACCACCAGGTTTTGAATACCGAGATTTCCCTCACAGGGTGTACAAGCTTGACAAAGCTTTGTATGGTTTGCATCAAGCCCCTCGAAAGTGGTATGAGACTCTATCATCTTTCCTTCTTGCTCTTAGATACGAAAAAGGAAAGATTGATCATACTTTATTTAGAAAGAGAAAAGGACATAAACTGTTGGTTGTCCAGATCTATATGGACGATATCATTTTTGGCTCTACAAACAAGCAACTTTGTAAGGATTTTGAAAACCTTATGCACTTGAAGTTCCAGATGAGTGCTATTAGAGAGCTCACTTTATTCTTAGGATTGCAAGTACAACAGACAGCAGATGGAATCTTCATCAATCAATCAAAATATGTAGAATCAATGTTGAAGAAATTTTGTTTTGCAAACTGTTAGTTTATCAGAACTCCTATCGATACAAAAATGAAGATTGGTCCAGACTCAAATTTGATCAGTGGAACAGACTCTTTGTCAATCAATGATAGGGACACTTATGTATCTAACAGCTAGTAGACCTGACATTATGTTTGGTGTATTTGTTTGTGCTAGATATCAAGCAGATCCCAAGGAATCTCATGTGAATGTTGTGAAGAGGATATTCAGATATCTCAAGGGCATGCGTGCACTTGGATTACGATATCCAAAGGAAGGGTATTTCAACCTCTATACATACACAGACAGTGACTACGGGGGATGCAACTTCAATAAGTCCACTTCTGGAGGTTGCCAATTTCTTGGTCCCAGACTGGTCTCCTAGCAGTGCAAGAAGCAGACAAATGTATCTATTTCAACAGCAGAAGCTAAGTACATAGTAGCATCATCCTGTTGCTCTCAAGTTCTCTGGATTCAAAACCAGATGCTTGATTATAGTTATAACTTCTTGCACACTCCAATCCATATTGACAACACAACAACCATATTCATAACAAACAATCCAGTTCAGCACTCAAAAACCAAACACATTGAAATTAGATATCACTTTTTGTGAGACTATGCTGGAAAAGGGTTAATCAAGTTGATTCAGGTTCATACGGATAACCAGTTAGCTGACTTGTTCACTAAGGCATTTGAACCAAGTTGGTTTGAATTCTTAGTCCAATCAATTGGCATGTTTAACCTTGAGTGAAAATCAAAATTTACAAAAACATTCAAAAATTATAAAAAAAATACAAGAAGTTAATTTTGTTGAAGTAAATGAAATGTACTCCAAGGGAAATGATATAATTTCAGTCGATATATCATCCACTATGCTTATTTCAAAATCTTGAAAGACTGACATGACTTATCTGATATGCGGGTAGGCTTATTTTGGAAAAGAAGATACATGTTGTGATAAACTAAAGATCATATTCAACTATGAGACCAACATCTCAGCGTGTGTGTAAGTATTTAGCTTATCCAAGTGTGAGTGTGTGTAGTAATCTAAACACACCAGGTAATGATACCTTATGAATCTCATTCACCCATATCAGTTTCTCCTCTGATTTGCTGAGCTAAGATCTGGAGAAACAGGCACATAGTACTGATGTCATGATCCAAAAAGATTCCAATATCGAACACATCCAACCTAGATGAATTAATAAAAAAATTTACATTCCTTGTGAATGAAGAAAAAGAATCCTAAAGCGGATCACCTTCCAAAGTGAAGTGCAAAAAGAATCCCATGGTGTATCAAATAAATATAAGGATCAAAATAAAAGAATCCCAATGAGGATCACCCTTACCAAAACCAAATGAGATTTCATAATTTAAATGACCTGATCATGTAAGTTGTGAAAAAGTTCTACCATACATGTCATGCAAGTGGTTGAGCTTTCCATGCTTTTGAGCATGATGTACATGTTGAATATTTAATTCACTCAAAACATGATAATGATCGCATGCATTAAAACATTAAGTATGCATGAGTTTAAGAGGACAAACATACCGACAATCAATATGTTTAAGATTATGTCTACTTTTCTAATAATTGCTTGCACTTGTGAAAGGTAAGATTGATATGATCCCAAGTAAGGTATAGTTTCTCTTCATGTACAGATAAGAAAATCAAAAATTACAAAAATATTTTCCTTTCAAATTTTTAGAATATTTAAAGTTTTTATCCCATATGAATATAAACTTTAGAGGGAGAAACTAAAGTTTAAAAGAAAATATTCACAAAAACATAAAAATTTGTAACATCTTTTCTTTGATATAAAATAAAAAAAAAAATGACTGTGTTGGTGTGAAAGTTATACCATAGTATCTCAGTGTATGCAGATGTTTGGAAGCACAAAAGTCCAAGATCAGTCAAATCTAGGAAAATTGTATCACACCAGATATACAATTCAATCCAAGCAAGAATTGACAATCCAAGCAACGGTTAAAACTTCATAAAAGTCAAAGAAACAGACTCATCTTCATAAGATCAGAACATCAGTGCAGAAATAGTCAAAACTATCCTCTGCAAAAACATTAATTTTTGACAAGTTCAAATTTTAATACGGGTAAGAGTATTGGTTAATGCGGGTGAAGGTAACCCTGGCATATAACCAATGCGGGTAATAGTTTTGTTCATGAAAAAAAATCAAAGTGCAACTAAATGCGGACAACAAATTGTTTATCCGTATTTGTTACAGAAAATGCGATAAAGTTCAAATGTTCGTACGAATTTGCTACAGGATCAAATGCTGGCAAGTTTGGTACTTCCGCATTTGGCACAGTAAACAAATGCATATCCACATTTGTTACAGAAATGCAATCAAGTTCAAATGTTCTTACCCATTTGCTAAAGGATCAAATGCTGGTAAGTTTTGTACTCTGCATTTGGCATAGTAAACAAATGCGTATCCGCATGTGTTACAGAAAATGCAATCAAGTTCAAATGGTCTTACGCATTTGTTACAGGAACAAATGCTAGCAAGATTTGTACTTCCGCATTTGGTACAGTAAACAAATGCGTACAAATTAATCATCCGCTCTTGCTACAGTATTAAAATTAAAACCTCTGCCTTTGTTCACACACTTGCAAAGTTTGAGTAAGTCATTAAATGGATTATTTAAACACATTCATGAGAATCATTTAATACTTTTCAAATTTGAGTAAACCTACAATGCGAATAGCATTTCTCTAACTGTTCTTCATCAATCATCCAAACCATCTCAAATATTCTATGTCGATTGTTCATACAACTCCATTTCATCTTTATTTCGATTCTCAGCCAAAGTAGTATCGAAACAAGGTGATTCTTGATGATTCTGTTAACCTTAAACATCGAACCGGTGATGAACATAGGACCCTAGGTTTAAGGAAGTTCATGAAATTAACCAGGACCAATGGATCTCCAAGGCATTCTTGAGTTCGATAAAATGGATGTTCATGTGAATAACAAAGAACCGATTTACAAACCCTAGGTTAATCGCAATGAAACAGGGTAACCGAACCTTGAAAATGTTGAAGTCAAATCCAACGCTTAAGCGTAAAAAGATGTTTGAAATAGAAGTTAATCTTTCATCTGATGTTGTGTTGTGGTTTATGTTGTGTATGTGGTGTGTTGTCTTTCTTTGTTAAATGGTTTCCAAAACATTTGCATTATGTTTTATTATACGTTATGTATGATGTATGGCTTTACGTGGTTTGATGTTTGATGATCGTAAAGTATTATATAAAGAAGTGAAAGATAATAATAATGAAAAGTGGAACGTAATAATAGTCTTGCAAGCAAGACTGAGGGGAGTGACTGTGTTGTCACAAAAGACTCGTTAGCCAAGGTTGATGTGAGTGACTGTAGACTTGTATGCCAGGCTGAGGTGAGTGACTATGTGTCACAACAGACTTGTAAGGGGTTTAATCTAAGAGATTGACCCGAGTGATATCTTGATGCTCGCCTCGGTGCTGTGTCGGTCTTCGTACATGACGCGGGGGTTTGTTTACAGACCCCGGCATAGTACCCCTCTTCGGACATGAGTCGGTGGTGTTACAAACAGAGACGGGGTCCTTGTCACGTACCCTGGTACTGTGTCGGTCTTCGGACATCACGTGGGGGTTTGTTTACAGGCACCGGCAAAGTATTGGTCTTCGGATATGAGTCGGGGGTATTGCATGAGACAGGATCCAGATTGAAGTGAAAGATAATGATAAAAGTACAAAATGTATGAATTGAACAGTGATGAAGATAATAGTAATATTATCAATGTGTACGTATGATGTGTGATCGCATACGTTTATGAAGGTAATGTTTTAACGAAAGTAGAGTATTTTATTTATAAAACTAGAACTCACTCAGCGTCGCTGACTTTTTGTATGCATAATAGTTGGCAGGTATTTTGTAGATGCTCAAGAGTTGCAGGCATGGATGCATAAGCTACTGGGAGTGTTTTGAAGACTGGCATCCACATTTTGACATGTTATTGTATTTTAATATGTAAACGATTTATGTAACGAGATAACATGTTTTAATTATTAATGAAAGTTTTTAAATTCCGCTGCAAAAGAACTGTTTATTTTGAATATATTATGCAATGACGGTCCAGCTGTAGGTGTCCCTGGAACGGGGCCTTACAAGTTGGTATCAGAGCTAAAGTTTAAGAGAATTGGGTAAATATTTTCAAAAAGAACCTAATCTTAAACTGAGAATAGGACGAAAGGAAAGGGATGCCAGTCCTAGTAGCTACATGCCTGCAAGTAAAAGTTTTATGTAAAGGTTTTATGTAAGTAAATGTTAACCGGTATTATGTTCGCATGTTATGTGGCTTTTGTGCTTTTGTGTAGGTTTAGATACTGATGTAGTCAGGATAGGAAATGCTTGGGAAATAAAGAGTAAAGTAAGTGGCTAAACACAACTAGACACTATGATTAGGGACTTACTATACTTGACATATCTTGAGCTATTATCGTGATTGACCATGTTGGTGTTTGAATCTTGTAGTGTTCTAGATGGTTGGCAGTAGGTCTTCTGAGGCTTCGCGAGGTGGAGGTCATGGTGGATGTGGGGTTAGACCATGTGTCATGAGGAGCAGAGCTAAGACCGCTGAGACAGCTCCTGATGAGCCAGCGCTTCGTCACCAGGAGGGTGAGGACGGAAGTGCTAATCTGAGAGCCTCAATGAAGGAGGCAGTAACAGAGGAAGTCCAACAGGTCATGCAGATGATTGTGCTGGCTGTAGTGACCGAGGTCATTAGAGCTATGAAGGAGGATGAGAAGAAGGAGAGCGAGAAAAGAAAGACCTATAGACAAGGAGGCGAGGTAGGAGGTCTAAGGGGGAGGGAGCAACCGGAGACTGACATGGTTGTCTCCAATGACGATGAGGAGGATGATGAAGCTGTGCAGGAGACTGCGAAGGGATGCAGCTATAGAGCATTACAAAGGTGTAGGCCTCCTGTGTTTGATGGAAATGGGAGTGCAGCGGCTACACAACGTTAGGTGAGAGAAATGGAAGCGGTACTTGAGATTAGCGAGTGCCGTGAGGATCAGAAGGTAAAGTTTGCTACCCACTCATTTGTGGATTCAGCCTTGTGCTGGTGGACAATATTGTTCAGGCTGAGGGCACCAGGGCAATCGGGAGGATAAGGTGGAAAGAGCTGAAGAGGTTAGTAATCGAGGAGTTTTGCTCTCATAGAGAGCTTGACAAAGTTGAGAGGGATTTCCTACAGCTAGAGGAAGGAACGATGACTCACCAACAGTACACCACAAAGTTCAACGAGATGGCAAGGCTGGTGCAAGATCAGGTGACGCCTGTGTCACGAAAGATCAAAAGGTATATTCAAGGTCTGCCAGCAGATATAAAGAGACATCTGATCGCTGCCCGGCCATGGACGTTTAGGTCAGTGGTTGACTTGGCGGGGAGGCTGTATAACGAGCGAGAGGTAGTGGCGATGATAGATAAGGAGGAGGAGCGGAGTTATGTTAAGAGTGGGAGCAACAAGTGGGATAATGATGATGGTGAATTTGTGGCTGGAGGTAAGACGATGGGGTTCGGTGATCAGAAGAGGATAACTAACAGGGAAGAGGTATGCAAGAAGTGTGGTAGAGGCCACGTGGGGGAGTGCAGATGGGGATCGAGAGTCTGTTTCCAGTGTGGAAGAGAGGGCCATAGGGCGAGGGATTGTCACATGGCTAGATGTTACGACTGAGGTGAGACTGGACATATGAGCAGAAACTGCAAGAGGTCGAGAGCACAGAGCTTCTGTGCAAGGAGGGATGGTAGAGGATGAAGGTCAGAGCATTCGCTATGACCAGGAGGAGGTAAGAGCGGACTTCGACACGATGTCAGGTACGTTTCTGGTAAGTTAAATTTATGCCTCTATGCTTTAAATTGTGGTGCTAGTAGTAGTTTCATTCCTGCTGCCTTGTGTTAAGTTGCATATTAGGAGTAGGAAGATCGATGAGCCTTCGATGTAGAAATTGCTATTGGTAAGTCCACTAGGTTACCTGATGCCCTAGAAGATTGCTTGATAGAATTGAGAGAGCACGTGTTTCTTGCTAAGCCGTTCAGGACAGACGTAGGTGGATAGATGACACCTTCGAGTGAATTGGCTAGCAGCCTATGAGGCAAACACCGAGTGTTGCAAGAAGGAGGTTTGAGCAATCGCACCCGACAGGAGTTCGGTGCCGATCTACGATGAAGAAATGATGATGAAGGTCTCGTCTTGGGAAAGGAGATCACTTGATTCAGAAAGCAAGGGAAGCTAATACAGAGGTGTAAAGGACTAATCTGAATTGTTGCTCAGGTAAGAGAAGTGGTATGTCAACTGGAGCTACTCGACGTGTTAAGTGAACTTATCCGACATTTCATGTGTCTTGTTTAAGAAAGTGCTCAATCAATGAGGATATGATCGTGTCACTGGAGAATACTGAGATTGATGAACGATTCAACTACGTGGAGCAACTGGGGGTCATCCATCATTCAAGGAAAAGAAGGGCTAAGGAGAGTGGTGATTTCACTTGTGTGAGCACAGTGTAGTTCCGGAGGGATCAAGCCTAAGTCTAAGAACAAGGAAGAGGTGAAACAGCGTTACCCGTGACTGTTCGAGAAGCGACAGGTTTCGGGGACGAAACCTATATAAGGGGGGTGGACTTGTAACACCCTGAATTTTATTTGAAAGAAGAGAAAAAGAAAGTATCTAGAAGGAAAAGATAATTGCCACAAGTGGAGGGGCTAAAATTGTAAAAGGACAAAACTTTAGTATTATTGTGTTTAAAAGAGGGCATGGCCACCCATGCCCCCACTGTTTTCCTTGCTCTCGGTCGAAGAAGGAAGAAAAGAAGAAGAACAGAATTCTTCATCGGTTCTAGTGAGAGAATTCACATCAAGGTGAGTTTTTCTTGAATTTATACTCGGTTTCAGCTGGGTTTCAGGTTTTAGACTGAGATTTTGAGTATAGTGCCTCTTTTCGTGGGTTTTAGTAGTTGGATTTGCTGGTGGAAGTGTTCTGTTCGGAAGTTGCTTCAAGGTGAGTTTCTAGACCCCTCTTTTACAAATTTTAAAGTTTTTGGGGCTATTACACATACCGGGAAAAGGGTTTTTCAAAAAGGGTTTTTCAAAGATAACCAAATGTTATGCTTGTTATTGTTCGACCGTATCTGTTGTGGTTGTGTGTTTGGTTGTGGTTTAGTGGTTAGAATTGTTGCTAGAATGTTTAGATGCCCTTAGTATGCTAGATCTATGCTTGGGTAGTGTTAGAATGCCTTTCGGATGATTTTTGGCAGTTTAGACACTTCAGAAAGATCCCATGCACCCAAACAGTACCCTTCATGCGCCCAGAAAGTTGGCCATGAGCCTAAGTGTTGCTCATGTGCCCAAGGGTCCTTATGCGTCCAAATGGTGCGCCCAAATAGTGCTCAAGCGCCCAGAATTGTTTCTGTGGCCAAGTGTTGGAACTCCTGAATAGGGCTCATGCGCCCAAATAGTTCCCATGCACCCAGGAGCTTTTATACTAAGAATTTTCTACTGATGCGCGTAGAATGTTATGTTGTGCCTAGTTTTAGACTTAGGGCTTTCTTAGGGGTTTTAAGAGGTGATGTTTGAGATAGGTCCCGTTGGGATGTGGTGGCTTCTGCATGATGTTGTGTTGTGGTTTATGTTGCGTGTGTGGTGTGTTGTCTTTCTTTGTTAAACGGTATTCAAAATGTTTGTATTATGTTTATTATACGTTATGTATGATGTATGGCTTTACGTGGTTTGATGTTTGATGATCGTAAAGTATTATATAACGAAGTGAAAGATAATAATAATGAAAAGTGGAACGTAATAATAGTCTTGCAAGCAAGACTGAGGTGAGTTACTATGTTGTCACAAAAGACTCGTTAGCTAAGGTTGAGGTGAGTGATTGTGTTGCCATAAAAGACTTGTATGCTAGGCTGAGGTGAGTGACTGTGTGTCACAACAGACTCGTAATGGGCTTAATCCAAGAGATTGACCCGAGTGATGTCTTGATGCTCGCCCCGGTGCTGTGTCGATCTTCGAACATGATGCGGGGGTTTGCTTACAGACCCCGGCATAGTACCCGTATTCGGACATGAATCGTGGGTGTTGCAAACAGAGACGGGGTCCTTGTCGCGTACCCCGGTACTATGTCGGTCTTCGGACATGACGCGGGGGTTTGTTTACAGGCCCCGGCACAGTATCGGTCTTCAGACATGAGTCGGGGGTATTGCATGAGACAGGATCTAGATTGAAGTGAAAGATAATGATAAAAGTACGAAATGTACGAATTGAACAGTGATGAAGATAATAATAATATTATCAATGTGTACGTATGATGTGTGATCACATACGTTTATGAAGGTTATGTTTTAACGAAAGTAAAGTATTTTATTTATAAAACAAGAACTCACTCAGCGTCGCTGACTTCTTGTATGCATAATAGTTGGCAGGTATTTTGTAGATGCGGAGAGTTGCAGGCATGGATGCATAAGCTACTGGGAGTGTTTCGAAGACTAGCATCCACATTTTGACATGTTATTGTATTTTAATATGTAAACAATTTATGTAATGATATAACATGTTTTAACTATTAATGAAAGTTTTTAAATTAAGCTACAAAAGAACTGTTTATTTTGAATATATTATGCGATGACGGTCCAGCTGTAAGTGTCCCGTGAATAGGGCCTTACATTTAACCTTATGTTTATCACAAGACATCTACAATCATTTTGCTAAACACAAGAATGGAAAATCATTGTATGATTCTCTGTGGGAATTTTATGATGGAAATGAAGATCTGAAGAAGGACAAGAAAGCCCAAGCTGAAAAGGAGTTCAATTCATTCGTAGGACACAAGAATGAAAGCCTTACGGATATTACCAATCGATTTTTGTCTATCTCAAGCACTTTAAAGAAATATGATGAACAGTTGGGTAACCATGAACAAGTTACTAAGCTCTCGGACTCTCTTCCTCCACAGCGGAGTCCACAAGATAGATTGTTAAAGCAGGAAAGAAATTTTGCTGACTACAAACTCATGGATGTTATCAACAAGCTGAAGTCATTTGATGAGGATTTGAAAAGAAGATAGTACAATCAATCCATATCTGGTAGTGGATCTTCAAGTGCTGAGGTCAAAGAAACTGAAGAAGAAGTCAACCATGCATTGATGGTTGAGGTGGTGAATAGTAATGAGGATTTTGTTGAGGATTTTGATCCTTTCAAAGAATTCAGGTGTGAAACTCAAGGTGAAAGTGTTTGTGATGTTGATGCTTGTGCAAGCTGGTGTAAAGTTCAAAAGCAACAGGATAGTAAAATAGATGAAATGAAGCTGGAGGTTCAGGATGAAGGAAAGCAAGAGGAAGGTAAAGCTGAGGAAGCTAAGAAGAGAACTATTGAGGAGGAAGAGTACAAAAAGAACACTCCCATCTGTCAATGTGAAAAAGCCTTAGATGCTAAAAAGATAGTTATGGGACTCCCATATGAGATAGTTCAAGATATGTGTTCTCCTCCGTGCAAAATTCATTTATTTGGAGTTTATAAACCTAACAGGTTATTACTGGAAACTGAAAAAGAACTAAATCGAATAAACAAAGAACTTAAAACCAATGAGTCAAAATATTTTATCAAACTAAGAGAAGCTTTAAATGAAAATGATCTTTTAAAAAGAAATCTTTTAGAAAAGAATGTCGAGATTAATGTTTTGAGCAAACAAGTCACCTTAGCAGAGTTTGAGACTAGCAAGCTTAAAACTAAACTTGATAAATGGACAATATCCGGGATGAAATAGGAAGAACTATTCTATAAGCAAAAGGAAGCTAGAATCAAAACGGGTGTGGGATGTGGTGAAACTTCATATGTTTATCCTCCTCCTAGCACTCATTGTTACTCTCCTATGCCTCAACCTCATCCATCTAATTATTTAATTGAAGCTACAGATACTAACAGTTTACATGCAGGTTTAAGCAGTGTTAATCACAAAGAGGTTCGAGATGAATATGATTTTCCTGCAGGTTTAGGACTCATCAAGCAAAGATCTGATAAGCAAACCGATAATTCCACCTTTGATGCTTCAAAACCAGTATCAGTTGTTCCCCATAACTTTTTTAACAAATTCAAAATATGTAACATCCCTTCTTTTGTTCCAGTCAGATTTGTCAAAGAAGGAACAACTGTGGGATCGTCAGGTAATCATATGTCAACAATACAAACCGACAAAACAAGAATTATCAATCAAGATCCGTTGGAAGCAGACTTGTGTATACAAGACCAGACAAGCACAAATAATGAATAACAAAGCATTAAGTCACCTGAAGTTGTCAAGTCTCAAATGCTTCCAAAAGTCAAATCAAGACCTATATGGATCTTATCTCCAACTACTAAACAAATCAGTAGTTCCTCTAAAACTCAGCAGAACCACTCACCATCTTCATCTTCTATCCATTAAGCTCGTCACAAATCTTCCTCCAAGTCCACCAAGTAACCAGTCATACAAAAAGGTTCTTAGAAGAATGTTCAGATCTCATCTCCTAGAACATCACACATCAAATCACAGCTCAGTTCAAAATTCACATTGACAAAGCCTAAAAAGGTTCAATCTTCTGATATCCGAAAGAAGAAGCTTCAAGGTTATCGACAAGCTACAACAATCTCAAAGCAGGCTCCACCCTCTCCTGCTTTTCATGAGACTACAAAGAACCAAAAGCCTTTCAAGGCTTGCTTTAGATGTGGAAAAGAAGGTCATGTGCTAAAAAAGTGCCCTCAAGTTCAAAGACAGGCTTCCGCCAATACGGGTTGCTTCTTTGGTTCAAAAGGTAAAAACCACACATCTTTGAATGGTTGGATGATGAAAAATCTATCCAAACCTTCTCATGTGAGGTCGGTTTCACATGATTCAAAGATGAAAAAGACCAATGTTTCAAAATCAAAATCTCTTCCTTCAGGTCTTAAAAAGAAAATGACTTCCAAATTCAATTCTTTCAAATCAAAAGTAATTGAACAGAAACAAATTTGGAAAGTAAAACAAAAGGTTAAAGAGATAAATGATTTTTCAAAAGGGTGTGTGCTTAACCAGGTTATGTACAGTGATGAAAATGGAACTCCCAGGACTACGATTGCCTGGGTCACCCTCTCTAACTAGTCTGTTTATAAGTGCAGGAACAATTCAAGAGGCCTATTAGTAATCCGGTTTACTGACTGAGATTGTTCCTAATTCTAAATTGAGGCGGAACAAACAGGTAATGGTTACTGTATCTCATCCACATTCTGGATTCTTATCTGCACTATTACAGTTCACACTTCACAATCACTGTAATATTCTTGGTACTTCAATTCTCATCTTTTTGCTAGTATAATTTGGAAGACTTTCTTTGGTAAAATTATATTTTTGTTTCTAAGAACTTGATTTGGGATGACTGAGAAATGATAGTATGTTTTCTTTGTATGCTTGTTTGCATGTCTTGTACTTTGTGAGAAATGATAGTAACTAATGTAGATGTCTGTATCATTAAAATTCTAAAATCTAAAATTGACAGTTTTATTATATGATATGCCTGGTAGGCTCAGCTTCAAACAAGTAGACAGTAATCTTGTGATAAACTAAAGCTTTTATGTGAAAACTGGATTTCAATCTTATTATTGGTCTGCACATGACTGAGTCCCGTCAAAAAGGGGTTGAGAGTTGGCTTTTTGCCACCCATTCATATCATATATATTCATGCTTATCTCCTCTGCTATGCGAAAGCATTGACTTG